>JAIUSX010000130.1:693856-1387712 GCA_026573805.1 Hesperophylax magnus
ACAAGAATCAGGATCATTTGACATGTCCCGACTCAAGTATCAGGATCATTTGACATGTCCCGACTTAAGTATCAGGATCATTTGACATCTCACGACTCAAGTCTCAGGATCATTTGACATGTCCCGACACAAGTATCAGGATCATTTGACATGTCCCGACACAAGTATCAGGATCATTTGACATGTCCCGACTCAAGTATGAGGATCATTTGACATGTCCCGACTCAAGTATCAGAATCATTTGATTATGTTCAGACTCAAGTATCAGGATCATTCGACATGTCCCGACTCAAATATCAGGAACAGTTGATTATGTCCCGACTCAACTATCAGGATCATTTGACATGTCCCGACACAAGTATCGGGATCATTTGACATAACCCGACTCAAGTATCAGAATCATTTGACATGTCCCGACTCAAATATCAGGAACAGTTGATAATTTCCCGACTCAAGTCTCAGTATCATTTGACATGTCCCGACTCAAGTATAAGGATCATTTGACATCTCACGACTCAAGTAATAGGATCATTTGACATGTCCCGACTCAAAAATCAGGATCTTTTGATTATGTTCCGACTCAGGTATCAGGATTATTTGACATGTCCCGACTCAAATATCAGGAAAGTTGATTATTTCCCGACTCAATTCTCAGGATCATTTGACAAGTCCCGACACAAGTATCAGGATCATTTGACATGTCCCGACACAAGTATCAGGATCATTTGACATGTCCCGACTCAAGTATCAGAATCATTTGATTATGTTCAGACTCAAGTATCAGGATCATTTTACAAGTCCCGACTTAAGTATCAGGATCATATGACAACTCACTACTCAAGTATCAGGATCATTTGACATGTCCCGATCAAAGAATCAGGATCAATTGACTTGTCCCGACTCAAGTATCCGGATCATTTGACATGTCCCGACTTAAGTATCAGTATCATTTGACATCTCACGACTCAAGTATCAGGATCATTTGACATGTCCCGACTCAAGTATCAGGATCATTTAACAAGTCCCGACTTAAGTATCAGGATCATATGACAACTCACGACTCAAGTATCAGGATCATTTGACATGTCCCGATCAAAGAATCAGGATCAATTGACTTGTCCCGACTCAAGTATCCGGATCATTTGACATGTCCCGACTTAAGTATCAGTATCATTTGACATCTCACGACTCAAGTATCAGGATCATTTGACATGTCCCGACACAAGTTTCAGGATCATTCGACATGTCCCTACTCAAATATCAGAAACAGTTGATTATGTCCCGACTCAAGTATCAGGATCATTTGACATGTCCCGACTCAAGTATAAGGATCATTTGACATCTCACGACTCAAGTATTAGGATCATTTGACATCTCACGACTCAAGTATCAGGTTAATTTGACACTTCCCGACTCAAGTATGAGGACCATTTGACATGTCCCGATTCAAGAATCAGGATCAATTGACTTGTCCCTTCTCAAGTATCAGGATCAATTGACATGTCCCGACACAAGTATCAGGATTATTTGACATGTCCCGACACAAGTATCAGGATCATTTGACATGTCCCGACTCAAGTATGAGGATCATTTGACATGTCCCGATTCAAGAATAAAAATCAATTGACTTGTCCCGACTCAAGTATCAGGATCATTTGATATGTCCCGACACAAGTTTCAGGATCATTTGACATGTCCCGACTTAAGTATCAGGATCATTTGATTATGTTCCGTTTCAAGTCTCAGGATCATTTGACATGTCCCGATTCAAGAATCAGGATCAATTGACTTGTCCCTACTCAATTATCAGGATCATTTGACATGTCCCGACACAAGTTTCAGGATCATTTGACATGTCCCGACTCAAGTATAAGGATCATTTGACATCTCACGACTCAAGTATTAGGATCATTTGACATCTCACGACTCAAGTATCAGGTTAATTTGACACTTCCCGACTCAAGTATGAGGACCATTTGACATGTCCCGATTCAAGAATCAGGATCAATTGACTTGTCCCTTCTCAAGTATCAGGATCATTTGACATGTCCCGACACAAGTATCAGGATTATTTGACATGTCCCGACACAAGTATCAGGATCATTTGACATGTCCCGACTCAAGTATGAGGATCATTTGACATGTCCCGATTCAAGAATAAAAATCAATTGACTTGTCCCGACTCAAGTATCAGGATCATTTGATATGTCCCGACACAAGTTTCAGGATCATTTGACATGTCCCGACTTAAGTATCAGGATCATTTGATTATGTTCCGTTTCAAGTCTCAGGATCATTTGACATGTCCCGATTCAAGAATCAGGATCAATTGACTTGTCCCTACTCAATTATCAGGATCATTTGACATGTCCCGACACAAGTTTCAGGATCATTTGACATGTCCCGACTCAAGTATCAGGATCATTTGACATGTCCCGACACAAGTTTCAGGATCATTCGACATGTCCCGACTCAAATATCAGGAACAGTTGATTATGTCCTGACTCAAGTATCAGGATCATTTGACATGTCCCGACTCAAGTATAAGGATCATTTGACATCTCACGAGTCAAGTATTAGGATCATTTGACATGTCCCGACTCAAGTATCAGGATCATTTGACATGTCCCGACTCAAGTATCAGGATAATTTTACAAGTCCCGACTTAAGTATTAGGATCATTTGACATCTCACGACTCAAGTATCAGGTTAATTTGACATGTCCCGACTCAAAAGTGAGGATCATTTGTTTATGTTCCGACTCAAGTATCAGGATCACTTAACATGTCCCTACACAAGTATCAGGATCATTTGACATGTCCCGACACAAGTATCAGGATCATTTTACAAGTCCCGACTTAAGTATAAGGATCATTTGACATCTCACGACTCAAGTATCAGGTTAGTTTGACATGTCCCGACTCAAAAGTGAGGATCATTTTTTAATGTTCCGACTCGTCTCAGGATCATTTGACATGTCCCTACACAAGTATCAGGATCATTTGACATGTCCCGACACAAGTATCAGGATCATTTGATTATGTTGCGTTTCAATTCTCAGGATCATTTGACATGTCCCGACACAAGTATCAGGATCATTTGACATGTCCCGACTCAAATATCAGGAACAGTTGATAATTTCCCGACTCAAGTCTCAGTATCATTTGACATGTCCCGACTCAAGTATAAGGATCATTTGACATCTCACGACTCAAGTAATAGGATCATTTGACATGTCCCGACTCAAAAATCAGGATCTTTTGATTATGTTCCGACTCAGGTATCAGGATTATTTGACATGTCCCGACTCAAATATCAGGAAAGTTGATTATTTCCGGACTCAATTCTCAGGATCATTTGACAAGTCCCGACACAAGTATCAGGATCATTTGACATGTCCCGACACAAGTATCAGAATCATTTTACAAGTCCCGACTTAAGTATCAGGATCATATGACAACTCACGACTCAAGTATCAGGATCATTTGACATGTCCCGATTAAAGAATCAGGATCAATTGACTTGTCCCGACTCAAGTATCCGGATCATTTGACATGTCCCGACTTAAGTATCAGTATCATTTGACATCTCACGACTCAAGTATCAGGATCATTTAACATGTCCCGACTCAAGTATCAGGATCATTTAACAAGTCCCGACTTAAGTATTAGGATCATTTGACATCAAAAGACTCAAGTATCAGGATCATTTGATTTTATCTCGACTCAAGTATCGGGATCAGTTGACATGTCCCGATTCAAGAATCAGGATCAATTGACTTGTCCCTACTCAAGTATCAGGATCATTTGACATGTCCCGACACAAGTTTCAGGATCATTTGACATGTCCCGACTCAAGTATCAGGATCATTTGACATGTCCCGACACAAGTTTCAGGATCATTCGACATGTCCCTACTCAAATATCAGAAACAGTTGATTATGTCCCGACTCAAGTATCAGGATCATTTGACATGTCCCGACTCAAGTATAAGGATCATTTGACATCTCACGACTCAAGTATTAGGATCATTTGACATCTCACGACTCAAGTATCAGGTTAATTTGACACTTCCCGACTCAAGTATGAGGACCATTTGACATGTCCCGATTCAAGAATCAGGATCAATTGACTTGTCCCTTCTCAAGTATCAGGATCATTTGACATGTCCCGACACAAGTATCAGGATTATTTGACATGTCCCGACACAAGTATCAGGATCATTTGACATGTCCCGACTCAAGTATGAGGATCATTTGACATGTCCCGATTCAAGAATCAAAATCAATTGACTTGTCCCGACTCAAGTATCAGGATCATTTGATATGTCCCGACACAAGTTTCAGGATCATTTGACATGTCCCGACTTAAGTATCAGGATCATTTGATTATGTTCCGTTTCAAGTCTCAGGATCATTTGACATGTCCCGATTCAAGAATCAGGATCAATTGACTTGTCCCTACTCAATTATCAGGATCATTTGACATGTCCCGACACAAGTTTCAGGATCATTTGACATGTCCCGACTCAAGTATCGGGATCATTTGACATGTCCCGACACAAGTTTCAGGATCATTCGACATGTCCCGACTCAAATATCAGGAACAGTTGATTATGTCCTGACTCAAGTATCAGGATCATTTGACATGTCCCGACTCAAGTATAAGGATCATTTGACATCTCACGAGTCAAGTATTAGGATCATTTGACATGTCCCGACTCAAGTATCAGGATCATTTGACATGTCCCGACTCAAGTATCAGGATAATTTTACAAGTCCCGACTTAAGTATTAGGATCATTTGACATCTCACGACTCAAGTATCAGGTTAATTTGACATGTCCCGACTCAAAAGTGAGGATCATTTGTTTATGTTCCGACTCAAGTATCAGGATCACTTAACATGTCCCTACACAAGTATCAGGATCATTTGACATGTCCCGACACAAGTATCAGGATCATTTTACAAGTCCCGACTTAAGTATAAGGATCATTTGACATTTCACGACTCAAGTATCAGGTTAGTTTGACATGTCCCGACTCAAAAGTGAGGATCATTTGTTAATGTTCCGACTCGTCTCAGGATCATTTGACATGTCCCTACACAAGTATCAGGATCATTTGACATGTCCCGACACAAGTATCAGGATCATTTGATTATGTTGCGTTTCAATTCTCAGGATCATTTGACATGTCCCGATACAAGTATCAGGATCATTTGACATGTCCCGACTCAAGTATCAGAATCATTTGACATGTCCCGACTCAAATATCAGGAACAGTTGATAATTTCCCGACTCAAGTCTCAGTATCATTTGACATATCCCGACTCAAGTATAAGGATCATTTGACATCTCACGACTCAAGTAATAGGATCATTTGACATGTCCCGACTCAAAAATCAGGATCTTTTGATTATGTTCCGACTCAGGTATCAGGATTATTTGACATGTCCCGACTCAAATATCAGGAAAGTTGATTTTTTCCGGACTCAATTCTCAGGATCATTTGACAAGTCCCGACACAAGTATCAGGATCATTTGACATGTCCCGACACAAGTATCAGGATCATTTGACATGTCCCGACTCAAGTATCAGAATCATTTGATTATGTTCGGACTCAAGTATCAGGATCATTTTACAAGTCCCGACTTAAGTATCAGGATCATATGACAACTCACGACTCAAGTATCAGGATCATTTGTCATATCCCGACTCAAGTATCAGAATCATTTAATTATGTTCATACTCAAGTATCAGGACCATTTTACAAGTCCCGAAATAAGTATCAGGATCATTTGACATCTCACGACTCAAGTATCAGGATCATTTGACATGTCCCGATTCAAGAATCAGGATCAATTGACTTGTCCCTTCTCAAGTATCAGGATCATTTGACATGTCCCGACTCAAGTATCAGGATCATTTGACATGTCCCGACACATGTTTCAGGATCATTCGACATGTCCCGACTCAAATATCAGGAACAGTTGATTATGTCCCGACTCAAGTATAAGGATCATTTGACATCTCACGACTCAAGTATTAGGATCATTTGACATGTCCCGATTAAAGAATCTGGATCAATTGACTTGTCCCGACTCAAGTATCAGGATCATTTGACATGTCCCGACTTAAGTATCAGTATCATTTGACATCTCACGACTCAAGTATCAGGATCATTTGACATGTCCCGACACAAGTATCAGGATCATTTGACATGTCCCGACAAAAGTATCAGGATCATTTGACATGTCCCGACTCAAGTATCAGAATCATTTGATTAAGTTCAGACTCAAGTATCAGGATCATTTTTCAAGTCCCGACTTAAGTATAAGGATCATTTGACATCTCACGACTCAAGTATCAGGTTAATTTGACATGTCCCGACTCAAGTATCAGAATCATTTGACATGTCCCGACTCAAATATCAGGAACAGTTGATAATTTCCCGACTCAAGTCTCAGTATCATTTGACATGTCCCGACTCAAGTATAAGGATCATTTGACATCTCACGACTCAAGTAATAGGATCATTTGACATGTCCCGACTCAAAAATCAGGATCTTTTGATTATGTTCCGACTCAGGTATCAGGATTATTTGACATGTCCCGACTCAAATATCAGGAAAGTTGATTATTTCCGGACTCAATTCTCAGGATCATTTGACAAGTCCCGACACAAGTATCAGGATCATTTGACATGTCCCGACACAAGTATCAGGATCATTTGACATGTCCCGACTCAAGTATCAGAATCATTTGATTATGTTCGGACTCAAGTATCAGGATCATTTTACAAGTCCCGACTTAAGTATCAGGATCATATGACAACTCACGACTCAAGTATCAGGATCATTTGTCATATCCCGACTCAAGTATCAGAATCATTTGATTATGTTCAGACTCAAGTATCAGGATCATTTGACATGTCCCGACTCAAGTATCAGGATCATTTAGGAGTTACAAAGTTTTATTATTGCTGTTCAGACGCAAAAAATTGTCATTACAAAGATATTTAAATTTAAAGAGTTTTACCGAAATTCACTTTAAAATTTTGGTACCTCGAAGTGGTGAAGTGTAAGAGCTTGCATTTTGCATTATTTAATTCACACTTAACCAACTCATAATAATCCAAAACTAATATTTGAATACGCCAAGTGTCAAACAATTTAGTATTTTTATTGTTAACTTTGTGGGTATCTACCTATACCGAAGCCGCAGTGAGTAGTGTATTGGCCAGTATAGTACCTACTAACATATTGGTTCCGAGTGCGCTGAGATATCTAGGCTGTCCCATTAGCCACATCTGCAAGTAAATAATTACAATTTTTTCTTTCCAAAAACCATTCTTAATATGGATGCTCAGGCATATATTTGTCTCGCAAAGGACGCAGTGAACTTACTGACCAACATGATTATGGATCCCAATAATAAATTTACGAAAGAACATATCGCTAAAATTATTCCTAGAACCAATGACATATTAGGAACAATTGGCCAAATGGCTGTTAAAATGGCGAATCTTGAGGGTGAATTAACAGCTCTTAAAACTGCAACCCCTAATGTGTGCACCCCCTTAGTTTCACAAACTCAGAGTGTCTGTGATATCCTCGCCGAAATCAAAGAACAAAGTTACAGAGATAAAAATTTGATTATTCATAATATTCCTGAGAATACATCGTTATCTCAGACTGAATCAATAAATAGCGACATAGTGTCAGTGAAAAAAATAATTTCAGATTTAGATATGTCAACATTAAATCTTGACTTGAAAATCTACAGATTGGGTCAAAGGCGTGCCGATAAACCAAGAGGAATTAAAATCGAGTTTCCGGAAGCTAAATGGCCGAAAATACTATTAAGCAAGAAACACGCATTAAAAAATAATATACGTATTTACCAAGATCAGTCATTTATGCAGCGGAAACAATTGAGTGACCTAAGAAAAGAATTGGAAAATAGAAAATCTTCTGGTGAAACGGATATCACGATAAAATACATAAATAATAATCCGTCGATAGTCAAATCGAACCCAAAAAACTAAATTCTAAAATAAAAATATTTTATCAAAACGTACGTGGACTAAGAACAAAATTACAGGACCTGAAATCAACCTTTCCTACTCTGGATTATGATTCTTACGCTTTCACTGAGACATGGCTGAACAAAAACATTGATACTACGGAATTGGGTTTCTTTGAACACACAGTGTACAGACAAGATAGAAGCAATAGCAATAAAACTAGAGGAGGTGGTGTGTTAATATCCGTAAATAAGAAATTCAACTCAAGAAAACTCAAATGCATCTACACTCATCTGGAACAACTATTCATCATGGTGTCTACCAATAAGGAAAAAATTATTGTTGGCTGCTTATATATACCCCCTTCTTCTGATGCTCAATTATACAAAGACCACTACCTCGAAGCTGAAACAATACGAAGAAAATTTCCAGATGCCACTTTGATATTAACAGGAGACTACAATCTACCTAATGTAACGTGGGACACAGAAAACAATAAAACTTCATGCACGGACAACATCAATCATGGTTCCCATGATATAATCGAGATGTCAAATTTTTTAAGTCTCCGGCAGTTAAACTATGTCTACAATGTTAACGCTCGTCTTCTCGATCTAGTGTTTTCCAATTCTTCTTCTGTAAAAGTATCCGCATCTGCTGAAGATATTCTCTCAATCGACAAGTATCACCCTCCTTTAACGATCGAATGCTACAGTTCAAAAATAGAAAAAAATCCATCTCCATCAACAAAATTAAACTTTTTCAAAGCTGATTTTAAGCAAATCACAAATCTTCTATTGTCTACTGACTGGAACTTTCTTGACTTTGAAGAAAACCTAAATGTAATGGTAGACAAATTTTACTTAATTTTAAATAATGCAATTGATTTGTTTGTACCCGTCACTAAAATCACTGTGCACAACTACCCAAAATGGTTTAGCAACGACCTTATTAAAATAATTAGAGACAAAAAAATTGCTCATAAAGTTTATAAATCGTCACGTGATCCTAAAGATTATGTAAAATTTTGTGAACTAAGAAAGACAACTAAAAATATGTCCAAGTTATGTTACAAAAGGTGTATCGAAAACTGCGAAGAATTGGCAGCAGCTAATCCTCAGAACATTTATAAATTTGCGAACATGCTCAATAATAATGACTCTAGTATTCCGTCAAACATGTATTTAGATAATAAAATGGCCGATAACCCCCAAGAAGTCGTCAATCTGTTTGCTGAATTTTTCAGCAATGTCTATGATACTGCAAACAACTCTCCATTATTCGATACAACTACAGCTAACAATGACAACAAGATCGATTTTAGCCAATGTATATTCAAAGAAAGCGATATTAGAACTAAATTAAAATCCCTTGATATTAATAAATCGGCTGGTCCCGATAACATTCCTCCAATTTTCTTATCAAAATGCTTATCAGTTTTAACATTACCTCTAACTAAACTTTTTAACTTGTCTCTAAAAATTGGTACCTTTCCACAAAAATGGAAAACCAGTTTTCTATTTCCAATCTTTAAGAAAGGAAATAGATCAGATATCTCTAACTATAGACCTATATGTATCCAATCGTCAATCCCTAAACTATTTGAATCTGCTCTGCTTTCTAAACTCTCGCCTGAGATTAACAAAGTTATTTCACATCGTCAACATGGTTTCATGGCAAAAAGATCTACTTTTACAAACTTGATGATCTATCAGGAATACCTATTTAATACAATGCAAAAGCGTCTTCAAACAGACGTAGTGTATACTGACTTTAGTAAGGCATTCGACAAAGTCTCACATAAAATTCTCATACATAAACTTAGTGCCCTTGGAATAACAGGGAATATTTTGAGATGGTTTGAGAGTTATCTGCATAAAAGAAAAATATGTGTTAAACTCAACTCACACTATTCACACCAGTTCGAAGTCTTTACCGGCGTCCCACAGGGGTCTCATTTAGGACCAGTACTATTTTTATTGTTTATCAATGATATAACTACGGTTTTTGATGGAGTCATGATTCTCTTATTTGCAGATGATCTCAAAATTTATAAAACCATTACAAATATTCATGACTGTTACGTACTACAATTTAATCTTGTGAGGCTACAAGAGTGGTGCACCCACAATGAACTATTTCTCAATATTGATAAATGTCAAACGATAACTTTTGCCCGAATCAAAAATCCCATTACGCATCAATATAGCATCAACAACATTTTTTTAAAAAGAGTTGAGAATATTAAGGATCTTGGTATTATTTTTGACAGGCAACTAACATTTGTTCCTCATATAAACGAAATAACCAACAAGGCCATGAAATATTTGGGTTTTATATTAAGGACAGCGAAAGATTTTAAATTAATAAATTCCTTCAAACTGCTATTCACTGGTTTAGTTAGAAGTAATCTAGAGTATAACTCAACAATCTGGTCTCCATTTTATAAGATTCACCAATTAAAAATTGAAAGAGTGCAACATAAATTTCTGCGATTTATTAATTATAAATTAGGAATTCCAAACGAATATCTTAATTACACTTTCCTCATGAACTTACTAAATTTAACCGATTTATCATTGAGACGCACAGTGTGCGACTTAGTATCTCTTTTCAAAATTTCGAATGGCAGACTGGACGCCATTGATTTGACGAGTCTTATATCGCTCCGTGTACCTACGCGCGACACTCGACAGACCGCTCTATATAATGTTCCCATATCTGCTAACAATTATTTTCAAAACTCACCTATTCAAAGACTTCACATACTCGGTAATAAGTATAGCTCAATTGATGTTTATCATCACCAATCAGTATACAAACTAAAATACAGTATACTAGAATGTTTGTAACAGATTCATAATTTTTTTTCAAACGCATATTTTATTGTTTCATTAACTAAGCTTTGTTTTGTAAAATTCCCAATCGGGCAAAATAAAGATTGATGATTACAAAGATGGTTTACAACAAACTGTAGTGTTTATCTTTATAATAATAATAACAAACTTACTTGTCTTGTGTGTATTACCTACTTACATTATTGTACTCTTGTAACTACACTATATTTATATAAACTTATTGAACTCATTGTCCAAATTCCAATAACACCGTAACTATATACTTGAATTGTATCTACTTAACTACCTACCTATATCTGAGATATTTTTCTCAAGTTTATGTATTAGTTTAACCTATGTTCTGTAAAATATTCAACCGACGTACTTTGTACAATAAACTTTGCTTGCTTATGTTTATA
Organism: Hesperophylax magnus; assembly: GCA_026573805.1. Taxonomy (NCBI): domain Eukaryota; kingdom Metazoa; phylum Arthropoda; class Insecta; order Trichoptera; family Limnephilidae; genus Hesperophylax; species Hesperophylax magnus. The sequence continues at coordinate 705,139 of JAIUSX010000130.1, forward strand.
AAATAATAACACCATAACAATAACCCTACACATTGTTATGTAAGTTCATACTCAATTTACTATGCTATGTAATTAAAATATTTTATAATGCTACTGAACAACAAAACCCATAACATGTATATGTAAAAGCCTTCAAGGCGTTAATAAAATGAAATAAATAAAAATAAATAAATAAATTTGATTTTGTCTCAACTCAAGTATCGGGATCAGTTGACATGTCCCGACTCAAGAATCAGGATCATTTGACATGTCCCGACTCAAGTATCAGGATCATTTGACATGTCCCGACACAAGTATCAGAATCATTTGATTATGTTCAGACTCAAGTATCAGGATCATTTGACATGTCCCGACACAAATATCAGGATCATTTGACATGTCCCGACTCAAGTATCAGAATCATTTGATTATGTTCCGACTCAAGTATCAGGATCATTTGACATCTCACGACTAAAGTATCAGGATGATTTGACATGTCCCGACTCAAGTATGAGGATCATTTGACATGTCCCGACTCAACTATCAGGATCATTTGACATGTCCCGACTCAAGTATGAGGATAATTTGACATCTCACGACTCAAGTATTATGATCATTTGACATGTCACGACTCAAAAATCAGGATCTTTTGATTATGTTCCGACTCAGGTATCAGGATTATTTGACATGTTCCGACTCAAGTATCAGGATCATTTGATAATGTTCTGACACAAGTATCAGGATCACTTGACATGTCCCAATACAAGTATCAGGATCATTTGAAATGTCCCGACTCAAGTATCAGAATCATTTGATTATGTTCCGACTCAAGTATCAGGATCATTTGACATCTCACGACTCAAGTATCAGGATCATTTGACATGTCTCAACACAAGTATCAGGATCATTTGACATGTCCCGACTCAAGTATCAGAATCATTTGATTATGTTCCGACTCAAGTATCAGGATCATTTGACATCTCACGACTCAAGTATCAGGATCATTTGACATGTCCCAACACAAGTATCAGGATCATTTGACATGTCCCGACACAAGTATCAGGATCATTTGACATGTCCCGACTCAAGTATCAGGATCATTTGATTTTGTCTCAACTAAAGTATCGGGATCAGTTGACATGTCCCGACTCAAGAATCAGGATCATTTGACATGTCCCGACTCAAGTATCAGGATCATTTGACATGTCCCGACACAAGTATCAGAATCATTTGATTATGTTCAGACTCAAGTATCAGGATCATTTGACATGTCCCGACACAAATATCAGGATCATTTGACATGTCCCGACTCAAGTATCAGAATCATTTGATTATGTTCCGACTCAAGTATCAGGATCATTTGACATCTCACGACTAAAGTATCAGGATCACTTGACATGTCTCAACATAAGTATCAGGATCATTTGACATGTCCCGACTTAAGTATCAGTATCATTTGACATCTCACGACTAGAGTATAAGGATCATTTGACATGTCCCGACTTAAGTATCAGTATCATTTGACATCTCACGACTAGAGTATCAGGATCATTTGACATGTCCCGACTTAAGTATCAGGATCATTCGACATGTCCCGACTCAAATATCTGGAACAGTTGAATATGTCCCGACTCAAGTATCAGGATCATTTGACATCTCACGACTCAAGTATTAGGATCATTTGACATGTCTCGACTCAAAAATGAGGATCATTTGATTATGTTCCGACTCAAGTATCAGGATCACTTTACATGTCCCAACACAAGTATCAGAAACATTTGACATGTCCCGACACAAGTATCAGGATCATTTGACATGTCCCGACACAAGTATCAGAATCATTTGATTATGTTCAGACTCAAGTATCAGGATCATTCGACATGTCCCGACTCAAATATCAGGAACAGTTGATTATGTCCCGACTCAACTATCAGGATCATTTGACATGTCCCGACTCAAGTATGAGGATAATTTGACATCTCACGAATCAAGTATTATGATCATTTGACATGTCTCGACTCAAAAATCAGGATCTTTTGATTATGTTCCGACTCAGGTATCAGGATTATTTGACATGTTCCGACACAAGTATCAGGATCATTTGATAATGTTCTGACACAAGTATCAGGATCACTTGACATGTCCCAATACAAGTATCAGGATCATTTGAAATGTCCCGACACAAGTATCAGAATCATTTTATTATGTTCCGACTCAAGTATCAGGATCATTTGACATCTCACGACTCAAGTATCAGGATCATTTGACATGTCCCGACACAAGTATCAGGATCATTTGACATGTCCCAACACAAGTATCAGGATCATTTGACATGTCCCGACTCAAGTATCAGAATCATTTGATTAAGTTCCGACTCAAGTATCAGGATCATTTGACATGTCCCAACACAAGTATCAGGATCATTTGACATGTCCCGACACAAGTATCAGGATCATTTGACATGTCCCGACTCAAGTATCAGAATCATTTGATTATGTTCAGACTCAAGTATCAGGATCATTTGACATGTCCCGACTCAAGTATCAGGATCATTTGATTTTGTCTCATCTCAAGTATCGGGATCAGTTGACATGTCCCGACTCAAGAATCAGGATCATTTGACATGTCCCGACTCAAGTATCAGGATCATTTGACATGTCCCGACACAAGTATCAGAATCATTTGATTATGTTCAGACTCAAGTATCAGGATCATTTGACATGTCCCGACACAAATATCAGGATCATTTGACATGTCCCGACTCAAGTATCAGAATCATTTGATTATGTTCCGACTCAAGTATCAGGATCATTTGACATCTCACGACTAAAGTATCAGGATCATTTGACATGTCCCGACTCAAGTATGAGGATCATTTGACATTTCCCGATTCAAGAATCAGGATCAATTGACTTGACCCGACTCAAGTATCAGGATCATTTGACATGTCCCGACACAAGTTTCAGGATCATTTGACATGTCCCGACACATGTTTCAGGATCATTCGACATGTCCCGACTCAAATATCAGGAACAGTTGATTATGTCCCGACTCAAGTATAAGGATCATTTGACATCTCACGACTCAAGTATTAGGATCATTTGACATGTCCCGATTAAAGAATCTGGATCAATTGACTTGTCCCGACTCAAGTATCAGGATCATTTGACATGTCCCGACTTAAGTATCAGTATCATTTGACATCTCACGACTCAAGTATCAGGATCATTTGACATGTCCCGACACAAGTATCAGGATCATTTGACATGTCCCGACAAAAGTATCAGGATCATTTGACATGTCCCGACTCAAGTATCAGAATCATTTGATTAAGTTCAGACTCAAGTATCAGGATCATTTTTCAAGTCCCGACTTAAGTATAAGGATCATTTGACATCTCACGACTCAAGTATCAGGTTAATTTGACATGTCCCGACTCAAGTATCAGAATCATTTGACATGTCCCGACTCAAATATCAGGAACAGTTGAAAATTTCCCGACTCAAGTCTCAGTATCATTTGACATGTCCCGACTCAAGTATAAGGATCATTTGACATCTCACGACTCAAGTAATAGGATCATTTGACATGTCCCGACTCAAAAATCAGGATCTTTTGATTATGTTCGTTATGAAAGTTGATTATTTCCGGACTCAATTCTCAGGATCATTTGACAAGTCCCGACACAAGTATCAGGATCATTTGACATGTCCCGACACAAGTATCAGGATCATTTGACATGTTCCGACTCAAGTATAGGGATCATTTGAAATGTCCCGATTAAAGAATCAGGATCAATTGACTTGTCCCGACTCAAGTATCAGGATCATTTGACATGTCCCGACTCAAGTATCAGGATCATTTGATTTTGTCTCAACTCAAGTATCGGGATCAGTTGACATGTCCCGACTCAAGAATCAGGATCATTTGACATGTCCTGACTCAAGTATCAGGATCATTTGAAATGTCCCGACACAAGTATCAGAATCATTTGATTATGTTCAGACTCAAGTATCAGGATCATTTGACATCTCACGACTAAAGTATCAGGATCATTTGACATTTCCCGACTCAAGTATGAGGATCATTTGACATTTCCCGATACAAGAATCAGGATCAATTGACTTGACCCGACTCAAGTATCAGGATCATTTGACATGTCCCGACACAAGTTTCAGGATCATTTGACATGTCCCGACTTAAGTATCAGGATCACTTGACATGTCCCGACTCAACTATCAGGATCATTTGACATGTCCCGACTCAAGTATGAGGATAATTTGACATCTCACGACTCAAGTATTATGATTATTTGACATGTCACGACTCAAAAATCAGGATCTTTTGATTATGTTCCGACTCAAGTATCAGGATCATTTGACATCTCACGACTCAAGTATCAGGATCATTTGACATGTCCCAACACAAGTATAGGGATCATTTGACATGTCCCGATTAAAGAATCAGGATCAATTGACTTGTCCCGACTCAAGTATCAGGATCATTTGACATGTTCCGACTCAAGTATAGGGATCATTTGAAATGTCCCGATTAAAGAATCAGGATCAATTGACTTGTCCCGACTCAAGTATCAGGATCATTTGACATGTCCCGACTCAAGGATCAGGATCATTTGACATGTCCCGACTTAAGTATCAGTTACATTTGACATCTCACGACTCAAGTATCAGGATCATTTAAAAAGTCCCGACACAAGTATCAGGATCATTTGACATGTCTCAACACAAGTATCAGGATCATTTGACATGTCCCGACTCAAGTATCAGAATCATTTGATTATGTTCCGACTCAAGTATCAGGATCATTTGACATCTCACGACTCAAGTATCAGGATCATTTGACATGTCCCGACACAAGTATCAGGATCATTTGACATGTCCCGACACAAGTATCAGGATCATTTTACAAGTCCCGACTTAAGTATAAGGATCATTTGACATCTCACGACTCAAGTATCAGGTTAGTTTGACATGTCCCGACTCAAAAGTGAGGATCATTTGTTAATGTTCGGACTCGTTTCAGGATCATTTGACATGTCCCTACACAAGTATCAGGATCATTTGACATGTCCCGACACAAGTATCAGGATCATTTGATTATGTTGCGTTTCAATTCTCAGGATCATTTGACATGTCCCGACACAAGTATCGGGATCATTTGACATGTCCCGACTCAAGTATCAGAATCATTTGACATGTCCCGACTCAAATATCAGGAACAGTTGATAATTTCCCGACTCAAGTCTCAGTATCATTTGACATGTCCCGACTCAAGTATAAGGATCATTTGACATCTCACGACTCAAGTAATAGGATCATTTGACATGTCCCGACTCAAAAATCAGGATCTTTTGATTATGTTCCGACTCATGTATCAGGATTATTTGACATGTCCCGACTCAAGTATCAGTTGAAAATAAAGTTGATTATTTCCGGACTCAATTCTCAGGATCATTTGACAAGTCCCGACACAAGTATCAGGATCATTTGACATGTCCCGACACAAGTATCAGGATCATTTGACATGTCCCGACTCAAGTATCAGAATCATTTGATTATGTTCGGACTCAAGTATCAGGATCATTTTACAAGTCCCGACTTAAGTATCAGGATCATATGACAACTCACGACTCAAGTATCAGGATCATTTGTCATATCCCGACTCAAGTATCAGAATCATTTAATTATGTTCAGACTCAAGTATCAGGACCATTTAACAAGTCCCGACATAAGTATCAGGATCATTTGACATCTCACGACTCAAGTATCAGGATCATTTGACATGTCCCGATTCAAGAATCAGGATCAATTGACTTGTCCCTTCTCAAGTATCAGGATCATTTGACATGTCCCGACTCAAGTATCAGGATCATTTGACATGTCCCGACACATGTTTCAGGATCATTCGACATGTCCCGACTCAAATATCAGGAACAGTTGATTATGTCCCGACTCAAGTATAAGGATCATTTGCCATCTCACAACTCAAGTATTAGGATCATTTGACATGTCCCGATTAAAGAATCAGGATCAATTGACTTGTCCCGACTCAAGTATCAGGATCATTTGACATTTCCCGACTTAAGTATCAGTATCATTTGACATCTCACGACTCAAGTATTATGATCATTTGAAATGTCCCGATTAAAGAATCAGGATCAATTGACTTGTCCCGACTCAAGTATCAGGATCATTTGACATGTCCCGACTTAAGTATCAGTATCATTTGACATCTCACGACTCAAGTATCAGGATTATTTGACATGTCCCGACACAAGTATCAGGATCATTTGATAATGTTCTGACACAAGTATCAGGATCACTTGACATGTCCCAATACAAGTATCAGGATCATTTGAAATGTCCCGACACAAGTATCAGAATCAATTGATTATGTTCCAACTCAAGTATCAGGATCATTTGACATCTCACGACTCAAGTATCAGGATCATTTGACATGTCCCGACACAAGTATCAGGATCATTTGACATGTCCCAACACAAGTATTAGGATCTTTTGACATGTCCCGACTCAAGTATCAGAATCATTTGATTATGTTCCGACTCAAGTATCAGGATCATTTGACATGTCCCAACACAAGTATCAGGATCATTTGACATGTCCCGACACAAGTATCAGGATCATTTGACATGTCCCGACTCAAGTATCAGAATCATTTGATTATGTTCAGACTCAAGTATCAGGATCATTTGACATGTCCCGACTCAAGTATCAGGATCATTTGATTTTGTCTCAACTCAAGTATCGGGATCAGTTGACATGTCCCGACTCAAGAATCAGGATCATTTGACATGTCCCGACTCAAGTATCAGGATCATTTGACATGTCCCGACACAAGTATCAGAATCATTTCATTATGTTCAGACTCAAGTATCAGGATCATTTGACATGTCCCGACACAAATATCAGGATCATTTGACATGTCCCGACTCAAGTATCAGAATCATTTGATTATGTTCCGACTCAAGTATCAGGATCATTTGACATGTCCCGACTCAAGTATGAGGATCATTTGACATTTCCCGATTCAAGAATCAGGATCAATTGACTTGACCCGACTCAAGTATCAGGATCATTTGACATGTCCCGACACAAGTTTCAGGATCATTTGACATGTCCCGACTTAAGTATCAGGATCACTTGACATGTCCCGACTCAACTATCAGGATCATTTGACATGTCCCGACTCAAGTATGAGGATAATTTGACATCTCACGACTCAAGTATTATGATTATTTGACATGTCACGACTCAAAAATCAGGATCTTTTGATTATGTTCCGACTCAGGTATCAGGATTATTTGACATGTTCCGACTCAAGTATCAGGATCATTTGATAATGTTCTGACATAAGTATCAGGATCACTTGACATGTCCCAATACAAGTATCAGGATCATTTGAAATGTCCCGACTCAAGTATCAGAATCATTTGATTATGTTCCGACTCAAGTATCAGGATCATTTGACATCTCACGACTCAAGTATCAGGATCATTTGACATGTCCCGACACAAGTATCAGGATCATTTGACATGTCCCAACACAAGTATCAGGATCATTTGACATGTCCCGACTCAAGTATCAGAATCATTTGATTATGTTCCGACTCAAGTATCAGGATCATTTGACATCTCACGACTCAAGTATCAGGATCATTTGACATGTCCCAACACAAGTATAGGGATCATTTGACATGTCCCGATTAAAGAATCAGGATCAATTGACTTGTCCCGACTCAAGTATCAGGATCATTTGACATGTTCCGACTCAAGTATAGGGATCATTTGAAATGTCCCGATTAAAGAATCAGGATCAATTGACTTGTCCCGACTCAAGTATCAGGATCATTTGACATGTCCCGACTCAAGTATCAGGATCATTTGATTTTGTCTCAACTCAAGTATCGGGATCAGTTGACATGTCCCGACTCAAGAATCAGGATCATTTGACATGTCCCGACTCAAGTATCAGGATCATTTGAAATGTCCCGACACAAGTATCAGAATCATTTGATTATGTTCAGACTCAAGTATCAGGATCATTTGACATCTCACGACTAAAGTATCAGGATCATTTGACATGTCCCGACTCAAGTATGAGGATCATTTGACATTTCCCGATTCAAGAATCAGGATCAATTGACTTGACCCGACTCAAGTATCAGGATCATTTGACATGTCCCGACACAAGTTTCAGGATCATTTGACATGTCCAGACTTAAGTATCAGGATCACTTGACATGTCCCGACTCAACTATCAGGATCATTTGACATGTCCCGACTCAAGTATGAGGATAATTTGACATCTCACGACTCAAGTATTATGATTATTTGACATGTCACGACTCAAAAATCAGGATCTTTTGATTATGTTCCGACTCAAGTATCAGGATCATTTGACATCTCACGACTCAAGTATCAGGATCATTTGACAAGTCCCAACACAAGTATAGGGATCATTTGACATGTCCCGATTAAAGAATCAGGATCAATTGACTTGTCCCGACTCAAGTATCAGGATCATTTGACATGTTCCGACTCAAGTATAGGGATCATTTGAAATGTCCCGATTAAAGAATCAGGATCAATTGACTTGTCCCGACTCAAGTATCAGGATCATTTGACATGTCCCGACTCAAGTATCAGGATCATTTGACATGTCCTGACTTAAGTATCAGTTACATTTGACATCTCACGACTCAAGTATCAGGATCATTTAAAAAGTCCCGACACAAGTATCAGGATCATTTGACATGTCTCAACACAAGTATCAGGATCATTTGACATGTCCCGACTCAAGTATCAGAATCATTTGATTATGTTCCGACTCAAGTATCAGGATCATTTGACATCTCACGACTCAAGTATCAGGATCATTTGACATGTCCCGACACAAGTATCAGGATCATTTGACATGTCCCAACACAAGTATCAGGATCATTTTACAAGTCCCGACTTAAGTAAAAGGATCATTTGACATCTCACGACTCAAGTATCAGGTTAGTTTGACATGTCCCGACTCAAAAGTGAGGATCATTTGTTAATGTTCCGACTCGTCTCAGGATCATTTGACATGTCCCTACACAAGTATCAGGATCATTTGACATGTCCCGACACAAGTATCAGGATCATTTGATTATGTTGCGTTTCACTTCTCAGGATCATTTGACATGTCCCGACACAAGTATCGGGATCATTTGACATGTCCCGACTCAAGTATCAGAATCATTTGACATGTCCCGACTCAAATATCAGGAACATTTGATAATTTCCCGACTCAAGTCTCAGTATCATTTGACATGTCCCGACTCAAGTATAAGGATCATTTGACATCTCACGACTCAAGTAATAGGATCATTTGACATGTCCCCACTCAAAAATCAGGATCTTTTGATTATGTTCCGACTCAGGTATCAGGATTATTTGACATGTCCCGACTCAAATATCAGGAAAGTTGATTATTTCCGGACTCAATTCTCAGGATCATTTGACAAGTCCCGACACAAGTATCAGGATCATTTGACATGTCCCGACACAAGTATCAGGATCATTTGACATGTCCCGACTCAAGTATCAGAATCATTTGATTATGTTCGGACTCAAGTATCAGGATCATTTTACAAGTCCCGACTTAAGTATCAGGATCATATGACAACTCACGACTCAAGTATCAGGATCATTTGTCATATCCCGACTCAAGTATCAGAATCATTTAATTATGTTCAGACTCAAGTATCAGGACCATTTTACAAGTCCCGACATAAGTATCAGGATCATTTGACATCTCACGACTCAAGTATCAGGATCATTTGACATGTCCCGATTCAAGAATCAGGATCAATTGACTTGTCCCTTCTCAAGTATCAGGATCATTTGACATGTCCCAACTCAAGTATCAGGATCATTTGACATGTCCCGACACATGTTTCAGGATCATTCGACATGTCCCGACTCAAATATCAGGAACAGTTGATTATGTCCCGACTCAAGTATAAGGATCATTTGACATCTCACGACTCAAGTATTAGGATCATTTGAAATGTCCCGATTAAAGAATCAGGATCAATTGACTTGTACCGACTCAAGTATCAGGATCATTTGACATGTCCCGACTTAAGTATCAGTATCATTTGACATCTCACGACTCAAGTATCAGGATCATTTGACATGTCCCGACACAAGTATCAGGATCATTTGACATGTCCCGACTCAAGTATCAGAATCATTTGATTATGTTCAGACTCAAGTATCAGGATCATTTGACATCTCACGACTCAAGTATTAGGATCATTTGACATGTCTCGACTCAAAAATGAGGATCATTTGATTATGTTCCGACTCAAGTATCAGGATCACTTTACATGTCCCAACACAAGTATCAGAAACATTTGACATGTCCCGACACAAGTATCAGGATCATTTGACATGTCCCGACACAAGTATCAGAATCATTTGATTATGTTCAGACTCAAGTATCAGGATCATTCGACATGTCCCGACTCAAATATCAGGAACAGTTGATTATGTCCCGACTCAACTATCAGGATCATTTGACATGTCCCGACTCAAGTATGAGGATAATTTGACATCTCACGAATCAAGTATTATGATCATTTGACATGTCTCGACTCAAAAATCAGGATCTTTTGATTATGTTCCGACTCAGGTATCAGGATTATTTGACATGTTCCGACACAAGTATCAGGATCATTTGATAATGTTCTGACACAAGTATCAGGATCACTTGACATGTCCCAATACAAGTATCAGGATCATTTGAAATGTCCCGACACAAGTATCAGAATCATTTTATTATGTTCCGACTCAAGTATCAGGATCATTTGACATCTCACGACTCAAGTATCAGGATCATTTGACATGTCCCGACACAAGTATCAGGATCATTTGACATGTCCCAACACAAGTATCAGGATCATTTGACATGTCCCGACTCAAGTATCAGAATCATTTGATTAAGTTCCGACTCAAGTATCAGGATCATTTGACATGTCCCAACACAAGTATCAGGATCATTTGACATGTCCCGACACAAGTATCAGGATCATTTGACATGTCCCGACTCAAGTATCAGAATCATTTGATTATGTTCAGACTCAAGTATCAGGATCATTTGACATGTCCCGACTCAAGTATCAGGATCATTTGATTTTGTCTCATCTCAAGTATCGGGATCAGTTGACATGTCCCGACTCAAGAATCAGGATCATTTGACATGTCCCGACTCAAGTATCAGGATCATTTGACATGTCCCGACACAAGTATCAGAATCATTTGATTATGTTCAGACTCAAGTATCAGGATCATTTGACATGTCCCGACACAAATATCAGGATCATTTGACATGTCCCGACTCAAGTATCAGAATCATTTGATTATGTTCCGACTCAAGTATCAGGATCATTTGACATCTCACGACTAAAGTATCAGGATCATTTGACATGTCCCGACTCAAGTATGAGGATCATTTGACATTTCCCGATTCAAGAATCAGGATCAATTGACTTGACCCGACTCAAGTATCAGGATCATTTGACATGTCCCGACACAAGTTTCAGGATCATTTGACATGTCCCGACACATGTTTCAGGATCATTCGACATGTCCCGACTCAAATATCAGGAACAGTTGATTATGTCCCGACTCAAGTATAAGGATCATTTGACATCTCACGACTCAAGTATTAGGATCATTTGACATGTCCCGATTAAAGAATCTGGATCAATTGACTTGTCCCGACTCAAGTATCAGGATCATTTGACATGTCCCGACTTAAGTATCAGTATCATTTGACATCTCACGACTCAAGTATCAGGATCATTTGACATGTCCCGACACAAGTATCAGGATCATTTGACATGTCCCGACAAAAGTATCAGGATCATTTGACATGTCCCGACTCAAGTATCAGAATCATTTGATTAAGTTCAGACTCAAGTATCAGGATCATTTTTCAAGTCCCGACTTAAGTATTAGGATCATTTGACATCTCACGACTCAAGTATCAGGTTAATTTGACATGTCCCGACTCAAGTATCAGAATCATTTGACATGTCCCGACTCAAATATCAGGAACAGTTGAAAATTTCCCGACTCAAGTCTCAGTATCATTTGACATGTCCCGACTCAAGTATAAGGATCATTTGACATCTCACGACTCAAGTAATAGGATCATTTGACATGTCCCGACTCAAAAATCAGGATCTTTTGATTATGTTCGTTATGAAAGTTGATTATTTCCGGACTCAATTCTCAGGATCATTTGACAAGTCCCGACACAAGTATCAGGATCATTTGACATGTCCCGACACAAGTATCAGGATCATTTGACATGTTCCGACTCAAGTATAGGGATCATTTGAAATGTCCCGATTAAAGAATCAGGATCAATTGACTTGTCCCGACTCAAGTATCAGGATCATTTGACATGTCCCGACTCAAGTATCAGGATCATTTGATTTTGTCTCAACTCAAGTATCGGGATCAGTTGACATGTCCCGACTCAAGAATCAGGATCATTTGACATGTCCTGACTCAAGTATCAGGATCATTTGAAATGTCCCGACACAAGTATCAGAATCATTTGATTATGTTCAGACTCAAGTATCAGGATCATTTGACATCTCACGACTAAAGTATCAGGATCATTTGACATTTCCCGACTCAAGTATGAGGATCATTTGACATTTCCCGATACAAGAATCAGGATCAATTGACTTGACCCGACTCAAGTATCAGGATCATTTGACATGTCCCGACACAAGTTTCAGGATCATTTGACATGTCCCGACTTAAGTATCAGGATCACTTGACATGTCCCGACTCAACTATCAGGATCATTTGACATGTCCCGACTCAAGTATGAGGATAATTTGACATCTCACGACTCAAGTATTATGATTATTTGACATGTCACGACTCAAAAATCAGGATCTTTTGATTATGTTCCGACTCAAGTATCAGGATCATTTGACATCTCACGACTCAAGTATCAGGATCATTTGACATGTCCCAACACAAGTATAGGGATCATTTGACATGTCCCGATTAAAGAATCAGGATCAATTGACTTGTCCCGACTCAAGTATCAGGATCATTTGACATGTTCCGACTCAAGTATAGGGATCATTTGAAATGTCCCGATTAAAGAATCAGGATCAATTGACTTGTCCCGACTCAAGTATCAGGATCATTTGACATGTCCCGACTCAAGGATCAGGATCATTTGACATGTCCCGACTTAAGTATCAGTTACATTTGACATCTCACGACTCAAGTATCAGGATCATTTAAAAAGTCCCGACACAAGTATCAGGATCATTTGACATGTCTCAACACAAGTATCAGGATCATTTGACATGTCCCGACTCAAGTATCAGAATCATTTGATTATGTTCCGACTCAAGTATCAGGATCATTTGACATCTCACGACTCAAGTATCAGGATCATTTGACATGTCCCGACACAAGTATCAGGATCATTTGACATGTCCCGACACAAGTATCAGGATCATTTTACAAGTCCCGACTTAAGTATAAGGATCATTTGACATCTCACGACTCAAGTATCAGGTTAGTTTGACATGTCCCGACTCAAAAGTGAGGATCATTTGTTAATGTTCGGACTCGTTTCAGGATCATTTGACATGTCCCTACACAAGTATCAGGATCATTTGACATGTCCCGACACAAGTATCAGGATCATTTGATTATGTTGCGTTTCAATTCTCAGGATCATTTGACATGTCCCGACACAAGTATCGGGATCATTTGACATGTCCCGACTCAAGTATCAGAATCATTTGACATGTCCCGACTCAAATATCAGGAACAGTTGATAATTTCCCGACTCAAGTCTCAGTATCATTTGACATGTCCCGACTCAAGTATAAGGATCATTTGACATCTCACGACTCAAGTAATAGGATCATTTGACATGTCCCGACTCAAAAATCAGGATCTTTTGATTATGTTCCGACTCATGTATCAGGATTATTTGACATGTCCCGACTCAAGTATCAGTTGAAAATAAAGTTGATTATTTCCGGACTCAATTCTCAGGATCATTTGACAAGTCCCGACACAAGTATCAGGATCATTTGACATGTCCCGACACAAGTATCAGGATCATTTGACATGTCCCGACTCAAGTATCAGAATCATTTGATTATGTTCGGACTCAAGTATCAGGATCATTTTACAAGTCCCGACTTAAGTATCAGGATCATATGACAACTCACGACTCAAGTATCAGGATCATTTGTCATATCCCGACTCAAGTATCAGAATCATTTAATTATGTTCAGACTCAAGTATCAGGACCATTTAACAAGTCCCGACATAAGTATCAGGATCATTTGACATCTCACGACTCAAGTATCAGGATCATTTGACATGTCCCGATTCAAGAATCAGGATCAATTGACTTGTCCCTTCTCAAGTATCAGGATCATTTGACATGTCCCGACTCAAGTATCAGGATCATTTGACATGTCCCGACACATGTTTCAGGATCATTCGACATGTCCCGACTCAAATATCAGGAACAGTTGATTATGTCCCGACTCAAGTATAAGGATCATTTGCCATCTCACAACTCAAGTATTAGGATCATTTGACATGTCCCGATTAAAGAATCAGGATCAATTGACTTGTCCCGACTCAAGTATCAGGATCATTTGACATTTCCCGACTTAAGTATCAGTATCATTTGACATCTCACGACTCAAGTATTATGATCATTTGAAATGTCCCGATTAAAGAATCAGGATCAATTGACTTGTCCCGACTCAAGTATCAGGATCATTTGACATGTCCCGACTTAAGTATCAGTATCATTTGACATCTCACGACTCAAGTATCAGGATTATTTGACATGTCCCGACACAAGTATCAGGATCATTTGATAATGTTCTGACACAAGTATCAGGATCACTTGACATGTCCCAATACAAGTATCAGGATCATTTGAAATGTCCCGACACAAGTATCAGAATCAATTGATTATGTTCCAACTCAAGTATCAGGATCATTTGACATCTCACGACTCAAGTATCAGGATCATTTGACATGTCCCGACACAAGTATCAGGATCATTTGACATGTCCCAACACAAGTATTAGGATCTTTTGACATGTCCCGACTCAAGTATCAGAATCATTTGATTATGTTCCGACTCAAGTATCAGGATCATTTGACATGTCCCAACACAAGTATCAGGATCATTTGACATGTCCCGACACAAGTATCAGGATCATTTGACATGTCCCGACTCAAGTATCAGAATCATTTGATTATGTTCAGACTCAAGTATCAGGATCATTTGACATGTCCCGACTCAAGTATCAGGATCATTTGATTTTGTCTCAACTCAAGTATCGGGATCAGTTGACATGTCCCGACTCAAGAATCAGGATCATTTGACATGTCCCGACTCAAGTATCAGGATCATTTGACATGTCCCGACACAAGTATCAGAATCATTTGATTATGTTCAGACTCAAGTATCAGGATCATTTGACATGTCCCGACACAAATATCAGGATCATTTGACATGTCCCGACTCAAGTATCAGAATCATTTGATTATGTTCCGACTCAAGTATCAGGATCATTTGACATGTCCCGACTCAAGTATGAGGATCATTTGACATTTCCCGATTCAAGAATCAGGATCAATTGACTTGACCCGACTCAAGTATCAGGATCATTTGACATGTCCCGACACAAGTTTCAGGATCATTTGACATGTCCCGACTTAAGTATCAGGATCACTTGACATGTCCCGACTCAACTATCAGGATCATTTGACATGTCCCGACTCAAGTATGAGGATAATTTGACATCTCACGACTCAAGTATTATGATTATTTGACATGTCACGACTCAAAAATCAGGATCTTTTGATTATGTTCCGACTCAGGTATCAGGATTATTTGACATGTTCCGACTCAAGTATCAGGATCATTTGATAATGTTCTGACATAAGTATCAGGATCACTTGACATGTCCCAATACAAGTATCAGGATCATTTGAAATGTCCCGACTCAAGTATCAGAATCATTTGATTATGTTCCGACTCAAGTATCAGGATCATTTGACATCTCACGACTCAAGTATCAGGATCATTTGACATGTCCCGACACAAGTATCAGGATCATTTGACATGTCCCAACACAAGTATCAGGATCATTTGACATGTCCCGACTCAAGTATCAGAATCATTTGATTATGTTCCGACTCAAGTATCAGGATCATTTGACATCTCACGACTCAAGTATCAGGATCATTTGACATGTCCCAACACAAGTATAGGGATCATTTGACATGTCCCGATTAAAGAATCAGGATCAATTGACTTGTCCCGACTCAAGTATCAGGATCATTTGACATGTTCCGACTCAAGTATAGGGATCATTTGAAATGTCCCGATTAAAGAATCAGGATCAATTGACTTGTCCCGACTCAAGTATCAGGATCATTTGACATGTCCCGACTCAAGTATCAGGATCATTTGATTTTGTCTCAACTCAAGTATCGGGATCAGTTGACATGTCCCGACTCAAGAATCAGGATCATTTGACATGTCCCGACTCAAGTATCAGGATCATTTGAAATGTCCCGACACAAGTATCAGAATCATTTGATTATGTTCAGACTCAAGTATCAGGATCATTTGACATCTCACGACTAAAGTATCAGGATCATTTGACATGTCCCGACTCAAGTATGAGGATCATTTGACATTTCCCGATTCAAGAATCAGGATCAATTGACTTGACCCGACTCAAGTATCAGGATCATTTGACATGTCCCGACACAAGTTTCAGGATCATTTGACATGTCCAGACTTAAGTATCAGGATCACTTGACATGTCCCGACTCAACTATCAGGATCATTTGACATGTCCCGACTCAAGTATGAGGATAATTTGACATCTCACGACTCAAGTATTATGATTATTTGACATGTCACGACTCAAAAATCAGGATCTTTTGATTATGTTCCGACTCAAGTATCAGGATCATTTGACATCTCACGACTCAAGTATCAGGATCATTTGACAAGTCCCAACACAAGTATAGGGATCATTTGACATGTCCCGATTAAAGAATCAGGATCAATTGACTTGTCCCGACTCAAGTATCAGGATCATTTGACATGTCCCGACTCAAGTATGAGGATCATTTGACATGTCCCGATTCAAGAATCAGGATCAATTGACTTGTCCCGACTCAAGTATCAGGATCATTTGACATGTCCCGACTCAAGTATGAGGATCATTTGACATGTCCCGATTCAAGAATCAGGATCAATTGACTTGTCCCGACTCAAGTATCAGGATCATTTGACATGTCCCGACACAAGTTTCAGGATCATTTGACATGTTCCGACTCAAGTCTCAGGATCATTTGACATCTCACGACTCAAGTATCAGGATCATTTGACATGTCCCGACACAAGTATCAGGATCATTTGACATGTCCCAACACAAGTATCAGGATCATTTGACATGTCCCGACTCAAGTATCAGAATCATTTGATTATGTTCCGACTCAAGTATCAGCATCATTTGACATCTCACGACTCAAGTATCAGGATCATTTGACATGTCCCAACACAAGTATAGGGATCATTTGACATGTCCCGATTAAAGAATCAGGATCAATTGACTTGTCCCGACTCAAGTATCAGGATCATTTGACATGTTCCGACTCAAGTATAGGGATCATTTGAAATGTCCCGATTAAAGAATCAGGATCAATTGACTTGTCCCGACTTAAGTATCAGTTACATTTGACATCTCACGACTCAAGTATCAGGGTCATTTAAAAAGTCCCGACACAAGTATCAGGATCTTTTGACATGTCTCAACACAAGTATCAGGATCATTTGACATGTCCCGACTCAAGTATCAGAATCATTTGATTATGTTCCGACTCAAGTATCAGGATCATTTGACATCTCACGACTCAAGTATCAGGATCATTTGACATGTCCCGACACAAGTATCAGGATCATTTGACATGTCCCGACACAAGTATCATGATCATTTGACATGTCATGACGCAAGTATCAGGATCATTTGACATGTCCCGACTCAAAAATCAGGATCTTTTGATTATGTTCCGACTCAGGTATCAGGATTATTTGACATGTCCCGACTCAAATATCAGGAACAGTTAATTATTTCCCGACTTAATTCTCAGGATCATTTGACATGTCCCGACGCAAGTATCAGGATCATTTGACATGTCCCGACTTAAGTTTCAGGATCATTCGACATGTCCCGACTCAAATATCAGGAACAGTTGATTATGTACCGACTCAAGTATCAGGATCATTTGACATGTCCCGACACAAGTATCAGTATCATTTGACATCTCACGACTCAAGTATCAGGATCATTTGACATGTCCCGACACAAGTATCAGGATCATTTGACATGCCCCGACACAAGAATCAGGATCATTTGACATGTCCCGACTCAAGTATCAGGATCATTTGACATGTCCCGACTTAAGTATCAGTATCATTTGACATCTCACGACTAAAGTATCAGGATCATTTGACATGTCCCGACACAAGTATCAGGATCATTTGACATGTCCCGACACAAGTATCAGGATCATTTGACATGTCCCGACTCAAGTATGAGGATCATTTGACATGTCCCGACTCAAGTATCAGAATCATTTGATTATGTTCAGACTCAAGTATCAGGATCATTCGACATGTCCCGACTCAAATATCAGGAACAGTTGATTATGTCCCGACTCAACTATCAGGATCATTTGACATGTCCCGACTCAAGTATGAGGATAATTTGACATCTCACGACTCAAGTATCATAATCATTTGACATGTCCCGACTCAAATATCAGGAACAGTTGATTATTTCCCGACTCAAAAATCAGGATCATTTGACATGTCCCGACACAAGTTTCAGGATCATTTGACATGTCCCGACTTAAGTATCAGGATCACTTGACATGTCTCAACATAAGTATCAGGATCATTTGACATGTCCCGACTTAAGTATTAGTATCATTTGACATCTCACGACTCAAGTATCAGGATCATTTGACATGTCCCGACACAAGTATCAGGATCATTTGACATGTCCCGACAAAAGTATCAGGATCATTTGACATGTCCCGACTCAAGTATCAAAATCATTTGATTATGTTCAGACTCAAGTATCAGGATCATTTTTCAAGTCCCGACTTAAGTATAAGGATCATTTGACATCTCACGACTCAAGTATCAGGTTAATTTGACATGTCCCGACTCAAAAATCAGGATCTTTCGATTATGTTTCGACTCAGGTATAAGGATTATTTGACATGTTACGACTGAAGTATCAGGATCATTTGATTATGTTCCGACTCAAGTATCAGGATCATTTGACATGTCCCGACACAAGTTTCAGGATCATTTGACATGTCCCGACTTAAGTATCAGGATCATTTGATTTTGTCTCGACTCAAGTATCGGGATTATTTGACATGTCCCGACTCAAGTATCAGGATCATTTGACATGTCCCGACTCAAGTATCAGGATCATTTTACAAGTCCCGAATTAAGTATTAGGATCATTTGACATGTCCCGACACAAGTATCAGGATCATTTGACATGTCCCGACAAAAGTATCAGGATCATTTGACATGTCCCGACTCAAGTATCAGAATCATTTGATTATGTTCAGACTCAAGTATCAGGATCATTTTACAAGTCCCGACTTAAGTATTAGGATCATTTGACATCTCACGACTCAAGTATCAGGTTAATTTGACATGTCCCGACTCAAAAGTGAGGATCATTTGTTTATGTTCCGACTCAAGTATCAGGATCACTTAACATGTCCCTACACAAGTATCAGGATCATTTGAAATGTCCCGACACAAGTATCAGGATCATTTTACAAGTCCCGACTTAAGTATAAGGATCATTTGACATCTTACGACTCAAGTATCAGGTTAGTTTGACATGTCCCGACTCAAAAGTGAGGATCATTTGTTAATGTTCCGACTCGTCTCAGGATCATTTGACATGTCCCTACACAAGTATCAGTATCATTTGACATGTCCCGACACAAGTATCAGGATCATTTGATTATGTTCCGTTTCAAGTCTCAGGATCATTTGACATGTCCCGACACAAGTATCGGGATAATTTGACATAACCCGACTCAAGTATCAGAATCATTTGACATGTCCCGACTCAAATATCAGGAACAGTTGATAATTTCCCGACTCAAGTCTCAGTATCATTTGACATGTCCCGACTCAAGTATAAGGATCATTTGACATCTCACAACTCAAGTAATAGGATCATTTGACATGTCCCGACTCAAAAATCAGGATCTTTTGATTATGTTCCGACTCAGGTATCAGGATTATTTGACATGTCCCGACTCAAATATCAGGAAAGTTGATTATTTCCCGACTCGATTCTCAGGATCATTTGACAAGTCCCGACACAAGTATCAGGATCATTTGACATGTCCCAACACAAGTATCAGGATCTTTTGACATGTCCCGACTCAAGTATCAGAATCATTTGATTATGTTCAGACTCAAGTATCAGGATCATTTTACAAGTCCCGACTTAAGTATCAGGATCATATGACAACTCACGACTCAAGGATCAGGATCATTTGACATGTCCCGATTAAAGAATCAGGATCAATTGACTTGTCCCGACTCAAGTATCAGGATCATTTGACATGTCCCGACTTAAGTATCAGTATCATTTAACATCTCACGACTCAAGTATCAGGATCATTTGACATGTCCCGACTCAAGTATCAGGATCATTTAACAAGTCCCGACTTAAGTATAAGGATCATTTGACATCAAAAGACTCAAGTATCAGGAATATTTGACATGTCCCGACACAAGTTTCAGGATCATTTGACATGTCCCGACTTAAGTATCAGGATCATTTGATTTTATCTCGACTCAAGTATCGGGATCAGTTGACATGTCCCGATTCAAGAATCAGGATCAATTGACTTGTCCCTGCTCAAGTATCAGGATCATTTGACATGTCCCGACACAAGTTTCAGGATCATTTGACATGTCCCGACTCAAGTATCAGGATCATTTGACATGTCCCGACACAAGTTTCAGGATCATTTGACATCTCACGACTCAAGTATCAGGTTAATTTGACATGTCCCGACTCAAAAATCAGGATCTTTTGGTTATGTTCCGACTCAAGTATCAGGATCATTTGACATGTCCCGACTCAAGAATGAGGATCATTTGACACGTCCCGATTCAAGAATCACGATCAATTGACTGGTCCCGACTCAAGTATCAGGATCATTTGACATGTCCCGACACAAGTTTCAGGATCATTTGACATGTCCCGACTTAAGTATCAGGATTAATTGACATGTCCCGACTCAAGTATCAGGATCATTTGATTATGTTCAGACTCAAGTATCAGGTTAATTGGACATGTCCCGACTTAAGTTTCAGGATCATTCGACATGTCCCGACTCAAATATCAGGAACAGTTGATTATGTCCCGACTCAAGTATCAGGATCAATTGACTTGTCCCGACTTAAGTATCAGTATCATTTGACATCTCACGACTCAAGTATCAGGATCATTTGACATGTCCCGACACAAGTATCAGGATCATTTGACATGCCCCGACACAAGAATCAGGATCATTTGACATGTCCCGACTCAAGTATGAGGATAATTTGACATCTCACGACTCAAGTATTATGATCATTTGACATGTCCCGACTCAAAAATCAGGATCTTTTGATTATGTTTCGACTCAGGTATCAGGATTATTTGACATGTCATGACGCAAGTATCAGGATCATTTGACATGTCCCGACTCAAAAATCAGGATCATTTGATTATGTTCCGACTCAAGTATCAGGATCATTTGACATGTCCCGACACAAGTATCAGGATCATTTGACATGTCCCGACACAAGTATCAGGATCATTTGACATATCATGACGCAAGTATCAGGATCATTTGACATGTCCCGACTCAAAAATCAGGATCTTTTGATTATGTTCCGACTTAGGTATCAGGATTATTTGACATGTCCCGACTCAAATATCAGGAACAGTTGATTATTTCCCGACTTAATTCTCAGGATCATTTGACATGTCCCGACACAAGTATCAGGATCATTTGACATGTCCCGACACAAGTATCAGGATCATTTGACATATCATGACGCAAGTATCAGGATCATTTGACATGTCCCGATTCAAAAATCAGGATCTTTTGAGTATGTTCCGACTTAGGTATCAGGATTATTTGACATGTCCCGACTCAAATATCAGGAACAGTTGATTATTTCCCGACTTAATTCTCAGGATCATTTGACATGTCCCGACTTAAGTTTCAGGATCATTCGACATGTCCCGACTCAAATATCAGGAACAGTTTATTATGTCCCGACTCAAGTATCAGGATCAATTGACTTGTCCCGACTTAAGTATCAGTATCATTTGACATCTCACGACTCAAGTATCAGGATCATTTGACATGAACCCGACACAAGTATCAGGATCATTTGACATGCCCCGACACAAGAATCAGGATCATTTGACATGTCCCGACTCAAGTATCAGGATCATTTGACATGTCCCGACTTAAGTATCAGGATCATTTGACATCTCACGACTCAAGTCTCAGGATCATTTGACATGTCCCGACACAAGTATCAGGATCATTTGACATGTCCCGACACAAGTATCAGGATCATTTGACATGTCCCGACTCAAGTATGAGGATCATTTGACATGTCCCGACTCAAGTATCAGAATCATTTGATTATGTTCAGACTCAAGTATCAGGATCATTCGACATGTCCCGACTCAAATATCAGGAACAGTTGATTATGTCCCGACTCAACTATCAGGATCATTTGACATGTCCCGACACAAGTATCGGGATCATTTGACATAACCCGACTCAAGTATCAGAATCATTTGACATGTCCCGACTCAAATATCAGGAACAGTTGATAATTTCCCGACTCAAGTCTCAGTATCATTTGACATGTCCCGACTCAAGTATAAGGATCATTTGACATCTCACGACTCAAGTAATAGGATCATTTGACATGTCCCGACTCAAAAATCAGGATCTTTTGATTATGTTCCGACTCAGGTATCAGGATTATTTGACATGTCCCGACTCAAATATCAGGAAAGTTGATTATTTCCCGACTCAATTCTCAGGATCATTTGACAAGTCCCGACACAAGTATCAGGATCATTTGACATGTCCCGACACAAGTATCAGGATCATTTGACATGTCCCGACTCAAGTATCAGAATCATTTGATTATGTTCAGACTCAAGTATCAGGATCATTTTACAAGTCCCGACTTAAGTATCAGGATCATATGACAACTCACTACTCAAGTATCAGGATCATTTGACATGTCCCGATCAAAGAATCAGGATCAATTGACTTGTCCCGACTCAAGTATCCGGATCATTTGACATGTCCCGACTTAAGTATCAGTATCATTTGACATCTCACGACTCAAGTATCAGGATCATTTGACATGTCCCGACTCAAGTATCAGGATCATTTAACAAGTCCCGACTTAAGTATCAGGATCATATGACAACTCACGACTCAAGTATCAGGATCATTTGACATGTCCCGATCAAAGAATCAGGATCAATTGACTTGTCCCGACTCAAGTATCCGGATCATTTGACATGTCCCGACTTAAGTATCAGTATCATTTGACATCTCACGACTCAAGTATCAGGATCATTTGACATGTCCCGACACAAGTTTCAGGATCATTCGACATGTCCCTACTCAAATATCAGAAACAGTTGATTATGTCCCGACTCAAGTATCAGGATCATTTGACATGTCCCGACTCAAGTATAAGGATCATTTGACATCTCACGACTCAAGTATTAGGATCATTTGACATCTCACGACTCAAGTATCAGGTTAATTTGACACTTCCCGACTCAAGTATGAGGACCATTTGACATGTCCCGATTCAAGAATCAGGATCAATTGACTTGTCCCTTCTCAAGTATCAGGATCATTTGACATGTCCCGACACAAGTATCAGGATTATTTGACATGTCCCGACACAAGTATCAGGATCATTTGACATGTCCCGACTCAAGTATGAGGATCATTTGACATGTCCCGATTCAAGAATAAAAATCAATTGACTTGTCCCGACTCAAGTATCAGGATCATTTGATATGTCCCGACACAAGTTTCAGGATCATTTGACATGTCCCGACTTAAGTATCAGGATCATTTGATTATGTTCCGTTTCAAGTCTCAGGATCATTTGACATGTCCCGATTCAAGAATCAGGATCAATTGACTTGTCCCTACTCAATTATCAGGATCATTTGACATGTCCCGACACAAGTTTCAGGATCATTTGACATGTCCCGACTCAAGTATAAGGATCATTTGACATCTCACGACTCAAGTATTAGGATCATTTGACATCTCACGACTCAAGTATCAGGTTAATTTGACACTTCCCGACTCAAGTATGAGGACCATTTGACATGTCCCGATTCAAGAATCAGGATCAATTGACTTGTCCCTTCTCAAGTATCAGGATCATTTGACATGTCCCGACACAAGTATCAGGATTATTTGACATGTCCCGACACAAGTATCAGGATCATTTGACATGTCCCGACTCAAGTATGAGGATCATTTGACATGTCCCGATTCAAGAATAAAAATCAATTGACTTGTCCCGACTCAAGTATCAGGATCATTTGATATGTCCCGACACAAGTTTCAGGATCATTTGACATGTCCCGACTTAAGTATCAGGATCATTTGATTATGTTCCGTTTCAAGTCTCAGGATCATTTGACATGTCCCGATTCAAGAATCAGGATCAATTGACTTGTCCCTACTCAATTATCAGGATCATTTGACATGTCCCGACACAAGTTTCAGGATCATTTGACATGTCCCGACTCAAGTATCAGGATCATTTGACATGTCCCGACACAAGTTTCAGGATCATTCGACATGTCCCGACTCAAATATCAGGAACAGTTGATTATGTCCTGACTCAAGTATCAGGATCATTTGACATGTCCCGACTCAAGTATAAGGATCATTTGACATCTCACGAGTCAAGTATTAGGATCATTTGACATGTCCCGACTCAAGTATCAGGATCATTTGACATGTCCCGACTCAAGTATCAGGATAATTTTACAAGTCCCGACTTAAGTATTAGGATCATTTGACATCTCACGACTCAAGTATCAGGTTAATTTGACATGTCCCGACTCAAAAGTGAGGATCATTTGTTTATGTTCCGACTCAAGTATCAGGATCACTTAACATGTCCCTACACAAGTATCAGGATCATTTGACATGTCCCGACACAAGTATCAGGATCATTTTACAAGTCCCGACTTAAGTATAAGGATCATTTGACATCTCACGACTCAAGTATCAGGTTAGTTTGACATGTCCCGACTCAAAAGTGAGGATCATTTTTTAATGTTCCGACTCGTCTCAGGATCATTTGACATGTCCCTACACAAGTATCAGGATCATTTGACATGTCCCGACACAAGTATCAGGATCATTTGATTATGTTGCGTTTCAATTCTCAGGATCATTTGACATGTCCCGACACAAGTATCAGGATCATTTGACATGTCCCGACTCAAATATCAGGAACAGTTGATAATTTCCCGACTCAAGTCTCAGTATCATTTGACATGTCCCGACTCAAGTATAAGGATCATTTGACATCTCACGACTCAAGTAATAGGATCATTTGACATGTCCCGACTCAAAAATCAGGATCTTTTGATTATGTTCCGACTCAGGTATCAGGATTATTTGACATGTCCCGACTCAAATATCAGGAAAGTTGATTATTTCCGGACTCAATTCTCAGGATCATTTGACAAGTCCCGACACAAGTATCAGGATCATTTGACATGTCCCGACACAAGTATCAGAATCATTTTACAAGTCCCGACTTAAGTATCAGGATCATATGACAACTCACGACTCAAGTATCAGGATCATTTGACATGTCCCGATTAAAGAATCAGGATCAATTGACTTGTCCCGACTCAAGTATCCGGATCATTTGACATGTCCCGACTTAAGTATCAGTATCATTTGACATCTCACGACTCAAGTATCAGGATCATTTAACATGTCCCGACTCAAGTATCAGGATCATTTAACAAGTCCCGACTTAAGTATTAGGATCATTTGACATCAAAAGACTCAAGTATCAGGATCATTTGATTTTATCTCGACTCAAGTATCGGGATCAGTTGACATGTCCCGATTCAAGAATCAGGATCAATTGACTTGTCCCTACTCAAGTATCAGGATCATTTGACATGTCCCGACACAAGTTTCAGGATCATTTGACATGTCCCGACTCAAGTATCAGGATCATTTGACATGTCCCGACACAAGTTTCAGGATCATTCGACATGTCCCTACTCAAATATCAGAAACAGTTGATTATGTCCCGACTCAAGTATCAGGATCATTTGACATGTCCCGACTCAAGTATAAGGATCATTTGACATCTCACGACTCAAGTATTAGGATCATTTGACATCTCACGACTCAAGTATCAGGTTAATTTGACACTTCCCGACTCAAGTATGAGGACCATTTGACATGTCCCGATTCAAGAATCAGGATCAATTGACTTGTCCCTTCTCAAGTATCAGGATCATTTGACATGTCCCGACACAAGTATCAGGATTATTTGACATGTCCCGACACAAGTATCAGGATCATTTGACATGTCCCGACTCAAGTATGAGGATCATTTGACATGTCCCGATTCAAGAATCAAAATCAATTGACTTGTCCCGACTCAAGTATCAGGATCATTTGATATGTCCCGACACAAGTTTCAGGATCATTTGACATGTCCCGACTTAAGTATCAGGATCATTTGATTATGTTCCGTTTCAAGTCTCAGGATCATTTGACATGTCCCGATTCAAGAATCAGGATCAATTGACTTGTCCCTACTCAATTATCAGGATCATTTGACATGTCCCGACACAAGTTTCAGGATCATTTGACATGTCCCGACTCAAGTATCGGGATCATTTGACATGTCCCGACACAAGTTTCAGGATCATTCGACATGTCCCGACTCAAATATCAGGAACAGTTGATTATGTCCTGACTCAAGTATCAGGATCATTTGACATGTCCCGACTCAAGTATAAGGATCATTTGACATCTCACGAGTCAAGTATTAGGATCATTTGACATGTCCCGACTCAAGTATCAGGATCATTTGACATGTCCCGACTCAAGTATCAGGATAATTTTACAAGTCCCGACTTAAGTATTAGGATCATTTGACATCTCACGACTCAAGTATCAGGTTAATTTGACATGTCCCGACTCAAAAGTGAGGATCATTTGTTTATGTTCCGACTCAAGTATCAGGATCACTTAACATGTCCCTACACAAGTATCAGGATCATTTGACATGTCCCGACACAAGTATCAGGATCATTTTACAAGTCCCGACTTAAGTATAAGGATCATTTGACATCTCACGACTCAAGTATCAGGTTAGTTTGACATGTCCCGACTCAAAAGTGAGGATCATTTGTTAATGTTCCGACTCGTCTCAGGATCATTTGACATGTCCCTACACAAGTATCAGGATCATTTGACATGTCCCGACACAAGTATCAGGATCATTTGATTATGTTGCGTTTCAATTCTCAGGATCATTTGACATGTCCCGATACAAGTATCAGGATCATTTGACATGTCCCGACTCAAGTATCAGAATCATTTGACATGTCCCGACTCAAATATCAGGAACAGTTGATAATTTCCCGACTCAAGTCTCAGTATCATTTGACATATCCCGACTCAAGTATAAGGATCATTTGACATCTCACGACTCAAGTAATAGGATCATTTGACATGTCCCGACTCAAAAATCAGGATCTTTTGATTATGTTCCGACTCAGGTATCAGGATTATTTGACATGTCCCGACTCAAATATCAGGAAAGTTGATTTTTTCCGGACTCAATTCTCAGGATCATTTGACAAGTCCCGACACAAGTATCAGGATCATTTGACATGTCCCGACACAAGTATCAGGATCATTTGACATGTCCCGACTCAAGTATCAGAATCATTTGATTATGTTCGGACTCAAGTATCAGGATCATTTTACAAGTCCCGACTTAAGTATCAGGATCATATGACAACTCACGACTCAAGTATCAGGATCATTTGTCATATCCCGACTCAAGTATCAGAATCATTTAATTATGTTCATACTCAAGTATCAGGACCATTTTACAAGTCCCGAAATAAGTATCAGGATCATTTGACATCTCACGACTCAAGTATCAGGATCATTTGACATGTCCCGATTCAAGAATCAGGATCAATTGACTTGTCCCTTCTCAAGTATCAGGATCATTTGACATGTCCCGACTCAAGTATCAGGATCATTTGACATGTCCCGACACATGTTTCAGGATCATTCGACATGTCCCGACTCAAATATCAGGAACAGTTGATTATGTCCCGACTCAAGTATAAGGATCATTTGACATCTCACGACTCAAGTATTAGGATCATTTGACATGTCCCGATTAAAGAATCTGGATCAATTGACTTGTCCCGACTCAAGTATCAGGATCATTTGACATGTCCCGACTTAAGTATCAGTATCATTTGACATCTCACGACTCAAGTATCAGGATCATTTGACATGTCCCGACACAAGTATCAGGATCATTTGACATGTCCCGACAAAAGTATCAGGATCATTTGACATGTCCCGACTCAAGTATCAGAATCATTTGATTAAGTTCAGACTCAAGTATCAGGATCATTTTTCAAGTCCCGACTTAAGTATAAGGATCATTTGACATCTCACGACTCAAGTATCAGGTTAATTTGACATGTCCCGACTCAAGTATCAGAATCATTTGACATGTCCCGACTCAAATATCAGGAACAGTTGATAATTTCCCGACTCAAGTCTCAGTATCATTTGACATGTCCCGACTCAAGTATAAGGATCATTTGACATCTCACGACTCAAGTAATAGGATCATTTGACATGTCCCGACTCAAAAATCAGGATCTTTTGATTATGTTCCGACTCAGGTATCAGGATTATTTGACATGTCCCGACTCAAATATCAGGAAAGTTGATTATTTCCGGACTCAATTCTCAGGATCATTTGACAAGTCCCGACACAAGTATCAGGATCATTTGACATGTCCCGACACAAGTATCAGGATCATTTGACATGTCCCGACTCAAGTATCAGAATCATTTGATTATGTTCGGACTCAAGTATCAGGATCATTTTACAAGTCCCGACTTAAGTATCAGGATCATATGACAACTCACGACTCAAGTATCAGGATCATTTGTCATATCCCGACTCAAGTATCAGAATCATTTGATTATGTTCAGACTCAAGTATCAGGATCATTTGACATGTCCCGACTCAAGTATCAGGATCATTTAGGAGTTACAAAGTTTTATTATTGCTGTTCAGACGCAAAAAATTGTCATTACAAAGATATTTAAATTTAAAGAGTTTTACCGAAATTCACTTTAAAATTTTGGTACCTCGAAGTGGTGAAGTGTAAGAGCTTGCATTTTGCATTATTTAATTCACACTTAACCAACTCATAATAATCCAAAACTAATATTTGAATACGCCAAGTGTCAAACAATTTAGTATTTTTATTGTTAACTTTGTGGGTATCTACCTATACCGAAGCCGCAGTGAGTAGTGTATTGGCCAGTATAGTACCTACTAACATATTGGTTCCGAGTGCGCTGAGATATCTAGGCTGTCCCATTAGCCACATCTGCAAGTAAATAATTACAATTTTTTCTTTCCAAAAACCATTCTTAATATGGATGCTCAGGCATATATTTGTCTCGCAAAGGACGCAGTGAACTTACTGACCAACATGATTATGGATCCCAATAATAAATTTACGAAAGAACATATCGCTAAAATTATTCCTAGAACCAATGACATATTAGGAACAATTGGCCAAATGGCTGTTAAAATGGCGAATCTTGAGGGTGAATTAACAGCTCTTAAAACTGCAACCCCTAATGTGTGCACCCCCTTAGTTTCACAAACTCAGAGTGTCTGTGATATCCTCGCCGAAATCAAAGAACAAAGTTACAGAGATAAAAATTTGATTATTCATAATATTCCTGAGAATACATCGTTATCTCAGACTGAATCAATAAATAGCGACATAGTGTCAGTGAAAAAAATAATTTCAGATTTAGATATGTCAACATTAAATCTTGACTTGAAAATCTACAGATTGGGTCAAAGGCGTGCCGATAAACCAAGAGGAATTAAAATCGAGTTTCCGGAAGCTAAATGGCCGAAAATACTATTAAGCAAGAAACACGCATTAAAAAATAATATACGTATTTACCAAGATCAGTCATTTATGCAGCGGAAACAATTGAGTGACCTAAGAAAAGAATTGGAAAATAGAAAATCTTCTGGTGAAACGGATATCACGATAAAATACATAAATAATAATCCGTCGATAGTCAAATCGAACCCAAAAAACTAAATTCTAAAATAAAAATATTTTATCAAAACGTACGTGGACTAAGAACAAAATTACAGGACCTGAAATCAACCTTTCCTACTCTGGATTATGATTCTTACGCTTTCACTGAGACATGGCTGAACAAAAACATTGATACTACGGAATTGGGTTTCTTTGAACACACAGTGTACAGACAAGATAGAAGCAATAGCAATAAAACTAGAGGAGGTGGTGTGTTAATATCCGTAAATAAGAAATTCAACTCAAGAAAACTCAAATGCATCTACACTCATCTGGAACAACTATTCATCATGGTGTCTACCAATAAGGAAAAAATTATTGTTGGCTGCTTATATATACCCCCTTCTTCTGATGCTCAATTATACAAAGACCACTACCTCGAAGCTGAAACAATACGAAGAAAATTTCCAGATGCCACTTTGATATTAACAGGAGACTACAATCTACCTAATGTAACGTGGGACACAGAAAACAATAAAACTTCATGCACGGACAACATCAATCATGGTTCCCATGATATAATCGAGATGTCAAATTTTTTAAGTCTCCGGCAGTTAAACTATGTCTACAATGTTAACGCTCGTCTTCTCGATCTAGTGTTTTCCAATTCTTCTTCTGTAAAAGTATCCGCATCTGCTGAAGATATTCTCTCAATCGACAAGTATCACCCTCCTTTAACGATCGAATGCTACAGTTCAAAAATAGAAAAAAATCCATCTCCATCAACAAAATTAAACTTTTTCAAAGCTGATTTTAAGCAAATCACAAATCTTCTATTGTCTACTGACTGGAACTTTCTTGACTTTGAAGAAAACCTAAATGTAATGGTAGACAAATTTTACTTAATTTTAAATAATGCAATTGATTTGTTTGTACCCGTCACTAAAATCACTGTGCACAACTACCCAAAATGGTTTAGCAACGACCTTATTAAAATAATTAGAGACAAAAAAATTGCTCATAAAGTTTATAAATCGTCACGTGATCCTAAAGATTATGTAAAATTTTGTGAACTAAGAAAGACAACTAAAAATATGTCCAAGTTATGTTACAAAAGGTGTATCGAAAACTGCGAAGAATTGGCAGCAGCTAATCCTCAGAACATTTATAAATTTGCGAACATGCTCAATAATAATGACTCTAGTATTCCGTCAAACATGTATTTAGATAATAAAATGGCCGATAACCCCCAAGAAGTCGTCAATCTGTTTGCTGAATTTTTCAGCAATGTCTATGATACTGCAAACAACTCTCCATTATTCGATACAACTACAGCTAACAATGACAACAAGATCGATTTTAGCCAATGTATATTCAAAGAAAGCGATATTAGAACTAAATTAAAATCCCTTGATATTAATAAATCGGCTGGTCCCGATAACATTCCTCCAATTTTCTTATCAAAATGCTTATCAGTTTTAACATTACCTCTAACTAAACTTTTTAACTTGTCTCTAAAAATTGGTACCTTTCCACAAAAATGGAAAACCAGTTTTCTATTTCCAATCTTTAAGAAAGGAAATAGATCAGATATCTCTAACTATAGACCTATATGTATCCAATCGTCAATCCCTAAACTATTTGAATCTGCTCTGCTTTCTAAACTCTCGCCTGAGATTAACAAAGTTATTTCACATCGTCAACATGGTTTCATGGCAAAAAGATCTACTTTTACAAACTTGATGATCTATCAGGAATACCTATTTAATACAATGCAAAAGCGTCTTCAAACAGACGTAGTGTATACTGACTTTAGTAAGGCATTCGACAAAGTCTCACATAAAATTCTCATACATAAACTTAGTGCCCTTGGAATAACAGGGAATATTTTGAGATGGTTTGAGAGTTATCTGCATAAAAGAAAAATATGTGTTAAACTCAACTCACACTATTCACACCAGTTCGAAGTCTTTACCGGCGTCCCACAGGGGTCTCATTTAGGACCAGTACTATTTTTATTGTTTATCAATGATATAACTACGGTTTTTGATGGAGTCATGATTCTCTTATTTGCAGATGATCTCAAAATTTATAAAACCATTACAAATATTCATGACTGTTACGTACTACAATTTAATCTTGTGAGGCTACAAGAGTGGTGCACCCACAATGAACTATTTCTCAATATTGATAAATGTCAAACGATAACTTTTGCCCGAATCAAAAATCCCATTACGCATCAATATAGCATCAACAACATTTTTTTAAAAAGAGTTGAGAATATTAAGGATCTTGGTATTATTTTTGACAGGCAACTAACATTTGTTCCTCATATAAACGAAATAACCAACAAGGCCATGAAATATTTGGGTTTTATATTAAGGACAGCGAAAGATTTTAAATTAATAAATTCCTTCAAACTGCTATTCACTGGTTTAGTTAGAAGTAATCTAGAGTATAACTCAACAATCTGGTCTCCATTTTATAAGATTCACCAATTAAAAATTGAAAGAGTGCAACATAAATTTCTGCGATTTATTAATTATAAATTAGGAATTCCAAACGAATATCTTAATTACACTTTCCTCATGAACTTACTAAATTTAACCGATTTATCATTGAGACGCACAGTGTGCGACTTAGTATCTCTTTTCAAAATTTCGAATGGCAGACTGGACGCCATTGATTTGACGAGTCTTATATCGCTCCGTGTACCTACGCGCGACACTCGACAGACCGCTCTATATAATGTTCCCATATCTGCTAACAATTATTTTCAAAACTCACCTATTCAAAGACTTCACATACTCGGTAATAAGTATAGCTCAATTGATGTTTATCATCACCAATCAGTATACAAACTAAAATACAGTATACTAGAATGTTTGTAACAGATTCATAATTTTTTTTCAAACGCATATTTTATTGTTTCATTAACTAAGCTTTGTTTTGTAAAATTCCCAATCGGGCAAAATAAAGATTGATGATTACAAAGATGGTTTACAACAAACTGTAGTGTTTATCTTTATAATAATAATAACAAACTTACTTGTCTTGTGTGTATTACCTACTTACATTATTGTACTCTTGTAACTACACTATATTTATATAAACTTATTGAACTCATTGTCCAAATTCCAATAACACCGTAACTATATACTTGAATTGTATCTACTTAACTACCTACCTATATCTGAGATATTTTTCTCAAGTTTATGTATTAGTTTAACCTATGTTCTGTAAAATATTCAACCGACGTACTTTGTACAATAAACTTTGCTTGCTTATGTTTATAAAATAATAACACCATAACAATAACCCTACACATTGTTATGTAAGTTCATACTCAATTTACTATGCTATGTAATTAAAATATTTTATAATGCTACTGAACAACAAAACCCATAACATGTATATGTAAAAGCCTTCAAGGCGTTAATAAAATGAAATAAATAAAAATAAATAAATAAATTTGATTTTGTCTCAACTCAAGTATCGGGATCAGTTGACATGTCCCGACTCAAGAATCAGGATCATTTGACATGTCCCGACTCAAGTATCAGGATCATTTGACATGTCCCGACACAAGTATCAGAATCATTTGATTATGTTCAGACTCAAGTATCAGGATCATTTGACATGTCCCGACACAAATATCAGGATCATTTGACATGTCCCGACTCAAGTATCAGAATCATTTGATTATGTTCCGACTCAAGTATCAGGATCATTTGACATCTCACGACTAAAGTATCAGGATGATTTGACATGTCCCGACTCAAGTATGAGGATCATTTGACATGTCCCGACTCAACTATCAGGATCATTTGACATGTCCCGACTCAAGTATGAGGATAATTTGACATCTCACGACTCAAGTATTATGATCATTTGACATGTCACGACTCAAAAATCAGGATCTTTTGATTATGTTCCGACTCAGGTATCAGGATTATTTGACATGTTCCGACTCAAGTATCAGGATCATTTGATAATGTTCTGACACAAGTATCAGGATCACTTGACATGTCCCAATACAAGTATCAGGATCATTTGAAATGTCCCGACTCAAGTATCAGAATCATTTGATTATGT
The DNA here is from genome assembly GCA_026573805.1 of Hesperophylax magnus. Taxonomy (NCBI): domain Eukaryota; kingdom Metazoa; phylum Arthropoda; class Insecta; order Trichoptera; family Limnephilidae; genus Hesperophylax; species Hesperophylax magnus. Next base: position 739,834 of record JAIUSX010000130.1, read on the forward strand.
TCCGACTCAAGTATCAGGATCATTTGACATCTCACGACTCAAGTATCAGGATCATTTGACATGTCTCAACACAAGTATCAGGATCATTTGACATGTCCCGACTCAAGTATCAGAATCATTTGATTATGTTCCGACTCAAGTATCAGGATCATTTGACATCTCACGACTCAAGTATCAGGATCATTTGACATGTCCCAACACAAGTATCAGGATCATTTGACATGTCCCGACACAAGTATCAGGATCATTTGACATGTCCCGACTCAAGTATCAGGATCATTTGATTTTGTCTCAACTAAAGTATCGGGATCAGTTGACATGTCCCGACTCAAGAATCAGGATCATTTGACATGTCCCGACTCAAGTATCAGGATCATTTGACATGTCCCGACACAAGTATCAGAATCATTTGATTATGTTCAGACTCAAGTATCAGGATCATTTGACATGTCCCGACACAAATATCAGGATCATTTGACATGTCCCGACTCAAGTATCAGAATCATTTGATTATGTTCCGACTCAAGTATCAGGATCATTTGACATCTCACGACTAAAGTATCAGGATCACTTGACATGTCTCAACATAAGTATCAGGATCATTTGACATGTCCCGACTTAAGTATCAGTATCATTTGACATCTCACGACTAGAGTATAAGGATCATTTGACATGTCCCGACTTAAGTATCAGTATCATTTGACATCTCACGACTAGAGTATCAGGATCATTTGACATGTCCCGACTTAAGTATCAGGATCATTCGACATGTCCCGACTCAAATATCTGGAACAGTTGAATATGTCCCGACTCAAGTATCAGGATCATTTGACATCTCACGACTCAAGTATTAGGATCATTTGACATGTCTCGACTCAAAAATGAGGATCATTTGATTATGTTCCGACTCAAGTATCAGGATCACTTTACATGTCCCAACACAAGTATCAGAAACATTTGACATGTCCCGACACAAGTATCAGGATCATTTGACATGTCCCGACACAAGTATCAGAATCATTTGATTATGTTCAGACTCAAGTATCAGGATCATTCGACATGTCCCGACTCAAATATCAGGAACAGTTGATTATGTCCCGACTCAACTATCAGGATCATTTGACATGTCCCGACTCAAGTATGAGGATAATTTGACATCTCACGAATCAAGTATTATGATCATTTGACATGTCTCGACTCAAAAATCAGGATCTTTTGATTATGTTCCGACTCAGGTATCAGGATTATTTGACATGTTCCGACACAAGTATCAGGATCATTTGATAATGTTCTGACACAAGTATCAGGATCACTTGACATGTCCCAATACAAGTATCAGGATCATTTGAAATGTCCCGACACAAGTATCAGAATCATTTTATTATGTTCCGACTCAAGTATCAGGATCATTTGACATCTCACGACTCAAGTATCAGGATCATTTGACATGTCCCGACACAAGTATCAGGATCATTTGACATGTCCCAACACAAGTATCAGGATCATTTGACATGTCCCGACTCAAGTATCAGAATCATTTGATTAAGTTCCGACTCAAGTATCAGGATCATTTGACATGTCCCAACACAAGTATCAGGATCATTTGACATGTCCCGACACAAGTATCAGGATCATTTGACATGTCCCGACTCAAGTATCAGAATCATTTGATTATGTTCAGACTCAAGTATCAGGATCATTTGACATGTCCCGACTCAAGTATCAGGATCATTTGATTTTGTCTCATCTCAAGTATCGGGATCAGTTGACATGTCCCGACTCAAGAATCAGGATCATTTGACATGTCCCGACTCAAGTATCAGGATCATTTGACATGTCCCGACACAAGTATCAGAATCATTTGATTATGTTCAGACTCAAGTATCAGGATCATTTGACATGTCCCGACACAAATATCAGGATCATTTGACATGTCCCGACTCAAGTATCAGAATCATTTGATTATGTTCCGACTCAAGTATCAGGATCATTTGACATCTCACGACTAAAGTATCAGGATCATTTGACATGTCCCGACTCAAGTATGAGGATCATTTGACATTTCCCGATTCAAGAATCAGGATCAATTGACTTGACCCGACTCAAGTATCAGGATCATTTGACATGTCCCGACACAAGTTTCAGGATCATTTGACATGTCCCGACACATGTTTCAGGATCATTCGACATGTCCCGACTCAAATATCAGGAACAGTTGATTATGTCCCGACTCAAGTATAAGGATCATTTGACATCTCACGACTCAAGTATTAGGATCATTTGACATGTCCCGATTAAAGAATCTGGATCAATTGACTTGTCCCGACTCAAGTATCAGGATCATTTGACATGTCCCGACTTAAGTATCAGTATCATTTGACATCTCACGACTCAAGTATCAGGATCATTTGACATGTCCCGACACAAGTATCAGGATCATTTGACATGTCCCGACAAAAGTATCAGGATCATTTGACATGTCCCGACTCAAGTATCAGAATCATTTGATTAAGTTCAGACTCAAGTATCAGGATCATTTTTCAAGTCCCGACTTAAGTATAAGGATCATTTGACATCTCACGACTCAAGTATCAGGTTAATTTGACATGTCCCGACTCAAGTATCAGAATCATTTGACATGTCCCGACTCAAATATCAGGAACAGTTGAAAATTTCCCGACTCAAGTCTCAGTATCATTTGACATGTCCCGACTCAAGTATAAGGATCATTTGACATCTCACGACTCAAGTAATAGGATCATTTGACATGTCCCGACTCAAAAATCAGGATCTTTTGATTATGTTCGTTATGAAAGTTGATTATTTCCGGACTCAATTCTCAGGATCATTTGACAAGTCCCGACACAAGTATCAGGATCATTTGACATGTCCCGACACAAGTATCAGGATCATTTGACATGTTCCGACTCAAGTATAGGGATCATTTGAAATGTCCCGATTAAAGAATCAGGATCAATTGACTTGTCCCGACTCAAGTATCAGGATCATTTGACATGTCCCGACTCAAGTATCAGGATCATTTGATTTTGTCTCAACTCAAGTATCGGGATCAGTTGACATGTCCCGACTCAAGAATCAGGATCATTTGACATGTCCTGACTCAAGTATCAGGATCATTTGAAATGTCCCGACACAAGTATCAGAATCATTTGATTATGTTCAGACTCAAGTATCAGGATCATTTGACATCTCACGACTAAAGTATCAGGATCATTTGACATTTCCCGACTCAAGTATGAGGATCATTTGACATTTCCCGATACAAGAATCAGGATCAATTGACTTGACCCGACTCAAGTATCAGGATCATTTGACATGTCCCGACACAAGTTTCAGGATCATTTGACATGTCCCGACTTAAGTATCAGGATCACTTGACATGTCCCGACTCAACTATCAGGATCATTTGACATGTCCCGACTCAAGTATGAGGATAATTTGACATCTCACGACTCAAGTATTATGATTATTTGACATGTCACGACTCAAAAATCAGGATCTTTTGATTATGTTCCGACTCAAGTATCAGGATCATTTGACATCTCACGACTCAAGTATCAGGATCATTTGACATGTCCCAACACAAGTATAGGGATCATTTGACATGTCCCGATTAAAGAATCAGGATCAATTGACTTGTCCCGACTCAAGTATCAGGATCATTTGACATGTTCCGACTCAAGTATAGGGATCATTTGAAATGTCCCGATTAAAGAATCAGGATCAATTGACTTGTCCCGACTCAAGTATCAGGATCATTTGACATGTCCCGACTCAAGGATCAGGATCATTTGACATGTCCCGACTTAAGTATCAGTTACATTTGACATCTCACGACTCAAGTATCAGGATCATTTAAAAAGTCCCGACACAAGTATCAGGATCATTTGACATGTCTCAACACAAGTATCAGGATCATTTGACATGTCCCGACTCAAGTATCAGAATCATTTGATTATGTTCCGACTCAAGTATCAGGATCATTTGACATCTCACGACTCAAGTATCAGGATCATTTGACATGTCCCGACACAAGTATCAGGATCATTTGACATGTCCCGACACAAGTATCAGGATCATTTTACAAGTCCCGACTTAAGTATAAGGATCATTTGACATCTCACGACTCAAGTATCAGGTTAGTTTGACATGTCCCGACTCAAAAGTGAGGATCATTTGTTAATGTTCGGACTCGTTTCAGGATCATTTGACATGTCCCTACACAAGTATCAGGATCATTTGACATGTCCCGACACAAGTATCAGGATCATTTGATTATGTTGCGTTTCAATTCTCAGGATCATTTGACATGTCCCGACACAAGTATCGGGATCATTTGACATGTCCCGACTCAAGTATCAGAATCATTTGACATGTCCCGACTCAAATATCAGGAACAGTTGATAATTTCCCGACTCAAGTCTCAGTATCATTTGACATGTCCCGACTCAAGTATAAGGATCATTTGACATCTCACGACTCAAGTAATAGGATCATTTGACATGTCCCGACTCAAAAATCAGGATCTTTTGATTATGTTCCGACTCATGTATCAGGATTATTTGACATGTCCCGACTCAAGTATCAGTTGAAAATAAAGTTGATTATTTCCGGACTCAATTCTCAGGATCATTTGACAAGTCCCGACACAAGTATCAGGATCATTTGACATGTCCCGACACAAGTATCAGGATCATTTGACATGTCCCGACTCAAGTATCAGAATCATTTGATTATGTTCGGACTCAAGTATCAGGATCATTTTACAAGTCCCGACTTAAGTATCAGGATCATATGACAACTCACGACTCAAGTATCAGGATCATTTGTCATATCCCGACTCAAGTATCAGAATCATTTAATTATGTTCAGACTCAAGTATCAGGACCATTTAACAAGTCCCGACATAAGTATCAGGATCATTTGACATCTCACGACTCAAGTATCAGGATCATTTGACATGTCCCGATTCAAGAATCAGGATCAATTGACTTGTCCCTTCTCAAGTATCAGGATCATTTGACATGTCCCGACTCAAGTATCAGGATCATTTGACATGTCCCGACACATGTTTCAGGATCATTCGACATGTCCCGACTCAAATATCAGGAACAGTTGATTATGTCCCGACTCAAGTATAAGGATCATTTGCCATCTCACAACTCAAGTATTAGGATCATTTGACATGTCCCGATTAAAGAATCAGGATCAATTGACTTGTCCCGACTCAAGTATCAGGATCATTTGACATTTCCCGACTTAAGTATCAGTATCATTTGACATCTCACGACTCAAGTATTATGATCATTTGAAATGTCCCGATTAAAGAATCAGGATCAATTGACTTGTCCCGACTCAAGTATCAGGATCATTTGACATGTCCCGACTTAAGTATCAGTATCATTTGACATCTCACGACTCAAGTATCAGGATTATTTGACATGTCCCGACACAAGTATCAGGATCATTTGATAATGTTCTGACACAAGTATCAGGATCACTTGACATGTCCCAATACAAGTATCAGGATCATTTGAAATGTCCCGACACAAGTATCAGAATCAATTGATTATGTTCCAACTCAAGTATCAGGATCATTTGACATCTCACGACTCAAGTATCAGGATCATTTGACATGTCCCGACACAAGTATCAGGATCATTTGACATGTCCCAACACAAGTATTAGGATCTTTTGACATGTCCCGACTCAAGTATCAGAATCATTTGATTATGTTCCGACTCAAGTATCAGGATCATTTGACATGTCCCAACACAAGTATCAGGATCATTTGACATGTCCCGACACAAGTATCAGGATCATTTGACATGTCCCGACTCAAGTATCAGAATCATTTGATTATGTTCAGACTCAAGTATCAGGATCATTTGACATGTCCCGACTCAAGTATCAGGATCATTTGATTTTGTCTCAACTCAAGTATCGGGATCAGTTGACATGTCCCGACTCAAGAATCAGGATCATTTGACATGTCCCGACTCAAGTATCAGGATCATTTGACATGTCCCGACACAAGTATCAGAATCATTTCATTATGTTCAGACTCAAGTATCAGGATCATTTGACATGTCCCGACACAAATATCAGGATCATTTGACATGTCCCGACTCAAGTATCAGAATCATTTGATTATGTTCCGACTCAAGTATCAGGATCATTTGACATGTCCCGACTCAAGTATGAGGATCATTTGACATTTCCCGATTCAAGAATCAGGATCAATTGACTTGACCCGACTCAAGTATCAGGATCATTTGACATGTCCCGACACAAGTTTCAGGATCATTTGACATGTCCCGACTTAAGTATCAGGATCACTTGACATGTCCCGACTCAACTATCAGGATCATTTGACATGTCCCGACTCAAGTATGAGGATAATTTGACATCTCACGACTCAAGTATTATGATTATTTGACATGTCACGACTCAAAAATCAGGATCTTTTGATTATGTTCCGACTCAGGTATCAGGATTATTTGACATGTTCCGACTCAAGTATCAGGATCATTTGATAATGTTCTGACATAAGTATCAGGATCACTTGACATGTCCCAATACAAGTATCAGGATCATTTGAAATGTCCCGACTCAAGTATCAGAATCATTTGATTATGTTCCGACTCAAGTATCAGGATCATTTGACATCTCACGACTCAAGTATCAGGATCATTTGACATGTCCCGACACAAGTATCAGGATCATTTGACATGTCCCAACACAAGTATCAGGATCATTTGACATGTCCCGACTCAAGTATCAGAATCATTTGATTATGTTCCGACTCAAGTATCAGGATCATTTGACATCTCACGACTCAAGTATCAGGATCATTTGACATGTCCCAACACAAGTATAGGGATCATTTGACATGTCCCGATTAAAGAATCAGGATCAATTGACTTGTCCCGACTCAAGTATCAGGATCATTTGACATGTTCCGACTCAAGTATAGGGATCATTTGAAATGTCCCGATTAAAGAATCAGGATCAATTGACTTGTCCCGACTCAAGTATCAGGATCATTTGACATGTCCCGACTCAAGTATCAGGATCATTTGATTTTGTCTCAACTCAAGTATCGGGATCAGTTGACATGTCCCGACTCAAGAATCAGGATCATTTGACATGTCCCGACTCAAGTATCAGGATCATTTGAAATGTCCCGACACAAGTATCAGAATCATTTGATTATGTTCAGACTCAAGTATCAGGATCATTTGACATCTCACGACTAAAGTATCAGGATCATTTGACATGTCCCGACTCAAGTATGAGGATCATTTGACATTTCCCGATTCAAGAATCAGGATCAATTGACTTGACCCGACTCAAGTATCAGGATCATTTGACATGTCCCGACACAAGTTTCAGGATCATTTGACATGTCCAGACTTAAGTATCAGGATCACTTGACATGTCCCGACTCAACTATCAGGATCATTTGACATGTCCCGACTCAAGTATGAGGATAATTTGACATCTCACGACTCAAGTATTATGATTATTTGACATGTCACGACTCAAAAATCAGGATCTTTTGATTATGTTCCGACTCAAGTATCAGGATCATTTGACATCTCACGACTCAAGTATCAGGATCATTTGACAAGTCCCAACACAAGTATAGGGATCATTTGACATGTCCCGATTAAAGAATCAGGATCAATTGACTTGTCCCGACTCAAGTATCAGGATCATTTGACATGTTCCGACTCAAGTATAGGGATCATTTGAAATGTCCCGATTAAAGAATCAGGATCAATTGACTTGTCCCGACTCAAGTATCAGGATCATTTGACATGTCCCGACTCAAGTATCAGGATCATTTGACATGTCCTGACTTAAGTATCAGTTACATTTGACATCTCACGACTCAAGTATCAGGATCATTTAAAAAGTCCCGACACAAGTATCAGGATCATTTGACATGTCTCAACACAAGTATCAGGATCATTTGACATGTCCCGACTCAAGTATCAGAATCATTTGATTATGTTCCGACTCAAGTATCAGGATCATTTGACATCTCACGACTCAAGTATCAGGATCATTTGACATGTCCCGACACAAGTATCAGGATCATTTGACATGTCCCAACACAAGTATCAGGATCATTTTACAAGTCCCGACTTAAGTAAAAGGATCATTTGACATCTCACGACTCAAGTATCAGGTTAGTTTGACATGTCCCGACTCAAAAGTGAGGATCATTTGTTAATGTTCCGACTCGTCTCAGGATCATTTGACATGTCCCTACACAAGTATCAGGATCATTTGACATGTCCCGACACAAGTATCAGGATCATTTGATTATGTTGCGTTTCACTTCTCAGGATCATTTGACATGTCCCGACACAAGTATCGGGATCATTTGACATGTCCCGACTCAAGTATCAGAATCATTTGACATGTCCCGACTCAAATATCAGGAACATTTGATAATTTCCCGACTCAAGTCTCAGTATCATTTGACATGTCCCGACTCAAGTATAAGGATCATTTGACATCTCACGACTCAAGTAATAGGATCATTTGACATGTCCCCACTCAAAAATCAGGATCTTTTGATTATGTTCCGACTCAGGTATCAGGATTATTTGACATGTCCCGACTCAAATATCAGGAAAGTTGATTATTTCCGGACTCAATTCTCAGGATCATTTGACAAGTCCCGACACAAGTATCAGGATCATTTGACATGTCCCGACACAAGTATCAGGATCATTTGACATGTCCCGACTCAAGTATCAGAATCATTTGATTATGTTCGGACTCAAGTATCAGGATCATTTTACAAGTCCCGACTTAAGTATCAGGATCATATGACAACTCACGACTCAAGTATCAGGATCATTTGTCATATCCCGACTCAAGTATCAGAATCATTTAATTATGTTCAGACTCAAGTATCAGGACCATTTTACAAGTCCCGACATAAGTATCAGGATCATTTGACATCTCACGACTCAAGTATCAGGATCATTTGACATGTCCCGATTCAAGAATCAGGATCAATTGACTTGTCCCTTCTCAAGTATCAGGATCATTTGACATGTCCCAACTCAAGTATCAGGATCATTTGACATGTCCCGACACATGTTTCAGGATCATTCGACATGTCCCGACTCAAATATCAGGAACAGTTGATTATGTCCCGACTCAAGTATAAGGATCATTTGACATCTCACGACTCAAGTATTAGGATCATTTGAAATGTCCCGATTAAAGAATCAGGATCAATTGACTTGTACCGACTCAAGTATCAGGATCATTTGACATGTCCCGACTTAAGTATCAGTATCATTTGACATCTCACGACTCAAGTATCAGGATCATTTGACATGTCCCGACACAAGTATCAGGATCATTTGACATGTCCCGACTCAAGTATCAGAATCATTTGATTATGTTCAGACTCAAGTATCAGGATCATTTGACATCTCACGACTCAAGTATTAGGATCATTTGACATGTCTCGACTCAAAAATGAGGATCATTTGATTATGTTCCGACTCAAGTATCAGGATCACTTTACATGTCCCAACACAAGTATCAGAAACATTTGACATGTCCCGACACAAGTATCAGGATCATTTGACATGTCCCGACACAAGTATCAGAATCATTTGATTATGTTCAGACTCAAGTATCAGGATCATTCGACATGTCCCGACTCAAATATCAGGAACAGTTGATTATGTCCCGACTCAACTATCAGGATCATTTGACATGTCCCGACTCAAGTATGAGGATAATTTGACATCTCACGAATCAAGTATTATGATCATTTGACATGTCTCGACTCAAAAATCAGGATCTTTTGATTATGTTCCGACTCAGGTATCAGGATTATTTGACATGTTCCGACACAAGTATCAGGATCATTTGATAATGTTCTGACACAAGTATCAGGATCACTTGACATGTCCCAATACAAGTATCAGGATCATTTGAAATGTCCCGACACAAGTATCAGAATCATTTTATTATGTTCCGACTCAAGTATCAGGATCATTTGACATCTCACGACTCAAGTATCAGGATCATTTGACATGTCCCGACACAAGTATCAGGATCATTTGACATGTCCCAACACAAGTATCAGGATCATTTGACATGTCCCGACTCAAGTATCAGAATCATTTGATTAAGTTCCGACTCAAGTATCAGGATCATTTGACATGTCCCAACACAAGTATCAGGATCATTTGACATGTCCCGACACAAGTATCAGGATCATTTGACATGTCCCGACTCAAGTATCAGAATCATTTGATTATGTTCAGACTCAAGTATCAGGATCATTTGACATGTCCCGACTCAAGTATCAGGATCATTTGATTTTGTCTCATCTCAAGTATCGGGATCAGTTGACATGTCCCGACTCAAGAATCAGGATCATTTGACATGTCCCGACTCAAGTATCAGGATCATTTGACATGTCCCGACACAAGTATCAGAATCATTTGATTATGTTCAGACTCAAGTATCAGGATCATTTGACATGTCCCGACACAAATATCAGGATCATTTGACATGTCCCGACTCAAGTATCAGAATCATTTGATTATGTTCCGACTCAAGTATCAGGATCATTTGACATCTCACGACTAAAGTATCAGGATCATTTGACATGTCCCGACTCAAGTATGAGGATCATTTGACATTTCCCGATTCAAGAATCAGGATCAATTGACTTGACCCGACTCAAGTATCAGGATCATTTGACATGTCCCGACACAAGTTTCAGGATCATTTGACATGTCCCGACACATGTTTCAGGATCATTCGACATGTCCCGACTCAAATATCAGGAACAGTTGATTATGTCCCGACTCAAGTATAAGGATCATTTGACATCTCACGACTCAAGTATTAGGATCATTTGACATGTCCCGATTAAAGAATCTGGATCAATTGACTTGTCCCGACTCAAGTATCAGGATCATTTGACATGTCCCGACTTAAGTATCAGTATCATTTGACATCTCACGACTCAAGTATCAGGATCATTTGACATGTCCCGACACAAGTATCAGGATCATTTGACATGTCCCGACAAAAGTATCAGGATCATTTGACATGTCCCGACTCAAGTATCAGAATCATTTGATTAAGTTCAGACTCAAGTATCAGGATCATTTTTCAAGTCCCGACTTAAGTATAAGGATCATTTGACATCTCACGACTCAAGTATCAGGTTAATTTGACATGTCCCGACTCAAGTATCAGAATCATTTGACATGTCCCGACTCAAATATCAGGAACAGTTGAAAATTTCCCGACTCAAGTCTCAGTATCATTTGACATGTCCCGACTCAAGTATAAGGATCATTTGACATCTCACGACTCAAGTAATAGGATCATTTGACATGTCCCGACTCAAAAATCAGGATCTTTTGATTATGTTCGTTATGAAAGTTGATTATTTCCGGACTCAATTCTCAGGATCATTTGACAAGTCCCGACACAAGTATCAGGATCATTTGACATGTCCCGACACAAGTATCAGGATCATTTGACATGTTCCGACTCAAGTATAGGGATCATTTGAAATGTCCCGATTAAAGAATCAGGATCAATTGACTTGTCCCGACTCAAGTATCAGGATCATTTGACATGTCCCGACTCAAGTATCAGGATCATTTGATTTTGTCTCAACTCAAGTATCGGGATCAGTTGACATGTCCCGACTCAAGAATCAGGATCATTTGACATGTCCTGACTCAAGTATCAGGATCATTTGAAATGTCCCGACACAAGTATCAGAATCATTTGATTATGTTCAGACTCAAGTATCAGGATCATTTGACATCTCACGACTAAAGTATCAGGATCATTTGACATTTCCCGACTCAAGTATGAGGATCATTTGACATTTCCCGATACAAGAATCAGGATCAATTGACTTGACCCGACTCAAGTATCAGGATCATTTGACATGTCCCGACACAAGTTTCAGGATCATTTGACATGTCCCGACTTAAGTATCAGGATCACTTGACATGTCCCGACTCAACTATCAGGATCATTTGACATGTCCCGACTCAAGTATGAGGATAATTTGACATCTCACGACTCAAGTATTATGATTATTTGACATGTCACGACTCAAAAATCAGGATCTTTTGATTATGTTCCGACTCAAGTATCAGGATCATTTGACATCTCACGACTCAAGTATCAGGATCATTTGACATGTCCCAACACAAGTATAGGGATCATTTGACATGTCCCGATTAAAGAATCAGGATCAATTGACTTGTCCCGACTCAAGTATCAGGATCATTTGACATGTTCCGACTCAAGTATAGGGATCATTTGAAATGTCCCGATTAAAGAATCAGGATCAATTGACTTGTCCCGACTCAAGTATCAGGATCATTTGACATGTCCCGACTCAAGGATCAGGATCATTTGACATGTCCCGACTTAAGTATCAGTTACATTTGACATCTCACGACTCAAGTATCAGGATCATTTAAAAAGTCCCGACACAAGTATCAGGATCATTTGACATGTCTCAACACAAGTATCAGGATCATTTGACATGTCCCGACTCAAGTATCAGAATCATTTGATTATGTTCCGACTCAAGTATCAGGATCATTTGACATCTCACGACTCAAGTATCAGGATCATTTGACATGTCCCGACACAAGTATCAGGATCATTTGACATGTCCCGACACAAGTATCAGGATCATTTTACAAGTCCCGACTTAAGTATAAGGATCATTTGACATCTCACGACTCAAGTATCAGGTTAGTTTGACATGTCCCGACTCAAAAGTGAGGATCATTTGTTAATGTTCGGACTCGTTTCAGGATCATTTGACATGTCCCTACACAAGTATCAGGATCATTTGACATGTCCCGACACAAGTATCAGGATCATTTGATTATGTTGCGTTTCAATTCTCAGGATCATTTGACATGTCCCGACACAAGTATCGGGATCATTTGACATGTCCCGACTCAAGTATCAGAATCATTTGACATGTCCCGACTCAAATATCAGGAACAGTTGATAATTTCCCGACTCAAGTCTCAGTATCATTTGACATGTCCCGACTCAAGTATAAGGATCATTTGACATCTCACGACTCAAGTAATAGGATCATTTGACATGTCCCGACTCAAAAATCAGGATCTTTTGATTATGTTCCGACTCATGTATCAGGATTATTTGACATGTCCCGACTCAAGTATCAGTTGAAAATAAAGTTGATTATTTCCGGACTCAATTCTCAGGATCATTTGACAAGTCCCGACACAAGTATCAGGATCATTTGACATGTCCCGACACAAGTATCAGGATCATTTGACATGTCCCGACTCAAGTATCAGAATCATTTGATTATGTTCGGACTCAAGTATCAGGATCATTTTACAAGTCCCGACTTAAGTATCAGGATCATATGACAACTCACGACTCAAGTATCAGGATCATTTGTCATATCCCGACTCAAGTATCAGAATCATTTAATTATGTTCAGACTCAAGTATCAGGACCATTTAACAAGTCCCGACATAAGTATCAGGATCATTTGACATCTCACGACTCAAGTATCAGGATCATTTGACATGTCCCGATTCAAGAATCAGGATCAATTGACTTGTCCCTTCTCAAGTATCAGGATCATTTGACATGTCCCGACTCAAGTATCAGGATCATTTGACATGTCCCGACACATGTTTCAGGATCATTCGACATGTCCCGACTCAAATATCAGGAACAGTTGATTATGTCCCGACTCAAGTATAAGGATCATTTGCCATCTCACAACTCAAGTATTAGGATCATTTGACATGTCCCGATTAAAGAATCAGGATCAATTGACTTGTCCCGACTCAAGTATCAGGATCATTTGACATTTCCCGACTTAAGTATCAGTATCATTTGACATCTCACGACTCAAGTATTATGATCATTTGAAATGTCCCGATTAAAGAATCAGGATCAATTGACTTGTCCCGACTCAAGTATCAGGATCATTTGACATGTCCCGACTTAAGTATCAGTATCATTTGACATCTCACGACTCAAGTATCAGGATTATTTGACATGTCCCGACACAAGTATCAGGATCATTTGATAATGTTCTGACACAAGTATCAGGATCACTTGACATGTCCCAATACAAGTATCAGGATCATTTGAAATGTCCCGACACAAGTATCAGAATCAATTGATTATGTTCCAACTCAAGTATCAGGATCATTTGACATCTCACGACTCAAGTATCAGGATCATTTGACATGTCCCGACACAAGTATCAGGATCATTTGACATGTCCCAACACAAGTATTAGGATCTTTTGACATGTCCCGACTCAAGTATCAGAATCATTTGATTATGTTCCGACTCAAGTATCAGGATCATTTGACATGTCCCAACACAAGTATCAGGATCATTTGACATGTCCCGACACAAGTATCAGGATCATTTGACATGTCCCGACTCAAGTATCAGAATCATTTGATTATGTTCAGACTCAAGTATCAGGATCATTTGACATGTCCCGACTCAAGTATCAGGATCATTTGATTTTGTCTCAACTCAAGTATCGGGATCAGTTGACATGTCCCGACTCAAGAATCAGGATCATTTGACATGTCCCGACTCAAGTATCAGGATCATTTGACATGTCCCGACACAAGTATCAGAATCATTTGATTATGTTCAGACTCAAGTATCAGGATCATTTGACATGTCCCGACACAAATATCAGGATCATTTGACATGTCCCGACTCAAGTATCAGAATCATTTGATTATGTTCCGACTCAAGTATCAGGATCATTTGACATGTCCCGACTCAAGTATGAGGATCATTTGACATTTCCCGATTCAAGAATCAGGATCAATTGACTTGACCCGACTCAAGTATCAGGATCATTTGACATGTCCCGACACAAGTTTCAGGATCATTTGACATGTCCCGACTTAAGTATCAGGATCACTTGACATGTCCCGACTTAACTATCAGGATCATTTGACATGTCCCGACTCAAGTATGAGGATAATTTGACATCTCACGACTCAAGTATTATGATTATTTGACATGTCACGACTCAAAAATCAGGATCTTTTGATTATGTTCCGACTCAGGTATCAGGATTATTTGACATGTTCCGACTCAAGTATCAGGATCATTTGATAATGTTCTGACATAAGTATCAGGATCACTTGACATGTCCCAATACAAGTATCAGGATCATTTGAAATGTCCCGACTCAAGTATCAGAATCATTTGATTATGTTCCGACTCAAGTATCAGGATCATTTGACATCTCACGACTCAAGTATCAGGATCATTTGACATGTCCCGACACAAGTATCAGGATCATTTGACATGTCCCAACACAAGTATCAGGATCATTTGACATGTCCCGACTCAAGTATCAGAATCATTTGATTATGTTCCGACTCAAGTATCAGGATCATTTGACATCTCACGACTCAAGTATCAGGATCATTTGACATGTCCCAACACAAGTATAGGGATCATTTGACATGTCCCGATTAAAGAATCAGGATCAATTGACTTGTCCCGACTCAAGTATCAGGATCATTTGACATGTTCCGACTCAAGTATAGGGATCATTTGAAATGTCCCGATTAAAGAATCAGGATCAATTGACTTGTCCCGACTCAAGTATCAGGATCATTTGACATGTCCCGACTCAAGTATCAGGATCATTTGATTTTGTCTCAACTCAAGTATCGGGATCAGTTGACATGTCCCGACTCAAGAATCAGGATCATTTGACATGTCCCGACTCAAGTATCAGGATCATTTGAAATGTCCCGACACAAGTATCAGAATCATTTGATTATGTTCAGACTCAAGTATCAGGATCATTTGACATCTCACGACTAAAGTATCAGGATCATTTGACATGTCCCGACTCAAGTATGAGGATCATTTGACATTTCCCGATTCAAGAATCAGGATCAATTGACTTGACCCGACTCAAGTATCAGGATCATTTGACATGTCCCGACACAAGTTTCAGGATCATTTGACATGTCCAGACTTAAGTATCAGGATCACTTGACATGTCCCGACTCAACTATCAGGATCATTTGACATGTCCCGACTCAAGTATGAGGATAATTTGACATCTCACGACTCAAGTATTATGATTATTTGACATGTCACGACTCAAAAATCAGGATCTTTTGATTATGTTCCGACTCAAGTATCAGGATCATTTGACATCTCACGACTCAAGTATCAGGATCATTTGACAAGTCCCAACACAAGTATAGGGATCATTTGACATGTCCCGATTAAAGAATCAGGATCAATTGACTTGTCCCGACTCAAGTATCAGGATCATTTGACATGTTCCGACTCAAGTATAGGGATCATTTGAAATGTCCCGATTAAAGAATCAGGATCAATTGACTTGTCCCGACTCAAGTATCAGGATCATTTGACATGTCCCGACTCAAGTATCAGGATCATTTGACATGTCCTGACTTAAGTATCAGTTACATTTGACATCTCACGACTCAAGTATCAGGATCATTTAAAAAGTCCCGACACAAGTATCAGGATCATTTGACATGTCTCAACACAAGTATCAGGATCATTTGACATGTCCCGACTCAAGTATCAGAATCATTTGATTATGTTCCGACTCAAGTATCAGGATCATTTGACATCTCACGACTCAAGTATCAGGATCATTTGACATGTCCCGACACAAGTATCAGGATCATTTGACATGTCCCAACACAAGTATCAGGATCATTTTACAAGTCCCGACTTAAGTATAAGGATCATTTGACATCTCACGACTCAAGTATCAGGTTAGTTTGACATGTCCCGACTCAAAAGTGAGGATCATTTGTTAATGTTCCGACTCGTCTCAGGATCATTTGACATGTCCCTACACAAGTATCAGGATCATTTGACATGTCCCGACACAAGTATCAGGATCATTTGATTATGTTGCGTTTCACTTCTCAGGATCATTTGACATGTCCCGACACAAGTATCGGGATCATTTGACATGTCCCGACTCAAGTATCAGAATCATTTGACATGTCCCGACTCAAATATCAGGAACATTTGATAATTTCCCGACTCAAGTCTCAGTATCATTTGACATGTCCCGACTCAAGTATAAGGATCATTTGACATCTCACGACTCAAGTAATAGGATCATTTGACATGTCCCCACTCAAAAATCAGGATCTTTTGATTATGTTCCGACTCAGGTATCAGGATTATTTGACATGTCCCGACTCAAATATCAGGAAAGTTGATTATTTCCGGACTCAATTCTCAGGATCATTTGACAAGTCCCGACACAAGTATCAGGATCATTTGACATGTCCCGACACAAGTATCAGGATCATTTGACATGTCCCGACTCAAGTATCAGAATCATTTGATTATGTTCGGACTCAAGTATCAGGATCATTTTACAAGTCCCGACTTAAGTATCAGGATCATATGACAACTCACGACTCAAGTATCAGGATCATTTGTCATATCCCGACTCAAGTATCAGAATCATTTAATTATGTTCAGACTCAAGTATCAGGACCATTTTACAAGTCCCGACATAAGTATCAGGATCATTTGACATCTCACGACTCAAGTATCAGGATCATTTGACATGTCCCGATTCAAGAATCAGGATCAATTGACTTGTCCCTTCTCAAGTATCAGGATCATTTGACATGTCCCAACTCAAGTATCAGGATCATTTGACATGTCCCGACACATGTTTCAGGATCATTCGACATGTCCCGACTCAAATATCAGGAACAGTTGATTATGTCCCGACTCAAGTATAAGGATCATTTGACATCTCACGACTCAAGTATTAGGATCATTTGAAATGTCCCGATTAAAGAATCAGGATCAATTGACTTGTCCCGACTCAAGTATCAGGATCATTTGACATGTCCCGACTTAAGTATCAGTATCATTTGACATCTCACGACTCAAGTATCAGGATCATTTGACATGTCCCGACACAAGTATCAGGATCATTTGACATGTCCCGACTCAAGTATCAGAATCATTTGATTATGTTCAGACTCAAGTATCAGGATCATTTTTCAAGTCCCGACTTAAGTATAAGGATCATTTGACATCTCACGACTCAAGTATCAGGTTAATTTGACATGTCCCGACTCAAGTATCAGAATCATTTGACATGTCCCGACTCAAATATCAGGAACAGTTGATAATTTCCCGACTCAAGTCTCAGTATCATTTGACATGTCCCGACTCAAGTATAAGGATCATTTGACATCTCACGACTCAAGTAATAGGATCATTTGACATGTCCCGACTCAAAATCAGGATCTTTTGATTATGTTCCGACTCAGGTATCAGGATTATTTGAAATGTCCCGACTCAAATATCAGGAAAGTTGATTATTTCCGGACTCAATTCTAAGGATCATTTGACAAGTCCCGACACAAGTATCAGGATCATTTGACATGTCTCGACACAAGTATCAGGATCATTTGACATGTCCCGACTCAAGTATCAGGATCATTTGATTTTGTCTCAACTCAAGTATCGGGATCAGTTGACATGTCCCGACTCAAGAATCAGGATCATTTGACATGTCCCGACTTAAGTATCAGTATCATTTGACATCTCACGACAAGAGTATCAGGATCATTTGACATGTCCCGACTTAAGTATCAGTATAATTTGACATCTCACGACTAGAGTATCAGGATCATTTGACATGTCCCGACTTAAGTATCAGGATCATTCGACATGTCCCGACTCAAATATCTGGAACAGTTGAATATGTCCCGACTCAAGTATCAGGATCATTTGACATCTCACGACTCAAGTATTAGGATCATTTGACATGTCTCGACTCAAAAATGAGGATCATTTGATTATGTTCCGACTCAAGTATCAGGATCACTTTACATGTCCCAACACAAGTATCAGAAACATTTGACATATCCCGACACAAGTATCAGGATCATTTGACATGTCCCGACACAAGTATCAGAATCATTTGATTATGTTCAGACTCAAGTATCAGAATCATTCGACATGTCCCGACTCAAATATCAGGAACAGTTGATTATGTCCCGACTCAACTATCAGGATCATTTGACATGTCCCGACTCAAGTATGAGGATAATTTGACATCTCACGACTCAAGTATTATGATCATTTGACATGTCTCGACTCAAAAATCAGGATCTTTTGATTATGTTCCGACTCAGGTATCAGGATTATTTGACATGTTCCGACACAAGTATCAGGATCATTTGATAATGTTCTGACACAAGTATCAGGATCACTTGACATGTCCCAATACAAGTGTCAGGATCATTTGAAATGTCCCGACTCAAGTATCAGAATCATTTGATTATGTTCCGACTCAAGTATCAGGATCATTTGACCTTCCACGACTCAAGTATCAGGATCATTTGACATGTCCCGACACAAGTATCAGGATCATTTGACATGTCCCAACACAAGTATCAGGATCATTTGACATGTCCCGACTCAAGTATCAGAATCATTTGATTATGTTCCGACTCAAGTATCAGGATCATTTGACATGTCCCAACACAAGTATCAGGATCATTTGACATGTCCCGACACAAGTATCAGGATCATTTGACATGTCCCGACTCAAGTATCAGAATCATTTGATTATGTTCAGACTCAAGTATCAGGATCATTTGACATGTCCCGACTCAAGTATCAGGATCATTTGATTTTGTCTCAACTCAAGTATCGGGATCAGTTGACATGTCCCGACT
The DNA here is from genome assembly GCA_026573805.1 of Hesperophylax magnus. Classification (NCBI taxonomy): domain Eukaryota; kingdom Metazoa; phylum Arthropoda; class Insecta; order Trichoptera; family Limnephilidae; genus Hesperophylax; species Hesperophylax magnus. The sequence continues at coordinate 759,654 of JAIUSX010000130.1, forward strand.
CAAGAATCAGGATCATTTGACATGTCCCGACTCAAGTATCAGGATCATTTGACATGTCCCGACACAAGTATCAGAATCATTTGATTATGTTCAGACTCAAGTATCAGGATCATTTGACATGTCCCGACACAAATATCAGGATCATTTGACATGTCCCGACTCAAGTATCAGAATCATTTGATTATGTTCCGACTCAAGTATCAGGATCATTTGACATCTCACGACTAGAGTATCAGAATCATTTGACATGTCCCGACTTAAGTATCAGGATCATTCGACATTTCCCGACTCAAATATCTGGAACAGTTGAATATGTCCCGACTCAAGTATCAGGATCATTTGACATCTCACGACTCAAGTATTAGGATCATTTGACATGTCTCGACTCAAAAATGAGGATCATTTGATTATGTTCCGACTCAAGTATCAGGATCACTTTACATGTCCCAACACAAGTATCAGAAACATTTGACATGTCCCGACACAAGTATTAGGATCATTTGAAATGTCCCGACACAAGTATCAGAATCATTTGATTATGTTCAGACTCAAGTATCAGGATCATTCGACATGTCCCGATTCAAATATCAGGAACAGTTGATTATGTCCCGACTCAACTATCAGGATCATTTGACATGTCCCGACTCAAGTATGAGGATAATTTGACATCTCACGACTCAAGTATTATGATCATTTGACATGTCCCGACTCAAAAATCAGGATCTTTTGATTATGTTCCGACTCAGGTATCAGGATTATTTGACATGTTCCGACACAAGTATCAGGATCATTTGATAATGTTCTGACACAAGTATCAGGATCACTTGACATGTCCCAATACAAGTATCAGGATCATTTGACATGTCCCGACACATGTTTCAGGATCATTCGACATGTCCCGACTCAAATATCAGGAACAGTTGATTATGTCCCGACTCAAGTATAAGGATCATTTGACATCTCACGACTCAAGTATTAGGATCATTTGAAATGTCCCGATTAAAGAATCAGGATCAATTGACTTGTCCCGACTCAAGTATCAGGATCATTTGACATGTCCCGACTTAAGTATCAGTATCATTTGACATCTCACGACTCAAGTATCAGGATCATTTGACATGTCCCGACACAAGTATCAGGATCATTTGACATGTCCCGACTCAAGTATCAGAATCATTTGATTATGTTCAGACTCAAGTATCAGGATCATTTTTCAAGTCCCGACTTAAGTATAAGGATCATTTGACATCTCACGACTCAAGTATCAGGTTAATTTGACATGTCCCGACTCAAGTATCAGAATCATTTGACATGTCCCGACTCAAATATCAGGAACAGTTGATAATTTCCCGACTCAAGTCTCAGTATCATTTGACATGTCCCGACTCAAGTATAAGGATCATTTGACATCTCACGACTCAAGTAATAGGATCATTTGACATGTCCCGACTCAAAATCAGGATCTTTTGATTATGTTCCGACTCAGGTATCAGGATTATTTGACATGTCCCGACTCAAATATCAGGATCATTTGACATGTCTCGACACAAGTATCAGGATCATTTGACATGTCCCGACTCAAGTATCAGAATCATTTGATTATGTTCAGACTCAAGTATCAGGATCATTTGATTTTGTCTCAACTCAAGTATCGGGATCAGTTGAAATGTCCCGACTCAAGAATCAGGATCATTTGACATGTCCCGACTCAAGTATCAGGATCATTTGACATGTCCCGACACAAGTATCAGAATCATTTGATTATGTTCAGACTCAAGTATCAGGATCATTTGACATGTCCCGACACAAATATCAGGATCATTTGACATGTCCCGATTCAAGTATCAGAATCATTTGATTATGTTCCGACTCAAGTATCAGGATCATTTGACATCTCACGACTCAAGTATCAGGATCATTTGACATGTCCCGACACAAGTATCAGGATCATTTGACATGTCTCAACACAAGTATCAGGATCATTTGACATGTCCCGACTCAAGTATCAGAATCATTTGATTATGTTCCGACTCAAGTATCAGGATCATTTGACATCTCACGACTCAAGTATCAGGATCATTTGACATGTCCCAACACAAGTATCAGGATCATTTGACATGTCCCGACACAAGTATCAGGATCATTTGACATGTCCCGACTCAAGTATCTGGATCATTTGATTTTGTCTCAACTCAAGTATCGGGATCAGTTGACATGTCCCGACTCAAGAATCAGGATCATTTGACATGTCCCGACTCAAGTATCAGGATCATTTGACATGTCCCGACACAAGTATCAGAATCATTTGATTATGTTCAGACTCAAGTATCAGGATCATTTGACATGTCCCGACACAAATATCAGGATCATTTGACATGTCCCAACTCAAGTATCAGAATCATTTGATTATGTTCCGACTCAAGTATCAGGATCATTTGACATCTCACGACTAAAGTATCAGGATCACTTGACATGTCTCAACATAAGTATCAGGATCATTTGACATGTCCCGACTTAAGTATCAGTATCATTTGACATCTCACGACAAGAGTATCAGGATCATTTGACATGTCCCGACTTAAGTATCAGTATAATTTGACATCTCACGACTAGAGTATCAGGATCATTTGACATGTCCCGACTTAAGTATCAGGATCATTCGACATGTCCCGACTCAAATATCAGGAACAGTTGATTATGTCCCGACTCAACTATCAGGATCATTTGACATGTCCCGACTCAAGTATGATGATAATTTGACATCTCACGACTAAAGTATCAGGATCACTTGACATGTCTCAACATAAGTATCAGGATCATTTGACATGTCCCGACTTAAGTATCAGTATCATTTGACATCTCACGACTAGAGTATAAGGATCATTTGACATGTCCCGACTTAAGTATCAGTATCATTTGACATCTCACGACTAGAGTATCAGGATCATTTGACATGTCCCGACTTAAGTATCAGGATCATTCGACATGTCCCGACTCAAATATCTGGAACAGTTGAATATGTCCCGACTCAAGTATCAGGATCATTTGACATCTCACGACTCAAGTATTAGGATCATTTGACATGTCTCGACTCAAAAATGAGGATCATTTGATTATGTTCCGACTCAAGTATCAGGATCACTTTACATGTCCCAACACAAGTATCAGAAACATTTGACATGTCCCGACACAAGTATCAGGATCATTTGACATGTCCCGACACAAGTATCAGAATCATTTGATTATGTTCAGACTCAAGTATCAGGATCATTCGACATGTCCCGACTCAAATATCAGGAACAGTTGATTATGTCCCGACTCAACTATCAGGATCATTTGACATGTCCCGACTCAAGTATGAGGATAATTTGACATCTCACGAATCAAGTATTATGATCATTTGACATGTCTCGACTCAAAAATCAGGATCTTTTGATTATGTTCCGACTCAGGTATCAGGATTATTTGACATGTTCCGACACAAGTATCAGGATCATTTGATAATGTTCTGACACAAGTATCAGGATCACTTGACATGTCCCAATACAAGTATCAGGATCATTTGAAATGTCCCGACACAAGTATCAGAATCATTTTATTATGTTCCGACTCAAGTATCAGGATCATTTGACATCTCACGACTCAAGTATCAGGATCATTTGACATGTCCCGACACAAGTATCAGGATCATTTGACATGTCCCAACACAAGTATCAGGATCATTTGACATGTCCCGACTCAAGTATCAGAATCATTTGATTAAGTTCCGACTCAAGTATCAGGATCATTTGACATGTCCCAACACAAGTATCAGGATCATTTGACATGTCCCGACACAAGTATCAGGATCATTTGACATGTCCCGACTCAAGTATCAGAATCATTTGATTATGTTCAGACTCAAGTATCAGGATCATTTGACATGTCCCGACTCAAGTATCAGGATCATTTGATTTTGTCTCATCTCAAGTATCGGGATCAGTTGACATGTCCCGACTCAAGAATCAGGATCATTTGACATGTCCCGACTCAAGTATCAGGATCATTTGACATGTCCCGACTCAAGTATCAGAATCATTTGATTATGTTCCGACTCAAGTATCAGGATCATTTGACATCTCACGACTAAAGTATCAGGATCATTTGACATGTCCCGACTCAAGTATGAGGATCATTTGACATTTCCCGATTCAAGAATCAGGATCAATTGACTTGACCCGACTCAAGTATCAGGATCATTTGACATGTCCCGACACAAGTTTCAGGATCATTTGACATGTCCCGACACATGTTTCAGGATCATTCGACATGTCCCGACTCAAATATCAGGAACAGTTGATTATGTCCCGACTCAAGTATAAGGATCATTTGACATCTCACGACTCAAGTATTAGGATCATTTGACATGTCCCGATTAAAGAATCTGGATCAATAGACTTGTCCCGACTCAAGTATCAGGATCATTTGACATGTCCCGACTTAAGTATCAGTATCATTTGACATCTCACGACTCAAGTATCAGGATCATTTGACATGTCCCGACACAAGTATCAGGATCATTTGACATGTCCCGACAAAAGTATCAGGATCATTTGACATGTCCCGACTCAAGTATCAGAATCATTTGATTAAGTTCAGACTCAAGTATCAGGATCATTTTTCAAGTCCCGACATAAGTATAAGGATCATTTGACATCTCACGACTCAAGTATCAGGTTAATTTGACATGTCCCGACTCAAGTATCAGAATCATTTGACATGTCCCGACTCAAATATCAGGAACAGTTGAAAATTTCCCGACTCAAGTCTCAGTATCATTTGACATGTCCCGACTCAAGTATAAGGATCATTTGACATCTCACGACTCAAGTAATAGGATCATTTGACATGTCCCGACTCAAAAATCAGGATCTTTTGATTATGTTCGTTATGAAAGTTGATTATTTCCGGACTCAATTCTCAGGATCATTTGACAAGTCCCGACACAAGTATCAGGATCATTTGACATGTCCCGACACAAGTATCAGGATCATTTGACATGTTCCGACTCAAGTATAGGGATCATTTGAAATGTCCCGATTAAAGAATCAGGATCAATTGACTTGTCCCGACTCAAGTATCAGGATCATTTGACATGTCCCGACTCAAGTATCAGGATCATTTGATTTTGTCTCAACTCAAGTATCGGGATCAGTTGACATGTCCCGACTCAAGAATCAGGATCATTTGACATGTCCTGACTCAAGTATCAGGATCATTTGAAATGTCCCGACACAAGTATCAGAATCATTTGATTATGTTCAGACTCAAGTATCAGGATCATTTGACATCTCACGACTAAAGTATCAGGATCATTTGACATTTCCCGACTCAAGTATGAGGATCATTTGACATTTCCCGATACAAGAATCAGGATCAATTGACTTGACCCGACTCAAGTATCAGGATCATTTGACATGTCCCGACACAAGTTTCAGGATCATTTGACATGTCCCGACTTAAGTATCAGGATCACTTGACATGTCCCGACTCAACTATCAGGATCATTTGACATGTCCCGACTCAAGTATGAGGATAATTTGACATCTCACGACTCAAGTATTATGATTATTTGACATGTCACGACTCAAAAATCAGGATCTTTTGATTATGTTCCGACTCAAGTATCAGGATCATTTGACATCTCACGACTCAAGTATCAGGATCATTTGATTATGTTCCGACTCAAGTATCAGGATCATTTGACATCTCACGACTCAAGTATCAGGATCATTTGACATGTCCCGACACAAGTATCAGTATCATTTGACATGTCCCGACTCAAGTATAAGGATCATTTGACATCTCACGACTCAAGTATCAGGATTATTTGACATGTCCCGACACAAGTATCAGGATCATTTGATAATGTTCTGACACAAGTTTCAGGATCATTTGACATGTCCCGACTTAAGTATCAGGATCATTTGACATGTCCCGACTCAAGTATCAGAATCATTTGATTATGTTCCGACTCAAGTATCAGGATCATTTGACATCTCACGACTCAAGTATCAGGATCATTTGACATGTCCCGACACAAGTATCAGTATCATTTGACATGTCCCGACTCAAGTATAAGGATCATTTGACATCTCACGACTCAAGTAATAGGATCATTTGACATGTCCCGACTCAAAAATCAGGATCTTTTGATTATGTTCCGACTCATGTATCAGGATTATTTGACATGTCCCGACACAAGTATCAGGATCATTTGATTATGTTGCGTTTCAATTCTCAGGATCATTTGACATGTCCCGACACAAGTATCGGGATCATTTGACATGTCCCGACTCAAGTATCAGAATCATTTGACATGTCCCGACTCAAATATCAGGAACAGTTGATAATTTCCCGACTCAAGTCTCAGTATCATTTGACATGTCCCGACTCAAGTATAAGGATCATTTGACATCTCACGACTCAAGTAATAGGATCATTTGACATGTCCCGACTCAAAAATCAGGATCTTTTGATTATGTTCCGACTCATGTATCAGGATTATTTGACATGTCCCGACTCAAGTATCAGTTGAAAATAAAGTTGATTATTTCCGGACTCAATTCTCAGGATCATTTGACAAGTCCCGACACAAGTATCAGGATCATTTGACATGTCCCGACACAAGTATCAGGATCATTTGACATGTCCCGACTCAAGTATCAGAATCATTTGATTATGTTCGGACTCAAGTATCAGGATCATTTTACAAGTCCCGACTTAAGTATCAGGATCATATGACAACTCACGACTCAAGTATCAGGATCATTTGTCATATCCCGACTCAAGTATCAGAATCATTTAATTATGTTCAGACTCAAGTATCAGGACCATTTAACAAGTCCCGACATAAGTATCAGGATCATTTGACATCTCACGACTCAAGTATCAGGATCATTTGACATGTCCCGATTCAAGAATCAGGATCAATTGACTTGTCCCTTCTCAAGTATCAGGATCATTTGACATGTCCCGACTCAAGTATCAGGATCATTTTACATGTCCCGACACATGTTTCAGGATCATTCGACATGTCCCGACTCAAATATCAGGAACAGTTGATTATGTCCCGACTCAAGTATAAGGATCATTTGCCATCTCACAACTCAAGTATTAGGATCATTTGACATGTCCCGATTAAAGAATCAGGATCAATTGACTTGTCCCGACTCAAGTATCAGGATCATTTGACATTTCCCGACTTAAGTATCAGTATCATTTGACATCTCACGACTCAAGTATTATGATCATTTGAAATGTCCCGATTAAAGAATCAGGATCAATTGACTTGTCCCGACTCAAGTATCAGGATCATTTGACATGTCCCGACTTAAGTATCAGTATCATTTGACATCTCACGACTCAAGTATCAGGATTATTTGACATGTCCCGACACAAGTATCAGGATCATTTGATAATGTTCTGACACAAGTATCAGGATCACTTGACATGTCCCAATACAAGTATCAGGATCATTTGAAATGTCCCGACACAAGTATCAGAATCAATTGATTATGTCCCAACTCAAGTATCAGGATCATTTGACATCTCACGACTCAAGTATCAGGATCATTTGACATGTCCCGACACAAGTATCAGGATCATTTGACATGTCCCAACACAAGTATTAGGATCTTTTGACATGTCCCGACTCAAGTATCAGAATCATTTGATTATGTTCCGACTCAAGTATCAGGATCATTTGACATGTCCCAACACAAGTATCAGGATCATTTGACATGTCCCGACACAAGTATCAGGATCATTTGACATGTCCCGACTCAAGTATCAGAATCATTTGATTATGTTCAGACTCAAGTATCAGGATCATTTGACATGTCCCGACTCAAGTATCAGGATCATTTGATTTTGTCTCAACTCAAGTATCGGGATCAGTTGACATGTCCCGACTCAAGAATCAGGATCATTTGACATGTCCCGACTCAAGTATCAGGATCATTTGACATGTCCCGACACAAGTATCAGAATCATTTGATTATGTTCAGACTCAAGTATCAGGATCATTTGACATGTCCCGACACAAGTATCAGGATCATTTGACATGTCCCGACACAAGTATCAGGATCATTTTACAAGTCCCGACTTAAGTATAAGGATCATTTGACATCTCACGACTCAAGTATCAGGTTAGTTTGACATGTCCCGACTCAAAAGTGAGGATCATTTGTTAATGTTCGGACTCGTTTCAGGATCATTTGACATGTCCCTACACAAGTATCAGGATCATTTGACATGTCCCGACACAAGTATCAGGATCATTTGATTATGTTGCGTTTCAATTCTCAGGATCATTTGACATGTCCCGACACAAGTATCGGGATCATTTGACATGTCCCGACTCAAGTATCAGAATCATTTGACATGTCCCGACTCAAATATCAGGAACAGTTGATAATTTCCCGACTCAAGTCTCAGTATCATTTGACATGTCCCGACTCAAGTATAAGGATCATTTGACATCTCACGACTCAAGTAATAGGATCATTTGACATGTCCCGACTCAAAAATCAGGATCTTTTGATTATGTTCCGACTCATGTATCAGGATTATTTGACATGTCCCGACTCAAGTATCAGTTGAAAATAAAGTTGATTATTTCCCGACTCAAGTCTCAGTATCATTTGACATGTCCCGACTCAAGTATAAGGATCATTTGACATCTCACGACTCAAGTAATAGGATCATTTGACATGTCCCGACACAAGTATCAGGATCATTTGACATGTCCCGACACAAGTATCAGGATCATTTGAAATGTCATGACGCAAGTATCAGGATCATTTGACATGTCCCGACTCAAAAATCAGGATCTTTTGATTATGTTCCGACTCAGGTATCAGGATTATTTGACATGTCCCGACTCAAATATCAGGAACATTTGATTATTTCCCGACTTAATTCTCAGGATCATTTGACATGTCCCGACGCAAGTATCAGGATCATTTGACATGTCCCGACTTAAGTTTCAGGATCATTCGACATTTCCCAATTCAAATATCAGGAACAGTTGATTATGTACCGACTCAAGTATCAGGATCAATTGACTTGTCCCGACTTAAGTATCAGTATCATTTGACATCTCACAACTCAAGTATCAGGATCATTTGACATGTCCCGACACAAGTATCAGGATCATTTGACATGCCCCGACACAAGAATCAGGATCATTTGACATGTCCCGACTCAAGTATCAGGATCGTTTGACATGTCCCGACTTAAGTATCAGTATCATTTGACATCTCACGACTCAAGTATCAGGATCATTTGACATGTCCCGACACAAGTATCAGGAACATTTGACATGTCCCGACACAAGTATCAGGATCATTTGACATGTCCCGACTCAAGTATGAGGATCATTTGACATGTCCCGACTCAAGAATCAGAATCATTTGATTATGTTCAGACTCAAGTATCAGGATCATTCGACATGTCCCGACTCAAATATCAGGAACAGTTGATAATGTCCCGACTCAACTATCAGGATCATTTGACATGTCCCGACTCAAGTATGAGGATAATTTGACATCTCACGACTCAAGTATCATAATCATTTGACATGTCCCGACTCAAATATCAGGAACAGTTGATTATTTCCCGACTCAAAAATCAGGATCATTTGACATGTCCCGACACAAGTTTCAGGATCATTTGACATGTCCCGACTTAAGTATCAGGATCACTTGACATGTCTAAACATAAGTATCAGGATCATTTGACATGTCCCGACTTAAGTATCAGTATCATTTGACATCTCACGACTAGAGTATCAGAATCATTTGACATGTCCCGACTTAAGTATCAGGATCATTCGACATTTCCCGACTCAAATATCTGGAACAGTTGAATATGTCCCGACTCAAGTATCAGGATCATTTGACATCTCACGACTCAAGTATTAGGATCATTTGACATGTCTCGACTCAAAAATGAGGATCATTTGATTATGTTCCGACTCAAGTATCAGGATCACTTTACATGTCCCAACACAAGTATCAGAAACATTTGACATGTCCCGACACAAGTATCAGGATCATTTGAAATGTCCCGACTCAAGTATGAGGATAATTTGACATCTCACGACTCAAGTATTATGATTATTTGACATGTCACGACTCAAAAATCATGATCTTTTCATTATGTTCCGACTCAGGTATCAGGATTATTTGACATGTTCCGACTCAAGTATCAGGATCATTTGACATCTCACGACTAAAGTATCAGGATCATTTGACATGTCCCGACTCAAGTATGAGGATCATTTGACATTTCCCGATTCAAGAATCAGGATCAATTGACTTGACCCGACTCAAGTATCAGGATCATTTGACATGTCCCGACACAAGTTTCAGGATCATTTGACATGTCCCGACTTAAGTATAGGGATCATTTGACATGTCCCGACTCAACTATCAGGATCATTTGACATGTATCGACTCAAGTATGAGGATAATTTGACATCTCACGACTCAAGTATTATGATTATTTGACATGTCACGACTCAAAAATCAGGATCTTTTCATTATGTTCCGACTCAGGTATCAGGATTATTTGACATGTTCCGACTCAAGTATCAGGATCATTTGATAATGTTCTGACATAAGTATCAGGATCACTTGACATGTCCCAATACAAGTATCAGGATCATTTGAAATGTCCCGACTCAAGTATCAGAATCATTTGATTATGTTCCGACTCAAGTATCAGGATCATTTGACAACTCACGACTCAAGTATCAGGATCATTTGACATGTCCCGACACAAGTATCAGGATCATTTGACATGTCCCAACACAAGTATCAGGATCATTTGACATGTCCCGACTCAAGTATCAGAATCATTTGATTATGTTCCGACTCAAGAATCAGGATCATTTGACATCTCACAACTCAAGTATCAGGATCATTTGACATGTCCCAACACAAGTATAGGGATCATTTGACATGTCCCGATTAAAGAATCAGGATCAATTGACTTGTCCCGACTCAACTATCAGGATCATTTGACATGTTCCGACTCAAGTATAGGGATCATTTGAAATGTCCCGATTAAAGAATCAGGATCAATTGACTTGTCCCGACTCAAGTATCAGGATCATTTGACATGTCCCGACTCAAGTATCAGGATCATTTGACATGTCCCGACTTAAGTATCAGTTACATTTGACATCTCACGACTCAAGTATCAGGATCATTTAAAAAGTCCCGACACAAGTATCAGGATCATTTGACATGTCTCAACACAAGTATCAGGATCATTTGACATGTCCCGACTCAAGTATCAGAATCATTTGATTATGTTCCGACTCAAGTATCAGGATCATTTGACATCTCACGACTCAAGTATCAGGATCATTTGACATGTCCCGACACAAGTATCAGGATCATTTGACATGTCCCGACACAAGTATCAGGATCATTTGAAATGTCATGACGCAAGTATCAGGATCATTTGACATGTCCCGACTCAAAAATCAGGATCTTTTGATTATGTTCCGACTCAGGTATCAGGATTATTTGACATGTCCCGACTCAAATATCAGGAACATTTGATTATTTCCCGACTTAATTCTCAGGATCATTTGACATGTCCCGACGCAAGTATCAGGATCATTTGACATGTCCCGACTTAAGTTTCAGGATCATTCGACATTTCCCAATTCAAATATCAGGAACAGTTGATTATGTACCGACTCAAGTATCAGGATCAATTGACTTGTCCCGACTTAAGTATCAGTATCATTTGACATCTCACAACTCAAGTATCAGGATCATTTGACATGTCCCGACACAAGTATCAGGATCATTTGACATGCCCCGACACAAGAATCAGGATCATTTGACATGTCCCGACTCAAGTATCAGGATCGTTTGACATGTCCCGACTTAAGTATCAGTATCATTTGACATCTCACGACTCAAGTATCAGGATCATTTGACATGTCCCGACACAAGTATCAGGAACATTTGACATGTCCCGACACAAGTATCAGGATCATTTGACATGTCCCGACTCAAGTATGAGGATCATTTGACATGTCCCGACTCAAGAATCAGAATCATTTGATTATGTTCAGACTCAAGTATCAGGATCATTCGACATGTCCCGACTCAAATATCAGGAACAGTTGATAATGTCCCGACTCAACTATCAGGATCATTTGACATGTCCCGACTCAAGTATGAGGATAATTTGACATCTCACGACTCAAGTATCATAATCATTTGACATGTCCCGACTCAAATATCAGGAACAGTTGATTATTTCCCGACTCAAAAATCAGGATCATTTGACATGTCCCGACACAAGTTTCAGGATCATTTGACATGTCCCGACTTAAGTATCAGGATCACTTGACATGTCTAAACATAAGTATCAGGATCATTTGACATGTCCCGACTTAAGTATCAGTATCATTTGACATCTCACGACTAGAGTATCAGAATCATTTGACATGTCCCGACTTAAGTATCAGGATCATTCGACATTTCCCGACTCAAATATCTGGAACAGTTGAATATGTCCCGACTCAAGTATCAGGATCATTTGACATCTCACGACTCAAGTATTAGGATCATTTGACATGTCTCGACTCAAAAATGAGGATCATTTGATTATGTTCCGACTCAAGTATCAGGATCACTTTACATGTCCCAACACAAGTATCAGAAACATTTGACATGTCCCGACACAAGTATCAGGATCATTTGAAATGTCCCGACTCAAGTATGAGGATAATTTGACATCTCACGACTCAAGTATTATGATTATTTGACATGTCACGACTCAAAAATCATGATCTTTTCATTATGTTCCGACTCAGGTATCAGGATTATTTGACATGTTCCGACTCAAGTATCAGGATCATTTGACATCTCACGACTAAAGTATCAGGATCATTTGACATGTCCCGACTCAAGTATGAGGATCATTTGACATTTCCCGATTCAAGAATCAGGATCAATTGACTTGACCCGACTCAAGTATCAGGATCATTTGACATGTCCCGACACAAGTTTCAGGATCATTTGACATGTCCCGACTTAAGTATAGGGATCATTTGACATGTCCCGACTCAACTATCAGGATCATTTGACATGTATCGACTCAAGTATGAGGATAATTTGACATCTCACGACTCAAGTATTATGATTATTTGACATGTCACGACTCAAAAATCAGGATCTTTTCATTATGTTCCGACTCAGGTATCAGGATTATTTGACATGTTCCGACTCAAGTATCAGGATCATTTGATAATGTTCTGACATAAGTATCAGGATCACTTGACATGTCCCAATACAAGTATCAGGATCATTTGAAATGTCCCGACTCAAGTATCAGAATCATTTGATTATGTTCCGACTCAAGTATCAGGATCATTTGACAACTCACGACTCAAGTATCAGGATCATTTGACATGTCCCGACACAAGTATTAGGATCATTTGACATGTCCCAACACAAGTATCAGGATCATTTGACATGTCCCGACTCAAGTATCAGAATCATTTGATTATGTTCCGACTCAAGAATCAGGATCATTTGACATCTCACAACTCAAGTATCAGGATCATTTGACATGTCCCAACACAAGTATAGGGATCATTTGACATGTCCCGATTAAAGAATCAGGATCAATTGACTTGTCCCGACTCAAGTATCAGGATCATTTGACATGTTCCGACTCAAGTTTAGGGATCATTTGAAATGTCCCGATTAAAGAATCAGGATCAATTGACTTGTCCCGACTCAAGTATCAGGATCATTTGACATGTCCCGACTCAAGTATCAGGATCATTTGACATGTCCCGACTTAAGTATCAGTTACATTTGACATCTCACGACTCAAGTATCAGGATCATTTAAAAAGTCCCGACACAAGTATCAGGATCATTTGACATGTCTCAACACAAGTATCAGGATCATTTGACATGTCCCGACTCAAGTATCAGAATCATTTGATTATGTTCCGACTCAAGTATCAGGATCATTTGACATCTCACGACTCAAGTATCAGGATCATTTGACATGTCCCGACACAAGTATCAGGATCATTTGACATGTCCCGACACAAGTATCAGGATCATTTGACATCTCACGACTCAAGTATCAGGATCATTTGACATGTCCCGACACAAGTATCAGGATCATTTGACATGTCCCAACACAAGTATCAGGATCATTTTACAAGTCCCGACTTAAGTATAAGGATCATTTGACATCTCACGACTCAAGTATCAGGTTAGTTTGACATGTCCCGACTCAAAAGTGAGGATCATTTGTTAATGTTCCGACTCGTCTCAGGATCATTTGACATGTCCCTACACAAGTATCAGGATCATTTGACATGTCCCGACACAAGTATCAGGATCATTTGATTATGTTGCGTTTCACTTCTCAGGATCATTTGACATGTCCCGACACAAGTATCGGGATCATTTGACATGTCCCGACTCAAGTATCAGAATCATTTGACATGTCCCGACTCAAATATCAGGAACATTTGATAATTTCCCGACTCAAGTCTCAGTATCATTTGACATGTCCCGACTCAAGTATAAGGATCATTTGACATCTCACGACTCAAGTAATAGGATCATTTGACATGTCCCCACTCAAAAATCAGGATCTTTTGATTATGTTCCGACTCAGGTATCAGGATTATTTGACATGTCCCGACTCAAATATCAGGAAAGTTGATTATTTCCGGACTCAATTCTCAGGATCATTTGACAAGTCCCGACACAAGTATCAGGATCATTTGACATGTCCCGACACAAGTATCAGGATCATTTGACATGTCCCGACTCAAGTATCAGAATCATTTGATTATGTTCGGACTCAAGTATCAGGATCATTTTACAAGTCCCGACTTAAGTATCAGGATCATATGACAACTCACGACTCAAGTATCAGGATCATTTGTCATATCCCGACTCAAGTATCAGAATCATTTAATTATGTTCAGACTCAAGTATCAGGACCATTTTACAAGTCCCGACATAAGTATCAGGATCATTTGACATCTCACGACTCAAGTATCAGGATCATTTGACATGTCCCGATTCAAGAATCAGGATCAATTGACTTGTCCCTTCTCAAGTATCAGGATCATTTGACATGTCCCAACTCAAGTATCAGGATCATTTGACATGTCCCGACACATGTTTCAGGATCATTCGACATGTCCCGACTCAAATATCAGGAACAGTTGATTATGTCCCGACTCAAGTATAAGGATCATTTGACATCTCACGACTCAAGTATTAGGATCATTTGAAATGTCCCGATTAAAGAATCAGGATCAATTGACTTGTCCCGACTCAAGTATCAGGATCATTTGACATGTCCCGACTTAAGTATCAGTATCATTTGACATCTCACGACTCAAGTATCAGGATCATTTGACATGTCCCGACACAAGTATCAGGATCATTTGACATGTCCCGACTCAAGTATCAGAATCATTTGATTATGTTCAGACTCAAGTATCAGGATCATTTTTCAAGTCCCGACTTAAGTATAAGGATCA
Organism: Hesperophylax magnus; assembly: GCA_026573805.1. NCBI lineage: Eukaryota > Metazoa > Arthropoda > Insecta > Trichoptera > Limnephilidae > Hesperophylax > Hesperophylax magnus. The sequence goes on from JAIUSX010000130.1 coordinate 775,251, forward strand.
TTTGACATCTCACGACTCAAGTATCAGGTTAATTTGACATGTCCCGACTCAAGTATCAGAATCATTTGACATGTCCCGACTCAAATATCAGGAACAGTTGATAATTTCCCGACTCAAGTCTCAGTATCATTTGACATGTCCCGACTCAAGTATAAGGATCATTTGACATCTCACGACTCAAGTAATAGGATCATTTGACATGTCCCGACTCAAAATCAGGATCTTTTGATTATGTTCCGACTCAGGTATCAGGATTATTTGAAATGTCCCGACTCAAATATCAGGAAAGTTGATTATTTCCGGACTCAATTCTAAGGATCATTTGACAAGTCCCGACACAAGTATCAGGATCATTTGACATGTCTCGACACAAGTATCAGGATCATTTGACATGTCCCGACTCAAGTATCAGGATCATTTGATTTTGTCTCAACTCAAGTATCGGGATCAGTTGACATGTCCCGACTCAAGAATCAGGATCATTTGACATGTCCCGACTCAAGTATCAGGATCATTTGACATGTCCCGACACAAGTATCAGAATCATTTGATTATGTTCAGACTAAAGTATCAGGATCATTTGACATGTCCCGACACAAATATCAGGATCATTTGACATGTCCCAACTCAAGTATCAGAATCATTTGATTATGTTCCGACTCAAGTATCAGGATCATTTGACATCTCACGACTAAAGTATCAGGATCACTTGACATGTCTCAACATAAGTATCAGGATCATTTGACATGTCCCGACTTAAGTATCAGTATCATTTGACATCTCACGACAAGAGTATCAGGATCATTTGACATGTCCCGACTTAAGTATCAGTATAATTTGACATCTCACGACTAGAGTATCAGGATCATTTGACATGTCCCGACTTAAGTATCAGGATCATTCGACATGTCCCGACTCAAATATCTGGAACAGTTGAATATGTCCCGACTCAAGTATCAGGATCATTTGACATCTCACGACTCAAGTATTAGGATCATTTGACATGTCTCGACTCAAAAATGAGGATCATTTGATTATGTTCCGACTCAAGTATCAGGATCACTTTACATGTCCCAACACAAGTATCAGAAACATTTGACATATCCCGACACAAGTATCAGGATCATTTGACATGTCCCGACACAAGTATCAGAATCATTTGATTATGTTCAGACTCAAGTATCAGAATCATTCGACATGTCCCGACTCAAATATCAGGAACAGTTGATTATGTCCCGACTCAACTATCAGGATCATTTGACATGTCCCGACTCAAGTATGAGGATAATTTGACATCTCACGACTCAAGTATTATGATCATTTGACATGTCTCGACTCAAAAATCAGGATCTTTTGATTATGTTCCGACTCAGGTATCAGGATTATTTGACATGTTCCGACACAAGTATCAGGATCATTTGATAATGTTCTGACACAAGTATCAGGATCACTTGACATGTCCCAATACAAGTGTCAGGATCATTTGAAATGTCCCGACTCAAGTATCAGAATCATTTGATTATGTTCCGACTCAAGTATCAGGATCATTTGACCTTCCACGACTCAAGTATCAGGATCATTTGACATGTCCCGACACAAGTATCAGGATCATTTGACATGTCCCAACACAAGTATCAGGATCATTTGACATGTCCCGACTCAAGTATCAGAATCATTTGATTATGTTCCGACTCAAGTATCAGGATCATTTGACATGTCCCAACACAAGTATCAGGATCATTTGACATGTCCCGACACAAGTATCAGGATCATTTGACATGTCCCGACTCAAGTATCAGAATCATTTGATTATGTTCAGACTCAAGTATCAGGATCATTTGACATGTCCCGACTCAAGTATCAGGATCATTTGATTTTGTCTCAACTCAAGTATCGGGATCAGTTGACATGTCCCGACTCAAGAATCAGGATCATTTGACATGTCCCGACTCAAGTATCAGGATCATTTGACATGTCCCGACACAAGTATCAGAATCATTTGATTATGTTCAGACTCAAGTATCAGGATCATTTGACATGTCCCGACACAAATATCAGGATCATTTGACATGTCCCGACTCAAGTATCAGAATCATTTGATTATGTTCCGACTCAAGTATCAGGATCATTTGACATCTCACGACTAGAGTATCAGAATCATTTGACATGTCCCGACTTAAGTATCAGGATCATTCGACATTTCCCGACTCAAATATCTGGAACAGTTGAATATGTCCCGACTCAAGTATCAGGATCATTTGACATCTCACGACTCAAGTATTAGGATCATTTGACATGTCTCGACTCAAAAATGAGGATCATTTGATTATGTTCCGACTCAAGTATCAGGATCACTTTACATGTCCCAACACAAGTATCAGAAACATTTGACATGTCCCGACACAAGTATTAGGATCATTTGAAATGTCCCGACACAAGTATCAGAATCATTTGATTATGTTCAGACTCAAGTATCAGGATCATTTGACATGTCCCGACACAAATATCAGGATCATTTGACATGTCCCGACTCAAGTATCAGAATCATTTGATTATGTTCCGACTCAAGTATCAGGATCATTTGACATCTCACGACTAGAGTATCAGAATCATTTGACATGTCCCGACTTAAGTATCAGGATCATTCGACATTTCCCGACTCAAATATCTGGAACAGTTGAATATGTCCCGACTCAAGTATCAGGATCATTTGACATCTCACGACTCAAGTATTAGGATCATTTGACATGTTTCGACTCAAAAATGAGGATCATTTGATTATGTTCCGACTCAAGTATCAGGATCACTTTACATGTCCCAACACAAGTATCAGAAACATTTGACATGTCCCGACACAAGTATTAGGATCATTTGAAATGTCCCGACACAAGTATCAGAATCATTTGATTATGTTCAGACTCAAGTATCAGGATCATTTGACATGTCCCGACACAAGTATCAGAATCATTTGATTATGTTCAGACTAAAGTATCAGGATCATTTGACATGTCCCGACACAAATATCAGGATCATTTGACATGTCCCAACTCAAGTATCAGAATCATTTGATTATGTTCCGACTCAAGTATCAGGATCATTTGACATCTCACGACTAAAGTATCAGGATCACTTGACATGTCTCAACATAAGTATCAGGATCATTTGACATGTCCCGACTTAAGTATCAGTATCATTTGACATCTCACGACAAGAGTATCAGGATCATTTGACATGTCCCGACTTAAGTATCAGTATAATTTGACATCTCACGACTAGAGTATCAGGATCATTTGACATGTCCCGACTTAAGTATCAGGATCATTCGACATGTCCCGACTCAAATATCTGGAACAGTTGAATATGTCCCGACTCAAGTATCAGGATCATTTGACATCTCACGACTCAAGTATTAGGATCATTTGACATGTCTCGACTCAAAAATGAGGATCATTTGATTATGTTCCGACTCAAGTATCAGGATCACTTTACATGTCCCAACACAAGTATCAGAAACATTTGACATATCCCGACACAAGTATCAGGATCATTTGACATGTCCCGACACAAGTATCAGAATCATTTGATTATGTTCAGACTCAAGTATCAGAATCATTCGACATGTCCCGACTCAAATATCAGGAACAGTTGATTATGTCCCGACTCAACTATCAGGATCATTTGACATGTCCCGACTCAAGTATGAGGATAATTTGACATCTCACGACTCAAGTATTATGATCATTTGACATGTCTCGACTCAAAAATCAGGATCTTTTGATTATGTTCCGACTCAGGTATCAGGATTATTTGACATGTTCCGACACAAGTATCAGGATCATTTGATAATGTTCTGACACAAGTATCAGGATCACTTGACATGTCCCAATACAAGTGTCAGGATCATTTGAAATGTCCCGACTCAAGTATCAGAATCATTTGATTATGTTCCGACTCAAGTATCAGGATCATTTGACCTTCCACGACTCAAGTATCAGGATCATTTGACATGTCCCGACACAAGTATCAGGATCATTTGACATGTCCCAACACAAGTATCAGGATCATTTGACATGTCCCGACTCAAGTATCAGAATCATTTGATTATGTTCCGACTCAAGTATCAGGATCATTTGACATGTCCCAACACAAGTATCAGGATCATTTGACATGTCCCGACACAAGTATCAGGATCATTTGACATGTCCCGACTCAAGTATCAGAATCATTTGATTATGTTCAGACTCAAGTATCAGGATCATTTGACATGTCCCGACTCAAGTATCAGGATCATTTGATTTTGTCTCAACTCAAGTATCGGGATCAGTTGACATGTCCCGACTCAAGAATCAGGATCATTTGACATGTCCCGACTCAAGTATCAGGATCATTTGACATGTCCCGACACAAGTATCAGAATCATTTGATTATGTTCAGACTCAAGTATCAGGATCATTTGACATGTCCCGACACAAATATCAGGATCATTTGATTATGTCCCGACTCAAGTATCAGAATCATTTGATTATGTTCCGACTCAAGTATCAGGATCATTTGACATCTCACGACTAGAGTATCAGAATCATTTGACATGTCCCGACTTAAGTATCAGGATCATTCGACATTTCCCGACTCAAATATCTGGAACAGTTGAATATGTCCCGACTCAAGTATCAGGATCATTTGACATCTCACGACTCAAGTATCAGGATCATTTGACATGTCCCGACACAAGTATCAGAATCATTTGATTATGTTCAGACTCAAGTATCAGGATCATTTGACATGTCCCGACACAAATATCAGGATCATTTGATTATGTCCCGACTCAAGTATCAGAATCATTTGATTATGTTCCGACTCAAGTATCAGGATCATTTGACATCTCACGACTAGAGTATCAGAATCATTTGACATGTCCCGACTTAAGTATCAGGATCATTCGACATTTCCCGACTCAAATATCTGGAACAGTTGAATATGTCCCGACTCAAGTATCAGGATCATTTGACATCTCACGACTCAAGTATTAGGATCATTTGACATGTCTCGACTCAAAAATGAGGATCATTTGATTATGTTCCGACTCAAGTATCAGGATCACTTTACATGTCCCAACACAAGTATCAGGATCATTTGACATGTCCCGACTCAAGTATCAGAATCATTTGATTATGTTCCGACTCAAGTATCAGGATCATTTGACATGTCCCAACACAAGTATCAGGATCATTTGACATGTCCCGACACAAGTATCAGGATCATTTGACATGTCCCGACTCAAGTATCAGAATCATTTGATTATGTTCAGACTCAAGTATCAGGATCATTTGACATGTCCCGACTCAAGTATCAGGATCATTTGATTTTGTCTCAACTCAAGTATCGGGATCAGTTGACATGTCCCGACTCAAGAATCAGGATCATTTGACATGTCCCGACTCAAGTATCAGGATCATTTGACATGTCCCGACACAAGTATCAGAATCATTTGATTATGTTCAGACTCAAGTTTCAGGATCATTTGACATGTCCCGACACAAATATCAGGATCATTTGACATGTCCCGACTCAAGTATCAGAATCATTTGATTATGTTCCGACTCAAGTATCAGGATCATTTGACATCTCACGACTAAAGTATCAGGATCATTTGACATGTCCCGACTCAAGTATGAGGATCATTTGACATTTCCCGATTCAAGAATCAGGATCAATTGACTTGACCCGACTCAAGTATCAGGATCATTTGACATGTCCCGACACAAGTTTCAGGATCATTTGACATGTCCCGACTTAAGTATCAGGATCATTTGACATGTCCCGACTCAACTATCAGGATCATTTGACATGTCCCGACTCAAGTATGAGGATAATTTGACATCTCACGACTCAAGTATTATGATTATTTGACATGTCACGACTCAAAAATCAGGATCTTTTCATTATGTTCCGACTCAGGTATCAGGATTATTTGACATGTTCCGACTCAAGTATCAGGATCATTTGATAATGTTCTGACATAAGTATCAGGATCACTTGACATGTCCCAATACAAGTATCAGGATCATTTGAAATGTCCCGACTCAAGTATCAGAATCATTTGATTATGTTCCGACTCAAGTATCAGGATTATTTGACATCTCACGACTCAAGTATCAGGATCATTTGACATGTCCCGACACAAGTATCAGGATCATTTGACATGTCCCAACACAAGTATCAGGATCATTTGACATGTCCCGACTCAAGTATCAGAATCATTTGATTATGTTCCGACTCAAGAATCAGGATCATTTGACATCTCACAACTCAAGTATCAGGATCATTTGACATGTCCCAACACAAGTATAGGGATCATTTGACATGTCCCGATTAAAGAATCAGGATCAATTGACTTGTCCCGACTCAACTATCAGGATCATTTGACATGTTCCGACTCAAGTATAGGGATCATTTGAAATGTCCCGATTAAAGAATCAGGATCAATTGACTTGTCCCGACTCAAGTATCAGGATCATTTGACATGTCCCGACTCAAGTATCAGGATCATTTGACATGTCCCGACTTAAGTATCAGTTACATTTGACATCTCACGACTCAAGTATCAGGATCATTTAAAAAGTCCCGACACAAGTATCAGGATCATTTGACATGTCTCAACACAAGTATCAGGATCATTTGACATGTCCCGACTCAAGTATCAGAATCATTTGATTATGTTCCGACTCAAGTATCAGGATCATTTGACATCTCACGACTCAAGTATCAGGATCATTTGACATGTCCCGACACAAGTATCAGGATCATTTGACATGTCCCGACACAAGTATCAGGATCATTTGAAATGTCATGACGCAAGTATCAGGATCATTTGACATGTCCCGACTCAAAAATCAGGATCTTTTGATTATGTTCCGACTCAGGTATCAGGATTATTTGACATGTCCCGACTCAAATATCAGGAACATTTGATTATTTCCCGACTTAATTCTCAGGATCATTTGACATGTCCCGACGCAAGTATCAGGATCATTTGACATGTCCCGACTTAAGTTTCAGGATCATTCGACATTTCCCAATTCAAATATCAGGAACAGTTGATTATGTACCGACTCAAGTATCAGGATCAATTGACTTGTCCCGACTTAAGTATCAGTATCATTTGACATCTCACAACTCAAGTATCAGGATCATTTGACATGTCCCGACACAAGTATCAGGATCATTTGACATGCCCCGACACAAGAATCAGGATCATTTGACATGTCCCGACTCAAGTATCAGGATCGTTTGACATGTCCCGACTTAAGTATCAGTATCATTTGACATCTCACGACTCAAGTATCAGGATCATTTGACATGTCCCGACACAAGTATCAGGAACATTTGACATGTCCCGACACAAGTATCAGGATCATTTGACATGTCCCGACTCAAGTATGAGGATCATTTGACATGTCCCGACTCAAGAATCAGAATCATTTGATTATGTTCAGACTCAAGTATCAGGATCATTCGACATGTCCCGACTCAAATATCAGGAACAGTTGATAATGTCCCGACTCAACTATCAGGATCATTTGACATGTCCCGACTCAAGTATGAGGATAATTTGACATCTCACGACTCAAGTATCATAATCATTTGACATGTCCCGACTCAAATATCAGGAACAGTTGATTATTTCCCGACTCAAAAATCAGGATCATTTGACATGTCCCGACACAAGTTTCAGGATCATTTGACATGTCCCGACTTAAGTATCAGGATCACTTGACATGTCTAAACATAAGTATCAGGATCATTTGACATGTCCCGACTTAAGTATCAGTATCATTTGACATCTCACGACTAGAGTATCAGAATCATTTGACATGTCCCGACTTAAGTATCAGGATCATTCGACATTTCCCGACTCAAATATCTGGAACAGTTGAATATGTCCCGACTCAAGTATCAGGATCATTTGACATCTCACGACTCAAGTATTAGGATCATTTGACATGTCTCGACTCAAAAATGAGGATCATTTGATTATGTTCCGACTCAAGTATCAGGATCACTTTACATGTCCCAACACAAGTATCAGAAACATTTGACATGTCCCGACACAAGTATCAGGATCATTTGAAATGTCCCGACTCAAGTATGAGGATAATTTGACATCTCACGACTCAAGTATTATGATTATTTGACATGTCACGACTCAAAAATCATTATCTTTTCATTATGTTCCGACTCAGGTATCAGGATTATTTGACATGTTCCGACTCAAGTATCAGGATCATTTGACATCTCACGACTAAAGTATCAGGATCATTTGACATGTCCCGACTCAAGTATGAGGATCATTTGACATTTCCCGATTCAAGAATCAGGATCAATTGACTTGACCCGACTCAAGTATCAGGATCATTTGACATGTCCCGACACAAGTTTCAGGATCATTTGACATGTCCCGACTTAAGTATAGGGATCATTTGACATGTCCCGACTCAACTATCAGGATCATTTGACATGTATCGACTCAAGTATGAGGATAATTTGACATCTCACGACTCAAGTATTATGATTATTTGACATGTCACGACTCAAAAATCAGGATCTTTTCATTATGTTCCGACTCAGGTATCAGGATTATTTGACATGTTCCGACTCAAGTATCAGGATCATTTGATAATGTTCTGACATAAGTATCAGGATCACTTGACATGTCCCAATACAAGTATCAGGATCATTTGAAATGTCCCGACTCAAGTATCAGAATCATTTGATTATGTTCCGACTCAAGTATCAGGATCATTTGACAACTCACGACTCAAGTATCAGGATCATTTGACATGTCCCGACACAAGTATCAGGATCATTTGACATGTCCCAACACAAGTATCAGGATCATTTGACATGTCACGACTCAAGTATCAGAATCATTTGATTATGTTCCGACTCAAGAATCAGGATCATTTGACATCTCACAACTCAAGTATCAGGATCATTTGACATGTCCCAACACAAGTATAGGGATCATTTGACATGTCCCGATTAAAGAATCAGGATCAATTGACTTGTCCCGACTCAAGTATCAGGATCATTTGACATGTTCCGACTCAAATTTAGGGATCATTTGAAATGTCCCGATTAAAGAATCAGGATCAATTGACTTGTCCCGACTCAAGTATCAGGATCATTTGACATGTCCCGACTCAAGTATCAGGATCATTTGACATGTCCCGACTTAAGTATCAGTTACATTTGACATCTCACGACTCAAGTATCAGGATCATTTAAAAAGTCCCGACACAAGTATCAGGATCATTTGACATGTCTCAACACAAGTATCAGGATCATTTGACATGTCCCGACTCAAGTATCAGAATCATTTGATTATGTTCCGACTCAAGTATCAGGATCATTTGACATCTCACGACTCAAGTATCAGGATCATTTGACATGTCCCGACACAAGTATCAGGATCATTTGACATGTCCCGACACAAGTATCAGGATCATTTGACATCTCACGACTCAAGTATCAGGATCATTTGACATGTCCCGACACAAGTATCAGGATCATTTGACATGTCCCAACACAAGTATCAGGATCATTTTACAAGTCCCGACTTAAGTATAAGGATCATTTGACATCTCACGACTCAAGTATCAGGTTAGTTTGACATGTCCCGACTCAAAAGTGAGGATCATTTGTTAATGTTCCGACTCGTCTCAGGATCATTTGACATGTCCCTACACAAGTATCAGGATCATTTGACATGTCCCGACACAAGTATCAGGATCATTTGATTATGTTGCGTTTCACTTCTCAGGATCATTTGACATGTCCCGACACAAGTATCGGGATCATTTGACATGTCCCGACTCAAGTATCAGAATCATTTGACATGTCCCGACTCAAATATCAGGAACATTTGATAATTTCCCGACTCAAGTCTCAGTATCATTTGACATGTCCCGACTCAAGTATAAGGATCATTTGACATCTCACGACTCAAGTAATAGGATCATTTGACATGTCCCCACTCAAAAATCAGGATCTTTTGATTATGTTCCGACTCAGGTATCAGGATTATTTGACATGTCCCGACTCAAATATCAGGAAAGTTGATTATTTCCGGACTCAATTCTCAGGATCATTTGACAAGTCCCGACACAAGTATCAGGATCATTTGACATGTCCCGACACAAGTATCAGGATCATTTGACATGTCCCGACTCAAGTATCAGAATCATTTGATTATGTTCGGACTCAAGTATCAGGATCATTTTACAAGTCCCGACTTAAGTATCAGGATCATATGACAACTCACGACTCAAGTATCAGGATCATTTGTCATATCCCGACTCAAGTATCAGAATCATTTAATTATGTTCAGACTCAAGTATCAGGACCATTTTACAAGTCCCGACATAAGTATCAGGATCATTTGACATCTCACGACTCAAGTATCAGGATCATTTGACATGTCCCGATTCAAGAATCAGGATCAATTGACTTGTCCCTTCTCAAGTATCAGGATCATTTGACATGTCCCAACTCAAGTATCAGGATCATTTGACATGTCCCGACACATGTTTCAGGATCATTCGACATGTCCCGACTCAAATATCAGGAACAGTTGATTATGTCCCGACTCAAGTATAAGGATCATTTGACATCTCACGACTCAAGTATTAGGATCATTTGAAATGTCCCGATTAAAGAATCAGGATCAATTGACTTGTCCCGACTCAAGTATCAGGATCATTTGACATGTCCCGACTTAAGTATCAGTATCATTTGACATCTCACGACTCAAGTATCAGGATCATTTGACATGTCCCGACACAAGTATCAGGATCATTTGACATGTCCCGACTCAAGTATCAGAATCATTTGATTATGTTCAGACTCAAGTATCAGGATCATTTTTCAAGTCCCGACTTAAGTATAAGGATCATTTGACATCTCACGACTCAAGTATCAGGTTAATTTGACATGTCCCGACTCAAGTATCAGAATCATTTGACATGTCCCGACTCAAATATCAGGAACAGTTGATAATTTCCCGACTCAAGTCTCAGTATCATTTGACATGTCCCGACTCAAGTATAAGGATCATTTGACATCTCACGACTCAAGTAATAGGATCATTTGACATGTCCCGACTCAAAATCAGGATCTTTTGATTATGTTCCGACTCAGGTATCAGGATTATTTGAAATGTCCCGACTCAAATATCAGGAAAGTTGATTATTTCCGGACTCAATTCTAAGGATCATTTGACAAGTCCCGACACAAGTATCAGGATCATTTGACATGTCTCGACACAAGTATCAGGATCATTTGACATGTCCCGACTCAAGTATCAGGATCATTTGATTTTGTCTCAACTCAAGTATCGGGATCAGTTGACATGTCCCGACTCAAGAATCAGGATCATTTGACATGTCCCGACTCAAGTATCAGGATCATTTGACATGTCCCGACACAAGTATCAGAATCATTTGATTATGTTCAGACTAAAGTATCAGGATCATTTGACATGTCCCGACACAAATATCAGGATCATTTGACATGTCCCAACTCAAGTATCAGAATCATTTGATTATGTTCCGACTCAAGTATCAGGATCATTTGACATCTCACGACTAAAGTATCAGGATCACTTGACATGTCTCAACATAAGTATCAGGATCATTTGACATGTCCCGACTTAAGTATCAGTATCATTTGACATCTCACGACAAGAGTATCAGGATCATTTGACATGTCCCGACTTAAGTATCAGTATAATTTGACATCTCACGACTAGAGTATCAGGATCATTTGACATGTCCCGACTTAAGTATCAGGATCATTCGACATGTCCCGACTCAAATATCTGGAACAGTTGAATATGTCCCGACTCAAGTATCAGGATCATTTGACATCTCACGACTCAAGTATTAGGATCATTTGACATGTCTCGACTCAAAAATGAGGATCATTTGATTATGTTCCGACTCAAGTATCAGGATCACTTTACATGTCCCAACACAAGTATCAGAAACATTTGACATATCCCGACACAAGTATCAGGATCATTTGACATGTCCCGACACAAGTATCAGAATCATTTGATTATGTTCAGACTCAAGTATCAGAATCATTCGACATGTCCCGACTCAAATATCAGGAACAGTTGATTATGTCCCGACTCAACTATCAGGATCATTTGACATGTCCCGACTCAAGTATGAGGATAATTTGACATCTCACGACTCAAGTATTATGATCATTTGACATGTCTCGACTCAAAAATCAGGATCTTTTGATTATGTTCCGACTCAGGTATCAGGATTATTTGACATGTTCCGACACAAGTATCAGGATCATTTGATAATGTTCTGACACAAGTATCAGGATCACTTGACATGTCCCAATACAAGTGTCAGGATCATTTGAAATGTCCCGACTCAAGTATCAGAATCATTTGATTATGTTCCGACTCAAGTATCAGGATCATTTGACCTTCCACGACTCAAGTATCAGGATCATTTGACATGTCCCGACACAAGTATCAGGATCATTTGACATGTCCCAACACAAGTATCAGGATCATTTGACATGTCCCGACTCAAGTATCAGAATCATTTGATTATGTTCCGACTCAAGTATCAGGATCATTTGACATGTCCCAACACAAGTATCAGGATCATTTGACATGTCCCGACACAAGTATCAGGATCATTTGACATGTCCCGACTCAAGTATCAGAATCATTTGATTATGTTCAGACTCAAGTATCAGGATCATTTGACATGTCCCGACTCAAGTATCAGGATCATTTGATTTTGTCTCAACTCAAGTATCGGGATCAGTTGACATGTCCCGACTCAAGAATCAGGATCATTTGACATGTCCCGACTCAAGTATCAGGATCATTTGACATGTCCCGACACAAGTATCAGAATCATTTGATTATGTTCAGACTCAAGTATCAGGATCATTTGACATGTCCCGACACAAATATCAGGATCATTTGACATGTCCCGACTCAAGTATCAGAATCATTTGATTATGTTCCGACTCAAGTATCAGGATCATTTGACATCTCACGACTAGAGTATCAGAATCATTTGACATGTCCCGACTTAAGTATCAGGATCATTCGACATTTCCCGACTCAAATATCTGGAACAGTTGAATATGTCCCGACTCAAGTATCAGGATCATTTGACATCTCACGACTCAAGTATTAGGATCATTTGACATGTCTCGACTCAAAAATGAGGATCATTTGATTATGTTCCGACTCAAGTATCAGGATCACTTTACATGTCCCAACACAAGTATCAGAAACATTTGACATGTCCCGACACAAGTATTAGGATCATTTGAAATGTCCCGACACAAGTATCAGAATCATTTGATTATGTTCAGACTCAAGTATCAGGATCATTCGACATGTCCCGATTCAAATATCAGGAACAGTTGATTATGTCCCGACTCAACTATCAGGATCATTTGACATGTCCCGACTCAAGTATGAGGATAATTTGACATCTCACGACTCAAGTATTATGATCATTTGACATGTCCCGACTCAAAAATCAGGATCTTTTGATTATGTTCCGACTCAGGTATCAGGATTATTTGACATGTTCCGACACAAGTATCAGGATCATTTGATAATGTTCTGACACAAGTATCAGGATCACTTGACATGTCCCAATACAAGTATCAGGATCATTTGACATGTCCCGACACATGTTTCAGGATCATTCGACATGTCCCGACTCAAATATCAGGAACAGTTGATTATGTCCCGACTCAAGTATAAGGATCATTTGACATCTCACGACTCAAGTATTAGGATCATTTGAAATGTCCCGATTAAAGAATCAGGATCAATTGACTTGTCCCGACTCAAGTATCAGGATCATTTGACATGTCCCGACTTAAGTATCAGTATCATTTGACATCTCACGACTCAAGTATCAGGATCATTTGACATGTCCCGACACAAGTATCAGGATCATTTGACATGTCCCGACTCAAGTATCAGAATCATTTGATTATGTTCAGACTCAAGTATCAGGATCATTTTTCAAGTCCCGACTTAAGTATAAGGATCATTTGACATCTCACGACTCAAGTATCAGGTTAATTTGACATGTCCCGACTCAAGTATCAGAATCATTTGACATGTCCCGACTCAAATATCAGGAACAGTTGATAATTTCCCGACTCAAGTCTCAGTATCATTTGACATGTCCCGACTCAAGTATAAGGATCATTTGACATCTCACGACTCAAGTAATAGGATCATTTGACATGTCCCGACTCAAAATCAGGATCTTTTGATTATGTTCCGACTCAGGTATCAGGATTATTTGACATGTCCCGACTCAAATATCAGGAAAGTTGATTATTTCCGGACTCAATTCTCAGGATCATTTGACAAGTCCCGACACAAGTATCAGGATCATTTGACATGTCTCGACACAAGTATCAGGATCATTTGACATGTCCCGACTCAAGTATCAGAATCATTTGATTATGTTCAGACTCAAGTATCAGGATCATTTGATTTTGTCTCAACTCAAGTATCGGGATCAGTTGAAATGTCCCGACTCAAGAATCAGGATCATTTGACATGTCCCGACTCAAGTATCAGGATCATTTGACATGTCCCGACACAAGTATCAGAATCATTTGATTATGTTCAGACTCAAGTATCAGGATCATTTGACATGTCCCGACACAAATATCAGGATCATTTGACATGTCCCGACTCAAGTATCAGAATCATTTGATTATGTTCCGACTCAAGTATCAGGATCATTTGACATCTCACGACTCAAGTATCAGGATCATTTGACATGTCCCGACACAAGTATCAGGATCATTTGACATGTCTCAACACAAGTATCAGGATCATTTGACATGTCCCGACTCAAGTATCAGAATCATTTGATTATGTTCCGACTCAAGTATCAGGATCATTTGACATCTCACGACTCAAGTATCAGGATCATTTGACATGTCCCAACACAAGTATCAGGATCATTTGACATGTCCCGACACAAGTATCAGGATCATTTGACATGTCCCGACTCAAGTATCTGGATCATTTGATTTTGTCTCAACTCAAGTATCGGGATCAGTTGACATGTCCCGACTCAAGAATCAGGATCATTTGACATGTCCCGACTCAAGTATCAGGATCAATTGACATGTCCCGACACAAGTATCAGAATCATTTGATTATGTTCAGACTCAAGTATCAGGATCATTTGACATGTCCCGACACAAATATCAGGATCATTTGACATGTCCCAACTCAAGTATCAGAATCATTTGATTATGTTCCGACTCAAGTATCAGGATCATTTGACATCTCACGACTAAAGTATCAGGATCACTTGACATGTCTCAACATAAGTATCAGGATCATTTGACATGTCCCGACTTAAGTATCAGTATCATTTGACATCTCACGACAAGAGTATCAGGATCATTTGACATGTCCCGACTTAAGTATCAGTATAATTTGACATCTCACGACTAGAGTATCAGGATCATTTGACATGTCCCGACTTAAGTATCAGGATCATTCGACATGTCCCGACTCAAATATCAGGAACAGTTGATTATGTCCCGACTCAACTATCAGGATCATTTGACATGTCCCGACTCAAGTATGATGATAATTTGACATCTCACGACTCAAGTATTATGATCATTTGACATGTCTCGACTCAAAAATCAGGATCTTTTGATTATGTTCCGACTCAGGTATCAGGATTATTTGACATGTTCCGACACAAGTATCAGGATCATTTGATAATGTTCTGACACAAGTATCAGGATCACTTGACATGTCCCAATACAAGTATCAGGATCATTTGAAATGTCCCGACTCAAGTATCAGAATCATTTGATTATGTTCCGACTCAAGTATCAGGATCATTTGACCTTCCACGACTCAAGTATCAGGATCATTTGACATGTCCCGACACAAGTATCAGGATCATTTGACATGTCCCAACACAAGTATCAGGATCATTTGACATGTCCCGACTCAAGTATCAGAACCATTTGAATATGTTCCGACTCAAGTATCAGGATCATTTGACATGTCCCAACACAAGTATCAGGATCATTTGACATGTCCCGACACAAGTATCAGGATCATTTGACATGTCCCGACTCAAGTATCAGAATCATTTGATTATGTTCAGACTCAAGTATCAGGATCATTTGACATGTCCCGACTCAAGTATGAGGATAATTTGACATCTCACGACTCAAGTATTATGATTATTTGACATGTCACGACTCAAAAATCATGATCTTTTCATTATGTTCCGACTCAGGTATCAGGATCATTTGACATGTTCCGACTCAAGTTTAGGGATCATTTGAAATGTCCCGATTAAAGAATCAGGATCAATTGACTTGTCCCGACTCAAGTATCAGGATCATTTGACATGTCCCGACTCAAGTATCAGGATCATTTGACATGTCCCGACTTAAGTATCAGTTACATTTGACATCTCACGACTCAAGTATCAGGATCATTTAAAAAGTCCCGACACAAGTATCAGGATCATTTGACATGTCTCAACACAAGTATCAGGATCATTTGACATGTCCCGACTCAAGTATCAGAATCATTTGATTATGTTCCGACTCAAGTATCAGGATCATTTGACATCTCACGACTCAAGTATCAGGATCATTTGACATGTCCCGACACAAGTATCAGGATCATTTGACATGTCCCGACACAAGTATCAGGATCATTTGACATGTCATGACGCAAGTATCAGGATCATTTGACATGTCCCGACTCAAAAATCAGGATCTTTTGATTATGTTCCGACTCAGGTATCAGGATTATTTGACATGTCCCGACTCAAATATCAGGAACATTTGATTATTTCCCGACTTAATTCTCAGGATCATTTGACATGTCCCGACGCAAGTATCAGGATCATTTGACATGTCCCGACTTAAGTTTCAGGATCATTCGACATTTCCCGATTCAAATATCAGGAACAGTTGATTATGTACCGACTCAAGTATCAGGATCAATTGACTTGTCCCGACTTAAGTATCAGTATCATTTGACATCTCACAACTCAAGTATCAGGATCATTTGACATGTCCCGACACAAGTATCAGGATCATTTGACATGCCCCGACACAAGAATCAGGATCATTTGACATGTCCCGACTCAAGTATCAGGATCGTTTGACATGTCCCGACTTAAGTATCAGTATCATTTGACATCTCACGACTCAAGTATCAGGATCATTTGACATGTCCCGACACAAGTATCAGGAACATTTGACATGTCCCGACACAAGTATCAGGATCATTTGACATGTCCCGACTCAAGTATGAGGATCATTTGACATGTCCCGACTCAAGTATCAGAATCATTTGATTATGTTCAGACTCAAGTATCAGGATCATTCGACATGTCCCGACTCAAATATCAGGAACAGTTGATAATGTCCCGACTCAACTATCAGGATCATTTGACATGTCCCGACTCAAGTATGAGGATAATTTGACATCTCACGACTCAAGTATCATAATCATTTGACATGTCCCGACTCAAATATCAGGAACAGTTGATTATTTCCCGACTCAAAAATCAGGATCATTTGACATGTCCCGACACAAGTTTCAGGATCATTTGACATGTCCCGACTTAAGTATCAGGATCACTTGACATGTCTAAACATAAGTATCAGGATCATTTGACATGTCCCGACTTAAGTATCAGTATCATTTGACATCTCACGACTAGAGTATCAGAATCATTTGACATGTCCCGACTTAAGTATCAGGATCATTCGACATTTCCCGACTCAAATATCTGGAACAGTTGAATATGTCCCGACTCAAGTATCAGGATCATTTGACATCTCACGACTCAAGTATAAGGATCATTTGACATGTCTCGACTCAAAAATGAGGATCATTTGATTATGTTCCGACTCAAGTATCAGGATCACTTTACATGTCCCAACACAAGTATCAGAAACATTTGACATGTCCCGACACAAGTATCAGGATCATTTGAAATGTCCCGACTCAAGTATGAGGATAATTTGACATCTCACGACTCAAGTATTATGATTATTTGACATGTCACGACTCAAAAATCAGGATCTTTTCATTATGTTCCGACTCAGGTATCAGGATTATTTGACATGTTCCGACTCAAGTATCAGGATCATTTGATAATGTTCTGACATAAGTATCAGGATCATTTGACATGTCCCGACTCAAGTATCAGGATCATTTGACATGTCCCGACTTAAGTATCAGTTACATTTGACATCTCACGACTCAAGTATCAGGATCATTTAAAAAGTCCCGACACAAGTATCAGGATCATTTGACATGTCTCAACACAAGTATCAGGATCATTTGACATGTCCCGACTCAAGTATCAGAATCATTTGATTATGTTCCGACTCAAGTATCAGGATCATTTGACATCTCACGACTCAAGTATCAGGATCATTTGACATGTCCCGACACAAGTATCAGGATCATTTGACATGTCCCAACACAAGTATCAGGATCATTTGACATGTCCCGACTCAAGTATCAGAATCATTTGATTATGTTCCGACTCAAGTATCAGGATCATTTGACATGTCCCAACACAAGTAAAGGGATCATTTGACATGTCCCGATTAAAGAATCAGGATCAATTGACTTGTCCCGACTCAAGTATCAGGATCATTTGACATGTTCCGACTCAAGTATAGGGATCATTTGAAATGTCCCGATTAAAGAATCAGGATCAATTGACTTGTCCCGACTCAAGTATCAGGATCATTTGACATGTCCCGACTCAAGTATCAGGATCATTTGACATGTCCCGACTTAAGTATCAGTTACATTTGACATCTCACGACTCAAGTATCAGGATCATTTAAAAAGTCCCGACACAAGTATCAGGATCATTTGACATGTCTCAACAAAAGTATCAGGATCATTTGACATGTCCCGACTCAAGTATCAGAATCATTTGATTATGTTCCGACTCAAGTATCAGGATCATTTGACATCTCACGACTCAAGTATCAGGATCATTTGACATGTCCCGACACAAGTATCAGGATCATTTGACATGTCCCGACACAAGTATCAGGATCATTTGACATGTCATGACGCAATTATCAGGATCATTTGACATGTCCCGACTCAAAAATCAGGATCTTTTGATTATGTTCCGACTCAGGTATCAGGATTATTTGACATGTCCCGACTCAAATATCAGGAACATTTGATTATTTCCCGACTTAATTCTCAGGATCATTTGACATGTCCCGACGCAAGTATCAGGATCATTTGACATGTCCCGACTTAAGTTTCAGGATCATTCGACATTTCCCGATTCAAATATCAGGAACAGTTGATTATGTACCGACTCAAGTATCAGGATCAATTGACTTGTCCCGACTTAAGTATCAGTATCATTTGACATCTCACGACTCAAGTATCAGGATCATTTGACATGTCCCGAAACAAGTATCAGGATCATTTGACATGTCCCGACACAAGTATCTGGATCATTTGACATTTCCCGACTCAAGTATGAGGATCATTTGACTTGTCCCGACTCAAGTATCAGAATCATTTGATTATGTTCAGACTCAAGTATCAGGATCATTCGACATGTCCCGAATCAAATATCAGGAACAGTTGATTATGTCCCGACTCAACTATCAGGATCATTTGACATGTCCCGACTCAAGTATGAGGATAATTTGACATCTCACGACTCAAGTATCATAATCATTTGACATGTCCCGACTCAAATATCAGGAACAGTTGATTATTTCCCGACTCAAAAATCAGGATCATTTGACATGTCCCGACACAAGTTTCAGGATCATTTGACATGTCCCGACTTAAGTATCAGGATCACTTGACATGTCTAAACATAAATATCAGGATCATTTGACATGTCCCGACTTAAGTATCAGTATCATTTGACATCTCACGACTAGAGTATCAGAATCATTTGACATGTCCCGACTTAAGTATCAGGATCATTCGACATTTCCCGACTCAAATATCTGGAACAGTTGAATATGTCCCGACTCAAGTATCAGGATCATTTGACATCTCACGACTCAAGTATTAGGATCATTTGACATGTCTCGACTCAAAAATGAGGATCATTTGATTATGTTCCGACTCAAGTATCAGGATCACTTTACATGTCCCAACACAAGTATCAGAAACATTTGACATGTCCCGACACAAGTATTAGGATCATTTGAAATGTCCCGACACAAGTATCAGAATCATTTGATTATGTTCAGACTCAAGTATCAGGATCATTCGACATGTCCCGATTCAAATATCAGGAACAGTTGATTATGTCCCGACTCAACTATCAGGATCATTTGACATGTCCCGACTCAAGTATGAGGATAATTTGACATCTCACGACTCAAGTATTATGATCATTTGACATGTCCCGACTCAAAAATCAGGATCTTTTGATTATGTTCCGACTCAGGTATCAGGATTATTTGACATGTTCCGACACAAGTATCAGGATCATTTGATAATGTTCTGACACAAGTATCAGGATCACTTGACATGTCCCAATACAAGTATCAGGATCATTTGACATGTCCCGACACATGTTTCAGGATCATTCGACATGTCCCGACTCAAATATCAGGAACAGTTGATTATGTCCCGACTCAAGTATAAGGATCATTTGACATCTCACGACTCAAGTATTAGGATCATTTGAAATGTCCCGATTAAAGAATCAGGATCAATTGACTTGTCCCGACTCAAGTATCAGGATCATTTGACATGTCCCGACTTAAGTATCAGTATCATTTGACATCTCACGACTCAAGTATCAGGATCATTTGACATGTCCCGACACAAGTATCAGGATCATTTGACATGTCCCGACTCAAGTATCAGAATCATTTGATTATGTTCAGACTCAAGTATCTGGATCATTTTTCAAGTCCCGACTTAAGTATAAGGATCATTTGACATCTCACGACTCAAGTATCAGGTTAATTTGACATGTCCCGACTCAAGTATCAGAATCATTTGACATGTCCCGACTCAAATATCAGGAACAGTTGATAATTTCCCGACTCAAGTCTCAGTATCATTTGACATGTCCCGACTCAAGTATAAGGATCATTTGACATCTCACGACTCAAGTAATAGGATCATTTGACATGTCCCGACTCAAAATCAGGATCTTTTGATTATGTTCCGACTCAGGTATCAGGATTATTTGACATGTCCCGACTCAAATATCAGGAAAGTTGATTATTTCCGGACTCAATTCTCAGGATCATTTGACAAGTCCCGACACAAGTATCAGGATCATTTGACATGTCTCGACACAAGTATCAGGATCATTTGACATGTCCCGACTCAAGTATCAGAATCATTTGATTATGTTCAGACTCAAGTATCAGGATCATTTGATTTTGTCTCAACTCAAGTATCGGGATCAGTTGAAATGTCCCGACTCAAGAATCAGGATCATTTGACATGTCCCGACTCAAGTATCAGGATCATTTGACATGTCCCGACACAAGTATCAGAATCATTTGATTATGTTCAGACTCAAGTATCAGGATCATTTGACATGTCCCGACACAAATATCAGGATCATTTGACATGTCCCGACTCAAGTATCAGAATCATTTGATTATGTTCCGACTCAAGTATCAGGATCATTTGACATGTCCCGACTCAAGTATCAGAATCATTTGATTATGTTCCGACTCAAGAATCAGGATCATTTGACATCTCACAACTCAAGTATCAGGATCATTTGACATGTCCCAACACAAGTATAGGGATCATTTGACATGTCCCGATTAAAGAATCAGGATCAATTGACTTGTCCCGACTCAACTATCAGGATCATTTGACATGTTCCGACTCAAGTATAGGGATCATTTGAAATGTCCCGATTAAAGAATCAGGATCAATTGACTTGTCCCGACTCAAGTATCAGGATCATTTGACATGTCCCGACTCAAGTATCAGGATCATTTGACATGTCCCGACTTAAGTATCAGTTACATTTGACATCTCACGACTCAAGTATCAGGATCATTTAAAAAGTCCCGACACAAGTATCAGGATCATTTGACATGTCTCAACACAAGTATCAGGATCATTTGACATGTCCCGACTCAAGTATCAGAATCATTTGATTATGTTCCGACTCAAGTATCAGGATCATTTGACATCTCACGACTCAAGTATCAGGATCATTTGACATGTCCCGACACAAGTATCAGGATCATTTGACATGTCCCGACACAAGTATCAGGATCATTTGACATGTCATGACGCAAGTATCAGGATCATTTGACATGTCCCGACTCAAAAATCAGGATCTTTTGATTATGTTCCGACTCAGGTATCAGGATTATTTGACATGTCCCGACTCAAATATCAGGAACATTTGATTATTTCCCGACTTAATTCTCAGGATCATTTGACATGTCCCGACGCAAGTATCAGGATCATTTGACATGTCCCGACTTAAGTTTCAGGATCATTCGACATTTCCCGATTCAAATATCAGGAACAGTTGATTATGTACCGACTCAAGTATCAGGATCAATTGACTTGTCCCGACTTAAGTATCAGTATCATTTGACATCTCACAACTCAAGTATCAGGATCATTTGACATGTCCCGACACAAGTATCAGGATCATTTGACATGCCCCGACACAAGAATCAGGATCATTTGACATGTCCCGACTCAAGTATCAGGATCGTTTGACATGTCCCGACTTAAGTATCAGTATCATTTGACATCTCACGACTCAAGTATCAGGATCATTTGACATGTCCCGACACAATTATCAGGAACATTTGACATGTCCCGACACAAGTATCAGGATCATTTGACATGTCCCGACTCAAGTATGAGGATCATTTGACATGTCCCGACTCAAGTATCAGAATCATTTGATTATGTTCAGACTCAAGTATCAGGATCATTCGACATGTCCCGACTCAAATATCAGGAACAGTTGATAATGTCCCGACTCAACTATCAGGATCATTTGACATGTCCCGACTCAAGTATGAGGATAATTTGACATCTCACGACTCAAGTATCATAATCATTTGACATGTCCCGACTCAAATATCAGGAACAGTTGATTATTTCCCGACTCAAAAATCAGGATCATTTGACATGTCCCGACACAAGTTTCAGGATCATTTGACATGTCCCGACTTAAGTATCAGGATCACTTGACATGTCTAAACATAAGTATCAGGATCATTTGACATGTCCCGACTTAAGTATCAGTATCATTTGACATCTCACGACTAGAGTATCAGAATCATTTGACATGTCCCGACTTAAGTATCAGGATCATTCGACATTTCCCGACTCAAATATCTGGAACAGTTGAATATGTCCCGACTCAAGTATCAGGATCATTTGACATCTCACGACTCAAGTATTAGGATCATTTGACATGTCTCGACTCAAAAATGAGGATCATTTGATTATGTTCCGACTCAAGTATCAGGATCACTTTACATGTCCCAACACAAGTATCAGAAACATTTGACATGTCCCGACACAAGTATCAGGATCATTTGAAATGTCCCGACTCAAGTATGAGGATAATTTGACATCTCACGACTCAAGTATTATGATTATTTGACATGTCACGACTCAAAAATCATGATCTTTTCATTATGTTCCGACTCAGGTATCAGGATTATTTGACATGTTCCGACTCAAGTATCAGGATCATTTGATAATGTTCTGACATAAGTATCAGGATCACTTGACATGTCCCAATACAAGTATCAGGATCATTTGAAATGTCCCGACTCAAGTATCAGAATCATTTGATTATGTTCCGACTCAAGTATCAGGATCATTTGACATCTCACGACTCAAGTATCAGGATCATTTGACATGTCTTGACACAAGTATCAGGATCATTTGACATGTCCCATCACAAGTATCAGGATCATTTGACATGTCCCGACTCAAGTATCAGAATCATTTGATTATGTTCCGACTCAAGTATCAGGATCATTTGACATCTCACAACTCAAGTATCAGGATCATTTGACATGTCCCAACACAAGTAAAGGGATCATTTGACATGTCCCGATTAAAGAATCAGGATCAATTGACTTGTCCCGACTCAAGTATCAGGATCATTTGACATGTTCCGACTCAAGTATAGGGATCATTTGAAATGTCCCGATTAAAGAATCAGGATAAATTGACTTGTCCCGACTCAAGTATCAGGATCATTTGACATGTCCCGACTCAAGTATCAGGATCATTTGACATGTCCCGACTTAAGTATCAGGATCACTTGACATGTCTAAACATAAATATCAGGATCATTTGACATGTCCCGACTTAAGTATCAGTATCATTTGACATCTCACGACTAGAGTATCAGAATCATTTGACATGTCCCGACTTAAGTATCAGGATCATTCGACATTTCCCGACTCAAATATCTGGAACAGTTGAATATGTCCCGACTCAAGTATCAGGATCATTTGACATCTCACGACTCAAGTATTAGGATCATTTGACATGTCTCGACTCAAAAATGAGGATCATTTGATTATGTTCCGACTCAAGTATCAGGATCACTTTACATGTCCCAACACAAGTATCAGAAACATTTGACATGTCCCGACACAAGTATTAGGATCATTTGAAATGTCCCGACACAAGTATCAGAATCATTTGATTATGTTCAGACTCAAGTATCAGGATCATTCGACATGTCCCGATTCAAATATAAGGAACAGTTGATTATGTCCCGACTCAACTATCAGGATCATTTGACATGTCCCGACTCAAGTATGAGGATAATTTGACATCTCACGACTCAAGTATTATGATCATTTGACATGTCCCGACTCAAAAATCAGGATCTTTTGATTATGTTCCGACTCAGGTATCAGGATTATTTGACATGTTCCGACACAAGTATCAGGATCATTTGATAATGTTCTGACACAAGTATCAGGATCACTTGACATGTCCCAATACAAGTATCAGGATCATTTGACATGTCCCGACACATGTTTCAGGATCATTCGACATGTCCCGACTCAAATATCAGGAACAGTTGATTATGTCCCGACTCAAGTATAAGGATCATTTGACATCTCACGACTCAAGTATTAGGATCATTTGAAATGTCCCGATTAAAGAATCAGGATCAATTGACTTGTCCCGACTCAAGTATCAGGATCATTTGACATGTCCCGACTTAAGTATCAGTATCATTTGACATCTCACGACTCAAGTATCAGGATCATTTGACATGTCCCGACACAAGTATCAGGATCATTTGACATGTCCCGACTCAAGTATCAGAATCATTTGATTATGTTCAGACTCAAGTATCTGGATCATTTTTCAAGTCCCGACTTAAGTATAAGGATCATTTGACATCTCACGACTCAAGTATCAGGTTAATTTGACATGTCCCGACTCAAGTATCAGAATCATTTGACATGTCCCGACTCAAATATCAGGAACAGTTGATAATTTCCCGACTCAAGTCTCAGTATCATTTGACATGTCCCGACTCAAGTATAAGGATCATTTGACATCTCACGACTCAAGTAATAGGATCATTTGACATGTCCCGACTCAAAATCAGGATCTTTTGATTATGTTCCGACTCAGGTATCAGGATTATTTGACATGTCCCGACTCAAATATCAGGAAAGTTGATTATTTCCGGACTCAATTCTCAGGATCATTTGACAAGTCCCGACACAAGTATCAGGATCATTTGACATGTCTCGACACAAGTATCAGGATCATTTGACATGTCCCGACTCAAGTATCAGAATCATTTGATTATGTTCAGACTCAAGTATCAGGATCATTTGATTTTGTCTCAACTCAAGTATCGGGATCAGTTGAAATGTCCCGACTCAAGAATCAGGATCATTTGACATGTCCCGACTCAAGTATCAGGATCATTTGACATGTCCCGACACAAGTATCAGAATCATTTGATTATGTTCAGACTCAAGTATCAGGATCATTTGACATGTCCCGACACAAATATCAGGATCATTTGACATGTCCCGACTCAAGTATCAGAATCATTTGATTATGTTCCGACTCAAGTATCAGGATCATTTGACATGTCCCGACTCAAGTATCAGAATCATTTGATTATGTTCCGACTCAAGAATCAGGATCATTTGACATCTCACAACTCAAGTATCAGGATCATTTGACATGTCCCAACACAAGTATAGGGATCATTTGACATGTCCCGATTAAAGAATCAGGATCAATTGACTTGTCCCGACTCAACTATCAGGATCATTTGACATGTTCCGACTCAAGTATAGGGATCATTTGAAATGTCCCGATTAAAGAATCAGGATCAATTGACTTGTCCCGACTCAAGTATCAGGATCATTTGACATGTCCCGACTCAAGAATCAGGATCATTTGACATGTCCCGACTTAAGTATCAGTTACATTTGACATCTCACGACTCAAGTATCAGGATCATTTAAAAAGTCCCGACACAAGTATCAGGATCATTTGACATGTCTCAACACAAGTATCAGGATCATTTGACATGTCCCGACTCAAGTATCAGAATCATTTGATTATGTTCCGACTCAAGTATCAGGATCATTTGACATCTCACGACTCAAGTATCAGGATCATTTGACATGTCCCGACACAAGTATCAGGATCATTTGACATGTCCCGACACAAGTATCAGGATCATTTGACATGTCATGACGCAAGTATCAGGATCATTTGACATGTCCCGACTCAAAAATCAGGATCTTTTGATTATGTTCCGACTCAGGTATCAGGATTATTTGACATGTCCCGACTCAAATATCAGGAACATTTGATTATTTCCCGACTTAATTCTCAGGATCATTTGACATGTCCCGACGCAAGTATCAGGATCATTTGACATGTCCCGACTTAAGTTTCAGGATCATTCGACATTTCCCGATTCAAATATCAGGAACAGTTGATTATGTACCGACTCAAGTATCAGGATCAATTGACTTGTCCCGACTTAAGTATCAGTATCATTTGACATCTCACAACTCAAGTATCAGGATCATTTGACATGTCCCGACACAAGTATCAGGATCATTTGACATGCCCCGACACAAGAATCAGGATCATTTGACATGTCCCGACTCAAGTATCAGGATCGTTTGACATGTCCCGACTTAAGTATCAGTATCATTTGACATCTCACGACTCAAGTATCAGGATCATTTGACATGTCCCGACACAATTATCAGGAACATTTGACATGTCCCGACACAAGTATCAGGATCATTTGACATGTCCCGACTCAAGTATGAGGATCATTTGACATGTCCCGACTCAAGTATCAGAATCATTTGATTATGTTCAGACTCAAGTATCAGGATCATTCGACATGTCCCGACTCAAATATCAGGAACAGTTGATAATGTCCCGACTCAACTATCAGGATCATTTGACATGTCCCGACTCAAGTATGAGGATAATTTGACATCTCACGACTCAAGTATCATAATCATTTGACATGTCCCGACTCAAATATCAGGAACAGTTGATTATTTCCCGACTCAAAAATCAGGATCATTTGACATGTCCCGACACAAGTTTCAGGATCATTTGACATGTCCCGACTTAAGTATCAGGATCACTTGACATGTCTAAACATAAGTATCAGGATCATTTGACATGTCCCGACTTAAGTATCAGTATCATTTGACATCTCACGACTAGAGTATCAGAATCATTTGACATGTCCCGACTTAAGTATCAGGATCATTCGACATTTCCCGACTCAAATATCTGGAACAGTTGAATATGTCCCGACTCAAGTATCAGGATCATTTGACATCTCACGACTCAAGTATTAGGATCATTTGACATGTCTCGACTCAAAAATGAGGATCATTTGATTATGTTCCGACTCAAGTATCAGGATCACTTGACATGTCCCAATACAAGTATCAGGATCATTTGAAATGTCCCGACTCAAGTATCAGAATCATTTGATTATGTTCCGACTCAAGTATCAGGATCATTTGACATCTCACGACTCAAGTATCAGGATCATTTGACATGTCTTGACACAAGTATCAGGATCATTTGACATGTCCCATCACAAGTATCAGGATCATTTGACATGTCCCGACTCAAGTATCAGAATCATTTGATTATGTTCCGACTCAAGTATCAGGATCATTTGACATCTCACAACTCAAGTATCAGGATCATTTGACATGTCCCAACACAAGTAAAGGGATCATTTGACATGTCCCGATTAAAGAATCAGGATCAATTGACTTGTCCCGACTCAAGTATCAGGATCATTTGACATGTTCCGACTCAAGTATAGGGATCATTTGAAATGTCCCGATTAAAGAATCAGGATAAATTGACTTGTCCCGACTCAAGTATCAGGATCATTTGACATGTCCCGACTCAAGTATCAGGATCATTTGACATGTCCCGACTTAAGTATCAGTTACATTTGACATCTCACGACTCAAGTATCAGGATCATTTAAAAAGTCCCGACACAAGTATCAGGATCATTTGACATGTCTCAACACAAGTATCAGGATCATTTGACATGTCCCGACTCAAGTATCAGAATCATTTGATTATGTTCCGACTCAAGTATCAGGATCATTTGACATCTCACGACTCAAGTATCAGGATCATTTGACATGTCCCGACACAAGTATCAGGATCATTTGACATGTCCCGACACAAGTATCAGGATCATTTGACATGTCATGACGCAAGTATCAGGATCATTTGACATGTCCCGACTCAAAAATCAGGAACTTTTGATTATGTTCCGACTCAGGTATCAGGATTATTTGACATGTCCCGACTCAAATATCAGGAACATTTGATTATTTCCCGACTTAATTCTCAGGATCATTTGACATGTCCCGACGCAAGTATCAGGATCATTTGACATGTCCCGACTTAAGTATCAGTAT
Organism: Hesperophylax magnus; assembly: GCA_026573805.1. Lineage (NCBI taxonomy): Eukaryota > Metazoa > Arthropoda > Insecta > Trichoptera > Limnephilidae > Hesperophylax > Hesperophylax magnus. Next base: position 804,302 of record JAIUSX010000130.1, read on the forward strand.
AATTTGACATCTCACGACTAGAGTATCAGGATCATTTGACATGTCCCGACTTAAGTATCAGGATCATTCGACATGTCCCGACTCAAATATCTGGAACAGTTGAATATGTCCCGACTCAAGTATCAGGATCATTTGACATTTCACGACTCAAGTATTAGGATCATTTGACATGTCTCGACTCAAAAATGAGGATCATTTGATTATGTTCCGACTCAAGTATCAGGATCACTTTACATGTCCCAACACAAGTATCAGAAACATTTGACATGTCACGACACAAGTATCAGGATCATTTGACATGTCCCGACACAAGTATCAGAATCATTTGATTATGTTCAGACTCAAGTATCAGAATCATTCGACATGTCCCGACTCAAATATCAGGAACAGTTGATTATGTCCCGACTCAACTATCAGGATCATTTGACATGTCCCGACTCAAGTATGAGGATAATTTGACATCTCACGACACAAGTATCAGGATCATTTGACATGTCATGACTCAAGTATCAGGTTAATTTGACATGTCCCGACTCAAGTATCAGAATCATTTGACATGTTCCGACTCAAATATCAGGAACAGTTGAAAATTTCCCGACTCAAGTCTCAGTATCATTTGACATGTCCCGACTCAAGTATAAGGATCATTTGACATCTCACGACTCAAGTAATAGGATCATTTGACATGTCCCGACTCAAAAATCAGGATCTTTTGATTATGTTCGTTATGAAAGTTGATTATTTCCGGACTCAATTCTCAGGATCATTTGACAAGTCCCGACACAAGTATCAGGATCATTTGACATCTCACGACTCAAGTATCAGGATCATTTGACATGTCCCGACACAAGTATCAGGATCATTTGACATGTCCCGACACAAGTATCAGGATCATTTGACATGTCATGACTCAAGTATCAGGTTAATTTGACATGTCCCGACTCAAGTATCAGAATCATTTGACATGTCCCGACTCAAATATCAGGAACAGTTGAAAATTTCCCGACTCAAGTCTCAGTATCATTTGACATGTCCCGACTCAAGTATAAGGATCATTTGACATCTCACGACTCAAGTAATAGGATCATTTGACATGTCCCGACTCAAAAATCAGGATCTTTTGATTATGTTCGTTATGAAAGTTGATTATTTCCGGACTCAATTCTCAGGATCATTTGACAAGTCCCGACACAAGTATCAGGATCATTTGACATGTCCCGACACAAGTATCAGGATCATTTGACATGTTCCGACTCAAGTATAGGGATCATTTGAAATGTCCCGATTAAAGAATCAGGATCAATTGACTTGTCCCGACTCAAGTATCAGGATCATTTGACATGTCCCGACTCAAGTATCAGGATCATTTGATTTTGTCTCAACTCAAGTATCGGGATCAGTTGACATGTCCCGACTCAAGAATCAGGATCATTTGACATGTCCTGACTCAAGTATCAGGATCATTTGAAATGTCCCGACACAAGTATCAGAATCATTTGATTATGTTCAGACTCAAGTATCAGGATCATTTGACATCTCACGACTAAAGTATCAGGATCATTTGACATGTCCCGACTCAAGTATGAGGATCATTTGACATTTCCCGATACAAGAATCAGGATCAATTGACTTGACCCGACTCAAGTATCAGGATCATTTGACATGTCCCGACACAAGTTTCAGGATCATTTGACATGTCCCGACTTAAGTATCAGGATCACTTGACATGTCCCGACTCAACTATCAGGATCATTCGACATGTCCCGACTCAAATATCAGGAACAGTTGATTATGTCCCGACTCAAGTATAAGGATCATTTGACATCTCACGACTCAAGTATTAGGATCATTTGAAATGTCCCGATTAAAGAATCAGGATCAATTGACTTGTCCCGACTCAAGTATCAGGATCATTTGACATGTCCCGACTTAAGTATCAGTATCATTTGACATCTCACGACTCAAGTATCAGGATCATTTGACATGTCCCGACACAAGTATCAGGATCATTTGACATGTCCCGACTCAAGTATCAGAATCATTTGATTATGTTCAGACTCAAGTATCAGGATCATTTTTCAAGTCCCGACTTAAGTATAAGGATCATTTGACATCTCACGACTCAAGTATCAGGTTAATTTGACATGTCCCGACTCAAGTATCAGAATCATTTGACATGTCCCGACTCAAATATCAGGAACAGTTGATAATTTCCCGACTCAAGTCTCAGTATCATTTGACATGTCCCGACTCAAGTATAAGGATCATTTGACATCTCACGACTCAAGTAATAGGATCATTTGACATGTCCCGACTCAAAATCAGGATCTTTTGATTATGTTCCGACTCAGGTATCAGGATTATTTGACATGTCCCGACTCAAATATCAGGAAAGTTGATTATTTCCGGACTCAATTCTCAGGATCATTTGACAAGTCCCGACACAAGTATCAGGATCATTTGACATGTCTCGACACAAGTATCAGGATCATTTGACATGTCCCGACTCAAGTATCAGAATCATTTGATTATGTTCAGACTCAAGTATCAGGATCATTTGATTTTGTCTCAACTCAAGTATCGGGATCAGTTGAAATGTCCCGACTCAAGAATCAGGATCATTTGACATGTCCCGACTCAAGTATCAGGATCATTTGACATGTCCCGACACAAGTATCAGAATCATTTGATTATGTTCAGACTCAAGTATCAGGATCATTTGACATGTCCCGACACAAATATCAGGATCATTTGACATGTCCCGACTCAAGTATCAGAATCATTTGATTATGTTCCGACTCAAGTATCAGGATCATTTGACATCTCACGACTCAAGTATCAGGATCATTTGACATGTCCCGACACAAGTATCAGGATCATTTGACATGTCTCAACACAAGTATCAGGATCATTTGACATGTCCCGACTCAAGTATCAGAATCATTTGATTATGTTCCGACTCAAGTATCAGGATCATTTGACATCTCACGACTCAAGTATCAGGATCATTTGACATGTCCCAACACAAGTATCAGGATCATTTGACATGTCCCGACACAAGTATCAGGATCATTTGACATGTCCCGACTCAAGTATCTGGATCATTTGATTTTGTCTCAACTCAAGTATCGGGATCAGTTGACATGTCCCGACTCAAGAATCAGGATCATTTGACATGTCCCGACTCAAGTATCAGGATCATTTGACATGTCCCGACACAAGTATCAGAATCATTTGATTATGTTCAGACTCAAGTATCAGGATCATTTGACATGTCCCGACACAAATATCAGGATCATTTGACATGTCCCAACGCAAGTATCAGAATCATTTGATTATGTTCCGACTCAAGTATCAGGATCATTTGACATCTCACGACTAAAGTATCAGGATCACTTGACATGTCTCAACATAAGTATCAGGATCATTTGACATGTCCCGACTTAAGTATCAGTATCATTTGACATCTCACGACAAGAGTATCAGGATCATTTGACATGTCCCGACTTAAGTATCAGTATAATTTGACATCTCACGACTAGAGTATCAGGATCATTTGACATGTCCCGACTTAAGTATCAGGATCATTCGACATGTCCCGACTCAAATATCTGGAACAGTTGAATATGTCCCGACTCAAGTATCAGGATCATTTGACATCTCACGACTCAAGTATTAGGATCATTTGACATGTCTCGACTCAAAAATGAGGATCATTTGATTATGTTCCGACTCAAGTATCTGGATCACTTTACATGTCCCAACACAAGTATCAGAAACATTTGACATGTCCCGACACAAGTATCAGGATCATTTGACATGTCCCGACACAAGTATCAGAATCATTTGATTATGTTCAGACTCAAGTATCAGAATCATTCGACATGTCCCGACTCAAATATCAGGAACAGTTGATTATGTCCCGACTCAACTATCAGGATCATTTGACATGTCCCGACTCAAGTATGAGGATAATTTGACATCTCACGACTCAAGTATTATGATCATTTGACATGTCTCGACTCAAAAATCAGGATCTTTTGATTATGTTCCGACTCAGGTATCAGGATTATTTGACATGTTCCGACACAAGTATCAGGATCATTTGATAATGTTCTGACACAAGTATCAGGATCACTTGACATGTCCCAATACAAGTATCAGGATCATTTGAAATGTCCCGACTCAAGTATCAGAATCATTTGATTATGTTCCGACTCAAGTATCAGGATCATTTGACCTTCCACGACTCAAGTATCAGGATCATTTGACATGTCCCGACACAAGTATCAGGATCATTTGACATGTCCCAACACAAGTATCAGGATCATTTGACATGTCCCGACTCAAGTATCAGAATCATTTGATTATGTTCCGACTCAAGTATCAGGATCATTTGACATGTCCCAACACAAGTATCAGGATCATTTGACATGTCCCGACACAAGTATCAGGATCATTTGACATGTCCCGACTCAAGTATCAGAATCATTTGATTATGTTCAGACTCAAGTATCAGGATCATTTGACATGTCCCGACTCAAGTATCAGGATCATTTGATTTTGTCTCAACTCAAGTATCGGGATCAGTTGACATGTCCCGACTCAAGAATCAGGATCATTTGACATGTCCCGACTCAAGTATCAGGATCATTTGACATGTCCCGACACAAGTATCAGAATCATTTGATTATGTTCAGACTCAAGTATCAGGATCATTTGACATGTCCCGACACAAATATCAGGATCATTTGACATGTCCCGACTCAAGTATCAGAATCATTTGATTATGTTCCGACTCAAGTATCAGGATCATTTGACATGTCCCGACTTAAGTTTCAGGATCATTCGACATTTCCCGATTCAAATATCAGGAACAGTTGATTATGTACCGACTCAAGTATCAGGATCAATTGACATTTCCCGATTCAAGAATCAGGATCAATTGACTTGACCCGACTCAAGTATCAGGATCATTTGACATGTCCCGACACAAGTTTCAGGATCATTTGACATGTCCCGACTTAAGTATCAGGATCATATGACATGTCCCGACTCAACTATCAGGATCATTTGACATGTCCCGACTCAAGTATGAGGATAATTTGACATCTCACGACTCAAGTATTATGATTATTTGACATGTCACGACTCAAAAATCAGGATCTTTTCATTATGTTCCGACTCAGGTATCAGGATTATTTGACATGTTCCGACTCAAGTATCAGGATCATTTGATAATGTTCTGACATAAGTATCAGGATCACTTGACATGTCCCAATACAAGTATCAGGATCATTTGAAATGTCCCGACTCTAGTATCAGAATCATTTGATTATGTTCCGACTCAAGTATCAGGATCATTTGACATGTCCCGACTTAAGTTTCAGGATCATTCGACATTTCCCGATTCAAATATCAGGAACAGTTGATTATGTACCGACTCAAGTATCAGGATCAATTGACTTGTCCCGACTTAAGTATCAGTATCATTTGACATCTCACAACTCAAGTATCAGGATCATTTGACATGTCCCGACACAAGTATCAGGATCATTTGACATGCCCCGACACAAGAATCAGGATCATTTGACATGTCCCGACTCAAGTATCAGGATCGTTTGACATGTCCCGACTTAAGTATCAGTATCATTTGACATCTCACGACTCAAGTATCAGGATCATTTGACATGTCCCGACACAAGTATCAGGAACATTTGACATGTCCCGACACAAGTATCAGGATCATTTGACATGTCCCGACTCAAGTATGAGGATCATTTGACATGTCCCGACTCAAGTATCAGAATCATTTGATTATGTTCAGACTCAAGTATCAGGATCATTCGACATGTCCCGACTCAAATATCAGGAACAGTTGATAATGTCCCGACTCAACTATCAGGATCATTTGACATGTCCCGACTCAAGTATGAGGATAATTTGACATCTCACGACTCAAGTATCATAATCATTTGACATGTCCCGACTCAAATATCAGGAACAGTTGATTATTTCCCGACTCAAAAATCAGGATCATTTGACATGTCCCGACACAAGTTTCAGGATCATTTGACATGTCCCGACTTAAGTATCAGGATCACTTGACATGTCTAAACATAAGTATCAGGATCATTTGACATGTCCCGACTTAAGTATCAGTATCATTTGACATCTCACGACTAGAGTATCAGAATCATTTGACATGTCCCGACTTAAGTATCAGGATCATTCGACATTTCCCGACTCAAATATCTGGAACAGTTGAATATGTCCCGACTCAAGTATCAGGATCATTTGACATCTCACGACTCAAGTATTAGGATCATTTGACATGTCTCGACTCAAAAATGAGGATCATTTGATTATGTTCCGACTCAAGTATCAGGATCACTTTACATGTCCCAACACAAGTATCAGAAACATTTGACATGTCCCGACACAAGTATCAGGATCATTTTAAATGTCCCGACTGAAGTATGAGGATATTTTGACATCTCACGACTCAAGTATTATGATTATTTGACATGTCACGACTCAAAAATCATGATCTTTTCATTATGTTCCGACTCAGGTATCAGGATTATTTGACATGTTCCGACTCAAGTATCAGGATCATTTGATAATGTTCTGACATAAGTATCAGGATCACTTGACATGTCCCAATACAAGTATCAGGATCATTTGAAATGTCCCGACTCAAGTATCAGAATCATTTGATTATGTTCCGACTCAAGTATCAGGATCATTTGACATCTCACGACTCAAGTATCAGGATCATTTGACATGTCTTGACACAAGTATCAGGATCATTTGACATGTCCCAACACAAGTATCAGGATCATTTGACATGTCCCGACTCAAGTATCAGAATCATTTGATTATGTTCCGACTCAAGTATCAGGATCATTTGACATCTCACAACTCAAGTATCAGGATCATTTGACATGTCCCGATACAAGTATCAGGATCATTTGACATGTCCCGACACAAGTATCAGGATCATTTGACATGTCATGACGCAAGTATCAGGATCATTTGACATGTCCCGACTCAAAAATCAGGATCTTTTGATTATGTTCCGACTCAGGTATCAGGATTATTTGACATGTCCCGACTCAAATATCAGGAACATTTGATTATTTCCCGACTTAATTCTCAGGATCATTTGACATGTCCCGACGCAAGTATCAGGATCATTTGACATGTCCCGACTCAAGTATCAGAATCATTTGACATGTCCCGACTCAAATATCAGGAACAGTTGAAAATTTCCCGACTCAAGTCTCAGTATCATTTGACATGTCCCGACTCAAGTATAAGGATCATTTGACATCTCACGACTCAAGTAATAGGATCATTTGACATGTCCCGACTCAAAAATCAGTAACAGTTGATTATGTACCGACTCAAGTATCAGGATCAATTGACTTGTCCCGACTTAAGTATCAGTATCATTTGACATCTCACGACTCAAGTATCAGGATCATTTGACATGTCCCGAAACAAGTATCAGGATCATTTGACATGTCCCGACACAAGTATCAGGATCATTTGACATTTCCCGACTCAAGTATGAGGATCATTTGACATGTCCCGACTCAAGTATCAGAATCATTTGATTATGTTCAGACTCAAGTATCAGGATCATTCGACATGTCCCGAATCAAATATCAGGAACAGTTGATTATGTCCCGACTCAACTATCAGGATCATTCGACATGTCCCGACTCAAGTATGAGGATAATTTGACATCTCACGACTCAAGTATCATAATCATTTGACATGTCCCGACTCAAATATCAGGAACAGTTGATTATTTCCCGACTCAAAAATCAGGATCATTTGACATGTCCCGACACAAGTTTCAGGATCATTTGACATGTCCCGACTTAAGTATCAGGATCACTTGACATGTCTAAACATAAATATCAGGATCATTTGACATGTCCCGACTTAAGTATCAGTATCATTTGACATCTCACGACTAGAGTATCAGAATCATTTGACATGTCCCGACTTAAGTATCAGGATCATTCGACATGTCCCGAATCAAATATCAGGAACAGTTGATTATGTCCCGACTCAACTATCAGGATCATTCGACATGTCCCGACTCAAGTATGAGGATAATTTGACATCTCACGACTAAAGTATCAGGATCATTTGACATGTCCCGACTCAAGTATGAGGATCATTTGACATTTCCCGATTCAAGAATCAGGATCAATTGACTTGACCCGACTCAAGTATCAGGATCATTTGACATGTCCCGACACAAGTTTCAGGATCATTTGACATGTCCCGACTTAAGTATAGGGATCATTTGACATGTCCCGACTCAACTATCAGGATCATTTGACATGTATCGACTCAAGTATGAGGATAATTTGACATCTCACGACTCAAGTATTATGATTATTTGACATGTCACGACTCAAAAATCAGGATCTTTTCATTATGTTCCGACTCAGGTATCAGGATTATTTGACATGTTCCGACTCAAGTATCAGGATCATTTGATAATGTTCTGACATAAGTATCAGGATCACTTGACATGTCCCAATACAAGTATCAGGATCATTTGAAATGTCCCGACTCAAGTATCAGAATCATTTGATTATGTTCCGACTCAAGTATCAGGATCATTTGACAACTCACGACTCAAGTATCAGGATCATTTGACATGTCCCGACACAAGTATCAGGATCATTTGACATGTCCCAACACAAGTATCAGGATCATTTGACATGTCCCGACTCAAGTATCAGAATCATTTGATTATGTTCCGACTCAAGAATCAGGATCATTTGACATCTCACAACTCAAGTATCAGGATCATTTGACATGTCCCAACACAAGTATAGGGATCATTTGACATGTCCCGATTAAAGAATCAGGATCAATTGACTTGTCCCGACTCAAGTATCAGGATCATTTGACATGTTCCGACTCAAGTTTAGGGATCATTTGAAATGTCCCGATTAAAGAATCAGGATCAATTGACTTGTCCCGACTCAAGTATCAGGATCATTTGACATGTCCCGACTCAAGTATCAGGATCATTTGACATGTCCCGACTTAAGTATCAGTTACATTTGACATCTCACGACTCAAGTATCAGGATCATTTAAAAAGTCCCGACACAAGTATCAGGATCATTTGACATGTCTCAACACAAGTATCAGGATCATTTGACATGTCCCGACTCAAGTATCAGAATCATTTGATTATGTTCCGACTCAAGTATCAGGATCATTTGACATCTCACGACTCAAGTATCAGGATCATTTGACATGTCCCGACACAAGTATCAGGATCATTTGACATGTCCCGACACAAGTATCAGGATCATTTGACATGTCATGACGCAAGTATCAGGATCATTTGACATGTCCCGACTCAAAAATCAGGATCTTTTGATTATGTTCCGACTCAGGTATCAGGATTATTTGATATGTCCCGACTCAAATATCAGGAACATTTGATTATTTCCCGACTTAATTCTCAGGATCATTTGACATGTCCCGACGCAAGTATCAGGATCATTTGACATGTCCCGACTTAAGTTTCAGGATCATTCGACATTTCCCGATTCAAATATCAGGAACAGTTGATTATGTACCGACTCAAGTATCAGGATCAATTGACTTGTCCCGACTTAAGTATCAGTATCATTTGACATCTCACAACTCAAGTATCAGGATCATTTGACATGTCCCGACACAAGTATCAGGATCATTTGACATGCCCCGACACAAGAATCAGGATCATTTGACATGTCCCGACTCAAGTATCAGGATCGTTTGACATGTCCCGACTTAAGTATCAGTATCATTTGACATCTCACGACTCAAGTATCAGGATCATTTGACATGTCCCGACACAAGTATCAGGAACATTTGACATGTCCCGACACAAGTATCAGGATCATTTGACATGTCCCGACTCAAGTATGAGGATCATTTGACATGTCCCGACTCAAGTATCAGAATCATTTGATTATGTTCAGACTCAAGTATCAGGATCATTCGACATGTCCCGACTCAAATATCAGGAACAGTTGATAATGTCCCGACTCAACTATCAGGATCATTTGACATGTCCCGACTCAAGTATGAGGATAATTTGACATCTCACGACTCAAGTATCATAATCATTTGACATGTCCCGACTCAAATATCAGGAACAGTTGATTATTTCCCGACTCAAAAATCAGGATCATTTGACATGTCCCGACACAAGTTTCAGGATCATTTGACATGTCCCGACTTAAGTATCAGGATCACTTGACATGTCTAAACATAAGTATCAGGATCATTTGACATGTCCCGACTTAAGTATCAGTATCATTTGACATCTCACGACTAGAGTATCAGAATCATTTGACATGTCCCGACTTAAGTATCAGGATCATTCGACATTTCCCGACTCAAATATCTGGAACAGTTGAATATGTCCCGACTCAAGTATCAGGATCATTTGACATCTCACGACTCAAGTATAAGGATCATTTGACATGTCTCGACTCAAAAATGAGGATCATTTGATTATGTTCCGACTCAAGTATCAGGATCACTTTACATGTCCCAACACAAGTATCAGAAACATTTGACATGTCCCGACACAAGTATCAGGATCATTTGAAATGTCCCGACTCAAGTATGAGGATAATTTGACATCTCACGACTCAAGTATTATGATTATTTGACATGTCACGACTCAAAAATCAGGATCTTTTCATTATGTTCCGACTCAGGTATCAGGATTATTTGACATGTTCCGACTCAAGTATCAGGATCATTTGATAATGTTCTGACATAAGTATCAGGATCACTTGACATGTCCCAATACAAGTATCAGGATCATTTGAAATGTCCCGACTCAAGTATCAGAATCATTTGATTATGTTCCGACTCAAGTATCAGGATCATTTGACATCTCACGACTCAAGTATCAGGATCATTTGACATGTCCCGACACAAGTATCAGGATCATTTGACATGTCCCAACACAAGTATCAGGATCATTTGACATGTCCCGACTCAAGTATCAGAATCATTTGATTATGTTCCGACTCAAGTATCAGGATCATTTGACATGTCCCAACACAAGTAAAGGGATCATTTGACATGTCCCGATTAAAGAATCAGGATCAATTGACTTGTCCCGACTCAAGTATCAGGATCATTTGACATGTTCCGACTCAAGTATAGGGATCATTTGAAATGTCCCGATTAAAGAATCAGGATCAATTGACTTGTCCCGACTCAAGTATCAGGATCATTTGACATGTCCCGACTCAAGTATCAGGATCATTTGACATGTCCCGACTTAAGTATCAGTTACATTTGACATCTCACGACTCAAGTATCAGGAACAGTTGATTATGTACCGACTCAAGTATCAGGATCAATTGACTTGTCCCGACTTAAGTATCAGTATCATTTGACATCTCACGACTCAAGTATCAGGATCATTTGACATGTCCCGAAACAAGTATCAGGATCATTTGACATGTCCCGACACAAGTATCTGGATCATTTGACATTTCCCGACTCAAGTATGAGGATCATTTGACTTGTCCCGACTCAAGTATCAGAATCATTTGATTATGTTCAGACTCAAGTATCAGGATCATTCGACATGTCCCGAATCAAATATCAGGAACAGTTGATTATGTCCCGACTCAACTATCAGGATCATTTGACATGTCCCGACTCAAGTATGAGGATAATTTGACATCTCACGACTCAAGTATCATAATCATTTGACATGTCCCGACTCAAATATCAGGAACAGTTGATTATTTCCCGACTCAAAAATCAGGATCATTTGACATGTCCCGACACAAGTTTCAGGATCATTTGACATGTCCCGACTTAAGTATCAGGATCACTTGACATGTCTAAACATAAATATCAGGATCATTTGACATGTCCCGACTTAAGTATCAGTATCATTTGACATCTCACGACTAGAGTATCAGAATCATTTGACATGTCCCGACTTAAGTATCAGGATCATTCGACATTTCCCGACTCAAATATCTGGAACAGTTGAATATGTCCCGACTCAAGTATCAGGATCATTTGACATCTCACGACTCAAGTATTAGGATCATTTGACATGTCTCGACTCAAAAATGAGGATCATTTGATTATGTTCCGACTCAAGTATCAGGATCACTTTACATGTCCCAACACAAGTATCAGAAACATTTGACATGTCCCGACACAAGTATTAGGATCATTTGAAATGTCCCGACACAAGTATCAGAATCATTTGATTATGTTCAGACTCAAGTATCAGGATCATTCGACATGTCCCGATTCAAATATCAGGAACAGTTGATTATGTCCCGACTCAACTATCAGGATCATTTGACATGTCCCGACTCAAGTATGAGGATAATTTGACATCTCACGACTCAAGTATTATGATCATTTGACATGTCCCGACTCAAAAATCAGGATCTTTTGATTATGTTCCGACTCAGGTATCAGGATTATTTGACATGTTCCGACACAAGTATCAGGATCATTTGATAATGTTCTGACACAAGTATCAGGATCACTTGACATGTCCCAATACAAGTATCAGGATCATTTGACATGTCCCGACACATGTTTCAGGATCATTCGACATGTCCCGACTCAAATATCAGGAACAGTTGATTATGTCCCGACTCAAGTATAAGGATCATTTGACATCTCACGACTCAAGTATTAGGATCATTTGAAATGTCCCGATTAAAGAATCAGGATCAATTGACTTGTCCCGACTCAAGTATCAGGATCATTTGACATGTCCCGACTTAAGTATCAGTATCATTTGACATCTCACGACTCAAGTATCAGGATCATTTGACATGTCTAAACATAAGTATCAGGATCATTTGACATGTCCCGACTTAAGTATCAGTATCATTTGACATCTCACGACTAGAGTATCAGAATCATTTGACATGTCCCGACTTAAGTATCAGGATCATTCGACATTTCCCGACTCAAATATCTGGAACAGTTGAATATGTCCCGACTCAAGTATCAGGATCATTTGACATCTCACGACTCAAGTATAAGGATCATTTGACATGTCTCGACTCAAAAATGAGGATCATTTGATTATGTTCCGACTCAAGTATCAGGATCACTTTACATGTCCCGAAACAAGTATCAGGATCATTTGACATGTCCCGACACAAGTATCTGGATCATTTGACATTTCCCGACTCAAGTATGAGGATCATTTGACTTGTCCCGACTCAAGTATCAGAATCATTTGATTATGTTCAGACTCAAGTATCAGGATCATTCGACATGTCCCGAATCAAATATCAGGAACAGTTGATTATGTCCCGACTCAACTATCAGGATCATTTGACATGTCCCGACTCAAGTATGAGGATAATTTGACATCTCACGACTCAAGTATCATAATCATTTGACATGTCCCGACTCAAATATCAGGAACAGTTGATTATTTCCCGACTCAAAAATCAGGATCATTTGACATGTCCCGACACAAGTTTCAGGATCATTTGACATGTCCCGACTTAAGTATCAGGATCACTTGACATGTCTAAACATAAATATCAGGATCATTTGACATGTCCCGACTTAAGTATCAGTATCATTTGACATCTCACGACTAGAGTATCAGAATCATTTGACATGTCCCGACTTAAGTATCAGGATCATTCGACATTTCCCGACTCAAATATCTGGAACAGTTGAATATGTCCCGACTCAAGTATCAGGATCATTTGACATCTCACGACTCAAGTATTAGGATCATTTGACATGTCTCGACTCAAAAATGAGGATCATTTGATTATGTTCCGACTCAAGTATCAGGATCACTTTACATGTCCCAACACAAGTATCAGAAACATTTGACATGTCCCGACACAAGTATTAGGATCATTTGAAATGTCCCGACACAAGTATCAGAATCATTTGATTATGTTCAGACTCAAGTATCAGGATCATTCGACATGTCCCGATTCAAATATCAGGAACAGTTGATTATGTCCCGACTCAACTATCAGGATCATTTGACATGTCCCGACTCAAGTATGAGGATAATTTGACATCTCACGACTCAAGTATTATGATCATTTGACATGTCCCGACTCAAAAATCAGGATCTTTTGATTATGTTCCGACTCAGGTATCAGGATTATTTGACATGTTCCGACACAAGTATCAGGATCATTTGATAATGTTCTGACACAAGTATCAGGATCACTTGACATGTCCCAATACAAGTATCAGGATCATTTGACATGTCCCGACACATGTTTCAGGATCATTCGACATGTCCCGACTCAAATATCAGGAACAGTTGATTATGTCCCGACTCAAGTATAAGGATCATTTGACATCTCACGACTCAAGTATTAGGATCATTTGAAATGTCCCGATTAAAGAATCAGGATCAATTGACTTGTCCCGACTCAAGTATCAGGATCATTTGACATGTCCCGACTTAAGTATCAGTATCATTTGACATCTCACGACTCAAGTATCAGGATCATTTGACATGTCCCGACACAAGTATCAGGATCATTTGACATGTCCCGACTCAAGTATCAGAATCATTTGATTATGTTCAGACTCAAGTATCTGGATCATTTTTCAAGTCCCGACTTAAGTATAAGGATCATTTGACATCTCACGACTCAAGTATCAGGTTAATTTGACATGTCCCGACTCAAGTATCAGAATCATTTGACATGTCCCGACTCAAATATCAGGAACAGTTGATAATTTCCCGACTCAAGTCTCAGTATCATTTGACATGTCCCGACTCAAGTATAAGGATCATTTGACATCTCACGACTCAAGTAATAGGATCATTTGACATGTCCCGACTCAAAATCAGGATCTTTTGATTATGTTCCGACTCAGGTATCAGGATTATTTGACATGTCCCGACTCAAATATCAGGAAAGTTGATTATTTCCGGACTCAATTCTCAGGATCATTTGACAAGTCCCGACACAAGTATCAGGATCATTTGACATGTCTCGACACAAGTATCAGGATCATTTGACATGTCCCGACTCAAGTATCAGAATCATTTGATTATGTTCAGACTCAAGTATCAGGATCATTTGATTTTGTCTCAACTCAAGTATCGGGATCAGTTGAAATGTCCCGACTCAAGAATCAGGATCATTTGACATGTCCCGACTCAAGTATCAGGATCATTTGACATGTCCCGACACAAGTATCAGAATCATTTGATTATGTTCAGACTCAAGTATCAGGATCATTTGACATGTCCCGACACAAATATCAGGATCATTTGACATGTCCCGACTCAAGTATCAGAATCATTTGATTATGTTCCGACTCAAGTATCAGGATCATTTGACATGTCCCGACTCAAGTATCAGAATCATTTGATTATGTTCCGACTCAAGAATCAGGATCATTTGACATCTCACAACTCAAGTATCAGGATCATTTGACATGTCCCAACACAAGTATAGGGATCATTTGACATGTCCCGATTAAAGAATCAGGATCAATTGACTTGTCCCGACTCAACTATCAGGATCATTTGACATGTTCCGACTCAAGTATAGGGATCATTTGAAATGTCCCGATTAAAGAATCAGGATCAATTGACTTGTCCCGACTCAAGTATCAGGATCATTTGACATGTCCCGACTCAAGTATCAGGATCATTTGACATGTCCCGACTTAAGTATCAGTTACATTTGACATCTCACGACTCAAGTATCAGGATCATTTAAAAAGTCCCGACACAAGTATCAGGATCATTTGACATGTCTCAACACAAGTATCAGGATCATTTGACATGTCCCGACTCAAGTATCAGAATCATTTGATTATGTTCCGACTCAAGTATCAGGATCATTTGACATCTCACGACTCAAGTATCAGGATCATTTGACATGTCCCGACACAAGTATCAGGATCATTTGACATGTCCCGACACAAGTATCAGGATCATTTGACATGTCATGACGCAAGTATCAGGATCATTTGACATGTCCCGACTCAAAAATCAGGATCTTTTGATTATGTTCCGACTCAGGTATCAGGATTATTTGACATGTCCCGACTCAAATATCAGGAACATTTGATTATTTCCCGACTTAATTCTCAGGATCATTTGACATGTCCCGACGCAAGTATCAGGATCATTTGACATGTCCCGACTTAAGTTTCAGGTTCATTCGACATTTCCCGATTCAAATATCAGGAACAGTTGATTATGTACCGACTCAAGTATCAGGATCAATTGACTTGTCCCGACTTAAGTATCAGTATCATTTGACATCTCACAACTCAAGTATCAGGATCATTTGACATGTCCCGACACAAGTATCAGGATCATTTGACATGCCCCGACACAAGAATCAGGATCATTTGACATGTCCCGACTCAAGTATCAGGATCGTTTGACATGTCCCGACTTAAGTATCAGTATCATTTGACATCTCACGACTCAAGTATCAGGATCATTTGACATGTCCCGACACAATTATCAGGAACATTTGACATGTCCCGACACAAGTATCAGGATCATTTGACATGTCCCGACTCAAGTATGAGGATCATTTGACATGTCCCGACTCAAGTATCAGAATCATTTGATTATGTTCAGACTCAAGTATCAGGATCATTCGACATGTCCCGACTCAAATATCAGGAACAGTTGATAATGTCCCGACTCAACTATCAGGATCATTTGACATGTCCCGACTCAAGTATGAGGATAATTTGACATCTCACGACTCAAGTATCATAATCATTTGACATGTCCCGACTCAAATATCAGGAACAGTTGATTATTTCCCGACTCAAAAATCAGGATCATTTGACATGTCCCGACACAAGTTTCAGGATCATTTGACATGTCCCGACTTAAGTATCAGGATCACTTGACATGTCTAAACATAAGTATCAGGATCATTTGACATGTCCCGACTTAAGTATCAGTATCATTTGACATCTCACGACTAGAGTATCAGAATCATTTGACATGTCCCGACTTAAGTATCAGGATCATTCGACATTTCCCGACTCAAATATCTGGAACAGTTGAATATGTCCCGACTCAAGTATCAGGATCATTTGACATCTCACGACTCAAGTATTAGGATCATTTGACATGTCTCGACTCAAAAATGAGGATCATTTGATTATGTTCCGACTCAAGTATCAGGATCACTTTACATGTCCCAACACAAGTATCAGAAACATTTGACATGTCCCGACACAAGTATCAGGATCATTTGAAATGTCCCGACTCAAGTATGAGGATAATTTGACATCTCACGACTCAAGTATTATGATTATTTGACATGTCACGACTCAAAAATCATGATCTTTTCATTATGTTCCGACTCAGGTATCAGGATTATTTGACATGTTCCGACTCAAGTATCAGGATCATTTGATAATGTTCTGACATAAGTATCAGGATCACTTGACATGTCCCAATACAAGTATCAGGATCATTTGAAATGTCCCGACTCAAGTATCAGAATCATTTGATTATGTTCCGACTCAAGTATCAGGATCATTTGACATCTCACGACTCAAGTATCAGGATCATTTGACATGTCTTGACACAAGTATCAGGATCATTTGACATGTCCCATCACAAGTATCAGGATCATTTGACATGTCCCGACTCAAGTATCAGAATCATTTGATTATGTTCCGACTCAAGTATCAGGATCATTTGACATCTCACAACTCAAGTATCAGGATCATTTGACATGTCCCAACACAAGTAAAGGGATCATTTGACATGTCCCGATTAAAGAATCAGGATCAATTGACTTGTCCCGACTCAAGTATCAGGATCATTTGACATGTTCCGACTCAAGTATAGGGATCATTTGAAATGTCCCGATTAAAGAATCAGGATAAATTGACTTGTCCCGACTCAAGTATCAGGATCATTTGACATGTCCCGACTCAAGTATCAGGATCATTTGACATGTCCCGACTTAAGTATCAGGATCACTTGACATGTCTAAACATAAATATCAGGATCATTTGACATGTCCCGACTTAAGTATCAGTATCATTTGACATCTCACGACTAGAGTATCAGAATCATTTGACATGTCCCGACTTAAGTATCAGGATCATTCGACATTTCCCGACTCAAATATCTGGAACAGTTGAATATGTCCCGACTCAAGTATCAGGATCATTTGACATCTCACGACTCAAGTATTAGGATCATTTGACATGTCTCGACTCAAAAATGAGGATCATTTGATTATGTTCCGACTCAAGTATCAGGATCACTTTACATGTCCCAACACAAGTATCAGAAACATTTGACATGTCCCGACACAAGTATTAGGATCATTTGAAATGTCCCGACACAAGTATCAGAATCATTTGATTATGTTCAGACTCAAGTATCAGGATCATTCGACATGTCCTGATTCAAATATAAGGAACAGTTGATTATGTCCCGACTCAACTATCAGGATCATTTGACATGTCCCGACTCAAGTATGAGGATAATTTGACATCTCACGACTCAAGTATTATGATCATTTGACATGTCCCGACTCAAAAATCAGGATCTTTTGATTATGTTCCGACTCAGGTATCAGGATTATTTGACATGTTCCGACACAAGTATCAGGATCATTTGATAATGTTCTGACACAAGTATCAGGATCACTTGACATGTCCCAATACAAGTATCAGGATCATTTGACATGTCCCGACACATGTTTCAGGATCATTCGACATGTCCCGACTCAAATATCAGGAACAGTTGATTATGTCCCGACTCAAGTATAAGGATCATTTGACATCTCACGACTCAAGTATTAGGATCATTTGAAATGTCCCGATTAAAGAATCAGGATCAATTGACTTGTCCCGACTCAAGTATCAGGATCATTTGACATGTCCCGACTTAAGTATCAGTATCATTTGACATCTCACGACTCAAGTATCAGGATCACTTGACATGTCCCGACACAAGTATCAGGATCATTTGACATGTCCCGACTCAAGTATCAGAATCATTTGATTATGTTCAGACTCAAGTATCTGGATCATTTTTCAAGTCCCGACTTAAGTATAAGGATCATTTGACATCTCACGACTCAAGTATCAGGTTAATTTGACATGTCCCGACTCAAGTATCAGAATCATTTGACATGTCCCGACTCAAATATCAGGAACAGTTGATAATTTCCCGACTCAAGTCTCAGTATCATTTGACATGTCCCGACTCAAGTATAAGGATCATTTGACATCTCACGACTCAAGTAATAGGATCATTTGACATGTCCCGACTCAAAATCAGGATCTTTTGATTATGTTCCGACTCAGGTATCAGGATTATTTGACATGTCCCGACTCAAATATCAGGAAAGTTGATTATTTCCGGACTCAATTCTCAGGATCATTTGACAAGTCCCGACACAAGTATCAGGATCATTTGACATGTCTCGACACAAGTATCAGGATCATTTGACATGTCCCGACTCAAGTATCAGAATCATTTGATTATGTTCAGACTCAAGTATCAGGATCATTTGATTTTGTCTCAACTCAAGTATCGGGATCAGTTGAAATGTCCCGACTCAAGAATCAGGATCATTTGACATGTCCCGACTCAAGTATCAGGATCATTTGACATGTCCCGACACAAGTATCAGAATCATTTGATTATGTTCAGACTCAAGTATCAGGATCATTTGACATGTCCCGACACAAATATCAGGATCATTTGACATGTCCCGACTCAAGTATCAGAATCATTTGATTATGTTCCGACTCAAGTATCAGGATCATTTGACATGTCCCGACTCAAGTATCAGAATCATTTGATTATGTTCCGACTCAAGAATCAGGATCATTTGACATCTCACAACTCAAGTATCAGGATCATTTGACATGTCCCAACACAAGTATAGGGATCATTTGACATGTCCCGATTAAAGAATCAGGATCAATTGACTTGTCCCGACTCAACTATCAGGATCATTTGACATGTTCCGACTCAAGTATAGGGATCATTTGAAATGTCCCGATTAAAGAATCAGGATCAATTGACTTGTCCCGACTCAAGTATCAGGATCATTTGACATGTCCCGACTCAAGAATCAGGATCATTTGACATGTCCCGACTTAAGTATCAGTTACATTTGACATCTCACGACTCAAGTATCAGGATCATTTAAAAAGTCCCGACACAAGTATCAGGATCATTTGACATGTCTCAACACAAGTATCAGGATCATTTGACATGTCCCGACTCAAGTATCAGAATCATTTGATTATGTTCCGACTCAAGTATCAGGATCATTTGACATCTCACGACTCAAGTATCAGGATCATTTGACATGTCCCGACACAAGTATCAGGATCATTTGACATGTCCCGACACAAGTATCAGGATCATTTGACATGTCATGACGCAAGTATCAGGATCATTTGACATGTCCCGACTCAAAAATCAGGATCTTTTGATTATGTTCCGACTCAGGTATCAGGATTATTTGACATGTCCCGACTCAAATATCAGGAACATTTGATTATTTCCCGACTTAATTCTCAGGATCATTTGACATGTCCCGACGCAAGTATCAGGATCATTTGACATGTCCCGACTTAAGTTTCAGGATCATTCGACATTTCCCGATTCAAATATCAGGAACAGTTGATTATGTACCGACTCAAGTATCAGGATCAATTGACTTGTCCCGACTTAAGTATCAGTATCATTTGACATCTCACAACTCAAGTATCAGGATCATTTGACATGTCCCGACACAAGTATCAGGATCATTTGACATGCCCCGACACAAGAATCAGGATCATTTGACATGTCCCGACTCAAGTATCAGGATCGTTTGACATGTCCCGACTTAAGTATCAGTATCATTTGACATCTCACGACTCAAGTATCAGGATCATTTGACATGTCCCGACACAATTATCAGGAACATTTGACATGTCCCGACACAAGTATCAGGATCATTTGACATGTCCCGACTCAAGTATGAGGATCATTTGACATGTCCCGACTCAAGTATCAGAATCATTTGATTATGTTCAGACTCAAGTATCAGGATCATTCGACATGTCCCGACTCAAATATCAGGAACAGTTGATAATGTCCCGACTCAACTATCAGGATCATTTGACATGTCCCGACTCAAGTATGAGGATAATTTGACATCTCACGACTCAAGTATCATAATCATTTGACATGTCCCGACTCAAATATCAGGAACAGTTGATTATTTCCCGACTCAAAAATCAGGATCATTTGACATGTCCCGACACAAGTTTCAGGATCATTTGACATGTCCCGACTTAAGTATCAGGATCACTTGACATGTCTAAACATAAGTATCAGGATCATTTGACATGTCCCGACTTAAGTATCAGTATCATTTGACATCTCACGACTAGAGTATCAGAATCATTTGACATGTCCCGACTTAAGTATCAGGATCATTCGACATTTCCCGACTCAAATATCTGGAACAGTTGAATATGTCCCGACTCAAGTATCAGGATCATTTGACATCTCACGACTCAAGTATTAGGATCATTTGACATGTCTCGACTCAAAAATGAGGATCATTTGATTATGTTCCGACTCAAGTATCAGGATCACTTTACATGTCCCAACACAAGTATCAGAAACATTTGACATGTCCCGACACAAGTATCAGGATCATTTGAAATGTCCCGACTCAAGTATGAGGATAATTTGACATCTCACGACTCAAGTATTATGATTATTTGACATGTCACGACTCAAAAATCATGATCTTTTCATTATGTTCCGACTCAGGTATCAGGATTATTTGACATGTTCCGACTCAAGTATCAGGATCATTTGATAATGTTCTGACATAAGTATCAGGATCACTTGACATGTCCCAATACAAGTATCAGGATCATTTGAAATGTCCCGACTCAAGTATCAGAATCATTTGATTATGTTCCGACTCAAGTATCAGGATCATTTGACATCTCACGACTCAAGTATCAGGATCATTTGACATGTCTTGACACAAGTATCAGGATCATTTGACATGTCCCATCACAAGTATCAGGATCATTTGACATGTCCCGACTCAAGTATCAGAATCATTTGATTATGTTCCGACTCAAGTATCAGGATCATTTGACATCTCACAACTCAAGTATCAGGATCATTTGACATGTCCCAACACAAGTAAAGGGATCATTTGACATGTCCCGATTAAAGAATCAGGATCAATTGACTTGTCCCGACTCAAGTATCAGGATCATTTGACATGTTCCGACTCAAGTATAGGGATCATTTGAAATGTCCCGATTAAAGAATCAGGATAAATTGACTTGTCCCGACTCAAGTATCAGGATCATTTGACATGTCCCGACTCAAGTATCAGGATCATTTGACATGTCCCGACTTAAGTATCAGTTACATTTGACATCTCACGACTCAAGTATCAGGATCATTTAAAAAGTCCCGACACAAGTATCAGGATCATTTGACATGTCTCAACACAAGTATCAGGATCATTTGACATGTCCCGACTCAAGTATCAGAATCATTTGATTATGTTCCGACTCAAGTATCAGGATCATTTGACATCTCACGACTCAAGTATCAGGATCATTTGACATGTCCCGACACAAGTATCAGGATCATTTGACATGTCCCGACACAAGTATCAGGATCATTTGACATGTCATGACGCAAGTATCAGGATCATTTGACATGTCCCGACTCAAAAATCAGGAACTTTTGATTATGTTCCGACTCAGGTATCAGGATTATTTGACATGTCCCGACTCAAATATCAGGAACATTTGATTATTTCCCGACTTAATTCTCAGGATCATTTGACATGTCCCGACGCAAGTATCAGGATCATTTGACATGTCCCGACTTAAGTATCAGTATAATTTGACATCTCACGACTAGAGTATCAGGATCATTTGACATGTCCCGACTTAAGTATCAGGATCATTCGACATGTCCCGACTCAAATATCTGGAACAGTTGAATATGTCCCGACTCAAGTATCAGGATCATTTGACATCTCACGACTCAAGTATTAGGATCATTTGACATGTCTCGACTCAAAAATGAGGATCATTTGATTATGTTCCGACTCAAGTATCAGGATCACTTTACATGTCCCAACACAAGTATCAGAAACATTTGACATGTCACGACACAAGTATCAGGATCATTTGACATGTCCCGACACAAGTATCAGAATCATTTGATTATGTTCAGACTCAAGTATCAGAATCATTCGACATGTCCCGACTCAAATATCAGGAACAGTTGATTATGTCCCGACTCAACTATCAGGATCATTTGACATGTCCCGACTCAAGTATGAGGATAATTTGACATCTCACGACACAAGTATCAGGATCATTTGACATGTCATGACTCAAGTATCAGGTTAATTTGACATGTCCCGACTCAAGTATCAGAATCATTTGACATGTCCCGACTCAAATATCAGGAACAGTTGAAAATTTCCCGACTCAAGTCTCAGTATCATTTGACATGTCCCGACTCAAGTATAAGGATCATTTGACATCTCACGACTCAAGTAATAGGATCATTTGACATGTCCCGACTCAAAAATCAGGATCTTTTGATTATGTTCGTTATGAAAGTTGATTATTTCCGGACTCAATTCTCAGGATCATTTGACAAGTCCCGACACAAGTATCAGGATCATTTGACATCTCACGACTCAAGTATCAGGATCATTTGACATGTCCCGACACAAGTATCAGGATCATTTGACATGTCCCGACACAAGTATCAGGATCATTTGACATGTCATGACTCAAGTATCAGGTTAATTTGACATGTCCCGACTCAAGTATCAGAATCATTTGACATGTCCCGACTCAAATATCAGGAACAGTTGAAAATTTCCCGACTCAAGTCTCAGTATCATTTGACATGTCCCGACTCAAGTATAAGGATCATTTGACATCTCACGACTCAAGTAATAGGATCATTTGACATGTCCCGACTCAAAAATCAGGATCTTTTGATTATGTTCGTTATGAAAGTTGATTATTTCCGGACTCAATTCTCAGGATCATTTGACAAGTCCCGACACAAGTATCAGGATCATTTGACATGTCCCGACACAAGTATCAGGATCATTTGACATGTTCCGACTCAAGTATAGGGATCATTTGAAATGTCCCGATTAAAGAATCAGGATCAATTGACTTGTCCCGACTCAAGTATCAGGATCATTTGACATGTCCCGACTCAAGTATCAGGATCATTTGATTTTGTCTCAACTCAAGTATCGGGATCAGTTGACATGTCCCGACTCAAGAATCAGGATCATTTGACATGTCCTGACTCAAGTATCAGGATCATTTGAAATGTCCCGACACAAGTATCAGAATCATTTGATTATGTTCAGACTCAAGTATCAGGATCATTTGACATCTCACGACTAAAGTATCAGGATCATTTGACATGTCCCGACTCAAGTATGAGGATCATTTGACATTTCCCGATACAAGAATCAGGATCAATTGACTTGACCCGACTCAAGTATCAGGATCATTTGACATGTCCCGACACAAGTTTCAGGATCATTTGACATGTCCCGACTTAAGTATCAGGATCACTTGACATGTCCCGACTCAACTATCAGGATCATTCGACATGTCCCGACTCAAATATCAGGAACAGTTGATTATGTCCCGACTCAAGTATAAGGATCATTTGACATCTCACGACTCAAGTATTAGGATCATTTGAAATGTCCCGATTAAAGAATCAGGATCAATTGACTTGTCCCGACTCAAGTATCAGGATCATTTGACATGTCCCGACTTAAGTATCAGTATCATTTGACATCTCACGACTCAAGTATCAGGATCATTTGACATGTCCCGACACAAGTATCAGGATCATTTGACATGTCCCGACTCAAGTATCAGAATCATTTGATTATGTTCAGACTCAAGTATCAGGATCATTTTTCAAGTCCCGACTTAAGTATAAGGATCATTTGACATCTCACGACTCAAGTATCAGGTTAATTTGACATGTCCCGACTCAAGTATCAGAATCATTTGACATGTCCCGACTCAAATATCAGGAACAGTTGATAATTTCCCGACTCAAGTCTCAGTATCATTTGACATGTCCCGACTCAAGTATAAGGATCATTTGACATCTCACGACTCAAGTAATAGGATCATTTGACATGTCCCGACTCAAAATCAGGATCTTTTGATTATGTTCCGACTCAGGTATCAGGATTATTTGACATGTCCCGACTCAAATATCAGGAAAGTTGATTATTTCCGGACTCAATTCTCAGGATCATTTGACAAGTCCCGACACAAGTATCAGGATCATTTGACATGTCTCGACACAAGTATCAGGATCATTTGACATGTCCCGACTCAAGTATCAGAATCATTTGATTATGTTCAGACTCAAGTATCAGGATCATTTGATTTTGTCTCAACTCAAGTATCGGGATCAGTTGAAATGTCCCGACTCAAGAATCAGGATCATTTGACATGTCCCGACTCAAGTATCAGGATCATTTGACATGTCCCGACACAAGTATCAGAATCATTTGATTATGTTCAGACTCAAGTATCAGGATCATTTGACATGTCCCGACACAAATATCAGGATCATTTGACATGTCCCGACTCAAGTATCAGAATCATTTGATTATGTTCCGACTCAAGTATCAGGATCATTTGACATCTCACGACTCAAGTATCAGGATCATTTGACATGTCCCGACACAAGTATCAGGATCATTTGACATGTCTCAACACAAGTATCAGGATCATTTGACATGTCCCGACTCAAGTATCAGAATCATTTGATTATGTTCCGACTCAAGTATCAGGATCATTTGACATCTCACGACTCAAGTATCAGGATCATTTGACATGTCCCAACACAAGTATCAGGATCATTTGACATGTCCCGACACAAGTATCAGGATCATTTGACATGTCCCGACTCAAGTATCTGGATCATTTGATTTTGTCTCAACTCAAGTATCGGGATCAGTTGACATGTCCCGACTCAAGAATCAGGATCATTTGACATGTCCCGACTCAAGTATCAGGATCATTTGACATGTCCCGACACAAGTATCAGAATCATTTGATTATGTTCAGACTCAAGTATCAGGATCATTTGACATGTCCCGACACAAATATCAGGATCATTTGACATGTCCCAACTCAAGTATCAGAATCATTTGATTATGTTCCGACTCAAGTATCAGGATCATTTGACATCTCACGACTAAAGTATCAGGATCACTTGACATGTCTCAACATAAGTATCAGGATCATTTGACATGTCCCGACTTAAGTATCAGTATCATTTGACATCTCACGACAAGAGTATCAGGATCATTTGACATGTCCCGACTTAAGTATCAGTATAATTTGACATCTCACGACTAGAGTATCAGGATCATTTGACATGTCCCGACTTAAGTATCAGGATCATTCGACATGTCCCGACTCAAATATCTGGAACAGTTGAATATGTCCCGACTCAAGTATCAGGATCATTTGACATCTCACGACTCAAGTATTAGGATCATTTGACATGTCTCGACTCAAAAATGAGGATCATTTGATTATGTTCCGACTCAAGTATCTGGATCACTTTACATGTCCCAACACAAGTATCAGAAACATTTGACATGTCCCGACACAAGTATCAGGATCATTTGACATGTCCCGACACAAGTATCAGAATCATTTGATTATGTTCAGACTCAAGTATCAGAATCATTCGACATGTCCCGACTCAAATATCAGGAACAGTTGATTATGTCCCGACTCAACTATCAGGATCATTTGACATGTCCCGACTCAAGTATGAGGATAATTTGACATCTCACGACTCAAGTATTATGATCATTTGACATGTCTCGACTCAAAAATCAGGATCTTTTGATTATGTTCCGACTCAGGTATCAGGATTATTTGACATGTTCCGACACAAGTATCAGGATCATTTGATAATGTTCTGACACAAGTATCAGGATCACTTGACATGTCCCAATACAAGTATCAGGATCATTTGAAATGTCCCGACTCAAGTATCAGAATCATTTGATTATGTTCCGACTCAAGTATCAGGATCATTTGACCTTCCACGACTCAAGTATCAGGATCATTTGACATGTCCCGACACAAGTATCAGGATCATTTGACATGTCCCAACACAAGTATCAGGATCATTTGACATGTCCCGACTCAAGTATCAGAATCATTTGATTATGTTCCGACTCAAGTATCAGGATCATTTGACATGTCCCAACACAAGTATCAGGATCATTTGACATGTCCCGACACAAGTATCAGGATCATTTGACATGTCCCGACTCAAGTATCAGAATCATTTGATTATGTTCAGACTCAAGTATCAGGATCATTTGACATGTCCCGACTCAAGTATCAGGATCATTTGATTTTGTCTCAACTCAAGTATCGGGATCAGTTGACATGTCCCGACTCAAGAATCAGGATCATTTGACATGTCCCGACTCAAGTATCAGGATCATTTGACATGTCCCGACACAAGTATCAGAATCATTTGATTATGTTCAGACTCAAGTATCAGGATCATTTGACATGTCCCGACACAAATATCAGGATCATTTGACATGTCCCGACTCAAGTATCAGAATCATTTGATTATGTTCCGACTCAAGTATCAGGATCATTTGACATGTCCCGACTTAAGTTTCAGGATCATTCGACATTTCCCGATTCAAATATCAGGAACAGTTGATTATGTACCGACTCAAGTATCAGGATCAATTGACATTTCCCGATTCAAGAATCAGGATCAATTGACTTGACCCGACTCAAGTATCAGGATCATTTGACATGTCCCGACACAAGTTTCAGGATCATTTGACATGTCCCGACTTAAGTATCAGGATCATATGACATGTCCCGACTCAACTATCAGGATCATTTGACATGTCCCGACTCAAGTATGAGGATAATTTGACATCTCACGACTCAAGTATTATGATTATTTGACATGTCACGACTCAAAAATCAGGATCTTTTCATTATGTTCCGACTCAGGTATCAGGATTATTTGACATGTTCCGACTCAAGTATCAGGATCATTTGATAATGTTCTGACATAAGTATCAGGATCACTTGACATGTCCCAATACAAGTATCAGGATCATTTGAAATGTCCCGACTCTAGTATCAGAATCATTTGATTATGTTCCGACTCAAGTATCAGGATCATTTGACATGTCCCGACTTAAGTTTCAGGATCATTCGACATTTCCCGATTCAAATATCAGGAACAGTTGATTATGTACCGACTCAACTATCAGGATCAATTGACTTGTCCCGACTTAAGTATCAGTATCATTTGACATCTCACAACTCAAGTATCAGGATCATTTGACATGTCCCGACACAAGTATCAGGATCATTTGACATGCCCCGACACAAGAATCAGGATCATTTGACATGTCCCGACTCAAGTATCAGGATCGTTTGACATGTCCCGACTTAAGTATCAGTATCATTTGACATCTCACGACTCAAGTATCAGGATCATTTGACATGTCCCGACACAAGTATCAGGAACATTTGACATGTCCCGACACAAGTATCAGGATCATTTGACATGTCCCGACTCAAGTATGAGGATCATTTGACATGTCCCGACTCAAGTATCAGAATCATTTGATTATGTTCAGACTCAAGTATCAGGATCATTCGACATGTCCCGACTCAAATATCAGGAACAGTTGATAATGTCCCGACTCAACTATCAGGATCATTTGACATGTCCCGACTCAAGTATGAGGATAATTTGACATCTCACGACTCAAGTATCATAATCATTTGACATGTCCCGACTCAAATATCAGGAACAGTTGATTATTTCCCGACTCAAAAATCAGGATCATTTGACATGTCCCGACACAAGTTTCAGGATCATTTGACATGTCCCGACTTAAGTATCAGGATCACTTGACATGTCTAAACATAAGTATCAGGATCATTTGACATGTCCCGACTTAAGTATCAGTATCATTTGAAATCTCACGACTAGAGTATCAGAATCATTTGACATGTCCCGACTTAAGTATCAGGATCATTCGACATTTCCCGACTCAAATATCTGGAACAGTTGAATATGTCCCGACTCAAGTATCAGGATCATTTGACATCTCACGACTCAAGTATTAGGATCATTTGACATGTCTCGACTCAAAAATGAGGATCATTTGATTATGTTCCGACTCAAGTATCAGGATCACTTTACATGTCCCAACACAAGTATCAGAAACATTTGACATGTCCCGACACAAGTATCAGGATCATTTTAAATGTCCCGACTGAAGTATGAGGATAATTTGACATCTCACGACTCAAGTATTATGATTATTTGACATGTCACGACTCAAAAATCATGATCTTTTCATTATGTTCCGACTCAGGTATCAGGATTATTTGACATGTTCCGACTCAAGTATCAGGATCATTTGATAATGTTCTGACATAAGTATCAGGATCACTTGACATGTCCCAATACAAGTATCAGGATCATTTGAAATGTCCCGACTCAAGTATCAGAATCATTTGATTATGTTCCGACTCAAGTATCAGGATCATTTGACATCTCACGACTCAAGTATCAGGATCATTTGACATGTCTTGACACAAGTATCAGGATCATTTGACATGTCCCAACACAAGTATCAGGATCATTTGACATGTCCCGACTCAAGTATCAGAATCATTTGATTATGTTCCGACTCAAGTATCAGGATCATTTGACATCTCACAACTCAAGTATCAGGATCATTTGACATGTCCCGATACAAGTATCAGGATCATTTGACATGTCCCGACACAAGTATCAGGATCATTTGACATGTCATGACGCAAGTATCAGGATCATTTGACATGTCCCGACTCAAAAATCAGGATCTTTTGATTATGTTCCGACTCAGGTATCAGGATTATTTGACATGTCCCGACTCAAATATCAGGAACATTTGATTATTTCCCGACTTAATTCTCAGGATCATTTGACATGTCCCGACGCAAGTATCAGGATCATTTGACATGTCCCGACTTAAGTTTCAGGATCATTCGACATTTCCCGATTCAAATATCAGTAACAGTTGATTATGTACCGACTCAAGTATCAGGATCAATTGACTTGTCCCGACTTAAGTATCAGTATCATTTGACATCTCACGACTCAAGTATCAGGATCATTTGACATGTCCCGAAACAAGTATCAGGATCATTTGACATGTCCCGACACAAGTATCAGGATCATTTGACATTTCCCGACTCAAGTATGAGGATCATTTGACATGTCCCGACTCAAGTATCAGAATCATTTGATTATGTTCAGACTCAAGTATCAGGATCATTCGACATGTCCCGAATCAAATATCAGGAACAGTTGATTATGTCCCGACTCAACTATCAGGATCATTCGACATGTCCCGACTCAAGTATGAGGATAATTTGACATCTCACGACTCAAGTATCATAATCATTTGACATGTCCCGACTCAAATATCAGGAACAGTTGATTATTTCCCGACTCAAAAATCAGTATCATTTGACATCTCACGACTAGAGTATCAGAATCATTTGACATGTCCCGACTTAAGTATCAGGATCATTCGACATGTCCCGAATCAAATATCAGGAACAGTTGATTATGTCCCGACTCAACTATCAGGATCATTCGACATGTCCCGACTCAAGTATGAGGATAATTTGACATCTCACGACTCAAGTATCATAATCATTTGACATGTCCCGACTCAAATATCAGGAACAGTTGATTATTTCTCGACTCAAAAATGAGGATCATTTGATTATGTTCCGACTCAAGTATCAGGATCACTTTACATGTCCCAACACAAGTATCAGAAACATTTGACATGTCCCGACACAAGTATCAGGATCATTTGAAATGTCCCGACACAAGTATCAGAATCATTTGATTATGTTCAGACTCAAGTATCAGGATCATTCGACATGTCCCGATTCAAATATCAGGAACAGTTGATTATGTCCCGACTCAACTATCAGGATCATTTGACATGTCCCGACTCAAGTATGAGGATAATTTGACATCTCACGACTCAAGTATTATGATCATTTGACATGTCCCGACTCAAAAATCAGGATCTTCTGATTATGTTCCGACTCAGGTATCAGGATTATTTGACATGTTCCGACACAAGTATCAGGATCATTTGATAATGTTCTGACACAAGTATCAGGATCACTTGACATGTCCCAATACAAGTATCAGGATCATTTGAAATGTCCCGACTCAAGTATCAGAATCATTTGATTATGTTCCGACTCAAGTATCAGGATCATTTGACATCTCACGACTCAAGTATCAGGATCATTTGACATGTCCCGACACAAGTATCAGGATCATTTGACATGTCCCAACACAAGTATCAGGATCATTTGACATGTCCCGACTCAAGTATCAGAATCATTTGATTATGTTCCGACTCAAGTATCAGGATCATTTGACATCTCACAACTCAAGTATCAGGATCATTTGACATGTCCCAACATAAGTATAGGGATCATTTGACATGTCCCGCCTAAAGAATCAGGATCAATTGACTTGTCCCGACTCAAGTATCAGGATCATTTGACATGTTCCGACTCAAGTATAGGGATCATTTGAAATGTCCCGATTAAAGAATCAGGATCAATTGAGTTGTCCCGACTCAAGTATCAGGATCATTTGACATGTCCCGACTCAAGTATCAGGATCATTTGACATGTCCCGACTTAAGTATCAGTTACATTTGACATCTCACGACTCAAGTATCAGGATCATTTAAAAAGTCCCGACACAAGTATCAGGATCATTTGACATGTCTCAACACAAGTATCAGGATCATTTGACATGTCCCGACTCAAGTATCAGAATCATTTGATTATGTTCCGACTCAAGTATCAGGATCATTTGACATCTCACGACTCAAGTATCAGGATCATTTGACATGTCCCGACACAAGTATCAGGATCATTTGACATGTCCCGACACAAGTTTCAGGATCATTTGACATGTCCCGACTTAAGTATCAGGATCACTTGACATGTCCCGACTCAACTATCAGGATCATTTGACATGTCCCGACTCAAGTATGAGGATAATTTGACATCTCACGACTCAAGTATTATGATCATTTGACATGTCACGACTCAAAAATCAGGATCTTTTGATTATGTTCCGACTCAGGTATCAGGATTATTTGACATGTTCCGACTCAAGTATCAGGATCATTTGATAATGTTCTGACACAAGTATCAGGATCACTTGACATGTCCCAATACAAGTATCAGGATCATTTGAAATGTCCCGACTCAAGTATCAGAATCATTTGATTATGTTCTGACTCAAGTATCAGGATCATTTGACATCTCACGACTCAAGTATCAGGATCATTTGACATGTCCCGACACAAGTATCAGGATCATTTGACATGTCTCAACACAAGTATCAGGATCATTTGACATGTCCCGACTCAAGTATCAGAATCATTTGATTATGTTCCGACTCAAGTATCAGGATCATTTGACATCTCACGACTCAAGTATCAGGATCATTTGACATTTCCCAACACAAGTATCAGGATCATTTGACATGTCCCGACACAAGTATCAGGATCATTTGACATGTCCCAACACAAGTATCAGGATCATTTGACATGTCCCGACTCAAGTATCAGAATCATTTGATTATGTTCCGACTCAAGTATCAGGATCATTTGACATGTCCCAACACAAGTATCAGGATCATTTGACATGTCCCGACACAAGTATCAGGATCATTTGACATGTCCCGACTCAAGTATCAGAATCATTTGATTATGTTCAGACACAAGTATCAGGATCATTTGACATGTCCCGACTCAAGTATCAGGATCATTTGATTTTGTCTCAACTCAAGTATCGGGATCAGTTGACATGTCCCGACTCAAGAATCAGGATCATTTGACATGTCCCGACTCAAGTTTCAGGATCATTTGACATGTCCCGACACAAGTATCAGAATCATTTGATTATGTTCAGACTCAAGTATCAGGATCATTTGACATGTCCCGACACAAATATCAGGATCATTTGACATGTCCCGACTCAAGTATCAGAATCATTTGATTATGTTCCGACTCAAGTATCAGGATCATTTGACATCTCACGACTAAAGTATCAGGATCATTTGACATGTCCCGACTCAAGTATGAGGATCATTTGACATTTCCCGATTCAAGAATCAGGATCAATTGACTTGACCCGACTCAAGTATCAGGATCATTTGACATGTCCCGACACAAGTTTCAGGATCATTTGACATGTCCCGACTTAAGTATCAGGATCACTTGACATGTCCCGACTCAAATATCAGGATCATTTGGCATGTCCCGACTCAAGTATGAGGATTATTTGACATCTCACGACTCAAGTATTATGATTATTTGACATGTCACGACTCAAAAATCAGGATCTTTTGATTATGTTCCGACTCAGGTATCAGGATTATTTGACATGTTCCGACTCAAGTATCAGGATCATTTGATAATGTTCTGACATTAGTATCAGGATCACTTGACATGTCCCAATACAAGTATCAGGATCATTTGAAATGTCCCGACTCAAGTATCAGAATCATTTGATTATGTTCCGACTCAAGTATCAGGATCATTTGACATCTCACAACTCAAGTATCAGGATCATTCGACATGTCCCAACACAAGTATAGGGATCATTTGACATGTCCCGATTAAAGAATCAGGATCAATTGACTTGTCCCCACTCAAGTATCAGGATCATTTGACATGTTCCGACTCAAGTATAGGGATCATTTGAAATGTCCCGATTAAAGAATCAGGATCAATTGACTTGTCCCGACTCAAGTATCGGGATCATTTGACATGTCCCGACTCAAGTATCAGGATCATTTGACATGTCCCGACTTAAGTATCAGTTACATTTGACATCTCACGACTCAAGTATCAGGATCATTTAAAAAGTCCCGACACAAGTATCAGGATCATTTGACATGTCTCAACACAAGTATCAGGATCATTTGACATGTCCCGACTCAAGTATCAGAATCATTTGATTATGTTCCGACTCAAGTATCAGGATCATTTGACTTCTCACGACTCAAGTATCAGGATCATTTGACATGTCCCGACACAAGTATCCGGATCATTTGACATGTCCCGACACAAGTATCAGGATCATTTGACATGTCATGACGCAAGTATCAGGATCATTTGACATGTCCCGACTCAAAAATCAGGATCTTTTGATTATGTTCCGACTCAGGTATCAGGATTATTTGACATGTCCCGACTCAAATATCAGGAACATTTGATTATTTCCCGACTTAATTCTCAGGATCAATTGACATGTCCCGACGCAAGTATCAGGATCATTTGACATGTCCCGACTTAAGTTTCAGGATCATTCGACATGTCCCGATTCAAATATCAGGAACAGTTGATTATGTACCGACTCAAGTATCAGGATCAATTGACATGTCCCGACTCAAAAATCAGGATCTTTTGATTATGTTCCGACTCAGGTATCAGGATTATTTGACATGTCCCGACTCAAATATCAGGAACATTTGATTATTTCCCGACTTAATTCTCAGGATCAATTGACATGTCCCGACGCAAGTATCAGGATCATTTGACATGTCCCGACTTAAGTTTCAGGATCATTCGACATGTCCCGATTCAAATATCAGGAACAGTTGATTATGTACCGACTCAAGTATCAGGATCAATTGACTTGTCCCGACTTAAGTATAAGTATCATTTGACATCTCACAACTCAAGTATCAGGATCATTTGACATGTCCCGACACAAGTATCAGGATCATTTGACATGCCCCGACACAAGAATCAGGATCATTTGACATGTCCCGACTCAAGTATCAGGATCATTTGACATGTCCCGACTTAAGTATCAGTATCATTTGACATCTCACGACTCAAGTATCAGGATCATTTGACATGTCCCGACACAAGTATCAGGATCATTTGACATGTCCCGACACAAGTATCAGGATCATTTGACATGTCCCGACTCAAGTATGAGGATCATTTGACATGTCCCGACTCAAGTATCAGAATCATTTGATTATGTTCAGACTCAAGTATCAGGATCATTCGACATGTCCCGACTCAAATATCAGGAACAGTTGATTATGTCCCGACTCAACTATCAGGTTAATTTGACATGTCCCGACTCAAAAATGAGGATCATTTGATTATGTTCCGACTCAAGTATCAGGATCACTTTACATGTCCCAACACAAGTATCAGGAACATTTGACATGTCCCGACACAAGTATCAGGATCATTTGACATGTCCCGACACAAGTATCAGAATCATTTGATTATGTTCAGACTCAAGTATCAGGATCATTTGACATGTCTCGACTCAAGTATCAGGATCATTTGATTTTGTCCCGACTTAAGTATCGGGATCAGTTGACATGTCCCGACTCAAGTATCAGGATCATTTGATTATGTTCCGACTCAAGTATCAGGATCATTTGACATCTCACGACTTAAGTATCAGGATCATTTGACATGTCTTGACTCAAGTATCAGGATCATTTGATTTTGTCCCGACTCAAGTATCGGGATCAGTTGATATGTCCCGACTTAAGTATCAGGATCATTTGACATGTCTTGACTCAAGTATCAGGATCATTTGATTTTGTCCCGACTCAAGTATCGGGATCAGTTGATATGTCCCGACTCAAGTATCAGGATCATTTGACATGTCCCGACACAAGTTTCAGGATCATTTGACATGTTCCGACTCAAGTCTCAGGATCATTTGACATGTCCCGACACAAGTATCGTGATCAGTTGATATGTCCCGACTCAAGTATCAGGATCATTTGACATCTCAGGACTCAAGTATCAGGATCATTTGACATGTCCCGATTAAAGAATCAAGATCAATTGACTTGTCCCGACTCAAGTATCAGGATCATTTGACATGTCCCGACACAAGTTTCAGGATCATTTGACATGTCCCGACACAAGTATCAGGATCATTTGACATGTCTCGACTCAAGTATCAGGATCATTTGATTTTGTCCCGAATCAAGTATCGGGATCAGTTGACATGTCCCGACTCAAGTATCAGGATTAATTGACATGTCCCGACTCAAGTATCAGAATCATTTTACAAGTCCCGACTTAAGTATAAGGATCATTTGACATCTCACGACTCAAGTATCAGGTTAATTTGACATGTCCCGACTCAAAAATCAGGATCATTTGAAATGTCCCGACTCAAGTATCAGAATCATTTGATTATGTTCCGACTCAAGTATCAGGATCATTTGACATCTCACGACTAAAGTATCAGGATCACTTGACATGTCTCAACATAAGTATCAGGATCATTTGACATGTCCCGACTTAAGTATCAGTATCATTTGACATCTCACGACTAGAGTATCAGGATCATTTGACATGTCCCGACTTAAGTATCAGTATCATTTGACATCTCACGACTAGAGTATCAGGATCATTTGACATGTCCCGACTCAAATATCTGGAACAGTTGAATATGTCCCGACTCAAGTATCAGGATCATTTGACATCTCACGACTCAAGTATTAGGATCATTTGACATGTCTCGACTCAAAAATGAGGATCATTTGATTATGTTCCGACTCAAGTATCAGGATCACTTTACATGTCCCAACACAAGTATCAGAAACATTTGACATGTCCCGACACAAGTATCAGGATCATTTGACATGTCCCGACTCAAATATCTGGAACAGTTGAATATGTCCCGACTCAAGTATCAGGATCATTTGACATCTCACGACTCAAGTATTAGGATCATTTGACATGTCTCGACTCAAAAATGAGGATCATTTGATTATGTTCCGACTCAAGTATCAGGATCACTTTACATGTCCCAACACAAGTATCAGAAACATTTGACATGTCCCGACACAAGTATCAGGATCATTTGACATGTCCCGACACAAGTATCAGAATCATTTGATTATGTTCAGACTCAAGTATCAGGATCATTCGACATGTCCCGACTCAAATATCAGGAACAGTTGATTATGTCCCGACTCAACTATCAGGATCATTTGACATGTCCCGACTCAAGTATGAGGATAATTTGACATCTCACGACTCAAGTATTATGATCATTTGACATGTCCCGACTCAAAAATCAGGATCTTTTGATTATGTTCCGACTCAGGTATCAGGATTATTTGACATGTTCCGACACAAGTATCAGGATCATTTGATAATGTTCTGACACAAGTATCAGGATCACTTGACATGTCCCAATACAAGTATCAGGATCATTTGAAATGTCCCGACTCAAGTATCAGAATCATTTGATTATGTTCCGACTCAAGTATCAGGATCATTTGACATCTCACGACTCAAGTATCAGGATCATTTGACATGTCCCGACACAAGTATCAGGATCATTTGACATGTCCCGACTCAAGTATCAGGATCATTTGATTTTGTCTCAACTCAAGTATCGGGATCAGTTGACATGTCCCGACTCAAGAATCAGGATCATTTGACATGTCCCGACTCAAGTATCAGGATCATTTGACATGTCCCGACACAAGTATCAGAATCATTTGATTATGTTCAGACTCAAGTATCAGGATCATTTGACATGTCCCGACACAAATATCAGGATCATTTGACATGTCCCGACTCAAGTATCAGAATCATTTGATTATGTTCCGACTCAAGTATCAGGATCATTTGACATCTCACGACTAAAGTATCAGGATCATTTGACATGTCCCGACTCAAGTATGAGGATCATTTGACATTTCCCGATTCAAGAATCAGGATCAATTGACTTGACCCGACTCAAGTATCAGGATCATTTGACATGTCCCGACACAAGTTTCAGGATCATTTGACATGTCCCGACTTAAGTATCAGGATCACTTGACATGTCCCGACACAACTATCAGGATCATTTGACATGTCCCGACTCAAGTAAAAGGATAATTTGACATCTCACGACTCAAGTATTATGATCATTTGACATGTCACGACTCAAAAATCAGGATCTTTTGATTATGTTCCGACTCAGGTATCAGGATTATTTGACATGTTCCGACTCAAGTATCAGGATCATTTGATAATGTTCTGACACAAGTATCAGGATCACTTGACATGTTCCAATACAAGTATCAGGATCATTTGAAATGTCCCGACTCAAGTATCAGAATCATTTGATTATGTTCTGACTCAAGTATCAGGATCATTTGACATCTCACGACTCAAGTATCAGGATCATTTGACATGTCCCGACACAAGTATCAGAATCATTTGATTATGTTCAGACTCAAGTATCAGGATCATTCGACATGTCCCGACTCAAATATCAGGAACAGTTGATTATGTCCCGACTCAACTATCAGGATCATTTGACATGTCCCGACTCAAGTATGAGGATAATTTGACATCTCACGACTCAAGTATTATGATCATTTGACATGTCCCGACTCAAAAATCAGGATCTTTTGATTATGTTCCGACTCAGGTATCAGGATTATTTGACATGTTCCGACACAAGTATCAGGATCATTTGATAATGTTCTGACACAAGTATCAGGATCACTTGACCTGTCCCAATACAAGTATCAGGATCATTTGAAATGTCCCGACTCAAGTATCAGAATCATTTGATTATGTTCCCACTCAAGTATCAGGATCATTTGACATCTCACGACTCAAGTATCAGGATCATTTGACATGTCCCGACACAAGTATCAGGATCATTTGACATGTCCCGACTCAAGTATCAGAATCATTTGATTATGTTCAGACTCAAGTATCAGGATCATTTGACATTTCCCGATTCAAGAATCAGGATCAATTAACTTGACCCGACTCAAGTATGAGGATCATTTGACATGTCCCGACACAAGTTTCAGGATCATTTGACATGTCCCGACTTAAGTATCAGGATCACTTGACATGTCCCGACTCAACTATCAGGATCATTTGACATGTCTTGA
The DNA here is from genome assembly GCA_026573805.1 of Hesperophylax magnus. Taxonomy (NCBI): domain Eukaryota; kingdom Metazoa; phylum Arthropoda; class Insecta; order Trichoptera; family Limnephilidae; genus Hesperophylax; species Hesperophylax magnus. Next base: position 843,449 of record JAIUSX010000130.1, read on the forward strand.
CTCAAGTATCAGGATCATTTGATTTTGTCCCGACTCAAGTATCGGGATCAGTTGATATGTCCCGACTTAAGTATCAGGATCATTTGACATGTCTTGACTCAAGTATCAGGATCATTTGATTTTGTCCCGACTCATGTATCGGGATCAGTTGATATGTCCCGACTCAAGTATCAGGATCATTTGACATGTCCCGACACAAGTTTCAGGATCATTTGACATGTTCCGACTCAAGTCTCAGGATCATTTGACATGTCCCGACACAAGTATCGTGATCAGTTGATATGTCCCGACTCAAGTATCAGGATCATTTGACATCTCAGGACTCAAGTATCAGGATCATTTGACATGTCCCGATTAAAGAATCAAGATCAATTGACTTGTCCCGACTCAAGTATCAGGATCATTTGACATGTCCCGACACAAGTTTCAGGATCATTTGACATGTCCCGACACAAGTATCAGGATCATTTGACATGTCTCGACTCAAGTATCAGGATCATTTGATTTTGTCCCGAATCAAGTATCGGGATCAGTTGACATGTCCCGACTCAAGTATCAGGATTAATTGACATGTCCCGACTCAAGTTTCAGAATCATTTTACAAGTCCCGACTTAAGTATAAGGATCATTTGACATCTCACGACTCAAGTATCAGGTTAATTTGACATGTCCCGACTCAAAAATCAGGATCATTTGAAATGTCCCGACTCAAGTATCAGAATCATTTGATTATGTTCCGACTCAAGTATCAGGATCATTTGACATCTCACGACTAAAGTATCAGGATCACTTGACATGTCTCAACATAAGTATCAGGATCATTTGACATGTCCCGACTTAAGTATCAGTATCATTTGACATCTCACGACTAGAGTATCAGGATCATTTGACATGTCCCGACTTAAGTATCAGTATCATTTGACATCTCACGACTAGAGTATCAGGATCATTTGACATGTCCCGACTCAAATTTCTGGAACAGTTGAATATGTCCCGACTCAAGTATCAGGATCATTTGACATCTCACGACTCAAGTATTAGGATCATTTGACATGTCTCGACTCAAAAATGAGGATCATTTGATTATGTTCCGACTCAAGTATCAGGATCACTTTACATGTCCCAACACAAGTATCAGAAACATTTGACATGTCCCGACACAAGTATCAGGATCATTTGACATGTCCCGACACAAGTATCAGAATCATTTGATTATGTTCAGACTCAAGTATCAGGATCATTCGACATGTCCCGACTCAAATATCAGGAACAGTTGATTATGTCCCGACTCAACTATCAGGATCATTTGACATGTCCCGACTCAAGTATGAGGATAATTTGACATCTCACGACTCAAGTATTATGATCATTTGACATGTCCCGACTCAAAAATCAGGATCTTTTGATTATGTTCCGACTCAGGTATCAGGATTATTTGACATGTTCCGACACAAGTATCAGGATCATTTGATAATGTTCTGACACAAGTATCAGGATCACTTGACATGTCCCAATACAAGTATCAGGATCATTTGAAATGTCCCGACTCAAGTATCAGAATCATTTGATTATGTTCCGACTCAAGTATCAGGATCATTTGACATCTCACGACTCAAGTATCAGGATCATTTGACATGTCCCGACACAAGTATCAGGATCATTTGACATGTCCCGACTCAAGTATCAGGATCATTTGATTTTGTCTCAACTCAAGTATCGGGATCAGTTGACATGTCCCGACTCAAGAATCAGGATCATTTGACATGTCCCGACTCAAGTATCAGGATCATTTGACATGTCCTGACACAAGTATCAGAATCATTTGATTATGTTCAGACTCAAGTATCAGGATCATTTGACATGTCCCGACACAAATATCAGGATCATTTGACATGTCCCGACTCAAGTATCAGAATCATTTGATTATGTTCCGACTCAAGTATCAGGATCATTTGACATCTCACGACTAAAGTATCAGGATCATTTGACATGTCCCGACTCAAGTATGAGGATCATTTGACATTTCCCGATTCAAGAATCAGGATCAATTGACTTGACCCGACTCAAGTATCAGGATCATTTGACATGTCCCGACACAAGTTTCAGGATCATTTGACATGTCCCGACTTAAGTATCAGGATCACTTGACATGTCCCGACACAACTATCAGGATCATTTGACATGTCCCGACTCAAGTAAAAGGATAATTTGACATCTCACGACTCAAGTATTATGATCATTTGACATGTCACGACTCAAAAATCAGGATCTTTTGATTATGTTCCGACTCAGGTATCAGGATTATTTGACATGTTCCGACTCAAGTATCAGGATCATTTGATAATGTTCTGACACAAGTATCAGGATCACTTGACATGTTCCAATACAAGTATCAGGATCATTTGAAATGTCCCGACTCAAGTATCAGAATCATTTGATTATGTTCTGACTCAAGTATCAGGATCATTTGACATCTCACGACTCAAGTATCAGGATCATTTGACATGTCCCGACACAAGTATCAGAATCATTTGATTATGTTCAGACTCAAGTATCAGGATCATTCGACATGTCCCGACTCAAATATCAGGAACAGTTGATTATGTCCCGACTCAACTATCAGGATCATTTGACATGTCCCGACTCAAGTATGAGGATAATTTGACATCTCACGACTCAAGTATTATGATCATTTGACATGTCCCGACTCAAAAATCAGGATCTTTTGATTATGTTCCGACTCAGGTATCAGGATTATTTGACATGTTCCGACACAAGTATCAGGATCATTTGATAATGTTCTGACACAAGTATCAGGATCACTTGACCTGTCCCAATACAAGTATCAGGATCATTTGAAATGTCCCGACTCAAGTATCAGAATCATTTGATTATGTTCCCACTCAAGTATCAGGATCATTTGACATCTCACGACTCAAGTATCAGGATCATTTGACATGTCCCGACACAAGTATCAGGATCATTTGACATGTCCCGACTCAAGTATCAGAATCATTTGATTATGTTCAGACTCAAGTATCAGGATCATTTGACATTTCCCGATTCAAGAATCAGGATCAATTGACTTGACCCGACTCAAGTATGAGGATCATTTGACATGTCCCGACACAAGTTTCAGGATCATTTGACATGTCCCGACTTAAGTATCAGGATCACTTGACATGTCCCGACTCAACTATCAGGATCATTTGACATGTCTTGACTCAAGTATCAGGATCATTTGATTTTGTCCCGACTCAAGTATCGGGATCAGTTGATATGTCCCGACTTAAGTATCAGGATCATTTGACATGTCTTGACTCAAGTATCAGGATCATTTGATTTTGTCCCGACTCATGTATCGGGATCAGTTGATATGTCCCGACTCAAGTATCAGGATCATTTGACATGTCCCGACACAAGTTTCAGGATCATTTGACATGTTCCGACTCAAGTCTCAGGATCATTTGACATGTCCCGACACAAGTATCGTGATCAGTTGATATGTCCCGACTCAAGTATCAGGATCATTTGACATCTCAGGACTCAAGTATCAGGATCATTTGACATGTCCCGATTAAAGAATCAAGATCAATTGACTTGTCCCGACTCAAGTATCAGGATCATTTGACATGTCCCGACACAAGTTTCAGGATCATTTGACATGTCCCGACACAAGTATCAGGATCATTTGACATGTCTCGACTCAAGTATCAGGATCATTTGATTTTGTCCCGAATCAAGTATCGGGATCAGTTGACATGTCCCGACTCAAGTATCAGGATTAATTGACATGTCCCGACTCAAGTTTCAGAATCATTTTACAAGTCCCGACTTAAGTATAAGGATCATTTGACATCTCACGACTCAAGTATCAGGTTAATTTGACATGTCCCGACTCAAAAATCAGGATCATTTGAAATGTCCCGACTCAAGTATCAGAATCATTTGATTATGTTCCGACTCAAGTATCAGGATCATTTGACATCTCACGACTAAAGTATCAGGATCACTTGACATGTCTCAACATAAGTATCAGGATCATTTGACATGTCCCGACTTAAGTATCAGTATCATTTGACATCTCACGACTAGAGTATCAGGATCATTTGACATGTCCCGACTTAAGTATCAGTATCATTTGACATCTCACGACTAGAGTATCAGGATCATTTGACATGTCCCGACTCAAATTTCTGGAACAGTTGAATATGTCCCGACTCAAGTATCAGGATCATTTGACATCTCACGACTCAAGTATTAGGATCATTTGACATGTCTCGACTCAAAAATGAGGATCATTTGATTATGTTCCGACTCAAGTATCAGGATCACTTTACATGTCCCAACACAAGTATCAGAAACATTTGACATGTCCCGACACAAGTATCAGGATCATTTGACATGTCCCGACACAAGTATCAGAATCATTTGATTATGTTCAGACTCAAGTATCAGGATCATTCGACATGTCCCGACTCAAATATCAGGAACAGTTGATTATGTCCCGACTCAACTATCAGGATCATTTGACATGTCCCGACTCAAGTATGAGGATAATTTGACATCTCACGACTCAAGTATTATGATCATTTGACATGTCCCGACTCAAAAATCAGGATCTTTTGATTATGTTCCGACTCAGGTATCAGGATTATTTGACATGTTCCGACACAAGTATCAGGATCATTTGATAATGTTCTGACACAAGTATCAGGATCACTTGACATGTCCCAATACAAGTATCAGGATCATTTGAAATGTCCCGACTCAAGTATCAGAATCATTTGATTATGTTCCGACTCAAGTATCAGGATCATTTGACATCTCACGACTCAAGTATCAGGATCATTTGACATGTCCCGACACAAGTATCAGGATCATTTGACATGTCCCGACTCAAGTATCAGGATCATTTGATTTTGTCTCAACTCAAGTATCGGGATCAGTTGACATGTCCCGACTCAAGAATCAGGATCATTTGACATGTCCCGACTCAAGTATCAGGATCATTTGACATGTCCTGACACAAGTATCAGAATCATTTGATTATGTTCAGACTCAAGTATCAGGATCATTTGACATGTCCCGACACAAATATCAGGATCATTTGACATGTCCCGACTCAAGTATCAGAATCATTTGATTATGTTCCGACTCAAGTATCAGGATCATTTGACATCTCACGACTAAAGTATCAGGATCATTTGACATGTCCCGACTCAAGTATGAGGATCATTTGACATTTCCCGATTCAAGAATCAGGATCAATTGACTTGACCCGACTCAAGTATCAGGATCATTTGACATGTCCCGACACAAGTTTCAGGATCATTTGACATGTCCCGACTTAAGTATCAGGATCACTTGACATGTCCCGACACAACTATCAGGATCATTTGACATGTCCCGACTCAAGTAAAAGGATAATTTGACATCTCACGACTCAAGTATTATGATCATTTGACATGTCACGACTCAAAAATCAGGATCTTTTGATTATGTTCCGACTCAGGTATCAGGATTATTTGACATGTTCCGACTCAAGTATCAGGATCATTTGATAATGTTCTGACACAAGTATCAGGATCACTTGACATGTTCCAATACAAGTATCAGGATCATTTGAAATGTCCCGACTCAAGTATCAGAATCATTTGATTATGTTCTGACTCAAGTATCAGGATCATTTGACATCTCACGACTCAAGTATCAGGATCATTTGACATGTCCCGACACAAGTATCAGAATCATTTGATTATGTTCAGACTCAAGTGTGGTGATCTGCCGTGTCGATCACTCAGATAAGATGTAAATAATAGTCGTTTGGATACTCCATACTATTTGGTTTATTTAGTGTTATTACTAATGTACAGTATTCGAGATGTTGTTGTTAAGAGAGGACGAGTTACAACAGACACGCCTTTTTATACGTCTCGGTCATGCTGTCTCACTCAGATATGCCTGTCTCTTTCATACCGACAGACATACGTTCACCACATCCCTCCACACTTAAATCAGCAGACAGTAACACAACATGATTATCATAATAATAATTATAAAACATACATACACATATTTAATTATTATTTTACAACATTTTCTTTTTTATTTATAACCATGTTGATTCGGAGAGTTGACTGCTGCTTATTTTGATTTCTCTGTCCTTGGTCGAAGGCGCTCCTTCCAGTTCCCCGACGTTGACGCCACGGGTTCACTGGAGCTGGAAGGAAAAAGAGGGTCACCCGTTAGATTGTCATCCGAAACAAAGTCGGAGACATCGTACTCATCGAACGATAGCCTCCTCGTCTCAGACTCAGGGATTAAAATACTAGGGTTCTTTTCCCATGATACACACAGTTTGGATAATTGATCAAAATGTCTTTTCCAGTACATGATTTTATCATTCAATTTAACCTCAATTAAATATAGTTTATTTCCCAAACGTTTATGTACTTTCCCTGGTACCCACTTATCATTGTTTTGGTCTCTAAAATCCCTAACCATAACTTTCTGATTAATCTTAAAATTCGTAGATACTTTGTTATTCCTTTTATAATAGAATTTCTGATTTTCCTGACATTTTGACATTTTCATTTTGGTATCTTTATCAATCACATTTTCCTTTACCTTCCCCCCTTTAGGTATAAAATTATTCAAATTTGACCTTAACCTTCTACCAAACATTACAACTGCTGGCTCTAACCCTGTTGTACAGTGTGGTGCATTCCTATAATCTATGAGAAAACATTCTAACTTCTCATTATAACCTGACTGAAATTTTTTTTCTAACAATATTTTCTTTAAAAAATTTTTACACGTTTTGACTGCATTCTCTGCCAATCCATTTGATTGAGGATGATTTATAGGTGTTGTTAAATGTTTAATGCCATTTCTCTCGCAAAACTGTTTAAAGTCTGCTGACATGAATGCTGCTCCATTATCAGAAACTAAGGTTTGTACACTACCGAAATAACTGAATAATCTCTTTAAGATTTTAATGGTATTATCTGAGTTAGGTGAATTTACTTCCACGCAATCCAACCATTTTGAGGTTGAATCTATGATTACCAAAAAATATTTATTTCCGATAGGCCCTACGTAATCTATATGAACCCTACTCCAAATTTCTTCCGTTATCGGCCATGGAGTTAACTCACTCTTGGGTTGTGATGGTTGAATTTCCGCACAAATTCCGCACTCTCTAACTAAAAATTCAATTTGACTGTCAATCCCTGGCCACCAAAAATAGCCTCTAGCTAGCCCTTTCATCTTGGCAATCCCTAGATGAGATCTATGCAATAAGCTTAATATCTTATCCCTTAAACTTATTGGAATTACTAACCTATGGTTCCAGAAAATACAATCATCAATTATTGATAAATCGTTCCTTTTTATCCAATAAATCCATTTGCAATCATCCTTATTGACTTTATTTGGCCACCCTGTTCTAAGATAATTTTTTTATCTCTAATAATAATTTATCCGTATTAGATTCTGCTTTAACTTCCTCAACATCTATTGGCATCTCGCTATTATTTTTGAATAAACACAAAATTCTTGAATCAAAGTTATTATTTTCCTCAACAGGATCTCCTACAGGTACGCGAGATAAGTAATCCGAACAATTTAATGTTGATTTTACGTATTGAACTTTATAATTGAAAGATGAGAGAATTACACCATAACGTTGTAATCTATTACAAGTTAAAACAGGAATTCCTTTTTTTTCACCAAAAATTCTACATAAAGGTTCATTATCTATTTCTAGAATGAATTCCCTTCCGTAAATGTACTCGAAAAACTTCTTAAAAGCAAACACAATTGCACAAGCCTCGAGGTCTAAAATTGAATATTTCTTTTCCGCTTCTGTCAGTTTACGAGAAACAAAAGAAATAGGTCTTTGTAAATTATTTTCATACACATGTAACAATGTTGCACCCAAACCTTTCGTTGAGGCGTCCGTAACTACCTTCAAAGTAACATTTGGATCGTAATGTGCTAACACTCGATTATCACATAAAATTAATTTTATTTTATTAAAAACTTTTACGCAATCTTGATTAAAATCAAAATTCGTATTTTTTTTCAATAATTTGTGCAAAGGATCTAATAACATAGACATATTTGGCACAAAAGATCGGTAAAAATTTACCATTCCTAAAAAACTGCGTAGCTCTGATAAATCTTTTGGTTGCGCGACTTTACTAATTGCGTTCGTTTTATCTTCCATAGGTTTAATCCCTTCCTTCGAGATTTCAAACCCTAAGAAACATACCGATGAAGCGTTAAAATTGCACTTTTGAATATTTACGCACAAACCGCAATCTTTTAACCTATTAAGAACTGCATTTAAATTAGCATTATGTTCCTCTATCGTTTCTCCTGTAACCATAATATCATCCAGGAAAACCGCTGTTTTCTTCAAACCTTGTAGACATGAAGCTATAGTTCTACAAAATATTGCCGGTGCACTGTTAATCCCAAACACTAGCCTAGTGAATTTAAATAATCCTAAATGTGTAGAAATCGTAGTATATTCCATACTTTCTTCGTCTAGTTCCAACTGTAAATAAGCTTGACGTAAATCTATTTTTGAAAATATTATTCCGCCCGAAATTTGTGATAATAAAACTTCTATCTTCGGCATGGGATATTTGTCAACAATCAATTGTGGGTTCACAGTACATTTATAATCCCCGCAAATTCTAATGCTTCCATCGCTTTTAACTACGGGCACGATAGGAGATGCAAACTTGCTATAACTAATCGGAACTAAAATTCCCTCTTCCTGTAAACGGTTCAATTCCGTTTCAACTTTCGCTTTCAAAGCGAAAGGAATACTTCTCGGATTGCAGAATTTCGGTTCTGCATTTTCTTTCAATTTTAAATGAACTTTAAATTTATTGAATCTACCTAGTTTACTTGAAAATACCTCCGGATATTTACGCACTAACGTATCGACACTATTATTGTTTACGTCGTGAATATTATGCGTGAGTATTTCACTTTTCAACTGTGAAGAAACCGTCTCGAAACCCGTAAAACCAATGTTAAATTCTTTTACGAAGTCTCTACCTAGCACAGTGGTTGAACCATCCTTTACAACACAAAATTCCATTATTTTAGTAATACCATTGAAATTAATTGACAAAATTAAACATCCAAGTAACTGTAACTTACAATTATTGTAACCCTTCAGGGTTAAATTCTTCGGCTTCAATTGTACATCTTTAAAATGTTCCCAATAATCTTTATCCGATAGGATCGATATTCCTGCACCCGTGTCAAATAATCCTTTTATGATGATACCGTTATTAACTTTTAACGATAAATAAATGGGATCGGTATTTCTTGTTAACCTTGAATTTATTTCACTTGAATTCACAAACACAGATGAAACTTCCTCCCGTTTTTTTTCGCGACAATTTTTACTAAAATGTCCCTTGTTTTTGCAATTAAAACACGTCACGTTTTTTAATCTACAATTACTGGAATCATGATTATTTAAATTACAATATTTGCACTTCAACTGTTGTATACGTTCTACTGATTTCTTTCTGGGAATTGTAACATTTTTGTCTTTCGCCCGCGCCGGTGAAGTAGAATAATTCCTACCTGCACTACTATTAAAATTTTTCTTACTTCTAGAAATGAGCCCGACACTCTCGGATTTAATACACGTAATATTTTTATGAAATGAATCCATTCCCGATGCGCACTCTAATGTACTTTTTAAAGTCAGCTTCTCTGCATCTAAAAACATTTTTTCTTTAATACGACCTTCTAATAAACCAGTCACAAAAATATCTTTTAAGTTTTCTTCCAGTCTGCTTTCAAATTTGCAGAATCTTGTTAGACAACGTAACCTAGCTATATAATCATTTATAGATTCCCCAACTTTTTGTTTCGCCGCAAAAAAATTTCCACGTTCCTTAAACACATTCTTTGAAACACCAATGTGGTTTCCTAATAACAAAAATATATTTTCAACCGATAATTCTGTTATTTTTTTTGGAAAACATAAATCTATCAGTAGATTAATCGTGTCTGTGTGTAGGTGGGATATTAGAACCGCCCTCTTTTTATCCTCGGATTTAAATTTGTCATCATTGACGAGGATCAACTGCTCAAACTGTAGCACGAACGTCTCCAGCCCGTCCCTAAGGTGACAAAACCTGGGTAAACCCACTCCCTCCATTTCCACACAGATTACCAATAATCAGAAAAAACAACAACAAACAGCACTCAACTCACGAATCTGATGATTGATGCTGCCGCCGATCGCCGCCCTTCCGCGTCCGACCGTCTTCTGGCTCCGTCCGGATTCCTGGTCGTCCTTCTCGTCCGGTCACCACCGCCACGCCTTCCCGTGTCGGGTCCCCGTACAAGCTGCCTGGATCCGTTTTTCATCCGGTTTCTCGGCTGCTGATTCCTTGAGCTCAGCGCCTTGAATCTCCTCACCAGTTCCTTGCCTTGATGCTCCTTCAATGTCCGATACTGTCCGTGAAGCTGCCCCCAAATTATTTTATTTTTTATGCGACAATAATCCCTTCCGCGGTGCTCGGTGGGATTATAACCAAACTATGGTTCTTTCAGCTGCGCCTACTGTGGTTCTTCCTCCAGGAAGAATTTAATGGCTGATCAGCTTCCTTTTTCGGCTGCTCCAACTGTAGTTCTTCCTCCAGGAAGAATTTAATAGCTGTTCAGATTCCTTTTTCGGCTGCTCCAACTGTAGTTCTTTCAGCTGCGGCTACGGTTCTTCCTCCAGGAAGAATTTTGCGGCCGTTCAGCTTCCTTTTTCGGCTGCGCCAACTGTGGTGATCTGCCGTGTCGATCACTCAGATAAGATGTAAATAATAGTCGTTTGGATACTCCATACTATTTGGTTTATTTAGTGTTATTACTAATGTACAGTATTCGAGATGTTGTTGTTAAGAGAGGACGAGTTACAACAGACACGCCTTTTTATACGTCTCGGTCATGCTGTCTCACTCAGATATGCCTGTCTCTTTCATACCGACAGACATACGTTCACCATCAGGATCATTCGACATGTCCCGACTCAAATATCAGGAACAGTTGATTATGTCCCGACTCAACTATCAGGATCATTTGACATGTCCCGACTCAAGTATGAGGATAATTTGACATCTCACGACTCAAGTATTATGATCATTTGACATGTCCCGACTCAAAAATCAGGATCTTTTGATTATGTTCCGACTCAGGTATCAGGATTATTTGACATGTTCCGACACAAGTATCAGGATCATTTGATAATGTTCTGACACAAGTATCAGGATCACTTGACCTGTCCCAATACAAGTATCAGGATCATTTGAAATGTCCCGACTCAAGTATCAGAATCATTTGATTATGTTCCCACTCAAGTATCAGGATCATTTGACATCTCACGACTCAAGTATCAGGATCATTTGACATGTCCCGACACAAGTATCAGGATCATTTGACATGTCCCGACTCAAGTATCAGAATCATTTGATTATGTTCAGACTCAAGTATCAGGATCATTTGACATTTCCCGATTCAAGAATCAGGATCAATTGACTTGACCCGACTCAAGTATGAGGATCATTTGACATGTCCCGACACAAGTATCAGGATCATTTGACATGTCCCAACACAAGTATCAGGATCATTTGACATGTCCCGACTCAAGTATCAGAATCATTTGATTATGTTCCGACTCAAGTATCAGGATCATTTGACATGTCCCAACACAAGTATCAGGATCATTTGACATGTCCCGACACAAGTATCAGGATCATTTGACATGTCCCGACTCAAGTATCAGAATCATTTGATTATGTTCAGACTCAAGTATCAGGATCATTTGACATGTCCCGACTCAAGTATCAGGATCATTTGATTTTGTCTCAACTCAAGTATCGGGATCAGTTGACATGTCCCGACTCAAGAATCAGGATCATTTGACATGTCCCGACTCAAGTATCAGGATCATTTGACATGTCCCGACACAAGTATCAGAATCATTTGATTATGTTCAGACTCAAGTATCAGGATCATTTGACATGTCCCGACACAAATATCAGGATCATTTGACATGTCCCGACTCAAGTATCAGAATCATTTGATTATGTTCAGACTCAAGTATCAGGATCATTTGACATGTCCCGACTCAAGTATCAGGATCATTTGATTTTGTCTCAACTCAAGTATCGGGATCAGTTGACATGTCCCGACTCAAGAATCAGGATCATTTGACATGTCCCGACTCAAGTATCAGGATCATTTGACATGTCCCGACACAAGTATCAGAATCATTTGATTATGTTCAGACTCAAGTATCAGGATCATTTGACATGTCCCGACACAAATATCAGGATCATTTGACATGTCCCGACTCAAGTATCAGAATCATTTGATTATGTTCCGACTCAAGTATCAGGATCATTTGACATCTCACGACTAAAGTATCAGGATCATTTGACATGTCCCGACTCAAGTATGAGGATCATTTGACATTTCCCGATTCAAGAATCAGGATCAATTGACTTGACCCGACTCAAGTATCAGGATCATTTGACATGTCCCGACACAAGTTTCAGGATCATTTGACATGTCCCGACTTAAGTATCAGGATCACTTGACATGTCCCGACTCAACTATCAGGATCATTTGACATGTCCCGACTCAAGTATGAGGACAATTTGACATCTCACGACTCAAGTATTATGATTATTTGACATGTCACGACTCAAAAATCAGGATCTTTTGATTATGTTCCGACTCAGGTATCAGGATTATTTGACATGTTCCGACTCAAGTATCAGGATCATTTGATAATGTTCTGACATAAGTATCAGGATCACTTGACATGTCCCAATACAAGTATCAGGATCATTTGAAATGTCCCGACTCAAGTATCAGAATCATTTGATTATGTTCCGACTCAAGTATCAGGATCATTTGACATCTCACGACTCAAGTATCAGGATCATTTGACATGTCCCGACACAAGTATCAGGATCATTTGACATCTCACGACTCAAGTATCAGGATCATTTGACATGTCCCGACTCAAGTATCAGGATCATTTGACATCTCACGACTCAAGTATCAGGATCATTTGACATGTCCCGACACAAGTATCAGGATCATTTTACAAGTCCCGACTTAAGTATCAGGATCATTTGACATCTCACGACTCAAGTATCAGGATCGTTTGACATGTCCCAATTCAAAAATCAGGATCAATTGACTTGTCTCGACTCAAGTATCAGGATCATTTGACATGTCCCGAAACAAGTTTCAGGATCATTTGACATGTCCCGACACAAGTATCAGGATCATTTGACATGTCTCAACACAAGTATCAGGATCATTTGACATGTCCCGACTCAAGTATCAGAATCATTTGATTATGTTCCGACTCAAGTATCAGGATCATTTGACATCTCACGACTCAAGTATCAGGATCATTTGACATTTCCCAACACAAGTATCAGGATCATTTGACATGTCCCGACACAAGTATCAGGATCATTTGACATGTCCCAACACAAGTATCAGGATCATTTGACATGTCCCGACTCAAGTATCAGAATCATTTGATTATGTTCCGACTCAAGTATCAGGATCATTTGACATGTCTCAACACAAGTATCAGGATCATTTGACATGTCCCGACTCAAGTATCAGAATCATTTGATTATGTTCCGACTCAAGTATCAGGATCATTTGACATCTCACGACTCAAGTATCAGTATCATTTGACATGTCCCGACACAAGTATCAGGATCATTTGACATGTCCCGACACAAGTTTCAGGATCATTTGACATGTCCCGACTTAAGTATCAGGATCACTTGACATGTCCCGACTCAACTATCAGGATCATTTGATTATGTTCAGACTCAAGTATCAGGATCATTTTACAAGTCCCGACTTAAGTATCAGGATCATTTGACATCTCACGACTCAAGTATCAGGATCGTTTGACATGTCCCAATTCAAAAATCAGGATCAATTGACTTGTCTCGACTCAAGTATCAGGATCATTTGACATGTCCCGAAACAAGTTTCAGGATCATTTGACATGTCCCGACACAAGTATCAGGATCATTTGACATGTCTCAACACAAGTATCAGGATCATTTGACATGTCCCGACTCAAGTATCAGAATCATTTGATTATGTTCCGACTCAAGTATCAGGATCATTTGACATCTCACGACTCAAGTATCAGGATCATTTGACATTTCCCAACACAAGTATCAGGATCATTTGACATGTCCCGACACAAGTATCAGGATCATTTGACATGTCCCAACACAAGTATCAGGATCATTTGACATGTCCCGACTCAAGTATCAGAATCATTTGATTATGTTCCGACTCAAGTATCAGGATCATTTGACATATCCCAACACAAGTATCAGGATCATTTGACATGTCCCGACTCAAGTATCAGAATCATTTGATTATGTTCCGACTCAAGTATCAGGATCATTTGACATCTCACGACTCAAGTATCAGGATCATTTGACATTTCCCAACACAAGTATCAGGATCATTTGACATGTCCCGACACAAGTATCAGGATCATTTGACATGTCCCAACACAAGTATCAGGATCATTTGACATGTCCCGACTCAAGTATCAGAATCATTTGATTATGTTCCGACTCAAGTATCAGGATCATTTGACATGTCCCAACACAAGTATCAGGATCATTTGACATGTCCCGACACAAGTATCAGGATCATTTGACATGTCCCGACTCAAGTATCAGAATCATTTGATTATGTTCAGACTCAAGTATCAGGATCATTTGACATGTCCCGACTAAAGTATCAGGATCATTTGATTTTGTCTCAACTCAAGTATCGGGATCAGTTGACATGTCCCGACTCAAGAATCAGGATCATTTGACATGTCCCGACTCAAGTATCAGGATCATTTGACATGTCCCGACACAAGTATCAGAATCATTTGATTATGTTCAGACTCAAGTATCAGGATCATTTGACATGTCCCGACACAAATATCAGGATCATTTGACATGTCCCGACTCAAGTATCAGAATCATTTGATTATGTTCCGACCCAAGTATCAGGATCATTTGACATCTCACGACTAAAGTATCAGGATCATTTGACATGTCCCGACTCAAGTATGAGGATCATTTGACATTTCCCGATTCAAGAATCAGGATCAATTGACTTGACCCGACTCAAGTATCAGGATCATTTGACATGTCCCGACACAAGTTTCAGGATCATTTGACATGTCCCGACTTAAGTATCAGGATCACTTGACATGTCCCGACTCAACTATCAGGATCATTTGACATGTCCCGACTCAAGTATCAGGATCATTTGACATGTTCCGACTCAAGTATAGGGATCATTTGAAATGTCCCGATTAAAGAATCAGGATCAATTGAGTTGTCCCTGTAACATCACTATTGGTGTCGCACATCACTAGTGCTAGAGGTGATTGTAACACATTGTATTGTCGTCTGTGGTCACGCTAACAAGCTCTCTGTATAACCGTCACAAGAATAAAAGTCTATCTCATAAAATACAATCAGTGTTTTAATATAAAGTCATCCACATTAAATAGAATAAAACATGGTGTCAGAAGTGCGATCTCGATAATAAATAATAATAATACTGGAAGTTGGATGTTAATAACATAAATTGAAAAATATTAAGTATAATTCAAAATGGCGAAGGACGCGCAAAAGTCACACATACAACATGATTTTCATGCCCTGTCAAATCTGCAAGTGTTGTCAAATAATATGAATAATGATTCAAAATGGAAAAATTGGTGGCAAGACTACGAAATATACCTGGTAGCGTCAGGTTTGGAAGAAGCTACAGAACAAAGAAAAATCGCAATTCTGCTTCATTCAATTGGCTCCAAAGGTATGGAAATTTTCAAATCATTTAACATGAACATGGAATCAAGCACGCTACGACAAGTCAAGAAAAAGTTTGATGAATATTTTGCACCTCACAAAAATTTAACAATGATAAGAAATTCATTTTTTACACGAAAACAAAATAATTCAGAAGACATCAATAATTTTCTATTGGACTTGGAAAATTTAAGTTTGGATTGTGAATTTGGAAATTTAAGAGAATCTCTGGTAAGAGACATATTTATTGCAAATATGTGTGCAAATTTAAATCATATCCGTCAACGCTTATTACAAGATTCTACATTGTCATTACAAAAAACGATTGAAATTGCAAAAACCATCTTATTGTCACAAAGCAATGCAGAGAAAATTAACCAACAAACACACACAGAAAATATTCTTCAAATCAGTCATAATAAAAATACTTCAAGACAGTCGAGAGCATCATGTCAGTCAAGTCTAAGAGGGTCAACTTCAAGAAGATCAAGTCAGTTTGGATCTTCAAGTCGTCATGGTTCACCGTCATTCTCATCATCACAGTCAAGATCAAGTCAGTATGGATCTTCAAGTCGTCATGGGTCACCATCATCATCATCACAGCCAAGGTCAAGTGGTCATATCAATCCATGTGGAAGATGTGGTCAGCATCATCGCTACAAGTGCCCAGCAGTCAATGTCAAATGCAGGTCATGTAATTCTTTTGGTCATTTTGCTAAATATTGTTTTAAAAATAATTGTCACAATAAAGTCAGAAATTTAAACTTAGAGTCATCAAAACCCAATGATGACAGTGCTAATTTCACTGAGGGTCATTTTATTGCAACAATCAGAAATATTAATAATAACAATTATTCAAGTCAAGCATGGCACATAGATATAATAATTAATAATAAAACATTAGACTGTATCTTGGATACAGGAGCTGATATAAATGTAATGTCATTGACAAACTTTAAAAAGTTAAATTTATGTAATACAATTTTACAAAAAGTTTTTACAAAAGTGTCAGGATTTGGAGGTAATAAAATACCTATTATTGGTCATTGTGATATTGTATGTCAAATCAATGGAAATGTCATAAGTAAAATAATATTTTTTGTCACAAATATAGAATGTCAATCAGTCTTAGGTCTTCCAACTATTCAGAAATTTGGAATTATAAAAAGAATATTTAATGTTCAATATGATCATAACACCTTATTTACTGAATATAATGACATATTTCAGGGTCTCGGATGTTTACCACCTGTCGTTCATCTCAAACTTCGTCAAGATGCCGTTCCGTGCGTTGATCCTCCGAGGAAAGTCCCATTTGCCTTACAAAACAGACTTCGTGAGGAATTAGATCGCATGGACAAGATGAAGGTCATTGAAAAGGTTACTAAACCTACTTCTTGGGTAAATTCTGTTGTCATAACTGTCAAGGAGTCAGGTAAATTAAGAATTTGTCTTGATCCTAGAAAATTAAATAACTGCATAATGAGAGAATATTTTCCTTTAAAAAACATCGATGAAATTAGATCAAAACTTATAGGTGCTGCATATTTTTCACATCTAGATGCTTATTCTGGATTTTGGTCATTGAAGTTAGATGAAGAAAGTAGTGATTTATGTACTTTTCAAACTCCATTTGGAAGGTACAGGTATTTAAGACTACCGTTTGGAATAAACGCAGCAACGGAAATTTTTTATAGGATTATGGTAGATTTGTTTGGAGATCTGGAAGGTATATTAATTTTTGTCGACGATTTTTTAATTTATGGAGAAACTGAAGAAATTCATAATTTTAGGTTAAGAAAAGTCTTGGAAAGGGCTAGAGAAGTCAACTTAAAATTAAATAAGTCGAAATGTAAATTTTTAGTCAAGGAAGTATGTTTCCTAGGTTATATTTTTAGTAAGGAAGGAGTAAAAGTTGACAAAGAGAAAGTCAAAGCTATTTTAGAGTTGCCGTCTCCTAAAAATGTCAAAGATTTACAAAGATTTTTAGGAATGGTAAATTATTTGGGCCCATTCATTGAAAACTTATCAAATAAGTCACAAATTTTGAGAAATTTATTAAAAAATAATGTTATATGGTCATGGGATGAAAATTGTGAAAAATGTTTTAAAACTTTGAAAGAGGCTATTTCAAATGCAACAGTTTTAAGTCATTATGATCCAAAAATACCACTAACTTTATCAGTCGATGCATCAAAATCAGCTATAGGAGCAGTTATTATGCAAAATAACCGTCCAATTGCATTTAGTTCAAAAACAATGACACAGTCGCAGGAAAATTATGCTCAAATTGAAAAAGAATTATTTGCCATACAATTTGGTTGTAATAAGTTTCATCAGTATATTTATGGTAACAAAGTGACAGTACAAACTGATCACAAACCTTTAGTCTATTTATTTAAAAAACCTTTACATGATGTACCAGCTAGATTGCAACGTATGATGTTAGCTCTTCAATCTTATGATTTAAATGTTATACATGTCCCAGGTAAAGAAATGTATATATCAGATACTTTATCTAGAGCAGCTTTAAAAGATCATTATATACCCGATTATGAGTCTGATCTACATTGTCATGTAAATTCAATATATATGAACTTAGCTATTAGTGAAGAATATCGTAAAAAATTGAGTAATGCTACTGCTTTGGATGAAACTATGCAAATATTAAAAAAATATTATTATGAAGGTTGGCCGAATAGCAAAGATAAAGTTCATTACACTTTAAAATGTTATTATAATATTCAAGACGAAATTCATGTCATTAATGAGTTAATATTTAAGGGTAATAAATTGCTAGTACCTCAAACTATGAGAAAAGAAATGTTAAACAAAATACATGAAGGACATCAAGGAATAAACAAATGTTTAAGATTAGCTAGAGATACTTTATATTGGCCTAGTATCACTGTAGATATTGTAACATCACTATTGGTGTCGCACATCACTAGTGCTAGAGGTGATTGTAACACATTGTATTGTCGTCTGTGGTCACGCTAACAAGCTCTCTGTATAACCGTCACGAGAATAAAAGTCTATCTCATAAAATACAATCAGTGTTTTAATATAAAGTCATCCACATTAAATAGAATAAAACATGGTGTCAGAAGTGCGATCTCGATAATAAATAATAATAATACTGGAAGTTGGATGTTAATAACATAAATTGAAAAATATTAAGTATAATTTAAAATGGCGAAGGACGCGCAAAAGTCACACATACAACATGATTTTCATGCCCTGTCAAATCTGCAAGTGTTGTCAAATAATATGAATAATGATTCAAAATGGAAAAATTGGTGGCAAGACTACGAAATATACCTGGTAGCGTCAGGTTTGGAAGAAGCTACAGAACAAAGAAAAATCGCAATTCTGCTTCATTCAATTGGCTCCAAAGGTATGGAAATTTTCAAATCATTTAACATGAATATGGAATCAAGCACGCTACGACAAGTCAAGAAAAAGTTTGATGAATATTTTGCACCTCACAAAAACTTAACAATGATAAGAAATTCATTTTTTACACGAAAACAAAATAATTCAGAAGACATCAATAATTTTCTATTGGACTTGGAAAATTTAAGTTTGGATTGTGAATTTGGAAATTTAAGAGAATCTCTGGTAAGAGACATATTTATTGCAAATATGTGTGCAAATTTAAATCATATCCGTCAACGCTTATTACAAGATTCTACATTGTCATTACAAAAAACGATTGAAATTGCAAAAACCATCTTATTGTCACAAAGCAATGCAGAGAAAATTAACCAACAAACACACACAGAAAATATTCTTCAAATCAGTCATAATAAAAATACTTCAAGACAGTCGAGAGCATCATGTCAGTCAAGTCTAAGAGGGTCAACTTCAAGAAGATCAAGTCAGTTTGGATCTTCAAGTCGTCATGGTTCACCGTCATTCTCATCATCACAGTCAAGATCAAGTCAGTATGGATCTTCAAGTCGTCATGGGTCACCATCATCATCATCACAGCCAAGGTCAAGTGGTCATATCAATCCATGTGGAAGATGTGGTCAGCATCATCGCTACAAGTGCCCAGCAGTCAATGTCAAATGCAGGTCATGTAATTCTTTTGGTCATTTTGCTAAATATTGTTTTAAAAATAATTGTCACAATAAAGTCAGAAATTTAAACTTAGAGTCATCAAAACCCAATGATGACAGTGCTAATTTCACTGAGGGTCATTTTATTGCAACAATCAGAAATATTAATAATAACAATTATTCAAGTCAAGCATGGCACATAGATATAATAATTAATAATAAAACATTAGACTGTATTTTGGATACAGGAGCTGATATAAATGTAATGTCATTGACAAACTTTAAAAAGTTAAATTTATGTAATACAATTTTACAAAAAGTTTTTACAAAAGTGTCAGGATTTGGAGGTAATAAAATACCTATTATTGGTCATTGTGATATTGTATGTCAAATCAATGGAAATGTCATAAGTAAAATAATATTTTTTGTCACAAATATAGAATGTCAATCAGTCTTAGGTCTTCCAACTATTCAGAAATTTGGAATTATAAAAAGAATATTTAATGTTCAATATGATCATAACACCTTATTTACTGAATATAATGACATATTTCAGGGTCTCGGATGTTTACCACCTGTCGTTCATCTCAAACTTCGTCAAGATGCCGTTCCGTGCGTTGATCCTCCGAGGAAAGTCCCATTTGCCTTACAAAACAGACTTCGTGAGGAATTAGATCGCATGGACAAGATGAAGGTCATTGAAAAGGTTACTAAACCTACTTCTTGGGTAAATTCTGTTGTCATAACTGTCAAGGAGTCAGGTAAATTAAGAATTTGTCTTGATCCTAGAAAATTAAATAACTGCATAATGAGAGAATATTTTCCATTAAAAAACATCGATGAAATTAGATCAAAACTTATAGGTGCTGCATATTTTTCACATCTAGATGCTTATTCTGGATTTTGGTCATTGAAGTTAGATGAAGAAAGTAGTGATTTATGTACTTTTCAAACTCCATTTGGAAGGTACAGGTATTTAAGACTACCGTTTGGAATAAACGCAGCAACGGAAATTTTTTATAGGATTATGGTAGATTTGTTTGGAGATCTGGAAGGTATATTAATTTTTGTCGACGATTTTTTAATTTATGGAGAAACTGAAGAAATTCATAATTTTAGGTTAAGAAAAGTCTTGGAAAGGGCTAGAGAAGTCAACTTAAAATTAAATAAGTCGAAATGTAAATTTTTAGTCAAGGAAGTATGTTTCCTAGGTTATATTTTTAGTAAGGAAGGAGTAAAAGTTGACAAAGAGAAAGTCAAAGCTATTTTAGAGTTGCCGTCTCCTAAAAATGTCAAAGATTTACAAAGATTTTTAGGAATGGTAAATTATTTGGGCCCATTCATTGAAAACTTATCAAATAAGTCACAAATTTTGAGAAATTTATTAAAAAATAATGTTATATGGTCATGGGATGAAAATTGTGAAAAATGTTTTAAAACTTTGAAAGAGGCTATTTCAAATGCAACAGTTTTAAGTCATTATGATCCAAAAATACCACTAACTTTATCAGTCGATGCATCAAAATCAGCTATAGGAGCAGTTATTATGCAAAATAACCGTCCAATTGCATTTAGTTCAAAAACAATGACACAGTCGCAGGAAAATTATGCTCAAATTGAAAAAGAATTATTTGCCATACAATTTGGTTGTAATAAGTTTCATCAGTATATTTATGGTAACAAAGTGACAGTACAAACTGATCACAAACCTTTAGTCTATTTATTTAAAAAACCTTTACATGATGTACCAGCTAGATTGCAACGTATGATGTTAGCTCTTCAATCTTATGATTTAAATGTTATACATGTCCCAGGTAAAGAAATGTATATATCAGATACTTTATCTAGAGCAGCTTTAAAAGATCATTATATACCCGATTATGAGTCTGATCTACATTGTCATGTAAATTCAATATATATGAACTTAGCTATTAGTGAAGAATATCGTAAAAAATTGAGTAATGCTACTGCTTTGGATGAAACTATGCAAATATTAAAAAAATATTATTATGAAGGTTGGCCGAATAGCAAAGATAAAGTTCATTACACTTTAAAATGTTATTATAATATTCAAGACGAAATTCATGTCATTAATGAGTTAATATTTAAGGGTAATAAATTGCTAGTACCTCAAACTATGAGAAAAGAAATGTTAAACAAAATACATGAAGGACATCAAGGAATAAACAAATGTCTAAGATTAGCTAGAGATACTTTATATTGGCCTAGTATCACTGTAGATATAAAAAATTTAATTGAGCAATGTCAAATATGTAATAAATTTAAAGTTTCTAATCAGAAGGAACCACTGATAAATTATGAAATTAATAAGTTTCCATGGCAACAAGTAGGTATTGATTTAATGTATTTTGATAATCAAACGTACCTCATTGTAACAGATTACTATTCAAAGTTTATTGAAACTGCTTTCCTAAATAATAATTCTACTGCAAAAAATGTCATAATTCACTTAAAATCTATTTTTGCACGTCATGGTATACCAATGTCTTTAGTCTCTGATGGAGGTCCGCCTTTTCAAGCTATTGAATTCAAATCATTTTTATACGATTGGGATATAGAACATGTAGTTACTAGTCCATATCATTCTCAATCTAATGGTCAGGCAGAAAGTTCTGTTAAAATTATAAAAAATATTCTAAAAAAGTCAAAAGAAACAAATACAGATCCTTATATAGCTCTATTACATTATAGAAACACACCTAAAGCCAATTTACCGTCACCTGCTCAATTATTAATGTCTAGAACTTTAAGAATGAATATTCCTTCAACTCAAATTAAATTAAAACCAAAGGTTGTAAGATTCTCAGATTACAAAAACTGCGTTGAAAAAAATAATTCAAAAAATTCTAAATATTATAATGTCAATGCAAAACCTATGTCTATATTTAAAACAGGAGATTATGTGTATTTTAAGAAAAACCCTAAAAGTAATTGGTTACCAGCTGTGGTCAAGGAAAAATTAAAATGTAACAGGTCTTATATTGTTGAAGATTATTATGGTAACACGTACAGACGAAATAGAATTCACTTAAAAATGAGATATAATACAAATGTTAATAATGACCATCTGTCCATGCGATCTGATCCGGCACTTGAAGAGGCAGAAGCTGGAGATGAGGGACAGGTGGGAGAATATAATAATTTGAACAACCCTTACATTACCAGATATGGTAGAGTGGTCAAACAACCCGATAGGTATAATGTCTAATGTCAGTGTATTTAAGATTTTATTGTATTGTATGTAAGCATAATGTCTAATATCAATGTATTTGAATTTTTATTGTTTTTATAAATAAAGAAAGGGGATGTAACATCACTATTGGTGTCGCACATCACTAGTGCTAGAGGTGATTGTAACACATTGTATTGTCGTCTGTGGTCACGCTAACAAGCTCTCTGTATAACCGTCACGAGAATAAAAGTCTATCTCATAAAATACAATCAGTGTTTTAATATAAAGTCATCCACATTAAATAGAATAAAACAGATATAAAAAATTTAATTGAGCAATGTCAAATATGTAATAAATTTAAAGTTTCTAATCAGAAGGAACCACTGATAAATTATGAAATTAATAAGTTTCCATGGCAACAAGTAGGTATTGATTTAATGTATTTTGATAATCAAACGTACCTCATTGTAACAGATTACTATTCAAAGTTTATTGAAACTGCTTTCCTAAATAATAATTCTACTGCAAAAAATGTCATAATTCACTTAAAATCTATTTTTGCACGTCATGGTATACCAATGTCTTTAGTCTCTGATGGAGGTCCGCCTTTTCAAGCTATTGAATTCAAATCATTTTTATACGATTGGGATATAGAACATGTAGTTACTAGTCCATATCATTCTCAATCTAATGGTCAGGCAGAAAGTTCTGTTAAAATTATAAAAAATATTCTAAAAAAGTCAAAAGAAACAAATACAGATCCTTATATAGCTCTATTACATTATAGAAACACACCTAAAGCCAATTTACCGTCACCTGCTCAATTATTAATGTCTAGAACTTTAAGAATGAATATTCCTTCAACTCAAATTAAATTAAAACCAAAGGTTGTAAGATTCTCAGATTACAAAAACTGCGTTGAAAAAAATAATTCAAAAAATTCTAAATATTATAATGTCAATGCAAAACCTATGTCTATATTTAAAACAGGAGATTATGTGTATTTTAAGAAAAACCCTAAAAGTAATTGGTTACCAGCTGTGGTCAAGGAAAAATTAAAATGTAACAGGTCTTATATTGTTGAAGATTATTATGGTAACACGTACAGACGAAATAGAATTCACTTAAAAATGAGATATAATACAAATGTTAATAATGACCATCTGTCCATGCGATCTGATCCGGCACTTGAAGAGGCAGAAGCTGGAGATGAGGGACAGGTGGGAGAATATAATAATTTGAACAACCCTTACATTACCAGATATGGTAGAGTGGTCAAACAACCCGATAGGTATAATGTCTAATGTCAGTGTATTTAAGATTTTATTGTATTGTATGTAAGCATAATGTCTAATATCAATGTATTTGAATTTTTATTGTTTTTATAAATAAAGAAAGGGGATGTAACATCACTATTGGTGTCGCACATCACTAGTGCTAGAGGTGATTGTAACACATTGTATTGTCGTCTGTGGTCACGCTAACAAGCTCTCTGTATAACCGTCACAAGAATAAAAGTCTATCTCATAAAATACAATCAGTGTTTTAATATAAAGTCATCCACATTAAATAGAATAAAACAGTCCCGACTCAAGTATCAGGATCATTTGACATGTCCCGACTCAAGTATCAGAATCATTTGATTATGTTCCGGCTCAAGTATCAGGATCATTTGACATCTCACGACTCAAGTATCAGGATCATTTGACATCTCACGACTCAAGTATTATGATCATTTGACATGTCCCGACTCAAAAATCAGGATCTTTTGATTATGTTCCGACTCAGGTATCAGGATTATTTGACATGTTCCGACACAAGTATCAGGATCATTTGATAATGTTCTGACACAAGTATCAGGATCACTTGACCTGTCCCAATACAAGTATCAGGATCATTTGAAATGTCCCGACTCAAGTATCAGAATCATTTGATTATGTTCCCACTCAAGTATCAGGATCATTTGACATCTCACGACTCAAGTATCAGGATCATTTGACATGTCCCGACACAAGTATCAGGATCATTTGACATGTCCCGACTCAAGTATCAGAATCATTTGATTATGTTCAGACTCAAGTATCAGGATCATTTGACATTTCCCGATTCAAGAATCAGGATCAATTGACTTGACCCGACTAAAGTATGAGGATCATTTGACATGTCCCGACACAAGTTTCAGGATCATTTGACATGTCCCGACTTAAGTATCAGGATCACTTGACATGTCCCGACTCAACTATCAGGATCATTTGACATGTCCCGACTCAAGTATGAGGATAATTTGACATCTCACGACTCAAGTATTATGATCATTTGACATGTCACGACTCAAAAATCAGGATCTATTGATTATGTTCCGACTCAGGTATCAGGATTATTTGACATGTTCCGACTCAAGTATCAGGATCATTTGATAATGTTCTGACACAAGTATCAGGATCACTTGACATGTCCCAATACAAGTATCAGGATCATTTGAAATGTCCCGACTCAAGTATCAGAATCATTTGATTATGTTCTGACTCAAGTATCAGGATCATTTGACATCTCACGACTCAAGTATCAGGATCATTTGACATGTCCCGACACAAGTATCAGGATCATTTGACATGTCTCAACACAAGTATCAGGATCATTTGACATGTCCCGACTCAAGTATCAGAATCATTTGATTATGTTCCGACTCAAGTATCAGGATCATTTGACATCTCACGACTCAAGTATCAGGATCATTTGACATTTCCCAACACAAGTATCAGGATCATTTGACATGTCCCAACACAAGTATCAGGATCATTTGACATGTCCCGACTCAAGTATCAGAATCATTTGATTATGTTCCGACTCAAGTATCAGGATCATTTGACATGTCCCAACACAAGTATCAGGATCATTTGACATGTCCCGACACAAGTATCAGGATCATTTGACATGTCCCGACTCAAGTATCAGAATCATTTGATTATGTTCAGACTCAAGTATCAGGATCATTTGACATGTCCCGACTCAAGTATCAGGATCATTTGATTTTGTCTCAACTCAAGTATCGGGATCAGTTGACATGTCCCGACTCAAGAATCAGGATCATTTGACATGTCCCGACTCAAGTATCAGGATCATTTGACATGTCCCGACACAAGTATCAGAATCATTTGATTATGTTCAGACTCAAGTATCAGGATCATTTGACATGTCCCGACACAAATATCAGGATCATTTGACATGTCCCGACTCAAGTATCAGAATCATTTGATTATGTTCCGACTCAAGTATCAGGATCATTTGACATCTCACGACTAAAGTATCAGGATCATTTGACATGTCCCGACTCAAGTATGAGGATCATTTGACATTTCCCGATTCAAGAATCAGGATCAATTGACTTGACCCGACTCAAGTATCAGGATCATTTGACATGTCCCGACACAAGTTTCAGGATCATTTGACATGTCCCGACTTAAGTATCAGGATCACTTGACATGTCCCGACTCAACTATCAGGATCATTTGACATGTCCCGACTCAAGTATGAGGATAATTTGATATCTCACGACTCAAGTATAATGATTATTTGACATGTCACGACTCAAAAATCAGGATCTTTTGATTATGTTCCGACTCAGGTATCAGGATTATTTGACATGTTCCGACTCAAGTATCAGGATCATTTGATAATGTTCTGACATAAGTATCAGGATCACTTGACATGTCCCAATACAAGTATCAGGATCATTTGAAATGTCCCGACTCAAGTATCAGAATCATTTGATTATGTTCCGACTCAAGTATCAGGATCATTTGACATCTCACGACTCAAGTATCAGGATCATTTGACTTTGTCTCAACTCAAGTATCGGGATCAGTTGACATGTCCCGACTCAAGAATCAGGATCATTTGACATGTCCCGACTCAAGTATCAGGATCATTTGACATGTCCCGACACAAGTATCAGAATCATTTGATTATGTTCAGACTCAAGTATCAGGATCATTTGACATGTCCCGACACAAATATCAGGATCATTTGACATGTCCCGACTCAAGTATCAGAATCATTTGATTATGTTCCGACTCAAGTATCAGGATCATTTGACATCTCACGACTAAAGTATCAGGATCATTTGACATGTCCCGACTCAAGTATGAGGATCATTTGACATTTCCCGATTCAAGAATCAGGATCAATTGACTTGACCCGACTCAAGTATCAGGATCATTTGACATGTCCCGACACAAGTTTCAGGATCATTTGACATGTCCCGACTTAAGTATCAGGATCACTTGACATGTCCCGACTCAACTATCAGGATCATTTGACATGTCCCGACTCAAGTATGAGGATAATTTGATATCTCACGACTCAAGTATAATGATTATTTGACATGTCACGACTCAAAAATCAGGATCTTTTGATTATGTTCCGACTCAGGTATCAGGATTATTTGACATGTTCCGACTCAAGTATCAGGATCATTTGATAATGTTCTGACATAAGTATCAGGATCACTTGACATGTCCCAATACAAGTATCAGGATCATTTGAAATGTCCCGACTCAAGTATCAGAATCATTTGATTATGTTCCGACTCAAGTATCAGGATCATTTGACATCTCACGACTCAAGTATCAGGATCATTTGACATGTCCCGACACAAGTATCAGGATCATTTGACATGTCCCAACACAAGTATCAGGATCATTTGACATGTCCCGACTCAAGTATCAGAATCATTTGATTATGTTCCGACTCAAGTATCAGGATCATTTGACATCTCACAACTCAAGTATCAGGATCATTTGACATGTCCCAACACAAGTATAGGGATCATTTGACATGTCCCGATTAAAGAATCAGGATCAATTGACTTGTCCCGACTCAAGTATCAGGATCATTTGACATGTTCCGACTCAAGTATAGGGATCATTTGAAATGTCACGATTAAAGAATCAGGATCAATTGAGTTGTCCCGACTCAAGTATCAGGATCATTTGACATGTCCCGACTCAAGTATCAGGATCATTTGACATGTCCCGACTTAAGTATCAGTTACATTTGACATCTCACGACTCAAGTATCAGGATCATTTAACAAGTCCCGACACAAGTATCAGGATCATTTGACATGTCTCAACACAAGTATCAGGATCATTTGACATGTCCCGACTCAAGTATCAGAATCATTTGATTATGTTCCGACTCAAGTATCAGGATCATTTGACATCTCACGACTCAAGTATCAGGATCATTTGACATGTCCCGACACAAGTATCAGGATCATTTGACATGTCCCGACACAAGTTTCAGGATCATTTGACATGTCCCGACTTAAGTATCAGGATCACTTGACATGTCCCGACTCAACTATCAGGATCATTTGATTATGTTCAGACTCAAGTATCAGGATCATTTTACAAGTCCCGACTTAAGTATCAGGATCATTTGACATCTCACGACTCAAGTATCAGGATCGTTTGACATGTACCAATTAAAAAATCAGGATCAATTGACTTGTCTCGACTCAAGTATCAGGATCATTTGACATGTCCCGAAACAAGTTTCAGGATCATTTGACATGTCCCGACACAAGTATCAGGATCATTTGACATGTCTCAACACAAGTATCAGGATCATTTGACATGTCCCGACTCAAGTATCAGAATCATTTGATTATGTTCCGACTCAAGTATCAGGATCATTTGACATCTCACGACTCAAGTATCAGGATCATTTGACATTTCCCAACACAAGTATCAGGATCATTTGACATGTCCCGACACAAGTATCAGGATCATTTGACATGTCCCAACACAAGTATCAGGATCATTTGACATGTCCCGACTCAAGTATCAGAATCATTTGATTATGTTCCGACTCAAGTATCAGGATCATTTGACATGTCCCAACACAAGTATCAGGATCATTTGACATGTCCCGACTCAAGTATCAGAATCATTTGATTATGTTCCGACTCACTTATCAGGATCATTTGACATCTCACGACTCAAGTATCAGGATCATTTGACATTTCCCAACACAAGTATCAGGATCATTTGACATGTCCCGACACAAGTATCAGGATCATTTGACATGTCCCAACACAAGTATCAGGATCATTTGACATGTCCCGACTCAAGTATCAGAATCATTTGATTATGTTCCGACTCAAGTATCAGGATCATTTGACATGTCCCAACACAAGTATCAGGATCATTTGACATGTCCCGACACAAATATCAGGATCATTTGACATGTCCCGACTCAAGTATCAGAATCATTTGATTATGTTCAGACTCAAGTATCAGGATCATTTGACATGTCCCGACTCAAGTATCAGGATCATTTGATTTTGTCTCAACTCAAGTATCGGGATCAGTTGACATGTCCCGACTCAAGAATCAGGATCATTTGACATGTCCCGACTCAAGTATCAGGATCATTTGACATGTCCCGACACAAGTATCAGAATCATTTGATTATGTTCAGACTCAAGTATCAGGATCATTTGACATGTCCCGACACAAATATCAGGATCATTTGACATGTCCCGACTCAAGTATCAGAATCATTTGATTATGTTCCGACTCAAGTATCAGGATCATTTGACATCTCACGACTAAAGTATCAGGATCATTTGACATGTCCCGACTCAAGTATGAGGATCATTTGACATTTCCCAATTCAAGAATCAGGATCAATTGACTTGACCCGACTCAAGTATCAGGATCATTTGACATGTCCCGACACAAGTTTCAGGATCATTTGACATGTCCCGACTTAAGTATCAGGATCACTTGACATGTCCCGACTCAACTATCAGGATCATTTGACATGTCCCGACTCAAGTATGAGGATAATTTGATATCTCACGACTCAAGTATAATGATTATTTGACATGTCACGACTCAAAAATCAGGATCTTTTGATTATGTTCCGACTCAGGTATCAGGATTATTTGACATGTTCCGACTCAAGTATCAGGATCATTTGATAATGTTCTGACATAAGTATCAGGATCACTTGACATGTCCCAATACAAGTATCAGGATCATTTGAAATGTCCCGACTCAAGTATCAGAATCATTTGATTATGTTCCGACTCAAGTATCAGGATCATTTGACATCTCACGACTCAAGTATCAGGATCATTTGACATGTCCCGACACAAGTATCAGGATCATTTGACATGTCCCAACACAAGTATCAGGATCATTTGACATGTCCCGACTCAAGTATCAGAATCATTTGATTATGTTCCGACTCAAGTATCAGGATCATTTGACATCTCACAACTCAAGTATCAGGATCATTTGACATGTCCCAACACAAGTATAGGGATCATTTGACATGTCCCGATTAAAGAATCAGGATCAATTGACTTGTCCCGACTCAAGTATCAGGATCATTTGACATGTTCCGACTCAAGTATAGGGATCATTTGAAATGTCACGATTAAAGAATCAGGATCAATTGAGTTGTCCCGACTCAAGTATCAGGATCATTTGACATGTCCCGACTCAAGTATCAGGATCATTTGACATGTCCCGACTTAAGTATCAGTTACATTTGACATCTCACGACTCAAGTATCAGGATCATTTAACAAGTCCCGACACAAGTATCAGGATCATTTGACATGTCTCAACACAAGTATCAGGATCATTTAACATGTCCCGACTCAAGTATCAGAATCATTTGATTATGTTCCGACTCAAGTATCAGGATCATTTGACATCTCACGACTCAAGTATCAGGATCATTTGACATGTCCCGACACAAGTATCAGGATCATTTGACATGTCCCGACACAAGTTTCAGGATCATTTGACATGTCCCGACTTAAGTATCAGGATCACTTGACATGTCCCGACTCAACTATCAGGATCATTTGATTATGTTCAGACTCAAGTATCAGGATCATTTTACAAGTCCCGACTTAAGTATCAGGATCATTTGACATCTCACGACTCAAGTATCAGGATCGTTTGACATGTACCAATTAAAAAATCAGGATCAATTGACTTGTCTCGACTCAAGTATCAGGATCATTTGACATGTCCCGAAACAAGTTTCAGGATCATTTGACATGTCCCGACACAAGTATCAGGATCATTTGACATGTCTCAACACAAGTATCAGGATCATTTGACATGTCCCGACTCAAGTATCAGAATCATTTGATTATGTTCCGACTCAAGTATCAGGATCATTTGACATCTCACGACTCAAGTATCAGGATCATTTGACATTTCCCAACACAAGTATCAGGATCATTTGACATGTCCCGACACAAGTATCAGGATCATTTGACATGTCCCAACACAAGTATCAGGATCATTTGACATGTCCCGACTCAAGTATCAGAATCATTTGATTATGTTCCGACTCAAGTATCAGGATCATTTGACATGTCCCAACACAAGTATCAGGATCATTTGACATGTCCCGACTCAAGTATCAGAATCATTTGATTATGTTCCGACTCACTTATCAGGATCATTTGACATCTCACGACTCAAGTATCAGGATCATTTGACATTTCCCAACACAAGTATCAGGATCATTTGACATGTCCCGACACAAGTATCAGGATCATTTGACATGTCCCAACACAAGTATCAGGATCATTTGACATGTCCCGACTCAAGTATCAGAATCATTTGATTATGTTCCGACTCAAGTATCAGGATCATTTGACATGTCCCAACACAAGTATCAGGATCATTTGACATGTCCCGACACAAATATCAGGATCATTTGACATGTCCCGACTCAAGTATCAGAATCATTTGATTATGTTCAGACTCAAGTATCAGGATCATTTGACATGTCCCGACTCAAGTATCAGGATCATTTGATTTTGTCTCAACTCAAGTATCGGGATCAGTTGACATGTCCCGACTCAAGAATCAGGATCATTTGACATGTCCCGACTCAAGTATCAGGATCATTTGACATGTCCCGACACAAGTATCAGAATCATTTGATTATGTTCAGACTCAAGTATCAGGATCATTTGACATGTCCCGACACAAATATCAGGATCATTTGACATGTCCCGACTCAAGTATCAGAATCATTTGATTATGTTCCGACCCAAGTATCAGGATCATTTGACATCTCACGACTAAAGTATCAGGATCATTTGACATGTCCCGACTCAAGTATGAGGATCATTTGACATTTCCCGATTCAAGAATCAGGATCAATTGACTTGACCCGACTCAAGTATCAGGATCATTTGACATGTCCCGACACAAGTTTCAGGATCATTTGACATGTCCCGACTTAAGTATCAGGATCACTTGACATGTCCCGACTCAACTATCAGGATCATTTGACATGTCCCGACTCAAGTATCAGGATCATTTGACATGTTCCGACTCAAGTATAGGGATCATTTGAAATGTCCCGATTAAAGAATCAGGATCAATTGAGTTGTCCCGACTCAAGTATCAGGATCATTTGACATGTCCCGACTCAAGTATCAGAATCATTTGGTTATGTTCCGACTCAAGTATCAGGATCATTTGACATCTCACGACTCAAGTATCAGGATCATTTGACATTTCCCAACACAAGTATCAGGATCATTTGACATGTCCCGACAAAAGTATCAGGATCATTTGACATGTCCCAACACAAGTATCAGGATCACTTGACATGTCCCGACTCAACTATCAGGATCATTTGACATGTCCCGACTCAAGTATCAGGATCATTTGACATGTTCCGACTCAAGTATAGGGATCATTTGAAATGTCCCGATTAAAGAATCAGGATCATTTGACATGTCTCAACACAAGTATCAGGATCATTTGACATGTCCCGACTCAAGTATCAGAATCATTTGATTATGTTCCGACTCAAGTATCAGGATCATTTGACATCTCACGACTCAAGTATCAGGATCATTTGACATTTCCCAACACAAGTATCAGGATCATTTGACATGTCCCGACACAAGTATCAGGATCATTTGACATGTCCCAACACAAGTATCAGGATCATTTGACATGTCCCGACTCAAGTATCAGAATCATTTGATTATGTTCCGACTCAAGTATCAGGATCATTTGACATGTCCCAACATAAGTATCAGGATCATTTGACATGTCCCGACACAAGTATCAGGATCATTTGACATGTCCCGACTCAAGTATCAGAATCATTTGATTATGTTCAGACTCAAGTATCAGGATCATTTGACATGTCCCGACTCAAGTATCAGGATCATTTGATTTTGTCTCAACTCAAGTATCGGGATCAGTTGACATGTCCCGACTCAAGAATCAGGATCATTTGACATGTCCCGACTCAAGTATCAGGATCATTTGACATGTCCCGACACAAGTATCAGAATCATTTGATTATGTTCAGACTCAAGTATCAGGATCATTTGACATGTCCCGACACAAATATCAGGATCATTTGACATGTCCCGACTCAAGTATCAGAATCATTTGATTATGTTCCGACTCAAGTATCAGGATCATTTGACATCTCACGACTAAAGTATCAGGATCATTTGACATGTCCCGACTCAAGTATGAGGATCATTTGACATTTCCCGATTCAAGAATCAGGATCAATTGACTTGACCCGACTCAAGTATCAGGATCATTTGACATGTCCCGACACAAGTTTCAGGATCATTTGACATGTCCCGACTTAAGTATCAGGATCACTTGACATGTCCCGACTCAACTATCAGGATCATTTGACATGTCCCGACTCAAGTATGAGGATAATTTGACATCTCACGACTCAAGTATTATGATTATTTGACATGTCACGACTCAAAAATCAGGATCTTTTGATTATGTTCCGACTCAGGTATCAGGATTATTTGACATGTTCCGACTCAAGTATCAGGATCATTTGATAATGTTCTGACATAAGTATCAGGATCACTTGACATGTCCCAATACAAGTATCAGGATCATTTGAAATGTCCCGACTCAAGTATCAGAATCATTTGATTATGTTCCGACTCAAGTATCAGGATTATTTGACATCTCACGACTCAAGTATCAGGATCATTTGACATGTCCCGACACAAGTATCAGGATCATTTGACATGTCCCAACACAAGTATCAGGATCATTTGACATGTCCCGACTCAAGTATCAGAATCATTTGATTATGTTCCGACTCAAGTATCAGGATCATTTGACATCTCACAACTCAAGTATCAGGATCATTTGACATGTCCCAACACAAGTATAGGGATCATTTGACATGTCCCGATTAAAGAATCAGGATCAATTGACTTGTCCCGACTCAAGTATCAGGATCATTTGACATGTTCCGACTCAAGTATAGGGATCATTTGAAATGTCCCGATTAAAGAATCAGGATCAATTGAGTTGTCCCGACTCAAGTATCAGGATCATTTGACATGTCCCGACTCAAGTATCAGGATCATTTGACTTGTCCCGACTTAAGTATCAGTTACATTTGACATCTCACGACTCAAGTATCAGGATCATTTAAAAAGTCCCGACACAAGTATCAGGATCATTTGACATGTCTCAACACAAGTATCAGGATCATTTGACATGTCCCGACTCAAGTATCAGAATCATTTGATTATGTTCCGACTCAAGTATCAGGATCATTTGACATCTCACGACTCAAGTATCAGGATCATTTGACATGTCTCGACACAAGTATCAGGATCATTTGACATGTCCCGACACAAGTTTCAGGATCATTTGACATGTCCCGACTTAAGTATCAGGATCACTTGACATGTCCCGACTCAACTATCAGGATCATTTGACATGTCCCGACTCAAGTATCAGGATCATTTGACATGTTCCGACTCAAGTATAGGGATCATTTGAAATGTCCCGATTAAAGAATCAGGATCAATTGAGTTGTCCCGACTCAAGTATCAGGATCATTTGACATGTCCCGACTCAAGTATCAGAATCATTTGATTATGTTCCGACTCAAGTATCAGGATCTTTTGACATCTCACGACTCAAGTATTATGATCATTTGACATGTCCCGACTCAAAAATCAGGATCTTTTGATTATGTTCCGACTCAGGTATCAGGATTATTTGACATGTTCCGACACAAGTATCAGGATCATTTGATAATGTTCTGACACAAGTATCAGGATCACTTGACCTGTCCCAATACAAGTATCAGGATCATTTGAAATGTCCCGACTCAAGTATCAGAATCATTTGATTATGTTCCCACTCAAGTATCAGGATCATTTGACATCTCACGACTCAAGTATCAGGATCATTTGACATGTCCCGACACAAGTATCAGGATCATTTGACATGTCCCGACTCAAGTATCAGAATCATTTGATTATGTTCAGACTCAAGTATCAGGATCATTTGACATTTCCCGATTCAAGAATCAGGATCAATTGACTTGACCCGACTAAAGTATGAGGATCATTTGACATGTCCCGACACAAGTTTCAGGATCATTTGACATGTCCCGACTTAAGTATCAGGATCACTTGACATGTCCCGACTCAACTATCAGGATCATTTGACATGTCCCGACTCAAGTATGAGGATAATTTGACATCTCACGACTCAAGTATTATGATCATTTGACATGTCACGACTCAAAAATCAGGATCTTTTGATTATGTTCCGACTCAGGTATCAGGATTATTTGACATGTTCCGACTCAAGTATCAGGATCATTTGATAATGTTCTGACACAAGTATCAGGATCACTTGACATGTCCCAATACAAGTATCAGGATCATTTGAAATGTCCCGACTCAAGTATCAGAATCATTTGATTATGTTCTGACTCAAGTATCAGGATCATTTGACATCTCACGACTCAAGTATCAGGATCATTTGACATGTCCCGACACAAGTATCAGGATCATTTGACATGTCTCAACACAAGTATCAGGATCATTTGACATGTCCCGACTCAAGTATCAGAATCATTTGATTATGTTCCGACTCAAGTATCAGGATCATTTGACATCTCACGACTCAAGTATCAGGATCATTTGACATTTCCCAACACAAGTATCAGGATCATTTGACATGTCCCGACACAAGTATCAGGATCATTTGACATGTCCCAACACAAGTATCAGGATCATTTGACATGTCCCGACTCAAGTATCAGAATCATTTGATTATGTTCCGACTCAAGTATCAGGATCATTTGACATGTCCCAACACAAGTATCAGGATCATTTGACATGTCCCGACACAAGTATCAGGATCATTTGACATGTCCCGACTCAAGTATCAGAATCATTTGATTATGTTCAGACTCAAGTATCAGGATCATTTGACATGTCCCGACTCAAGTATCAGGATCATTTGATTTTGTCTCAACTCAAGTATCGGGATCAGTTGACATGTCCCGACTCAAGAATCAGGATCATTTGACATGTCCCGACTCAAGTATCAGGATCATTTGACATGTCCCGACACAAGTATCAGAATCATTTGATTATGTTCAGACTCAAGTATCAGGATCATTTGACATGTCCCGACACAAATATCAGGATCATTTGACATGTCCCGACTCAAGTATCAGAATCATTTGATTATGTTCCGACTCAAGTATCAGGATCATTTGACATCTCACGACTAAAGTATCAGGATCATTTGACATGTCCCGACTCAAGTATGAGGATCATTTGACATTTCCCGATTCAAGAATCAGGATCAATTGACTTGACCCGACTCAAGTATCAGGATCATTTGACATGTCCCGACACAAGTTTCAGGATCATTTGACATGTCCCGACTTAAGTATCAGGATCACTTGACATGTCCCGACTCAACTATCAGGATCATTTGACATGTCCCGACTCAAGTATGAGGATAATTTGACATCTCACGACTCAAGTATTATGATTATTTGACATGTCACGACTCAAAAATCAGGATCTTTTGATTATGTTCCGACTCAGGTATCAGGATTATTTGACATGTTCCGACTCAAGTATCAGGATCATTTGATAATGTTCTGACATAAGTATCAGGATCACTTGACATGTCCCAATACAAGTATCAGGATCATTTGAAATGTCCCGACTCAAGTATCAGAATCATTTGATTATGTTCCGACTCAAGTATCAGGATCATTTGACATCTCACGACTCAAGTATCAGGATCATTTGACATGTCCCGACACAAGTATCAGGATCATTTGACATGTCCCAACACAAGTATCAGGATCATTTGACATGTCCCGACTCAAGTATCAGAATCATTTGATTATGTTCCGACTCAAGTATCAGGATCATTTGACATCTCACAACTCAAGTATCAGGATCATTTGACATGTCCCAACACAAGTATAGGGATCATTTGACATGTCCCGATTAAAGAATCAGGATCAATTGACTTGTCCCGACTCAAGTATCAGGATCATTTGACATGTTCCGACTCAAGTATAGGGATCATTTGAAATGTCCCGATTAAAGAATCAGGATCAATTGAGTTGTCCCGACTCAAGTATCAGGATCATTTGACATGTCCCGACTCAAGTATCAGGATCATTTGACATGTCCCGACTTAAGTATCAGTTACATTTGACATCTCACGACTCAAGTATCAGGATCATTTAAAAAGTCCCGACACAAGTATCAGGATCATTTGACATGTCTCAACACAAGTATCAGGATCATTTGACATGTCCCGACTCAAGTATCAGAATCATTTGATTATGTTCCGACTCAAGTATCAGGATCATTTGACATCTCACGACTCAAGTATCAGGATCATTTGACATGTCCCGACACAAGTATCAGGATCATTTGACATGTCCCGACACAAGTTTCAGGATCATTTGACATGTCCCGACTTAAGTATCAGGATCACTTGACATGTCCCGACTCAACTATCAGGATCATTTGATTATGTTCAGACTCAAGTATCAGGATCATTTTACAAGTCCCGACTTAAGTATCAGGATCATTTGACATCTCACGACTCAAGTATCAGGATCGTTTGACATGTACCAATTAAAAAATCAGGATCAATTGACTTGTCTCGACTCAAGTATCAGGATCATTTGACATGTCCCGAAACAAGTTTCAGGATCATTTGACATGTCCCGACACAAGTATCAGGATCATTTGACATGTCTCAACACAAGTATCAGGATCATTTGACATGTCCCGACTCAAGTATCAGGATCATTTGATTATGTTCCGACTCAAGTATCAGGATCATTTGACATCTCACGACTCAAGTATCAGGATCATTTGACATTTCCCAACACAAGTATCAGGATCATTTGACATGTCCCGACACAAGTATCAGGATCATTTGACATGTCCCAACACAAGTATCAGGATCATTTGACATGTCCCGACTCAAGTATCAGAATCATTTGATTATGTTCCGACTCAAGTATCAGGATCATTTGACATGTCCCAACACAAGTATCAGGATCATTTGACATGTCCCGACTCAAGTATCAGAATCATTTGATTATGTTCCGACTCAAGTATCAGGATCATTTGACATCTCACGACTCAAGTATCAGGATCATTTGACATTTCCCAACACAAGTATCAGGATCATTTGACATGTCCCGACACAAGTATCAGGATCATTTGACATGTCCCAACACAAGTATCAGGATCATTTGACATGTCCCGACTCAAGTATCAGAATCATTTGATTATGTTCCGACTCAAGTATCAGGATCATTTGACATGTCCCAACACAAGTATCAGGATCATTTGACATGTCCCGACACAAGTATCAGGATCATTTGACATGTCCCGACTCAAGTATCAGAATCATTTGATTATGTTCAGACTCAAGTATCAGGATCATTTGACATGTCCCGACTCAAGTATCAGGATCATTTGATTTTGTCTCAACTCAAGTATCGGGATCAGTTGACATGTCCCGACTCAAGTATCAGAATCATTTGATTATGTTCCGACACAAATATCAGGATCATTTGACATGTCCCGACTCAAGTATCAGAATCATTTGATTATGTTCAGACTCAAGTATCAGGATCATTTGACATGTCCCGACTCAAGTATCAGGATCATTTGATTTTGTCTCAACTCAAGTATCGGGATCAGTTGACATGTCCCGACTCAAGAATCAGGATCATTTGACATGTCCCGACTCAAGTATCAGGATCATTTGACATGTCCCGACACAAGTATCAGAATCATTTGATTATGTTCAGACTCAAGTATCAGGATCATTTGACATGTCCCGACACAAATATCAGGATCATTTGACATGTCCCGACTCAAGTATCAGAATCATTTGATTATGTTCCGACTCAAGTATCAGGATCATTTGACATCTCACGACTAAAGTATCAGGATCATTTGACATGTCCCGACTCAAGTATGAGGATCATTTGACATTTCCCGATTCAAGAATCAGGATCAATTGACTTGACCCGACTCAAGTATCAGGATCATTTGACATGTCCCGACACAAGTTTCAGGATCATTTGACATGTCCCGACTTAAGTATCAGGATCACTTGACATGTCCCGACTCAACTATCAGGATCATTTGACATGTCCCGACTCAAGTATGAGGATAATTTGATATCTCACGACTCAAGTATAATGATTATTTGACATGTCACGACTCAAAAATCAGGATCTTTTGATTATGTTCCGACTCAGGTATCAGGATTATTTGACATGTTCCGACTCAAGTATCAGGATCATTTGATAATGTTCTGACATAAGTATCAGGATCACTTGACATGTCCCAATACAAGTATCAGGATCATTTGAAATGTCCCGACTCAAGTATCAGAATCATTTGATTATGTTCCGACTCAAGTATCAGGATCATTTGACATCTCACGACTCAAGTATCAGGATCATTTGA
Source organism: Hesperophylax magnus (assembly GCA_026573805.1). Lineage (NCBI taxonomy): Eukaryota > Metazoa > Arthropoda > Insecta > Trichoptera > Limnephilidae > Hesperophylax > Hesperophylax magnus. The sequence continues at coordinate 883,461 of JAIUSX010000130.1, forward strand.
CATGTCCCGACACAAGTATCAGGATCATTTGACATGTCCCAACACAAGTATCAGGATCATTTGACATGTCCCGACTCAAGTATCAGAATCATTTGATTATGTTCCGACTCAAGTATCAGGATCATTTGACATCTCACAACTCAAGTATCAGGATCATTTGACATGTCCCAACACAAGTATAGGGATCATTTGACATGTCCCGATTAAAGAATCAGGATCAATTGACTTGTCCCGACTCAAGTATCAGGATCATTTGACATGTTCCGACTCAAGTATAGGGATCATTTGAAATGTCACGATTAAAGAATCAGGATCAATTGAGTTGTCCCGACTCAAGTATCAGGATCATTTGACATGTCCCGACTCAAGTATCAGGATCATTTGACATGTCCCGACTTAAGTATCAGTTACATTTGACATCTCACGACTCAAGTATCAGGATCATTTAACAAGTCCCGACACAAGTATCAGGATCATTTGACATGTCTCAACACAAGTATCAGGATCATTTGACATGTCCCGACTCAAGTATCAGAATCATTTGATTATGTTCCGACTCAAGTATCAGGATCATTTGACATCTCACGACTCAAGTATCAGGATCATTTGACATGTCCCGACACAAGTATCAGGATCATTTGACATGTCCCGACACAAGTTTCAGGATCATTTGACATGTCCCGACTTAAGTATCAGGATCACTTGACATGTCCCGACTCAACTATCAGGATCATTTGATTATGTTCAGACTCAAGTATCAGGATCATTTTACAAGTCCCGACTTAAGTATCAGGATCATTTGACATCTCACGACTCAAGTATCAGGATCGTTTGACATGTACCAATTAAAAAATCAGGATCAATTGACTTGTCTCGACTCAAGTATCAGGATCATTTGACATGTCCCGAAACAAGTTTCAGGATCATTTGACATGTCCCGACACAAGAATCAGGATCATTTGACATGTCTCAACACAAGTATCAGGATCATTTGACATGTCCCGACTCAAGTATCAGAATCATTTGATTATGTTCCGACTCAAGTATCAGGATCATTTGACATCTCACGACTCAAGTATCAGGATCATTTGACATTTCCCAACACAAGTATCAGGATCATTTGACATGTCCCGACACAAGTATCAGGATCATTTGACATGTCCCAACACAAGTATCAGGATCATTTGACATGTCCCGACTCAAGTATCAGAATCATTTGATTATGTTCCGACTCAAGTATCAGGATCATTTGACATGTCCCAACACAAGTATCAGGATCATTTGACATGTCCCGACTCAAGTATCAGAATCATTTGATTATGTTCCGACTCACTTATCAGGATCATTTGACATCTCACGACTCAAGTATCAGGATCATTTGACATTTCCCAACACAAGTATCAGGATCATTTGACATGTCCCGACACAAGTATCAGGATCATTTGACATGTCCCAACACAAGTATCAGGATCATTTGACATGTCCCGACTCAAGTATCAGAATCATTTGATTATGTTCCGACTCAAGTATCAGGATCATTTGACATGTCCCAACACAAGTATCAGGATCATTTGACATGTCCCGACACAAATATCAGGATCATTTGACATGTCCCGACTCAAGTATCAGAATCATTTGATTATGTTCAGACTCAAGTATCAGGATCATTTGACATGTCCCGACTCAAGTATCAGGATCATTTGATTTTGTCTCAACTCAAGTATCGGGATCAGTTGACATGTCCCGACTCAAGAATCAGGATCATTTGACATGTCCCGACTCAAGTATCAGGATCATTTGACATGTCCCGACACAAGTATCAGAATCATTTGATTATGTTCAGACTCAAGTATCAGGATCATTTGACATGTCCCGACACAAATATCAGGATCATTTGACATGTCCCGACTCAAGTATCAGAATCATTTGATTATGTTCCGACCCAAGTATCAGGATCATTTGACATCTCACGACTAAAGTATCAGGATCATTTGACATGTCCCGACTCAAGTATGAGGATCATTTGACATTTCCCGATTCAAGAATCAGGATCAATTGACTTGACCCGACTCAAGTATCAGGATCATTTGACATGTCCCGACACAAGTTTCAGGATCATTTGACATGTCCCGACTTAAGTATCAGGATCACTTGACATGTCCCGACTCAACTATCAGGATCATTTGACATGTCCCGACTCAAGTATCAGGATCATTTGACATGTTCCGACTCAAGTATAGGGATCATTTGAAATGTCCCGATTAAAGAATCAGGATCAATTGAGTTGTCCCGACTCAAGTATCAGGATCATTTGACATGTCCCGACTCAAGTATCAGAATCATTTGGTTATGTTCCGACTCAAGTATCAGGATCATTTGACATCTCACGACTCAAGTATCAGGATCATTTGACATTTCCCAACACAAGTATCAGGATCATTTGACATGTCCCGACAAAAGTATCAGGATCATTTGACATGTCCCAACACAAGTATCAGGATCACTTGACATGTCCCGACTCAACTATCAGGATCATTTGACATGTCCCGACTCAAGTATCAGGATCATTTGACATGTTCCGACTCAAGTATAGGGATCATTTGAAATGTCCCGATTAAAGAATCAGGATCATTTGACATGTCTCAACACAAGTATCAGGATCATTTGACATGTCCCGACTCAAGTATCAGAATCATTTGATTATGTTCCGACTCAAGTATCAGGATCATTTGACATCTCACGACTCAAGTATCAGGATCATTTGACATTTCCCAACACAAGTATCAGGATCATTTGACATGTCCCGACACAAGTATCAGGATCATTTGACATGTCCCAACACAAGTATCAGGATCATTTGACATGTCCCGACTCAAGTATCAGAATCATTTGATTATGTTCCGACTCAAGTATCAGGATCATTTGACATGTCCCAACACAAGTATCAGGATCATTTGACATGTCCCGACACAAGTATCAGGATCATTTGACATGTCCCGACTCAAGTATCAGAATCATTTGATTATGTTCAGACTCAAGTATCAGGATCATTTGACATGTCCCGACTCAAGTATCAGGATCATTTGATTTTGTCTCAACTCAAGTATCGGGATCAGTTGACATGTCCCGACTCAAGAATCAGGATCATTTGACATGTCCCGACTCAAGTATCAGGATCATTTGACATGTCCCGACACAAGTATCAGAATCATTTGATTATGTTCAGACTCAAGTATCAGGATCATTTGACATGTCCCGACACAAATATCAGGATCATTTGACATGTCCCGACTCAAGTATCAGAATCATTTGATTATGTTCCGACTCAAGTATCAGGATCATTCGACATCTCACAACTCAAGTATCAGGATCATTTGACATGTCCCAACACAAGTATAGGGATCATTTGACATGTCCCGATTAAAGAATCAGGATCAATTGACTTGTCCCGACTCAAGTATCAGGATCATTTGACATGTTCCGACTCAAGTATAGGGATCATTTGAAATGTCCCGATTAAAGAATCAGGATCAATTGAGTTGTCCCGACTCAAGTATCAGGATCATTTGACATGTCCCGACTCAAGTATCAGGATCATTTGACTTGTCCCGACTTAAGTATCAGTTACATTTGACATCTCACGACTCAAGTATCAGGATCATTTAAAAAGTCCCGACACAAGTATCAGGATCATTTGACATGTCTCAACACAAGTATCAGGATCATTTGACATGTCCCGACTCAAGTATCAGAATCATTTGATTATGTTCCGACTCAAGTATCAGGATCATTTGACATCTCACGACTCAAGTATCAGGATCATTTGACATGTCTCGACACAAGTATCAGGATCATTTGACATGTCCCGACACAAGTTTCAGGATCATTTGACATGTCCCGACTTAAGTATCAGGATCACTTGACATGTCCCGACTCAACTATCAGGATCATTTGACATGTCCCGACTCAAGTATCAGGATCATTTGACATGTTCCGACTCAAGTATAGGGATCATTTGAAATGTCCCGATTAAAGAATCAGGATCAATTGAGTTGTCCCGACTCAAGTATCAGGATCATTTGACATGTCCCGACTCAAGTATCAGAATCATTTGATTATGTTCCGACTCAAGTATCAGGATCTTTTGACATCTCACGACTCAAGTATTATGATCATTTGACATGTCCCGACTCAAAAATCAGGATCTTTTGATTATGTTCCGACTCAGGTATCAGGATTATTTGACATGTTCCGACACAAGTATCAGGATCATTTGATAATGTTCTGACACAAGTATCAGGATCACTTGACCTGTCCCAATACAAGTATCAGGATCATTTGAAATGTCCCGACTCAAGTATCAGAATCATTTGATTATGTTCCCACTCAAGTATCAGGATCATTTGACATCTCACGACTCAAGTATCAGGATCATTTGACATGTCCCGACACAAGTATCAGGATCATTTGACATGTCCCGACTCAAGTATCAGAATCATTTGATTATGTTCAGACTCAAGTATCAGGATCATTTGACATTTCCCGATTCAAGAATCAGGATCAATTGACTTGACCCGACTAAAGTATGAGGATCATTTGACATGTCCCGACACAAGTTTCAGGATCATTTGACATGTCCCGACTTAAGTATCAGGATCACTTGACATGTCCCGACTCAACTATCAGGATCATTTGACATGTCCCGACTCAAGTATGAGGATAATTTGACATCTCACGACTCAAGTATTATGATCATTTGACATGTCACGACTCAAAAATCAGGATCTTTTGATTATGTTCCGACTCAGGTATCAGGATTATTTGACATGTTCCGACTCAAGTATCAGGATCATTTGATAATGTTCTGACACAAGTATCAGGATCACTTGACATGTCCCAATACAAGTATCAGGATCATTTGAAATGTCCCGACTCAAGTATCAGAATCATTTGATTATGTTCTGACTCAAGTATCAGGATCATTTGACATCTCACGACTCAAGTATCAGGATCATTTGACATGTCCCGACACAAGTATCAGGATCATTTGACATGTCTCAACACAAGTATCAGGATCATTTGACATGTCCCGACTCAAGTATCAGAATCATTTGATTATGTTCCGACTCAAGTATCAGGATCATTTGACATCTCACGACTCAAGTATCAGGATCATTTGACATTTCCCAACACAAGTATCAGGATCATTTGACATGTCCCGACACAAGTATCAGGATCATTTGACATGTCCCAACACAAGTATCAGGATCATTTGACATGTCCCGACTCAAGTATCAGAATCATTTGATTATGTTCCGACTCAAGTATCAGGATCATTTGACATGTCCCAACACAAGTATCAGGATCATTTGACATGTCCCGACACAAGTATCAGGATCATTTGACATGTCCCGACTCAAGTATCAGAATCATTTGATTATGTTCAGACTCAAGTATCAGGATCATTTGACATGTCCCGACTCAAGTATCAGGATCATTTGATTTTGTCTCAACTCAAGTATCGGGATCAGTTGACATGTCCCGACTCAAGAATCAGGATCATTTGACATGTCCCGACTCAAGTATCAGGATCATTTGACATGTCCCGACACAAGTATCAGAATCATTTGATTATGTTCAGACTCAAGTATCAGGATCATTTGACATGTCCCGACACAAATATCAGGATCATTTGACATGTCCCGACTCAAGTATCAGAATCATTTGATTATGTTCCGACTCAAGTATCAGGATCATTTGACATCTCACGACTAAAGTATCAGGATCATTTGACATGTCCCGACTCAAGTATGAGGATCATTTGACATTTCCCGATTCAAGAATCAGGATCAATTGACTTGACCCGACTCAAGTATCAGGATCATTTGACATGTCCCGACACAAGTTTCAGGATCATTTGACATGTCCCGACTTAAGTATCAGGATCACTTGACATGTCCCGACTCAACTATCAGGATCATTTGACATGTCCCGACTCAAGTATGAGGATAATTTGACATCTCACGACTCAAGTATTATGATTATTTGACATGTCACGACTCAAAAATCAGGATCTTTTGATTATGTTCCGACTCAGGTATCAGGATTATTTGACATGTTCCGACTCAAGTATCAGGATCATTTGATAATGTTCTGACATAAGTATCAGGATCACTTGACATGTCCCAATACAAGTATCAGGATCATTTGAAATGTCCCGACTCAAGTATCAGAATCATTTGATTATGTTCCGACTCAAGTATCAGGATCATTTGACATCTCACGACTCAAGTATCAGGATCATTTGACATGTCCCGACACAAGTATCAGGATCATTTGACATGTCCCAACACAAGTATCAGGATCATTTGACATGTCCCGACTCAAGTATCAGAATCATTTGATTATGTTCCGACTCAAGTATCAGGATCATTTGACATCTCACAACTCAAGTATCAGGATCATTTGACATGTCCCAACACAAGTATAGGGATCATTTGACATGTCCCGATTAAAGAATCAGGATCAATTGACTTGTCCCGACTCAAGTATCAGGATCATTTGACATGTTCCGACTCAAGTATAGGGATCATTTGAAATGTCCCGATTAAAGAATCAGGATCAATTGAGTTGTCCCGACTCAAGTATCAGGATCATTTGACATGTCCCGACTCAAGTATCAGGATCATTTGACATGTCCCGACTTAAGTATCAGTTACATTTGACATCTCACGACTCAAGTATCAGGATCATTTAAAAAGTCCCGACACAAGTATCAGGATCATTTGACATGTCTCAACACAAGTATCAGGATCATTTGACATGTCCCGACTCAAGTATCAGAATCATTTGATTATGTTCCGACTCAAGTATCAGGATCATTTGACATCTCACGACTCAAGTATCAGGATCATTTGACATGTCCCGACACAAGTATCAGGATCATTTGACATGTCCCGACACAAGTTTCAGGATCATTTGACATGTCCCGACTTAAGTATCAGGATCACTTGACATGTCCCGACTCAACTATCAGGATCATTTGATTATGTTCAGACTCAAGTATCAGGATCATTTTACAAGTCCCGACTTAAGTATCAGGATCATTTGACATCTCACGACTCAAGTATCAGGATCGTTTGACATGTACCAATTAAAAAATCAGGATCAATTGACTTGTCTCGACTCAAGTATCAGGATCATTTGACATGTCCCGAAACAAGTTTCAGGATCATTTGACATGTCCCGACACAAGTATCAGGATCATTTGACATGTCTCAACACAAGTATCAGGATCATTTGACATGTCCCGACTCAAGTATCAGGATCATTTGATTATGTTCCGACTCAAGTATCAGGATCATTTGACATCTCACGACTCAAGTATCAGGATCATTTGACATTTCCCAACACAAGTATCAGGATCATTTGACATGTCCCGACACAAGTATCAGGATCATTTGACATGTCCCAACACAAGTATCAGGATCATTTGACATGTCCCGACTCAAGTATCAGAATCATTTGATTATGTTCCGACTCAAGTATCAGGATCATTTGACATGTCCCAACACAAGTATCAGGATCATTTGACATGTCCCGACTCAAGTATCAGAATCATTTGATTATGTTCCGACTCAAGTATCAGGATCATTTGACATCTCACGACTCAAGTATCAGGATCATTTGACATTTCCCAACACAAGTATCAGGATCATTTGACATGTCCCGACACAAGTATCAGGATCATTTGACATGTCCCAACACAAGTATCAGGATCATTTGACATGTCCCGACTCAAGTATCAGAATCATTTGATTATGTTCCGACTCAAGTATCAGGATCATTTGACATGTCCCAACACAAGTATCAGGATCATTTGACATGTCCCGACACAAGTATCAGGATCATTTGACATGTCCCGACTCAAGTATCAGAATCATTTGATTATGTTCAGACTCAAGTATCAGGATCATTTGACATGTCCCGACTCAAGTATCAGGATCATTTGATTTTGTCTCAACTCAAGTATCGGGATCAGTTGACATGTCCCGACTCAAGTATCAGAATCATTTGATTATGTTCCGACACAAATATCAGGATCATTTGACATGTCCCGACTCAAGTATCAGAATCATTTGATTATGTTCAGACTCAAGTATCAGGATCATTTGACATGTCCCGACTCAAGTATCAGGATCATTTGATTTTGTCTCAACTCAAGTATCGGGATCAGTTGACATGTCCCGACTCAAGAATCAGGATCATTTGACATGTCCCGACTCAAGTATCAGGATCATTTGACATGTCCCGACACAAGTATCAGAATCATTTGATTATGTTCAGACTCAAGTATCAGGATCATTTGACATGTCCCGACACAAATATCAGGATCATTTGACATGTCCCGACTCAAGTATCAGAATCATTTGATTATGTTCCGACTCAAGTATCAGGATCATTTGACATCTCACGACTAAAGTATCAGGATCATTTGACATGTCCCGACTCAAGTATGAGGATCATTTGACATTTCCCGATTCAAGAATCAGGATCAATTGACTTGACCCGACTCAAGTATCAGGATCATTTGACATGTCCCGACACAAGTTTCAGGATCATTTGACATGTCCCGACTTAAGTATCAGGATCACTTGACATGTCCCGACTCAACTATCAGGATCATTTGACATGTCCCGACTCAAGTATGAGGATAATTTGATATCTCACGACTCAAGTATAATGATTATTTGACATGTCACGACTCAAAAATCAGGATCTTTTGATTATGTTCCGACTCAGGTATCAGGATTATTTGACATGTTCCGACTCAAGTATCAGGATCATTTGATAATGTTCTGACATAAGTATCAGGATCACTTGACATGTCCCAATACAAGTATCAGGATCATTTGAAATGTCCCGACTCAAGTATCAGAATCATTTGATTATGTTCCGACTCAAGTATCAGGATCATTTGACATCTCACGACTCAAGTATCAGGATCATTTGACATGTCCCGACACAAGTATCAGGATCATTTGACATGTCCCAACACAAGTATCAGGATCATTTGACATGTCCCGACTCAAGTATCAGAATCATTTGATTATGTTCCGACTCAAGTATCAGGATCATTTGACATCTCACAACTCAAGTATCAGGATCATTTGACATGTCCCAACACAAGTATAGGGATCATTTGACATGTCCCGATTAAAGAATCAGGATCAATTGACTTGTCCCGACTCAAGTATCAGGATCATTTGACATGTTCCGACTCAAGTATAGGGATCATTTGAAATGTCACGATTAAAGAATCAGGATCAATTGAGTTGTCCCGACTCAAGTATCAGGATCATTTGACATGTCCCGACTCAAGTATCAGGATCATTTGACATGTCCCGACTTAAGTATCAGTTACATTTGACATCTCACGACTCAAGTATCAGGATCATTTAACAAGTCCCGACACAAGTATCAGGATCATTTGACATGTCTCAACACAAGTATCAGGATCATTTGACATGTCCCGACTCAAGTATCAGAATCATTTGATTATGTTCCGACTCAAGTATCAGGATCATTTGACATCTCACGACTCAAGTATCAGGATCATTTGACATGTCCCGACACAAGTATCAGGATCATTTGACATGTCCCGACACAAGTTTCAGGATCATTTGACATGTCCCGACTTAAGTATCAGGATCACTTGACATGTCCCGACTCAACTATCAGGATCATTTGATTATGTTCAGACTCAAGTATCAGGATCATTTTACAAGTCCCGACTTAAGTATCAGGATCATTTGACATCTCACGACTCAAGTATCAGGATCGTTTGACATGTACCAATTAAAAAATCAGGATCAATTGACTTGTCTCGACTCAAGTATCAGGATCATTTGACATGTCCCGAAACAAGTTTCAGGATCATTTGACATGTCCCGACACAAGTATCAGGATCATTTGACATGTCTCAACACAAGTATCAGGATCATTTGACATGTCCCGACTCAAGTATCAGAATCATTTGATTATGTTCCGACTCAAGTATCAGGATCATTTGACATCTCACGACTCAAGTATCAGGATCATTTGACATTTCCCAACACAAGTATCAGGATCATTTGACATGTCCCGACACAAGTATCAGGATCATTTGACATGTCCCAACACAAGTATCAGGATCATTTGACATGTCCCGACTCAAGTATCAGAATCATTTGATTATGTTCCGACTCAAGTATCAGGATCATTTGACATGTCCCAACACAAGTATCAGGATCATTTGACATGTCCCGACTCAAGTATCAGAATCATTTGATTATGTTCCGACTCACTTATCAGGATCATTTGACATCTCACGACTCAAGTATCAGGATCATTTGACATTTCCCAACACAAGTATCAGGATCATTTGACATGTCCCGACACAAGTATCAGGATCATTTGACATGTCCCAACACAAGTATCAGGATCATTTGACATGTCCCGACTCAAGTATCAGAATCATTTGATTATGTTCCGACTCAAGTATCAGGATCATTTGACATGTCCCAACACAAGTATCAGGATCATTTGACATGTCCCGACACAAATATCAGGATCATTTGACATGTCCCGACTCAAGTATCAGAATCATTTGATTATGTTCAGACTCAAGTATCAGGATCATTTGACATGTCCCGACTCAAGTATCAGGATCATTTGATTTTGTCTCAACTCAAGTATCGGGATCAGTTGACATGTCCCGACTCAAGAATCAGGATCATTTGACATGTCCCGACTCAAGTATCAGGATCATTTGACATGTCCCGACACAAGTATCAGAATCATTTGATTATGTTCAGACTCAAGTATCAGGATCATTTGACATGTCCCGACACAAATATCAGGATCATTTGACATGTCCCGACTCAAGTATCAGAATCATTTGATTATGTTCCGACCCAAGTATCAGGATCATTTGACATCTCACGACTAAAGTATCAGGATCATTTGACATGTCCCGACTCAAGTATGAGGATCATTTGACATTTCCCGATTCAAGAATCAGGATCAATTGACTTGACCCGACTCAAGTATCAGGATCATTTGACATGTCCCGACACAAGTTTCAGGATCATTTGACATGTCCCGACTTAAGTATCAGGATCACTTGACATGTCCCGACTCAACTATCAGGATCATTTGACATGTCCCGACTCAAGTATCAGGATCATTTGACATGTTCCGACTCAAGTATAGGGATCATTTGAAATGTCCCGATTAAAGAATCAGGATCAATTGAGTTGTCCCGACTCAAGTATCAGGATCATTTGACATGTCCCGACTCAAGTATCAGAATCATTTGGTTATGTTCCGACTCAAGTATCAGGATCATTTGACATCTCACGACTCAAGTATCAGGATCATTTGACATTTCCCAACACAAGTATCAGGATCATTTGACATGTCCCGACAAAAGTATCAGGATCATTTGACATGTCCCAACACAAGTATCAGGATCACTTGACATGTCCCGACTCAACTATCAGGATCATTTGACATGTCCCGACTCAAGTATCAGGATCATTTGACATGTTCCGACTCAAGTATAGGGATCATTTGAAATGTCCCGATTAAAGAATCAGGATCATTTGACATGTCTCAACACAAGTATCAGGATCATTTGACATGTCCCGACTCAAGTATCAGAATCATTTGATTATGTTCCGACTCAAGTATCAGGATCATTTGACATCTCACGACTCAAGTATCAGGATCATTTGACATTTCCCAACACAAGTATCAGGATCATTTGACATGTCCCGACACAAGTATCAGGATCATTTGACATGTCCCAACACAAGTATCAGGATCATTTGACATGTCCCGACTCAAGTATCAGAATCATTTGATTATGTTCCGACTCAAGTATCAGGATCATTTGACATGTCCCAACACAAGTATCAGGATCATTTGACATGTCCCGACACAAGTATCAGGATCATTTGACATGTCCCGACTCAAGTATCAGAATCATTTGATTATGTTCAGACTCAAGTATCAGGATCATTTGACATGTCCCGACTCAAGTATCAGGATCATTTGATTTTGTCTCAACTCAAGTATCGGGATCAGTTGACATGTCCCGACTCAAGAATCAGGATCATTTGACATGTCCCGACTCAAGTATCAGGATCATTTGACATGTCCCGACACAAGTATCAGAATCATTTGATTATGTTCAGACTCAAGTATCAGGATCATTTGACATGTCCCGACACAAATATCAGGATCATTTGACATGTCCCGACTCAAGTATCAGAATCATTTGATTATGTTCCGACTCAAGTATCAGGATCATTTGACATCTCACGACTAAAGTATCAGGATCATTTGACATGTCCCGACTCAAGTATGAGGATCATTTGACATTTCCCGATTCAAGAATCAGGATCAATTGACTTGACCCGACTCAAGTATCAGGATCATTTGACATGTCCCGACACAAGTTTCAGGATCATTTGACATGTCCCGACTTAAGTATCAGGATCACTTGACATGTCCCGACTCAACTATCAGGATCATTTGACATGTCCCGACTCAAGTATGAGGATAATTTGACATCTCACGACTCAAGTATTATGATTATTTGACATGTCACGACTCAAAAATCAGGATCTTTTGATTATGTTCCGACTCAGGTATCAGGATTATTTGACATGTTCCGACTCAAGTATCAGGATCATTTGATAATGTTCTGACATAAGTATCAGGATCACTTGACATGTCCCAATACAAGTATCAGGATCATTTGAAATGTCCCGACTCAAGTATCAGAATCATTTGATTATGTTCCGACTCAAGTATCAGGATTATTTGACATCTCACGACTCAAGTATCAGGATCATTTGACATGTCCCGACACAAGTATCAGGATCATTTGACATGTCCCAACACAAGTATCAGGATCATTTGACATGTCCCGACTCAAGTATCAGAATCATTTGATTATGTTCCGACTCAAGTATCAGGATCATTTGACATCTCACAACTCAAGTATCAGGATCATTTGACATGTCCCAACACAAGTATAGGGATCATTTGACATGTCCCGATTAAAGAATCAGGATCAATTGACTTGTCCCGACTCAAGTATCAGGATCATTTGACATGTTCCGACTCAAGTATAGGGATCATTTGAAATGTCCCGATTAAAGAATCAGGATCAATTGAGTTGTCCCGACTCAAGTATCAGGATCATTTGACATGTCCCGACTCAAGTATCAGGATCATTTGACTTGTCCCGACTTAAGTATCAGTTACATTTGACATCTCACGACTCAAGTATCAGGATCATTTAAAAAGTCCCGACACAAGTATCAGGATCATTTGACATGTCTCAACACAAGTATCAGGATCATTTGACATGTCCCGACTCAAGTATCAGAATCATTTGATTATGTTCCGACTCAAGTATCAGGATCATTTGACATCTCACGACTCAAGTATCAGGATCATTTGACATGTCTCGACACAAGTATCAGGATCATTTGACATGTCCCGACACAAGTTTCAGGATCATTTGACATGTCCCGACTTAAGTATCAGGATCACTTGACATGTCCCGACTCAACTATCAGGATCATTTGACATGTCCCGACTCAAGTATCAGGATCATTTGACATGTTCCGACTCAAGTATAGGGATCATTTGAAATGTCCCGATTAAAGAATCAGGATCAATTGAGTTGTCCCGACTCAAGTATCAGGATCATTTGACATGTCCCGACTCAAGTATCAGAATCATTTGATTATGTTCCGACTCAAGTATCAGGATCTTTTGACATCTCACGACTCAAGTATTATGATCATTTGACATGTCCCGACTCAAAAATCAGGATCTTTTGATTATGTTCCGACTCAGGTATCAGGATTATTTGACATGTTCCGACACAAGTATCAGGATCATTTGATAATGTTCTGACACAAGTATCAGGATCACTTGACCTGTCCCAATACAAGTATCAGGATCATTTGAAATGTCCCGACTCAAGTATCAGAATCATTTGATTATGTTCCCACTCAAGTATCAGGATCATTTGACATCTCACGACTCAAGTATCAGGATCATTTGACATGTCCCGACACAAGTATCAGGATCATTTGACATGTCCCGACTCAAGTATCAGAATCATTTGATTATGTTCAGACTCAAGTATCAGGATCATTTGACATTTCCCGATTCAAGAATCAGGATCAATTGACTTGACCCGACTAAAGTATGAGGATCATTTGACATGTCCCGACACAAGTTTCAGGATCATTTGACATGTCCCGACTTAAGTATCAGGATCACTTGACATGTCCCGACTCAACTATCAGGATCATTTGACATGTCCCGACTCAAGTATGAGGATAATTTGACATCTCACGACTCAAGTATTATGATCATTTGACATGTCACGACTCAAAAATCAGGATCTTTTGATTATGTTCCGACTCAGGTATCAGGATTATTTGACATGTTCCGACTCAAGTATCAGGATCATTTGATAATGTTCTGACACAAGTATCAGGATCACTTGACATGTCCCAATACAAGTATCAGGATCATTTGAAATGTCCCGACTCAAGTATCAGAATCATTTGATTATGTTCTGACTCAAGTATCAGGATCATTTGACATCTCACGACTCAAGTATCAGGATCATTTGACATGTCCCGACACAAGTATCAGGATCATTTGACATGTCTCAACACAAGTATCAGGATCATTTGACATGTCCCGACTCAAGTATCAGAATCATTTGATTATGTTCCGACTCAAGTATCAGGATCATTTGACATCTCACGACTCAAGTATCAGGATCATTTGACATTTCCCAACACAAGTATCAGGATCATTTGACATGTCCCGACACAAGTATCAGGATCATTTGACATGTCCCAACACAAGTATCAGGATCATTTGACATGTCCCGACTCAAGTATCAGAATCATTTGATTATGTTCCGACTCAAGTATCAGGATCATTTGACATGTCCCAACACAAGTATCAGGATCATTTGACATGTCCCGACACAAGTATCAGGATCATTTGACATGTCCCGACTCAAGTATCAGAATCATTTGATTATGTTCAGACTCAAGTATCAGGATCATTTGACATGTCCCGACTCAAGTATCAGGATCATTTGATTTTGTCTCAACTCAAGTATCGGGATCAGTTGACATGTCCCGACTCAAGAATCAGGATCATTTGACATGTCCCGACTCAAGTATCAGGATCATTTGACATGTCCCGACACAAGTATCAGAATCATTTGATTATGTTCAGACTCAAGTATCAGGATCATTTGACATGTCCCGACACAAATATCAGGATCATTTGACATGTCCCGACTCAAGTATCAGAATCATTTGATTATGTTCCGACTCAAGTATCAGGATCATTTGACATCTCACGACTAAAGTATCAGGATCATTTGACATGTCCCGACTCAAGTATGAGGATCATTTGACATTTCCCGATTCAAGAATCAGGATCAATTGACTTGACCCGACTCAAGTATCAGGATCATTTGACATGTCCCGACACAAGTTTCAGGATCATTTGACATGTCCCGACTTAAGTATCAGGATCACTTGACATGTCCCGACTCAACTATCAGGATCATTTGACATGTCCCGACTCAAGTATGAGGATAATTTGACATCTCACGACTCAAGTATTATGATTATTTGACATGTCACGACTCAAAAATCAGGATCTTTTGATTATGTTCCGACTCAGGTATCAGGATTATTTGACATGTTCCGACTCAAGTATCAGGATCATTTGATAATGTTCTGACATAAGTATCAGGATCACTTGACATGTCCCAATACAAGTATCAGGATCATTTGAAATGTCCCGACTCAAGTATCAGAATCATTTGATTATGTTCCGACTCAAGTATCAGGATCATTTGACATCTCACGACTCAAGTATCAGGATCATTTGACATGTCCCGACACAAGTATCAGGATCATTTGACATGTCCCAACACAAGTATCAGGATCATTTGACATGTCCCGACTCAAGTATCAGAATCATTTGATTATGTTCCGACTCAAGTATCAGGATCATTTGACATCTCACAACTCAAGTATCAGGATCATTTGACATGTCCCAACACAAGTATAGGGATCATTTGACATGTCCCGATTAAAGAATCAGGATCAATTGACTTGTCCCGACTCAAGTATCAGGATCATTTGACATGTTCCGACTCAAGTATAGGGATCATTTGAAATGTCCCGATTAAAGAATCAGGATCAATTGAGTTGTCCCGACTCAAGTATCAGGATCATTTGACATGTCCCGACTCAAGTATCAGGATCATTTGACATGTCCCGACTTAAGTATCAGTTACATTTGACATCTCACGACTCAAGTATCAGGATCATTTAAAAAGTCCCGACACAAGTATCAGGATCATTTGACATGTCTCAACACAAGTATCAGGATCATTTGACATGTCCCGACTCAAGTATCAGAATCATTTGATTATGTTCCGACTCAAGTATCAGGATCATTTGACATCTCACGACTCAAGTATCAGGATCATTTGACATGTCCCGACACAAGTATCAGGATCATTTGACATGTCCCGACACAAGTTTCAGGATCATTTGACATGTCCCGACTTAAGTATCAGGATCACTTGACATGTCCCGACTCAACTATCAGGATCATTTGATTATGTTCAGACTCAAGTATCAGGATCATTTTACAAGTCCCGACTTAAGTATCAGGATCATTTGACATCTCACGACTCAAGTATCAGGATCGTTTGACATGTACCAATTAAAAAATCAGGATCAATTGACTTGTCTCGACTCAAGTATCAGGATCATTTGACATGTCCCGAAACAAGTTTCAGGATCATTTGACATGTCCCGACACAAGTATCAGGATCATTTGACATGTCTCAACACAAGTATCAGGATCATTTGACATGTCCCGACTCAAGTATCAGGATCATTTGATTATGTTCCGACTCAAGTATCAGGATCATTTGACATCTCACGACTCAAGTATCAGGATCATTTGACATTTCCCAACACAAGTATCAGGATCATTTGACATGTCCCGACACAAGTATCAGGATCATTTGACATGTCCCAACACAAGTATCAGGATCATTTGACATGTCCCGACTCAAGTATCAGAATCATTTGATTATGTTCCGACTCAAGTATCAGGATCATTTGACATGTCCCAACACAAGTATCAGGATCATTTGACATGTCCCGACTCAAGTATCAGAATCATTTGATTATGTTCCGACTCAAGTATCAGGATCATTTGACATCTCACGACTCAAGTATCAGGATCATTTGACATTTCCCAACACAAGTATCAGGATCATTTGACATGTCCCGACACAAGTATCAGGATCATTTGACATGTCCCAACACAAGTATCAGGATCATTTGACATGTCCCGACTCAAGTATCAGAATCATTTGATTATGTTCCGACTCAAGTATCAGGATCATTTGACATGTCCCAACACAAGTATCAGGATCATTTGACATGTCCCGACACAAGTATCAGGATCATTTGACATGTCCCGACTCAAGTATCAGAATCATTTGATTATGTTCAGACTCAAGTATCAGGATCATTTGACATGTCCCGACTCAAGTATCAGGATCATTTGATTTTGTCTCAACTCAAGTATCGGGATCAGTTGACATGTCCCGACTCAAGAATCAGGATCATTTGACATGTCCCGACTCAAGTATCAGGATCATTTGACATGTCCCGACACAAGTATCAGAATCATTTGATTATGTTCAGACTCAAGTATCAGGATCATTTGACATGTCCCGACACAAATATCAGGATCATTTGACATGTCCCGACTCAAGTATCAGAATCATTTGATTATGTTCCGACCCAAGTATCAGGATCATTTGACATCTCACGACTAAAGTATCAGGATCATTTGACATGTCCCGACTCAAGTATGAGGATCATTTGACATTTCCCGATTCAAGAATCAGGATCAATTGACTTGACCCGACTCAAGTATCAGGATCATTTGACATGTCCCGACACAAGTTTCAGGATCATTTGACATGTCCCGACTTAAGTATCAGGATCACTTGACATGTCCCGACTCAACTATCAGGATCATTTGACATGTCCCGACTCAAGTATCAGGATCATTTGACATGTTCCGACTCAAGTATAGGGATCATTTGAAATGTCCCGATTAAAGAATCAGGATCAATTGAGTTGTCCCGACTCAAGTATCAGGATCATTTGACATGTCCCGACTCAAGTATCAGAATCATTTGATTATGTTCCGACTCAAGTATCAGGATCATTTGACATCTCACGACTCAAGTATCAGGATCATTTGACATTTCCCAACACAAGTATCAGGATCATTTGACATGTCCCGACAAAAGTATCAGGATCATTTGACATGTCCCAACACAAGTATCAGGATCACTTGACATGTCCCGACTCAACTATCAGGATCATTTGACATGTCCCGACTCAAGTATCAGGATCATTTGACATGTTCCGACTCAAGTATAGGGATCATTTGAAATGTCCCGATTAAAGAATCAGGATCATTTGACATGTCTCAACACAAGTATCAGGATCATTTGACATGTCCCGACTCAAGTATCAGAATCATTTGATTATGTTCCGACTCAAGTATCAGGATCATTTGACATCTCACGACTCAAGTATCAGGATCATTTGACATTTCCCAACACAAGTATCAGGATCATTTGACATGTCCCGACACAAGTATCAGGATCATTTGACATGTCCCAACACAAGTATCAGGATCATTTGACATGTCCCGACTCAAGTATCAGAATCATTTGATTATGTTCCGACTCAAGTATCAGGATCATTTGACATGTCCCAACACAAGTATCAGGATCATTTGACATGTCCCGACACAAGTATCAGGATCATTTGACATGTCCCGACTCAAGTATCAGAATCATTTGATTATGTTCCGACTCAAGTATCAGGATCATTTGACATGTCCCAACGCAAGTATCAGGATCATTTGATTTTGTCTCAACTCAAGTATCGGGATCAGTTGACATGTCCCGACTCAAGAATCAGGATCATTTGACATGTCCCGACTCAAGTATCAGGATCATTTGACATGTCCCGACACAAGTATCAGAATCATTTGATTATGTTCAGACTCAAGTATCAGGATCATTTGACATGTCCCGACACAAATATCAGGATCATTTGACATGTCCCGACTCAAGTATCAGAATCATTTGATTATGTTCCGACTCAAGTATCAGGATCATTTGACATCTCACGACTAAAGTATCAGGATCATTTGACATGTCCCGACTCAAGTATGAGGATCATTTGACATTTCCCGATTCAAGAATCAGGATCAATTGACTTGACCCGACTCAAGTATCAGGATCATTTGACATGTCCCGACACAAGTTTCAGGATCATTTGACATGTCCCGACTTAAGTATCAGGATCACTTGACATGTCCCGACTCAACTATCAGGATCATTTGACATGTCCCGACTCAAGTATGAGGATAATTTGACATCTCACGACTCAAGTATTATGATTATTTGACATGTCACGACTCAAAAATCAGGATCTTTTGATTATGTTCCGACTCAGGTATCAGGATTATTTGACATGTTCCGACTCAAGTATCAGGATCATTTGATAATGTTCTGACATAAGTATCAGGATCACTTGACATGTCCCAATACAAGTATCAGGATCATTTGAAATGTCCCGACTCAAGTATCAGAATCATTTGATTATGTTCCGACTCAAGTATCAGGATCATTTGACATCTCACGACTCAAGTATCAGGATCATTTGACATGTCCCGACACAAGTATCAGGATCATTTGACATGTCCCAACACAAGTATCAGGATCATTTGACATGTCCCGACTCAAGTATCAGAATCATTTGATTATGTTCCGACTCAAGTATCAGGATCATTTGACATCTCACAACTCAAGTATCAGGATCATTTGACATGTCCCAACACAAGTATAGGGATCATTTGACATGTCCCGATTAAAGAATCAGGATCAATTGACTTGTCCCGACTCAAGTATCAGGATCATTTGACATGTTCCGACTCAAGTATAGGGATCATTTGAAATGTCCCGATTAAAGAATCAGGATCAATTGAGTTGTCCCGACTCAAGTATCAGGATCATTTGACATGTCCCGACTCAAGTATCAGGATCATTTGACATGTCCCGACTTAAGTATCAGTTACATTTGACATCTCACGACTCAAGTATCAGGATCATTTAAAAAGTCCCGACACAAGTATCAGGATCATTTGACATGTCTCAACACAAGTATCAGGATCATTTGACATGTCCCGACTCAAGTATCAGAATCATTTGATTATGTTCCGACTCAAGTATCAGGATCATTTGACATCTCACGACTCAAGTATCAGGATCATTTGACATGTCTCGACACAAGTATCAGGATCATTTGACATGTCCCGACACAAGTTTCAGGATCATTTGACATGTCCCGACTTAAGTATCAGGATCACTTGACATGTCCCGACTCAAGTATCAGGATCATTTGATTATGTTCCGACTCAAGTATCAGGATCATTTGACATCTCACGACTTAAGTATCAGGATCATTTGACATGTCTTGACTCAAGTATCAGGATCATTTGATTTTGTCCCGACTCAAGTATCGGGATCAGTTGATATGTCCCGACTCAAATATCAGGATTAATTGACATGTCCCGATTCAAGAATCAGGATCAATTGACTTGTCCCGACTCAAGTATCAGGATCATTTGACATGTCCCAACACAAGTATCGGGATCATTTGACATCTCAGGACTCAAGTATCAGGATCATTTGACATGTCCCGATTAAAGAATCAAGATCAATTGACTTGTCCCGACTCAAGTATCAGGATCATTTGACATGTCCCGACACAAGTTTCAGGATCATTTGACATGTCCCGACACAAGTATCAGGATCATTTGACATGTCTCGACTCAAGTATCAGGATCATTTGATTTTGTCCCGAATCAAGTATCGGGATCAGTTGACATGTCCCGACTCAAGTATCAGGATTAATTGACATGTCCCGACTCAAGTATCAGAATCATTTTACAAGTCCCGACTTAAGTATAAGGATCATTTGACATCTCACGACTCAAGTATCAGGTTAATTTGACATGTCCCGACTCAAAAATCAGGATCTTTTGATTATGTTCCGACTCAGGTATCAGGATTATATGACATGTCCCGACTCAAATATCAGGAACAGTTGATTATTTCCCGACTCAAGTCTCAGGATCATTTGACATGTCCCGACACAAGTATCAGGATCATTAGACATGTCCCGACACAAGTATCAGGATCATTTGACATGTCCCGACTCAAGTATCAGAATCATTTTATTATGTTCAGACTCAAGTATCAGGATCATTTTACAAGTCCCGACATTAGTATCAGGATCATTTGACATCTCACGACTCAAGTATCAGGATCATTTGACATGTCCCGAATACAGAATCAGGATGAATTGACTTGTCCCGACTCAAGTATCAGGATCATTTGACATTTCCCGACTAAAGTATCAGGATCATTTGATTTTGTCTCGACTCAAGTATCGGGATCAGTTGACATGTCCCGACTCAAGAATCAGGATCATTTGACATGTCCCGACACAAGTATCAGGATCATTTTACAAGTCCCGTCTTAAAGATAAGGATCATTTGACATCTCACGTCTCAAGTATCAGGTTAATTTGACATGTCCCGACTCAAAAATGAGGATCATTTTATTATGTCCCGACTCAAGTATCAGGATCATTTGACATGTCCCGACTCAAAAATCAGGATCTTTTATTATTTTCCGACTCAGGTATCAGGATTATTTGACATGTTCCGACTCAAGTATTAGGATCATTTGATTATGTTCCGAATCAAGTATCAGGATCATTTGACATCTCACGACTCAAGTATCAGGATCATTTGACATGTCCCGACTCAAGTATGAGGATCATTTGACATGTCCCGATTCAAGAATCAGGATCAATTGACTTGTCCCGACTCAAGTATCAGGATCATTTGACATGTCCCGACACAAGTTTCAGGATCATTTGACATGTCCCGACTTAAGTATCAGGATTAATTGACATGTCCCGACTCAAGTATCAGGATCATTTTACAAGTCCCGACTTAAGTATAAGGATCATTTGACATCTCACGACTCAAGTATCAGGTTAATTTGACATGTCCCGACTCAAAAATCGGGATCTTTTGATTAAGTTCCGACTCAGGTATCAGGATTATTTGACATGTTCCGACTCAAGTATTAGAATCCTTTGATTATGTTCCGACTCAAGTATCAGGATCATTTGACATCTCACGACTCAAGTATCAGGATCATTTGACATGTCCCGACTCAAGAATGAGGATCATTTGACATGTCCCGATTCAAGAATCACAATCATTTGACTTGTCCCGACTCAAGTATCAGGATCATTTGACATGTCCCGACACAAGTATCAGGATCATTTGACATGTCCCGACTCAAGTATCAGGATCATTTGATTTTGTCTCTACTCAAGTATCGGGATCAGTTGACATGTCCTGACTCAAGAATCAGGATCATTTGACATGTCCCGACTCAAGTATCAGGATCATTCTTCAAGTCCCGACTTAAGTATAAGGATCATTTGACATTTCCCGATTCTAGAATCAGGATCAATTGACTTGACCCGACTCAAGTATCAGGATCATTTGACATGTCCCGACACAAGTATCAGGATCATTTGACATGTCCCGACACAAGTATTAGAATCATTTGATTATGTTCAGACTCAAGTATCAGGATCATTTGACATGTCTCGACTCAAGAATCAGGATCATTTGATTTTGTCCCGACTCAAGTATCGGGATCAGTTGACATGTCCCGACTCAAGTATCAGGATCATTTGATTATGTTCCGACTCAAGTATCAGGATCATTTGACATCTCACGACTTAAGTATCAGGATCATTTGACATGTCTTGACTCAAGTATCAGGAACATTTGATTTTGTCCCGACTCAAGTATCGGGATCAGTTGATATGTCCCGACTCAAATATCAGGATTAATTGACATGTCCCGACTCAAGTATAAGGATCATTTGACATGTCCCGACTCAAGTATGAGGATCATTTGACATGTCCCGATTCAAGAATCAGGATCAATTGACTTGTCCCGACTCAAGTATCAGGATCATTTGACATGTCCCGACACAAGTTTCAGGATCATTTGACATGTTCAGACTCAAGTCTCAGGATAATTTGACATGTCCCGACACAAGTATAAGGATCATTTGACATGTCCCGACACAAGTATCGGGATCATTTGACATCTCAGGACTCAAGTATCAGGATCATTTGACATGTCCCGATTAAAGAATCAAGATCAATTGACTTGTCCCGACTCAAGTATCAGGATCATTTGACATGTCCCGACACAAGTTTCAGGATCATTTGACATGTCCCGACACAAGTATCAGGATCATTTGACATGTCTCGACTCAAGTATCAGGATCATTTGATTTTGTCCCGAATCAAGTATCGGGATCAGTTGACATGTCCCGACTCAAGTATCAGGATTAATTGACATGTCCCGACTCAAGTATCAGAATCATTTTACAAGTCCCGACTTAAGTATAAGGATCATTTGACATCTCACGACTCAAGTATCAGGTTAATTTGACATGTCCCGACTCAAAAATCAGGATCTTTTGATTATGTTCCGACTCAGGTATCAGGATTATTTGACATGTCCCGACTCAAATATCAGGAACAGTTGATTATTTCCCGACTCAAGTCTCAGGATCATTTGACATGTCCCGACACAAGTATCAGGATCATTTGACATGTCCCGACACAAGTATCAGGATCATTTGACATGTCCCGACTCAAGTATCAGAATCATTTTATTATGTTCAGACTCAAGTATCAGGATCATTTTACAAGTCCCGACATTAGTATCAGGATCATTTGACATCTCACGACTCAAGTATCAGGATCATTTGACATGTCCCGAATACAGAATCAGGATGAATTGACTTGTCCCGACTCAAGTATCAGGATCATTTGACATGTCCCGACTAAAGTATCTGGATTATTTGATTTTGTCTCGACTCAAGTATCGGGATCAGTTGACATGTCCCGACTCAAGAATCAGGATCATTTGACATGTCCCGACACAAGTATCAGGATCATTTTACAAGTCCCGACTTAAAGATAAGGATCATTTGACATCTCACGTCTCAAGTATCAGGTTAATTTGACATGTCCCGACTCAAAAATGAGGATCATTTTATTATGTCCCGACTCAAGTATCAGGATCATTTGACATGTCCCGACTCAAAAATCAGGATCTTTTATTATTTTCCGACTCAGGTATCAGGATTATTTGACATGTTCCGACTCAAGTATTAGGATCATTTGATTATGTTCCGAATCAAGTATCAGGATCATTTGACATCTCACGACTCAAGTATCAGGATCATTTGACATGTCCCGACTCAAGTATGAGGATCATTTGACATGTCCCGATTCAAGAATCAGGATCAATTGACTTGTCCCGACTCAAGTATCAGGATCATTTGACATGTCCCGACACAAGTTTCAGGATCATTTGACATGTTCCGACTCAAGTCTCAGGATCATTTGACATGTCCCGACACAAGTATAAGGATCATTTGACATGTCCCGACACAAGTATCAGGATCATTTGACATGTCCCGACTCAAGTATCAGAATCATTTGATTATGTTCAGACTCAAGTATCAGGATCATTTTACAAGTCCCGACTTAAGTATCAGGATCATTTGACATCTCAGGACTCAAGTATCAGGATCATTTGACATGTCCCGACTAAAGTATCTGGATTATTTGATTTTGTCTCGACTCAAGTATCGGGATCAGTTGACATGTCCCGACTCAAGAATCAGGATCATTTGACATGTCCCGACACAAGTATCAGGATCATTTTACAAGTCCCGACTTAAAGATAAGGATCATTTGACATCTCACGTCTCAAGTATCAGGTTAATTTGACATGTCCCGACTCAAAAATGAGGATCATTTTATTATGTCCCGACTCAAGTATCAGGATCATTTGACATGTCCCGACTCAAAAATCAGGATCTTTTATTATTTTCCGACTCAGGTATCAGGATTATTTGACATGTTCCGACTCAAGTATTAGGATCATTTGATTATGTTCCGAATCAAGTATCAGGATCATTTGACATCTCACGACTCAAGTATCAGGATCATTTGACATGTCCCGACTCAAGTATGAGGATCATTTGACATGTCCCGATTCAAGAATCAGGATCAATTGACTTGTCCCGACTCAAGTATCAGGATCATTTGACATGTCCCGACACAAGTTTCAGGATCATTTGACATGTTCCGACTCAAGTCTCAGGATCATTTGACATGTCCCGACACAAGTATAAGGATCATTTGACATGTCCCGACACAAGTATCAGGATCATTTGACATGTCCCGACTCAAGTATTAGGATCATTTGATTATGTTCCGAATCAAGTATCAGGATCATTTGACATCTCACGACTCAAGTATCAGGATCATTTGACATGTCCCGACTCAAGTATGAGGATCATTTGACATGTCCCGATTCAAGAATCAGGATCAATTGACTTGTCCCGACTCAAGTATCAGGATCATTTGACATGTCCCGACACAAGTTTCAGGATCATTTGACATGTTCCGACTCAAGTCTCAGGATCATTTGACATGTCCCGACACAAGTATAAGGATCATTTGACATGTCCCGACACAAGTATCAGGATCATTTGACATGTCCCGACTCAAGTATCAGAATCATTTGATTATGTTCAGACTCAAGTATCAGGATCATTTTACAAGTCCCGACTTAAGTATCAGGATCATTTGACATCTCAGGACTCAAGTATCAGGATCATTTGACATGTCCCGACACAAGTTTCAGGATCATTTGACATGTCCCGACACAAGTATCAGGATCATTTTACAAGTCCCGACTTAAGTATAAGGATCATTTGACATCTCACGACTCAAGTATCAGGTTAATTTGACACGTCCCGACTCAAAAATCAGGATCTTTTGATTAAGTTCCGACTCAGGTATCAGGATTATTTGACATGTTCCGACTCAAGTATTAGGATCCTTTGATTATGTTCCGACTCAAGTATCAGGATCATTTGACATCTCACGACTCAAGTATCAGGATCATTTGACATGTCCCGACTCAAGAATGAGGATCAGTTGACATCTCACGACTCAAGTATCAGGATCATTTGACATCTCACGACTCAAGTATCAGGATCATTTGACATGTCCCGACTCAAGTATGAGGATCATTTGACATGTCCCGATTCAAGAATCAGGATCAATTGACATGTCCCGACTCAAGTATCAGGATCATTTTACAAGTCCCGACTTAAGTATAAGGATCATTTGACATCTCACGACTCAAGTATCATGTTAATTTGACACGTCCCGACTCAAAAATCAGGATCTTTTGATTAAGTTCCGACTCAGGTATCAGGATTATTCGACATGTTCCGACTCAAGTATTAGGATCCTTTGATTATGTTCCGACTCAAGTATCAGGATCATTTGACATCTCACGACTCAAGTATCAGGATCATTTGACATGTCCCGACTCAAGAATGAGGATCAGTTGACATCTCACGACTCAAGTATCAGGATCATTTGACATGTCCCGACTCAAGTATCTGGATCATTTGACATGTCCCGACACAAGTTTCAGGATCATTTGACATGTCCCGACTTAAGTATCAGGATCATTTGACATGTCCCGACTCAAGTATCAGGATCATTTGATTTTGTCTCTACTCAAGTATCGGGATCAGTTGACATGTCCTGACTCAAGAATCAGGATCATTTGACATGTCCCGACTCAAGTATCAGGATCATTTTTCAAGTCCCGACTTAAGTATAAGGATCATTTGACATCTCACGACTTAAGTATCAGGTTAATTTGACATGTCCCGACTCAAAAATGAGGATCATTTGATTATGTTCCGACTCAAGTATCAGGATCACTTTACATGTCCCAACACAAGTATCAGGAACATTTGACATGTCCCGACACAAGTATCAGGATCATTTGACATTTCCCGACACAAGTATCAGAATCATTTGATTATGTTCAGACTCAAGTATCAGGATCATTTGACATGTCTCGACTCAAGAATCAGGATCATTTGATTTTGTCCCGACTCAAGTATCGGGATCAGTTGACATGTCCCGACTCAAGTATCAGGATCATTTGATTATGTTCCGACTCAAGTATCAGGATCATTTGACATCTCACGACTTAAGTATCAGGATCATTTGATTATGTTCAGACTCAAGTATCAGGATCATTTGACATGTCTCGACTCAAGAATCAGGATCATTTGATTTTGTCCCGACTCAAGTATCGGGATCAGTTGACATGTCCCGACTCAAGTATCAGGATCATTTGATTATGTTCCGACTCAAGTATCAGGATCATTTGACATCTCACGACTTAAGTATCAGGATCATTTGACATGTCTTGACTCAAGTATCAGGATCATTTGATTTTGTCCCGACTCAAGTATCGGGATCAGTTGATATGTCCCGACTCAAGTATCAGGATCATTTGACATGTCCCGACACAAGTTTCAGGATCATTTGACATGTTCCGACTCAAGTCTCAGGATCATTTAACATGTCCCGACACAAGTATAAGGATCATTTGACATGTCCCGACACAAGTATCAGGATCATTTGACATCTCAGGACTCAAGTATCAGGATCATTTGACATGTCCCGATTAAAGAATCAAGATCAATTGACTTGTCCCGACTCAAGTATCAGGATCATTTGACATGTCCCGACACAAGTTTCAGGATCATTTGACATGTCCCGACACAAGTATCAGGATCATTTGACATGTCTCGACTCAAGTATCAGGATCATTTGATTTTGTCCCGAATCAAGTATCGGGATCAGTTGACATGTCCCGACTCAAGTATCAGGATTAATTGACATGTCCCGACTCAAGTTTCAGAATCATTTTACAAGTCCCGACTTAAGTATAAGGATCATTTGACATGTCCCGACTTAAGTATCAGTATCATTTGACATCTCACGACTAAAGTATCAGGATCACTTGACATGTCTCAACATAAGTATCAGGATCATTTGACATGTCCCGACTTAAGTATCAGTATCATTTGACATCTCACGACAAGAGTATCAGGATCATTTGACATGTCCCGACTTAAGTATCAGTATAATTTGACATCTCACGACTGGAGTATCAGGATCATTTGACATGTCCCGACTTAAGTATCAGGATCATTCGACATGTCCCGACTCAAATATCTGGAACAGTTGAATATGTCCCGACTCAAGTATCAGGATCATTTGACATCTCACGACTCAAGTATTAGGATCATTTGACATGTCTCGACTCAAAAATGAGGATCATTTGATTATGTTCCGACTCAAGTATCAGGATCACTTTACATGTCCCAACACAAGTATCAGAAACATTTGACATGTCCCGACACAAGTATCAGGATCATTTGACATGTCCCGACACAAGTATCAGAATCATTTGATTATGTTCAGACTCAAGTATCAGAATCATTCGACATGTCCCGACTCAAATATCAGGAACAGTTGATTATGTCCCGACTCAACTATCAGGATCATTTGACATGTCCCGACTCAAGTATGAGGATAATTTGACATCTCACGACTCAAGTATTATGATCATTTGACATGTCTCGACTCAAAAATCAGGATCTTTTGATTATGTTCCGACTCAGGTATCAGGATTATTTGACATGTTCCGACACAAGTATCAGGATCATTTGATCATGTTCTGACACAAGTATCAGGATCACTTGACATGTCCCAATACAAGTATCAGGATCATTTGAAATGTCCCGACTCAAGTATCAGAATCATTTGATTATGTTCCGACTCAAGTATCAGGATGATTTGACCTTCCACGACTCAAGTATCAGGATCATTTGACATGTCCCGACACAAGTATCAGGATCATTTGACATGTCCCAACACAAGTATCAGGATCATTTGACATGTCCCGACTCAAGTATCAGAATCATTTGATTATGTTCCGACTCAAGTATCAGGATCATTTGACATGTCCCAACACAAGTATCAGGATCATTTGACATGTCCCGACACAAGTATCAGGATCATTTGACATGTCCCGACTCAAGGATCAGAATCATTTGATTATGTTCAGACTCAAGTATCAGGATCATTTGACATGTCCCGACTCAAGTATCAGGATCATTTGATTTTGTCTCAACTCAAGTATCGGGATCAGTTGACATGTCCCGACTCAAGAATCAGGATCATTTGACATGTCCCGACTCAAGTATCAGGATCATTTGACATGTCCCGACACAAGTATCAGAATCATTTGATTATGTTCAGACTCAAGTATCAGGATCATTTGACATGTCCCGACACAAATATCAGGATCATTTGACATGTCCCGACTCAAGTATCAGAATCATTTGATTATGTTCCGACTCAAGTATCAGGATCATTTGACATCTCACGACTAAAGTATCAGGATCATTTGACATGTCCCGACTCAAGTATGAGGATCATTTGACATTTCCCGATTCAAGAATTAGGATCAATTGACTTGACCCGACTCAAGTATCAGGATCATTTGACATGTCCCGACACAAGTTTCAGGATCATTTGACATGTCCCGACTTAAGTATCAGGATCATATGACATGTCCCGACTCAACTATCAGGATCATTTGACATGTCCCGACTCAAGTATGAGGATAATTTGACATCTCACGACTCAAGTATTATGATTATTTGACATGTCACGACTCAAAAATCAGGATCTTTTCATTATGTTCCGACTCAGGTATCAGGATTATTTGACATGTTCCGACTCAAGTATCAGGATCATTTGATAATGTTCTGACATAAGTATCAGGATCACTTGACATGTCCCAATACAAGTATCAGGATCATTTGAAATGTCCCGACTCAAGTATCAGAATCATTTGATTATGTTCCGACTCAAGTATCAGGATTATTTGACATCTCACGACTCAAGTATCAGGATCATTTGACATGTCCCGACACAAGTATCAGGATCATTTGACATGTCCCAACACAAGTATCAGGATCATTTGACATGTCCCGACTCAAGTATCAGAATCATTTGATTATGTTCCGACTCAAGAATCAGGATCATTTGACATCTCACAACTCAAGTATCAGGATCATTTGACATGTCCCAACACAAGTATAGGGATCATTTGACATGTCCCGATTAAAGAATCAGGATCAATTGACTTGTCCCGACTCAACTATCAGGATCATTTGACATGTTCCGACTCAAGTATAGGGATCATTTGAAATGTCCCGATTAAAGAATCAGGATCAATTGACTTGTCCCGACTCAAGTATCAGGATCATTTGACATGTCCCGACTCAAGTATCAGGATCATTTGACATGTCCCGACTTAAGTATCAGTTACATTTGACATCTCACGACTCAAGTATCAGGATCATTTAAAAAGTCCCGACACAAGTATCAGGATCATTTGACATGTCTCAACACAAGTATCAGGATCATTTGACATGTCCCGACTCAAGTATCAGAATCATTTGATTATGTTCCGACTCAAGTATCAGGATCATTTGACATCTCACGACTCAAGTATCAGGATCATTTGACATGTCCCGACACAAGTATCAGGATCATTTGACATGTCCCGACACAAGTATCAGGATCATTTGACATGTCATGACGCAAGTATCAGGATCATTTGACATGTCCCGACTCAAAAATCAGGATCTTTTGATTATGTTCCGACTCAGGTATCAGGATTATTTGACATGTCCCGACTCAAATATCAGGAACATTTGATTATTTCCCGACTTAATTCTCAGGATCATTTGACATGTCCCGACGCAAGTATCAGGATCATTTGACATGTCCCGACTTAAGTTTCAGGATCATTCGACATTTCCCGATTCAAATATCAGGAACAGTTGATTATGTACCGACTCAAGTATCAGGATCAATTGACTTGTCCCGACTTAAGTATCAGTATCATTTGACATCTCACAACTCAAGTATCAGGATCATTTGACATGTCCCGACACAAGTATCAGGATCATTTGACATGCCCCGACACAAGAATCAGGATCATTTGACATGTCCCGACTCAAGTATCAGGATCGTTTGACATGTCCCGACTTAAGTATCAGTATCATTTGACATCTCACGACTCAAGTATCAGGATCATTTGACATGTCCCGACACAAGTATCAGGAACATTTGACATGTCCCGACACAAGTATCAGGATCATTTGACATGTCCCGACTCAAGTATGAGGATCATTTGACATGTCCCGACTCAAGTATCAGAATCATTTGATTATGTTCAGACTCAAGTATCAGGATCATTCGACATGTCCCGACTCAAATATCAGGAACAGTTGATAATGTCCCGACTCAACTATCAGGATCATTTGACATGTCCCGACTCAAGTATGAGGATAATTTGACATCTCACGACTCAAGTATCATAATCATTTGACATGTCCCGACTCAAATATCAGGAACAGTTGATTATTTCCCGACTCAAAAATCAGGATCATTTGACATGTCCCGACACAAGTTTCAGGATCATTTGACATGTCCCGACTTAAGTATCAGGATCACTTGACATGTCTAAACATAAGTATCAGGATCATTTGACATGTCCCGACTTAAGTATCAGTATCATTTGACATCTCACGACTAGAGTATCAGAATCATTTGACATGTCCCGACTTAAGTATCAGGATCATTCGACATTTCCCGACTCAAATATCTGGAACAGTTGAATATGTCCCGACTCAAGTATCAGGATCATTTGACATCTCACGACTCAAGTATTAGGATCATTTGACATGTCTCGACTCAAAAATGAGGATCATTTGATTATGTTCCGACTCAAGTATCAGGATCACTTTACATGTCCCAACACAAGTATCAGAAACATTTGACATGTCCCGACACAAGTATCAGGATCATTTGAAATGTCCCGACTCAAGTATGAGGATAATTTGACATCTCACGACTCAAGTATTATGATTATTTGACATGTCACGACTCAAAAATCATGATCTTTTCATTATTGTAACGGACGTAGTTGACCATTTAATTTAATTTCATAAAAATTGTTTTACTTTTATAAAATGTCCCTACCCCACGCCACTGGCAAAATCACCACTCCCCGCCACTGGTCATTTTTGTCCAGTTTTCGGCCCAAGCGGCTTGAAAACTTTGACTCCGAATGGCTTCGATACCACATCGCCGGCTTACCTGCCGCGTGGATCAATGTCCAGCATTTTTTCTATGTAAAAATTACATAGAAAAATCAATTTTTAAACATTGCAAATATGTATATTTTACTTGTTCATCCCCTCGGCGGTAGTCAAATAAACACTATTTTCGATATACTACCGCTGAGGAGATATTAAAAAAGCTGTTTTTCACCCATATGTAAACCCATTTTTGAACAATATTTTTTACCCTTTTTGCGTGTACAAAAATCCAGGAACCTCGTAGCTTAGTGAATCTTATCTCTTTCTGAGCGCTATGTTACGGGGGACCTCGGAAAAATACTAACTTAACATGTTTTACAAATTTGATCGCTTGAGATCATTTTTACACATTTATTTTACAAACATTTCTTATTTTTTGTCGTATCTTGACAAACAAAAAATCTAGTTGTCAAGATACACATTCCTATAACTACTATGCATTTAAACTATGTAATTATCATTCATGTAAGCGCTCAAAATCTTTTCTAACTCTCAAATTTAAGCGACTGCCTTCAAGTGTGCTACCGGCAAAATGAATATGCGACATTTTTCCGGGGCATATAAACACATATCTGGCGCGGGTACAATCCCCCACCACTTTTGGACTCAAAACCCAATGTCGGGTGCGAGTCAGGCTAATTAAATATAAGCAGCCACAAAATTGAAAATAAATTAGTTCATCTTTACCACCAAAACCAAGCGTTTTATTTATCAACAAGTGACTCCTGCTCAATATCTGCCTCACCTCGCCAAGTCTGCTGCTCCAAGATCTTCTGGTGTTACCTCTTCGAGACCAGCCGGCCCTCCTTTGGAAAACCGCCAACACCAGAAGCGAGCAGAGACAAAAGCACACCCAGTGCCCACCATTCACCAAGCCTGGGTGCGGGAGGCAGATTTCATCACCAATATCAACTACAATCATCATCATCGGCCGTAAAGGAGCATCTCATCGGTTGAAGACACGGTTTGGACCCGGCGCCTAAATCTACAGTCTTGTGCGGACTCCCGTCCAGTACAAGTGGTCCTTCGAGCCGGGATTCTCACACGCCTTCAACCAGGATGTCTCCAACTTTACGGTCGAGCCGGATCCAAGACGATGGATCCTCAACACCATCTGCAGATGCCCTGGACGCTGGGTCTCAGGCCACGGCTGCGGTTCACGTCACGCCTGACGTAACCCCCATGCCCACGCCCAGCACTACTCCTGACATGGCACCACCTGCAGATCATGACTCACCGCCCTCCATATCTCAAGAGGATGCGATGGAGTCATTGCGACAACAGCTTCGCAGTCAAACCGAGCACATTGAGAGACTCAAAGCAGCTCTTCAATCAGCTCCAACAGCAGCAGCCCCTGCCCCTCTTGGACCTTCGAAGCTCCTGGAGAGGTCACCACCAGCATGGACGCAGCCCGGCCAATCGAGCCCGGTGCCTCTGGTGGACCAGAGGTACGAGGAACCAGCAGCAGCAGTGCCTGCCCGATCTGGACCCGTACTCCTGGAAGGGTACCCTGCTCAAGGAGGACCCTGGCGCTTCCAAGGGTACAGCCCTGGATGGGTGCAACCCGGCCAACCGAGCCCGGTGCCTCTGGTGGACCAGAGGTACACAGCAGCGGCGCAGCCAAGGCCAGCCGGTCCCCCGCCCTCGCCACCCTGGCCCAATGCAGGGTGGCCAAACATGATGCAGCCTGGACCCTCTGGCCCCGTACCGCCCGCCCCTCTGATAGAACAGAGGCAAGCCGTACCTGAAGTGCCAGCCGGACCTGTACCTCTGGTGGACCAGAGGTACGCATCACGAGCGCAGCAAGAGCCAGCAGGCCCTGCGCAACCAGCACCCTGGACCATTCAGGGATGCCCAGTACTGGTGCAGCCTGGACCTCATGGCCCTGTGCTGCCCGTACCTCTGCCCCACCCGGGGTACCCAGCGCCGACGCCAGGATCACCTGCCGGACTGCTGGAGCAGTGGGACGTGCCATGGACACAGCCTGGACCACCTGGACCATCTGGACCATCTGGACATGTGCCGCCCGTTCCACTGCGCGAACAGGAGTATGGCGTGCCGGCACGGCCAGATGGCCCGCCCACAGCCAGTACCAGCTCCATGCCGAGATTCCCGCCCCAACCTACGGCGGATGAAACGGCCCAACATACCAGAGCCTGGGTTCAGCATGATGGCAGTCCCATGGCTCAGCTGGCCTCCGCCCTGACAGAAGCCATCAGAGCTTCAAGGGCTCAGGACAGCCCCCGTCCCACAATCGAGGACGATCCACGAATGGCGGCCCTTATTGCCAGACAATCAATGGCCAAGGACCTGCCTCCATTCTCTGGAGATCCACTGGAGTGGCCCACCTGGAGGGCACAGTTTAACCAGTCTACCTCCACATGTCGGATGACCTCCAGTGAAAACTTGATCCGCCTACAGCGGGCCCTCAAGGGGAAAGCCCGAGAAGCCGTCGGCCCCCTTCTGATGGACCCTGCTCAGGTTCCGGAGATCCTGGCAGTCCTGGAGCAGAGATTTGGAGGGACTACCTCACTCGCTGCTCTGATGCTGGACAAGGTGAAGAAGCTGCCCCACCTCACAATTGAGGCTTCTCTGGAGGACATCGCAGACTTCTCTGGCACAGTTCAGAACCTGGTGGCATCACTCCGCTCCCTCAACAATGATGGCTACCTGACGAATCCAGCGCTGCTCAGTGACATCGCGGGGAAGATGCCGCCCACCTTGCGGTTGGCGTGGCTGATGGAAGTGCGGCACTACGAGGCCTCCGCTACCATTTGCCAGTTTGCCGCCTTCCTGAAAACCGTCGCGAACGCCATCCCAAAGTCCGGTTTGGTTGGTTCCTCCACCCTGCCTCCGACCTCCTGACGCTTCTTTCCCCTAGGTTCTTTAGGGTTTTATCCCTCTTTTTCCAATACTTATCTTCAGGGCACCACCGGGTGGTCGGCTAAGGGGTGTGGAAGTCCTGACCTGCACCAGTCGCCCCAACCACCACCAATTTCTCAACAGGACTGCCAGTCGTGGTTCGGCGAAACTCCCCCGTCACTCTATTGTTTACTTTACTTTTATGTGTTTACAGGTACTGGAGTGTGGGTCCCCTCCACCAACTATCTGCCTGACACTTGAACTTGATTGTTTTGTTGTTATTTTTCTGTGTTGTCCTTAGTTTAGTACTTGTAAGCGCTTGCATACCGCTTCATAACACCGTATGCGGGGACTTTGAAGGCCTAGCTTCATTTATATAAATTGTAGAGCCGTTTATTCAAAAAATTAGATTCATGCGAGAGCTCCGAAGGGGTGACCATAAGTCACCTATACCGGGGTGGGACAGGGTGGGTGTACCTTCAAAGTCCGGTTTGGTTGACCCCGCGAGGTCCCGCCCACGCCGTGAACATACGCTCGCCACAACGGAACAGTTTTCGCGAAAAAACAGTGCTCAAAAACGTGATACCTGTGAAAGTTTCATAAATACGTCTGCCGCGTCAGAAAAGTTTTCGCGAAAAAACAATTCGAACAAAAGTGACACTTGTGACAACAGTTTAAACACGTCTGCCGCGTCAGAACGGTTTTTATCGCGGGAAAACAATGTTTACAACAACAATTCTAGTGAAAAACAACATTTCGCGCAAAATAATCGAAAGCCCCAAAATTTGTCTGGTAATAATCGAATGCCCCAAATTTTGTCTGGTAATAATCGAGAAAATAATCGAAGCGGGGAAAAAGTGCAAAACAGTTACAGTGAAGTTCGCGAGTTCGACAACCGCGCCGGGTGTGTCGAGTGTGGTGAAAATGGCCACCAACTTAGCGAATGTCGCACTTTCGCCGCGAAAGACTTAAAATATCGTTTTGAAACAGTGAACGACGCCGGTTTGTGCCGATTGTGCCTCAATGACAAACATTATACAAAACAGTGCAAAGTTAGTGACTGGTGCGGAGTGGGGGAGTGCAGATACCCCCACCACCGACTTCTTCACAACCCGAACTATCGTGAAAATAACAATACAGTGGCAGACGTTCACAATATGTGACGCCACACCGAAAGTGCCGTGTTAAAAGTGGTGGGGGTCATATTGTCGGGCCCCAAGCGGCAGATCAAAACCTTTGCGCTTCTGGACGAAGGCTCCACTGTCACCCTTATTGACGCCACCACAGCACAGAAAATCGGCACAACCGGACCTACCCGTGAGCTACGACTACACGGAGCAAAAAACATGTGCTCAACAGACATAACGTCCCGCCGCGTGCCAATCACTCTACGCGGCGCCGGAATTGCTGATGAGTTTATCATCAGAGCAAATACCATCAAGCAGCTCAGCCTTCCTGTACAGAGGTACCACGGTCGCTACATCACCCCCACACTTCTCATCGGGCAAGACAATGCTCACCTTATTGTCTCGAGGGAAGTGCGCGACGTTCGTGATTCTACGCGAATATTATCACGAACGGCGTTGGGGTGGACCACCCATGGCGGAGGGACCTCTGAACATGTGGATGAAGCTACCACATTGGCCATACGAGCCACACTGTCACCCAGGCGCACTGCCGGGAGGCATTCTACCATGCCACATGGACCATCTGGCCCCGTACCGCGAGCACCTCTGATACAGGCGGCCGTACGAGGAGGACCAGCTGGACCTGTGCCAGCATTTTCGCAGAGAAGGCCAGTCGGCCCCGCGAAAGGGTCTCCCAGGCACATTGCCGAGAGACCTCATACAGTGCAACATGGACCATCTGGACCCGTACCGCGAGCACCTCTGATACAGGCGGCCGTACGAGGAGTACCAGCTGGATCTGTGCCAGCATCTTTGCAGAGAAGACCACCCAGGCACCATGCCCGGTGGCATTCTACCATGCCCCATGGACCATCTGGACCCGTACCGCGAGCACCTCTGATACAGGCGGCCGTACGAGGAGTACCAGCTGGATCTGTGCCAGCATCTTTGCAGAGAAGACCACCCAGGCACCATGCCCGGTGGCATTCTACCATGCCCCATGGACCATCTGGCCCCGTACCGCGAGCACCTCTGATACAGGCGGCCGTACGAGGAGTACCAGCTGGATCTGTGCCTGCAAATGGTACGAGAGGATCAGTCGGCCCCGCGAAAGGGTCTCCCAGGCACATTGAAGTAAGGCGCCAAAACGTTGGCCTTTCTTCAACTGTGGCAGAGACACTGCCCGACATCAAGAAATTTTCCTCATTCAATCATCTTATTCAAACTACCTGCCGGATACATCGTTCTATTAAAAGGTGTCGTGGAAAAAGCCACGAACAACCTGATAATCATTTAAGAACCGATGAAATCAAGGAAGCAGAGGCCCGATGGGCAAGAAAATGTCAAGAAGAGACATTTTATCATGATATAAATGCGCTCCAGAAAGGAGATCCACTACCAAGTGACAGTCGGCTCAAAGCCTTGAGCCCCTTCCTTGGACCTGACGGCCTACTGAGGATGAACTCAAGAATACGAGCCCTCAGTAACGTGCCCCAAGCAGTGCGGACACCAATAATTTTGGATGGTGATCATGCATATGCACGACTTCTGGTGAGACGTCATCACCAGGAAGCCGATCACCCAAATAATGAGAGAACAATGGCTGAGGTGCAAGGCAGCTACCATGTGCTGCGACTACGAACAAATATTCGCAAGATCGCCCACAACTGCCCCACCTGCAAGATGCGCAGGAGCAAGCCAGCCCCCCCTCTGATGGGGCCCTTGCCGCCATCAAGGCTAGCCCACCATGTTCCTCCATTCACCCCTGCTGCAGACGGCCGAGTGACGACCGCCAGGATCCAGACGAGCACCGGATTTTACGTCCACCCCGATGTGAAGCTCGCTGTAATCCTGCCGGCCCCGCCTACCGATGCAACATCAACAGTACCACCAGCCCAGCACCATCCCAGAGAGACTGGCCGCCGCGGGCTGCGACGTACCAATAAACGTCCTATTTTTTAGTTCAGCATAGCTAAACGGGGGGAGTGTAACGGACGTAGTTGACCATTTAATTTAATTTCATAAAAATTGTTTTACTTTTATAAAATGTCCCTACCCCACGCCACTGGCAAAATCACCACTCCCCGCCACTGGTCATTTTTGTCCAGTTTTCGGCCCAAGCGGCTTGAAAACTTTGACTCCGAATGGCTTCGATACC
The DNA here is from genome assembly GCA_026573805.1 of Hesperophylax magnus. NCBI lineage: Eukaryota > Metazoa > Arthropoda > Insecta > Trichoptera > Limnephilidae > Hesperophylax > Hesperophylax magnus. The sequence goes on from JAIUSX010000130.1 coordinate 922,081, forward strand.
ACATCGCCGGCTTACCTGCCGCGTGGATCAATGTCCAGCATTTTTTCTATGTAAAAATTACATAGAAAAATCAATTTTTAAACATTGCAAATATGTATATTTTACTTGTTCATCCCCTCGGCGGTAGTCAAATAAACACTATTTTCGATATACTACCGCTGAGGAGATATTAAAAAAGCTGTTTTTCACCCATATGTAAACCCATTTTTGAACAATATTTTTTACCCTTTTTGCGTGTACAAAAATCCAGGAACCTCGTAGCATAGTGAATCTTATCTCTTTCTGAGCGCTATGTTACGGGGGACCTCGGAAAAATACTAACTTAACATGTTTTACAAATTTGATCGCTTGAGATCATTTTTACACATTTATTTTACAAACATTTCTTATTTTTTGTCGTATCTTGACAAACAAAAAATCTAGTTGTCAAGATACACATTCCTATAACTACTATGCATTTAAACTATGTAATTATCATTCATGTAAGCGCTCAAAATCTTTTCTAACTCTCAAATTTAAGCGACTGCCTTCAAGTGTGCTACCGGCAAAATGAATATGCGACATTTTTCCGGGGCATATAAACACATATCTGGCGCGGGTACAATCCCCCACCACTTTTGGACTCAAAACCCAATGTCGGGTGCGAGTCAGGCTAATTAAATATAAGCAGCCACAAAATTGAAAATAAATTAGTTCATCTTTACCACCAAAACCAAGCGTTTTATTTATCAACAAGTGACTCCTGCTCAATATCTGCCTCACCTCGCCAAGTCTGCTGCTCCAAGATCTTCTGGTGTTACCTCTTCGAGACCAGCCGGCCCTCCTTTGGAAAACCGCCAACACCAGAAGCGAGCAGAGACAAAAGCACACCCAGTGCCCACCATTCACCAAGCCTGGGTGCGGGAGGCAGATTTCATCACCAATATCAACTACAATCATCATCATCGGCCGTAAAGGAGCATCTCATCGGTTGAAGACACGGTTTGGACCCGGCGCCTAAATCTACAGTCTTGTGCGGACTCCCGTCCAGTACAATTATGTTCCGACTCAGGTATCAGGATTATTTGACATGTTCCGACTCAAGTATCAGGATCATTTGATAATGTTCTGACATAAGTATCAGGATCACTTGACATGTCCCAATACAAGTATCAGGATCATTTGAAATGTCCCGACTCAAGTATCAGAATCATTTGATTATGTTCCGACTCAAGTATCAGGATCATTTGACATCTCACGACTCAAGTATCAGGATCATTTGACATGTCTTGACACAAGTATCAGGATCATTTGACATGTCCCAACACAAGTATCAGGATCATTTGACATGTCCCGACTCAAGTATCAGAATCATTTGATTATGTTCCGACTCAAGTATCAGGATCATTTGACATCTCACAACTCAAGTATCAGGATCATTTGACATGTCCCAACACAAGTAAAGGGATCATTTGACATGTCCCGATTAAAGAATCAGGATCAATTGACTTGTCCCGACTCAAGTATCAGGATCATTTGACATGTCCCGACTCAAGTATCAGGATCATTTGACATGTCCCGACTTAAGTATCAGTTACATTTGACATCTCACGACTCAAGTATCAGGATCATTTAAAAAGTCCCGACACAAGTATCAGGATCATTTGACATGTCTCAACACAAGTATCAGGATCATTTGACATGTCCCGACTCAAGTATCAGAATCATTTGATTATGTTCCGACTCAAGTATCAGGATCATTTGACATCTCACGACTCAAGTATCAGGATCATTTGACATGTCTTGACACAAGTATCAGGATCATTTGACATGTCCCAACACAAGTATCAGGATCATTTGACATGTCCCGACTCAAGTATCAGAATCATTTGATTATGTTCCGACTCAAGTATCAGGATCATTTGACATCTCACAACTCAAGTATCAGGATCATTTGACATGTCCCAACACAAGTAAAGGGATCATTTGACATGTCCCGATTAAAGAATCAGGATCAATTGACTTGTCCCGACTCAAGTATCAGGATCATTTGACATGTTCCGACTCAAGTATAGGGATCATTTGAAATGTCCCGATTAAAGAATCAGGATCAATTGACTTGTCCCGACTCAAGTATCAGGATCATTTGACATGTCCCGACTCAAGTATCAGGATCATTTGACATGTCCCGACTTAAGTATCAGTTACATTTGACATCTCACGACTCAAGTATCAGGATCATTTAAAAAGTCCCGACACAAGTATCAGGATCATTTGACATGTCTCAACACAAGTATCAGGATCATTTGACATGTCCCGACTCAAGTATCAGAATCATTTGATTATGTTCCGACTCAAGTATCAGGATCATTTGACATCTCACGACTCAAGTATCAGGATCATTTGACATGTCCCGACACAAGTATCAGGATCATTTGACATGTCCCGACACAAGTATCAGGATCATTTGACATGTCATGACGCAAGTATCAGGATCATTTGACATGTCCCGACTCAAAAATCAGGATCTTTTGATTATGTTCCGACTCAGGTATCAGGATTATTTGACATGTCCCGACTCAAATATCAGGAACATTTGATTATTTCCCGACTTAATTCTCAGGATCATTTGACATGTCCCGACGCAAGTATCAGGATCATTTGACATGTCCCGACTTAAGTTTCAGGATCATTCGACATTTCCCGATTCAAATATCAGTAACAGTTGATTATGTACCGACTCAAGTATCAGGATCAATTGACTTGTCCCGACTTAAGTATCAGTATCATTTGACATCTCACGACTCAAGTATCAGGATCATTTGACATGTCCCGAAACAAGTATCAGGATCATTTGACATGTCCCGACACAAGTATCAGGATCATTTGACATTTCCCGACTCAAGTATGAGGATCATTTGACATGTCCCGACTCAAGTATCAGAATCATTTGATTATGTTCAGACTCAAGTATCAGGATCATTCGACATGTCCCGAATCAAATATCAGGAACAGTTGATTATGTCCCGACTCAACTATCAGGATCATTCGACATGTCCCGACTCAAGTATGAGGATAATTTGACATCTCACGACTCAAGTATCATAATCATTTGACATGTCCCGACTCAAATATCAGGAACAGTTGATTATTTCCCGACTCAAAAATCAGGATCATTTGACATGTCCCGACACAAGTTTCAGGATCATTTGACATGTCCCGACTTAAGTATCAGGATCACTTGACATGTCTAAACATAAATATCAGGATCATTTGACATGTCCCGACTTAAGTATCAGTATCATTTGACATCTCACGACTAGAGTATCAGAATCATTTGACATGTCCCGACTTAAGTATCAGGATCATTCGACATGTCCCGAATCAAATATCAGGAACAGTTGATTATGTCCCGACTCAACTATCAGGATCATTCGACATGTCCCGACTCAAGTATGAGGATAATTTGACATCTCACGACTCAAGTATCATAATCATTTGACATGTCCCGACTCAAATATCAGGAACAGTTGATTATTTCTCGACTCAAAAATGAGGATCATTTGACATGTCCCAACACAAGTAAAGGGATCATTTGACATGTCCCGATTAAAGAATCAGGATCAATTGACTTGTCCCGACTCAAGTATCAGGATCATTTGACATGTTCCGACTCAAGTATAGGGATCATTTGAAATGTCCCGATTAAAGAATCAGGATCAATTGACTTGTCCCGACTCAAGTATCAGGATCATTTGACATGTCCCGACTCAAGTATCAGGATCATTTGACATGTCCCGACTTAAGTATCAGTTACATTTGACATCTCACGACTCAAGTATCAGGATCATTTAAAAAGTCCCGACACAAGTATCAGGATCATTTGACATGTCTCAACACAAGTATCAGGATCATTTGACATGTCCCGACTCAAGTATCAGAATCATTTGATTATGTTCCGACTCAAGTATCAGGATCATTTGACATCTCACGACTCAAGTATCAGGATCATTTGACATGTCCCGACACAAGTATCAGGATCATTTGACATGTCCCGACACAAGTATCAGGATCATTTGACATGTCATGACGCAAGTATCAGGATCATTTGACATGTCCCGACTCAAAAATCAGGATCTTTTGATTATGTTCCGACTCAGGTATCAGGATTATTTGACATGTCCCGACTCAAATATCAGGAACATTTGATTATTTCCCGACTTAATTCTCAGGATCATTTGACATGTCCCGACGCAAGTATCAGGATCATTTGACATGTCCCGACTTAAGTTTCAGGATCATTCGACATTTCCCGATTCAAATATCAGTAACAGTTGATTATGTACCGACTCAAGTATCAGGATCAATTGACTTGTCCCGACTTAAGTATCAGTATCATTTGACATCTCACGACTCAAGTATCAGGATCATTTGACATGTCCCGAAACAAGTATCAGGATCATTTGACATGTCCCGACACAAGTATCAGGATCATTTGACATTTCCCGACTCAAGTATGAGGATCATTTGACATGTCCCGACTCAAGTATCAGAATCATTTGATTATGTTCAGACTCAAGTATCAGGATCATTCGACATGTCCCGAATCAAATATCAGGAACAGTTGATTATGTCCCGACTCAACTATCAGGATCATTCGACATGTCCCGACTCAAGTATGAGGATAATTTGACATCTCACGACTCAAGTATCATAATCATTTGACATGTCCCGACTCAAATATCAGGAACAGTTGATTATTTCCCGACTCAAAAATCAGGATCATTTGACATGTCCCGACACAAGTTTCAGGATCATTTGACATGTCCCGACTTAAGTATCAGGATCACTTGACATGTCTAAACATAAATATCAGGATCATTTGACATGTCCCGACTTAAGTATCAGTATCATTTGACATCTCACGACTAGAGTATCAGAATCATTTGACATGTCCCGACTTAAGTATCAGGATCATTCGACATGTCCCGAATCAAATATCAGGAACAGTTGATTATGTCCCGACTCAACTATCAGGATCATTCGACATGTCCCGACTCAAGTATGAGGATAATTTGACATCTCACGACTCAAGTATCATAATCATTTGACATGTCCCGACTCAAATATCAGGAACAGTTGATTATTTCTCGACTCAAAAATGAGGATCATTTGATTATGTTCCGACTCAAGTATCAGGATCACTTTACATGTCCCAACACAAGTATCAGAAACATTTGACATGTCCCGACACAAGTATCAGGATCATTTGAAATGTCCCGACACAAGTATCAGAATCATTTGATTATGTTCAGACTCAAGTATCAGGATCATTCGACATGTCCCGATTCAAATATCAGGAACAGTTGATTATGTCCCGACTCAACTATCAGGATCATTTGACATGTCCCGACTCAAGTATGAGGATAATTTGACATCTCACGACTCAAGTATTATGATCATTTGACATGTCCCGACTCAAAAATCAGGATCTTCTGATTATGTTCCGACTCAGGTATCAGGATTATTTGACATGTTCCGACACAAGTATCAGGATCATTTGATAATGTTCTGACACAAGTATCAGGATCACTTGACATGTCCCAATACAAGTATCAGGATCATTTGAAATGTCCCGACTCAAGTATCAGAATCATTTGATTATGTTCCGACTCAAGTATCAGGATCATTTGACATCTCACGACTCAAGTATCAGGATCATTTGACAAGTCCCGACACAAGTATCAGGATCATTTGACATGTCCCGACTCAAGTATCAGAATCATTTGATTATGTTCAGACTCAAGTATCAGGATCATTTGACATGTCCCGACTCAAGTATCAGGATCATTTGATTTTGTCTCAACTCAAGTATCGGGATCAGTTGACATGTCCCGACTCAAGAATCAGGATCATTTGACATGTCCCGACTCAAGTATCAGGATCATTTGACATGTCCCGACATAAGTATCAGAATCATTTGATTATGTTCAGACTCGAGTATCAGGATCATTTGACATGTCCCGACACAAATATCAGGATCATTTGACATGTCCCGACTCAAGTATCAGAATCATTTGATTATGTTCCGACTCAAGTATCAGGATCATTTGACATCTCACGACTAAAGTATCAGGATCATTTGACATGTCCCGACTCAAGTATGAGGATCATTTGACATTTCCCGATTCTAGAATCAGGATCAATTGACTTGACCCGACTCAAGTATCAGGATCATTTGACATGTCCCGACACAAGTTTCAGGATCATTTGACATGTCCCGACTTAAGTATCAGGATCACTTGACATGTCCCGACTCAACTATCAGGATCATTTGACATGTCCCGACTCAAGTATGAGGATAATTTGACATCTCACGACTCAAGTATTATGATAATTTGACATGTCCCGACTCAAAAATCAGGATCTTTTGATTATGTTCCGACTCAGGTATCAGGATTATTTGACATGTTCCGACACAAGTATCAGGATCATTTGATAATGTTCTGACACAAGTATCAGGATCACTTGACCTGTCCCAATACAAGTATCAGGATCATTTGAAATGTCCCGACTCAAGTATCAGAATCATTTGATTATGTTCCGACTCAAGTATCAGGATCATTTGACATCTCACGACTCAAGTATCAGGATCATTTGACATGTCCCGACACAAGTATCAGGATCATTTGACATGTCCCGACTCAAGTATCAGAATCATTTGATTATGTTCAGACTCAAGTATCAGGATCATTTGACATTTCCCGATTCAAGAATCAGGATCAATTGACTTGACCCGACTCAAGTATGAGGATCATTTGACATGTCCCGACACAAGTTTCAGGATCATTTGACATGTCCCGACTTTAGTATCAGGATCACTTGACATGTCCCGACTCAACTATCAGGATCATTTGACATGTCCCGACTCAAGTATGAGGATAATTTGACATCTCACGACTCAAGTATTATGATCATTTGACATGTCACGACTCAAAAATCAGGATCTTTTGATTATGTTCCGACTCAGGTATCAGGATTATTTGACATGTTCCGACTCAAGTATAAGGATCATTTGATAATGTTCTGACACAAGTATCAGGATCACTTGACATGTCCCAATACAAGTATCAGGATCATTTGAAATGTCCCGACTCAAGTATCAGAATCATTTGATTATGTTCTGACTCAAGTATCAGGATCATTTGACATCTCACGACTCAAGTATCAGGATCATTTGACATGTCCCGACACAAGTATCAGGATCATTTGACATGTCTCAACACAAGTATCAGGATCATTTGACATGTCCCGACTCAAGTATCAGAATCATTTGATTATGTTCCGACTCAAGTATCAGGATCATTTGACATCTCACGACTCAAGTATCAGGATCATTTGACATTTCCCAACACAAGTATCAGGATCATTTGACATGTCCCGACACAAGTATCAGGATCATTTGACATGTCCCAACACAAGTATCAGGATCATTTGACATGTCCCGACTCAAGTATCAGAATCATTTGATTATGTTCCGACTCAAGTATCAGGATCATTTGACATGTCCCAACACAAGTATCAGGATCATTTGACATGTCCCGACACAAGTATCAGGATCATTTGACATGTCCCGACTCAAGTATCAGAATCATTTGATTATGTTCAGACTCAAGTATCAGGATCATTTGACATGTCCCGACTCAAGTATCAGGATCATTTGATTTTGTCTCAACTCAAGTATCGGGATCAGTTGACATGTCCCGACTCAAGAATCAGGATCATTTGACATGTCCCGACTCAAGTATCAGGATCATTTGACATGTCCCGACACAAGTATCAGAATCATTTGATTATGTTCAGACTCAAGTATCAGGATCATTTGACATGTCCCGACACAAATATCAGGATCATTTGACATGTCCCGACTCAAGTATCAGAATCATTTGATTATGTTCCGACTCAAGTATCAGGATCATTTGACATCTCACGACTAAAGTATCAGGATCATTTGACATGTCCCGACTCAAGTATGAGGATCATTTGACATTTCCCGATTCAAGAATCAGGATCAATTGACTTGACCCGACTCAAGTATCAGGATCATTTGACATGTCCCGACACAAGTTTCAGGATCATTTGACATGTCCCGACTTAAGTATCAGGATCACTTGACATGTCCCGACTCAACTATCAGGATCATTTGACATGTCCCGACTCAAGTATGAGGATAATTTGACATCTCACGACTCAAGTATTATGATTATTTGACATGTCACGACTCAAAAATCAGGATCTTTTGATTATGTTCCGACTCAGGTATCAGGATTATTTGACATGTTCCGACTCAAGTATCAGGATCATTTGATAATGTTCTGACATAAGTGTGGTGAACGTATGTCTGTCGGTATGAAAGAGACAGGCATATCTGAGTGAGACAGCATGACCGAGACGTATAAAAAGGCGTGTCTGTTGTAACTCGTCCTCTCTTTGCAACAACATCTCGAATACTGTACATTAGTAATAACACTAAATAAACCAAATAGTATGGAGTATCCAAACGACTATTATTTACATCTTATCTGAGTGATCGACACGGCAGATCACCACAGTTGGCGCAGCCGAAAAAGGAAGCTGAACGGCCGCAAAATTCTTCCTGGAGGAAGAACCGTAGCCGCAGCTGAAAGAACTACAGTTGGAGCAGCCGAAAAAGGAATCTGAACAGCTATTAAATTCTTCCTGGAGGAAGAACTACAGTTGGAGCAGCCGAAAAAGGAAGCTGATCAGCCATTAAATTCTTCCTGGAGGAAGAACCACAGTAGGCGCAGCTGAAAGAACCATAGTTTGGTTATAATCCCACCGAGCACCGCGGAAGGGATTATTGTCGCATAAAAAATAAAATAATTTGGGGGCAGCTTCACGGACAGTATCGGACATTGAAGGAGCATCAAGGCAAGGAACTGGTGAGGAGATTCAAGGCGCTGAGCTCAAGGAATCAGCAGCCGAGAAACCGGATGAAAAACGGATCCAGGCAGCTTGTACGGGGACCCGACACGGGAAGGCGTGGCGGTGGTGACCGGACGAGAAGGACGACCAGGAATCCGGACGGAGCCAGAAGACGGTCGGACGCGGAAGGGCGGCGATCGGCGGCAGCATCAATCATCAGATTCGTGAGTTGAGTGCTGTTTGTTGTTGTTTTTTCTGATTATTGGTAATCTGTGTGGAAATGGAGGGAGTGGGTTTACCCAGGTTTTGTCACCTTAGGGACGGGCTGGAGACGTTCGTGCTACAGTTTGAGCAGTTGATCCTCGTCAATGATGACAAATTTAAATCCGAGGATAAAAAGAGGGCGGTTTTAATATCCCACCTACACACAGACACGATTAATCTACTGATAGATTTATGTTTTCCAAAAAAAATAACAGAATTATCGGTTGAAAATATATTTTTGTTATTAGGAAACCACATTGGTGTTTCAAAGAATGTGTTTAAGGAACGTGGAAATTTTTTTGCGGCGAAACAAAAAGTTGGGGAATCTATAAATGATTATATAGCTAGGTTACGTTGTCTAACAAGATTCTGCAAATTTGAAAGCAGACTGGAAGAAAACTTAAAAGATATTTTTGTGACTGGTTTATTAGAAGGTCGTATTAAAGAAAAAATGTTTTTAGATGCAGAGAAGCTGACTTTAAAAAGTACATTAGAGTGCGCATCGGGAATGGATTCATTTCATAAAAATATTACGTGTATTAAATCCGAGAGTGTCGGGCTCATTTCTAGAAGTAAGAAAAATTTTATTAGTAGTGCAGGTAGGAATTATTCTACTTCACCGGCGCGGGCGAAAGACAAAAATGTTACAATTCCCAGAAAGAAATTAGTAGAACGTATACAACAGTTGAAGTGCAAATATTGTAATTTAAATAATCATGATTCCAGTAATTGTAGATTAAAAAACGTGACGTGTTTTAATTGCAAAAACAAGGGACATTTTAGTAAAAATTGTCGCGAAAAAAAACGGGAGGAAGTTTCATCTGTGTTTGTGAATTCAAGTGAAATAAATTCAAGGTTAACAAGAAATACCGATCCCATTTATTTATCGTTAAAAGTTAATAACGGTATCATCATAAAAGGATTATTTGACACGGGTGCAGGAATATCGATCCTATCGGATAAAGATTATTGGGAACATTTTAAAGATGTACAATTGAAGCCGAAGAATTTAACCCTGAAGGGTTACAATAATTGTAAGTTACAGTTACTTGGATGTTTAATTTTGTCAATTAATTTCAATGGTATTACTAAAATAATGGAATTTTGTGTTGTAAAGGATGGTTCAACCACTGTGCTAGGTAGAGACTTCGTAAAAGAATTTAACATTGGTTTTACGGGTTTCGAGACGGTTTCTTCACAGTTGAAAAGTGAAATACTCACGCATAATATTCACGACGTAAACAATAATAGTGTCGATACGTTAGTGCGTAAATATCCGGAGGTATTTTCAAGTAAACTAGGTAGATTCAATAAATTTAAAGTTCATTTAAAATTGAAAGAAAATGCAGAACCGAAATTCTGCAATCCGAGAAGTATTCCTTTCGCTTTGAAAGCGAAAGTTGAAACGGAATTGAACCGTTTACAGGAAGAGGGAATTTTAGTTCCGATTAGTTATAGCAAGTTTGCATCTCCTATCGTGCCCGTAGTTAAAAGCGATGGAAGCATTAGAATTTGCGGGGATTATAAATGTACTGTGAACCCACAATTGATTGTTGACAAATATCCCATGCCGAAGATAGAAGTTTTATTATCACAAATTTCGGGCGGAATAATATTTTCAAAAATTGATTTACGTCAAGCTTATTTACAGTTGGAACTAGACGAAGAAAGTATGGAATATACTACGATTTCTACACATTTAGGATTATTTAAATTCACTAGGCTAGTGTTTGGGATTAACAGTGCACCGGCAATATTTTGTAGAACTATAGCTTCATGTCTACAAGGTTTGAAGAAAACAGCGGTTTTCCTGGATGATATTATGGTTACAGGAGAAACGATAGAGGAACATAATGCTAATTTAAATGCAGTTCTTAATAGGTTAAAAGATTGCGGTTTGTGCGTAAATATTCAAAAGTGCAATTTTAACGCTTCATCGGTATGTTTCTTAGGGTTTGAAATCTCGAAGGAAGGGATTAAACCTATGGAAGATAAAACGAACGCAATTAGTAAAGTCGCGCAACCAAAAGATTTATCAGAGCTACGCAGTTTTTTAGGAATGGTAAATTTTTACCGATCTTTTGTGCCAAATATGTCTATGTTATTAGATCCTTTGCACAAATTATTGAAAAAAAATACGAATTTTGATTTTAATCAAGATTGCGTAAAAGTTTTTAATAAAATAAAATTAATTTTATGTGATAATCGAGTGTTAGCACATTACGATCCAAATGTTACTTTGAAGGTAGTTACGGACGCCTCAACGAAAGGTTTGGGTGCAACATTGTTACATGTGTATGAAAATAATTTACAAAGACCTATTTCTTTTGTTTCTCGTAAACTGACAGAAGCGGAAAAGAAATATTCAATTTTAGACCTCGAGGCTTGTGCAATTGTGTTTGCTTTTAAGAAGTTTTTCGAGTACATTTACGGAAGGGAATTCATTCTAGAAATAGATAATGAACCTTTATGTAGAATTTTTGGTGAAAAAAAAGGAATTCCTGTTTTAACTTGTAATAGATTACAACGTTATGGTGTAATTCTCTCATCTTTCAATTATAAAGTTCAATACGTAAAATCAACATTAAATTGTTCGGATTACTTATCTCGCGTACCTGTAGGAGATCCTGTTGAGGAAAATAATAACTTTGATTCAAGAATTTTGTGTTTATTCAAAAATAATAGCGAGATGCCAATAGATGTTGAGGAAGTTAAAGCAGAATCTAATACGGATAAATTATTATTAGAGATAAAAAATTATCTTAGAACAGGGTGGCCAAATAAAGTCAATAAGGATGATTGCAAATGGATTTATTGGATAAAAAGGAACGATTTATCAATAATTGATGATTGTATTTTCTGGAACCATAGGTTAGTAATTCCAATAAGTTTAAGGGATAAGATATTAAGCTTATTGCATAGATCTCATCTAGGGATTGCCAAGATGAAAGGGCTAGCTAGAGGCTATTTTTGGTGGCCAGGGATTGACAGTCAAATTGAATTTTTAGTTAGAGAGTGCGGAATTTGTGCGGAAATTCAACCATCACAACCCAAGAGTGAGTTAACTCCATGGCCGATAACGGAAGAAATTTGGAGTAGGGTTCATATAGATTACGTAGGGCCTATCGGAAATAAATATTTTTTGGTAATCATAGATTCAACCTCAAAATGGTTGGATTGCGTGGAAGTAAATTCACCTAACTCAGATAATACCATTAAAATCTTAAAGAGATTATTCAGTTATTTCGGTAGTGTACAAACCTTAGTTTCTGATAATGGAGCAGCATTCATGTCAGCAGACTTTAAACAGTTTTGCGAGAGAAATGGCATTAAACATTTAACAACACCTATAAATCATCCTCAATCAAATGGATTGGCAGAGAATGCAGTCAAAACGTGTAAAAATTTTTTAAAGAAAATATTGTTAGAAAAAAAATTTCAGTCAGGTTATAATGAGAAGTTAGAATGTTTTCTCATAGATTATAGGAATGCACCACACTGTACAACAGGGTTAGAGCCAGCAGTTGTAATGTTTGGTAGAAGGTTAAGGTCAAATTTGAATAATTTTATACCTAAAGGGGGGAAGGTAAAGGAAAATGTGATTGATAAAGATACCAAAATGAAAATGTCAAAATGTCAGGAAAATCAGAAATTCTATTATAAAAGGAATAACAAAGTATCTACGAATTTTAAGATTAATCAGAAAGTTATGATTAGGGATTTTAGAGACCAAAACAATGATAAGTGGGTACCAGGGAAAGTACATAAACGTTTGGGAAATAAACTATATTTAATTGAGGTTAAATTGAATGATAAAATCATGTACTGGAAAAGACATTTTGATCAATTATCCAAACTGTGTGTATCATGGGAAAAGAACCCTAGTATTTTAATCCCTGAGTCTGAGACGAGGAGGCTATCGTTCGATGAGTACGATGTCTCCGACTTTGTTTCGGATGACAATCTAATGGGTGACCCTCTTTTTCCTTCCAGCTCCAGTGAACCCGTGGCGTCAACGTCGGGGAACTGGAAGGAGCGCCTTCGACCAAGGACAGAGAAATCAAAATAAGCAGCAGTCAACTCTCCGAATCAACATGGTTATAAATAAAAAAGAAAATGTTGTAAAATAATAATTAAATATGTGTATGTATGTTTTATAATTATTATTATGATAATCATGTTGTGTTACTGTCTGCTGATTTAAGTGTGGAGGGATGTGGTGAACGTATGTCTGTCGGTATGAAAGAGACAGGCATATCTGAGTGAGACAGCATGACCGAGACGTATAAAAAGGCGTGTCTGTTGTAACTCGTCCTCTCTTTGCAACAACATCTCGAATACTGTACATTAGTAATAACACTAAATAAACCAAATAGTATGGAGTATCCAAACGACTATTATTTACATCTTATCTGAGTGATCGACACGGCAGATCACCTCAGGATCACTTGACATGTCCCAATACAAGTATCAGGATCATTTGAAATGTCCCGACTCAAGTATCAGAATCATTTGATTATGTTCCGACTCAAGTATCAGGATCATTTGACATCTCACGACTCAAGTATCAGGATCATTTGACATGTCCCGACACAAGTATCAGGATCATTTGACATGTCCCAACACAAGTATCAGGATCATTTGACATGTCCCGACTCAAGTATCAGAATCATTTGATTATGTTCCGACTCAAGTATCAGGATCATTTGACATCTCACAACTCAAGTATCAGGATCATTTGACATGTCCCAACACAAGTATAGGGATCATTTGACATGTCCCGATTAAAGAATCAGGATCAATTGACTTGTCCCGACTCAAGTATCAGGATCATTTGACATGTTCCGACTCAAGTATAGGGATCATTTGAAATGTCCCGATTAAAGAATCAGGATCAATTGAGTTGTCCCGACTCAAGTATCAGGATCATTTGACATGTCCCGACTCAAGTATCAGGATCATTTGACATGTCCCGACTTAAGTATCAGTTACATTTGACATCTCACGACTCAAGTATCAGGATCATTTAAAAAGTCCCGACACAAGTATCAGGATCATTTGACATGTCTCAACACAAGTATCAGGATCATTTGACATGTCCCGACTCAAGTATCAGAATCATTTGATTATGTTCCGACTCAAGTATCAGGATCATTTGACATCTCACGACTCAAGTATCAGGATCATTTGACATGTCCCGACACAAGTATCAGGATCATTTGACATGTCCCGACACAAGTTTCAGGATCATTTGACATGTCCCGACTTAAGTATCAGGATCACTTGACATGTCCCGACTCAACTATCAGGATCATTTGACATGTCCCGACTCAAGTATGAGGATAATTTGACATCTCACGACTCAAGTATTATGATCATTTGACATGTCACGACTCAAAAATCAGGATCTTTTGATTATGTTCCGACTCAGGTATCAGGATTATTTGACATGTTCCGACTCAAGTATCAGGATCATTTGATAATGTTCTGACACAAGTATCAGGATCACTTGACATGTCCCAATACAAGTATCAGGATCATTTGAAATGTCCCGACTCAAGTATCAGAATCATTTGATTATGTTCTGACTCAAGTATCAGGATCATTTGACATCTCACGACTCAAGTATCAGGATCATTTGACATGTCCCGACACAAGTATCAGGATCATTTGACATGTCTCAACACAAGTATCAGGATCATTTGACATGTCCCGACTCAAGTATCAGAATCATTTGATTATGTTCCGACTCAAGTATCAGGATCATTTGACATCTCACGACTCAAGTATCAGGATCATTTGACATTTCCCAACACAAGTATCAGGATCATTTGACATGTCCCGACACAAGTATCAGGATCATTTGACATGTCCCAACACAAGTATCAGGATCATTTGACATGTCCCGACTCAAGTATCAGAATCATTTGATTATGTTCCGACTCAAGTATCAGGATCATTTGACATGTCCCAACACAAGTATCAGGATCATTTGACATGTCCCGACACAAGTATCAGGATCATTTGACATGTCCCGACTCAAGTATCAGAATCATTTGATTATGTTCAGACACAAGTATCAGGATCATTTGACATGTCCCGACTCAAGTATCAGGATCATTTGATTTTGTCTCAACTCAAGAATCGGGATCAGTTGACATGTCCCGACTCAAGAATCAGGATCATTTGACATGTCCCGACTCAAGTATCAGGATCATTTGACATGTCCCGACACAAGTATCAGAATCATTTGATTATGTTCAGACTCAAGTATCAGGATCATTTGACATGTCCCGACACAAATATCAGGATCATTTGACATGTCCCGACTCAAGTATAAGAATCATTTGATTATGTTCCGACTCAAGTATCAGGATCATTTGACATCTCACGACTAAAGTATCAGGATCATTTGACATGTCCCGACTCAAGTATGAGGATCATTTGACATTTCCCGATTCAAGAATCAGGATCAATTGACTTGACCCGACTCAAGTATCAGGATCATTTGACATGTCCCGACACAAGTTTCAGGATCATTTGACATGTCCCGACTTAAGTATCAGGATCACTTGACATGTCCCGACTCAAATATCAGGATCATTTGGCATGTCCCGACTCAAGTATGAGGATTATTTGACATCTCACGACTCAAGTATTATGATTATTTGACATGTCACGACTCAAAAATCAGGATCGTTTGATTATGTTCCGACTCAGGTATCAGGATTATTTGACATGTTCCGACTCAAGTATCAGGATCATTTGATAATGTTCTGACATTAGTATCAGGATCACTTGACATGTCCCAATACAAGTATCAGGATCATTTGAAATGTCCCGACTCAAGTATCAGAATAATTTGATTATGATCCGACTCAAGTATCAGGATCATTTGACATCTCACAACTCAAGTATCAGGATCATTCGACATGTCCCAACACAAGTATAGGGATCATTTGACATGTCCCGATTAAAGAATCAGGATCAATTGACTTGTCCCCACTCAAGTATCGGGATCATTTGACATGTCCCGACTCAAGTATCAGGATCATTTGACATGTCCCGACTTAAGTATCAGTTACATTTGACATCTCACGACTCAAGTATCAGGATCATTTAAAAAGTCCCGACACAAGTATCAGGATCATTTGACATGTCTCAACACAAGTATCAGGATCATTTGACATGTCCCGACTCAAGTATCAGAATCATTTGATTATGTTCCGACTCAAGTATCAGGATCATTTGACATCTCACGACTCAAGTATCAGGATCATTTGACATGTCCCGACACAAGTATCAGGATCATTTGACATGTCCCGACACAAGTATCAGGATCATTTGACATGTCATGACGCAAGTATCAGGATCATTTGACATGTCCCGACTCAAAAATCAGGATCTTTTGATTATGTTCCGACTCAGGTATCAGGATTATTTGACATGTCCCGACTCAAATATCAGGAACATTTGATTATTTCCCGACTTAATTCTCAGGATCAATTGACATGTCCCGACGCAAGTATCAGGATCATTTGACATGTCCCGACTTAAGTTTCAGGATCATTCGACATGTCCCGATTCAAATATCAGGAACAGTTGATTATGTACCGACTCAAGTATCAGGATCAATTGACATGTCCCGACTCAAAAATCAGGATCTTTTGATTATGTTCCGACTCAGGTATCAGGATTATTTGACATGTCCCGACTCAAATATCAGGAACATTTGATTATTTCCCGACTTAATTCTCAGGATCAATTGACATGTCCCGACGCAAGTATCAGGATCATTTGACATGTCCCGACTTAAGTTTCAGGATCATTCGACATGTCCCGATTCAAATATCAGGAACAGTTGATTATGTACCGACTCAAGTATCAGGATCAATTGACTTGTCCCGACTTAAGTATAAGTATCATTTGACATCTCACAACTCAAGTATCAGGATCATTTGACATGTCCCGACACAAGTATCAGGATCATTTGACATGCCCCGACACAAGAATCAGGATCATTTGACATGTCCCGACTCAAGTATCAGGATCATTTGACATGTCCCGACTTAAGTATCAGTATCATTTGACATCTCACGACTCAAGTATCAGGATCATTTGACATGTCCCGACACAAGTATCAGGATCATTTGACATGTCCCGACACAAGTATCAGGATCATTTGACATGTCCCGACTCAAGTATGAGGATCATTTGACATGTCCCGACTCAAGTATCAGAATCATTTGATTATGTTCAGACTCAAGTATCAGGATCATTCGACATGTCCCGACTCAAATATCAGGAACAGTTGATTATGTCCCGACTCAACTATCAGGTTAATTTGACATGTCCCGACTCAAAAATGAGGATCATTTGATTATGTTCCGACTCAAGTATCAGGATCACTTTACATGTCCCAACACAAGTATCAGGAACATTTGACATGTCCCGACACAAGTATCAGGATCATTTGACATGTCCCGACACAAGTATCAGATTCATTTGATTATGTTCAGACTCAAGTATCAGGATCATTTGACATGTCTCGACTCAAGTATCAGGATCATTTGATTTTGTCCCGACTTAAGTATCGGGATCAGTTGACATGTCCCGACTCAAGTATCAGGATCATTTGATTATGTTCCGACTCAAGTATCAGGATCATTTGACATCTCACGACTTAAGTATCAGGATCATTTGACATGTCTTGACTCAAGTATCAGGATCATTTGATTTTGTCCCGACTCAAGTATCGGGATCAGTTGATATGTCCCGACTTAAGTATCAGGATCATTTGACATGTCTTGACTCAAGTATCAGGATCATTTGATTTTGTCCCGACTCAAGTATCGGGATCAGTTGATATGTCCCGACTCAAGTATCAGGATCATTTGACATGTCCCGACACAAGTTTCAGGATCATTTGACATGTTCCGACTCAAGTCTCAGGATCATTTGACATGTCCCGACACAAGTATCGTGATCAGTTGATATGTCCCGACTCAAGTATCAGGATCATTTGACATCTCAGGACTCAAGTATCAGGATCATTTGACATGTCCCGATTAAAGAATCAAGATCAATTGACTTGTCCCGACTCAAGTATCAGGATCATTTGACATGTCCCGACACAAGTTTCAGGATCATTTGACATGTCCCGACACAAGTATCAGGATCATTTGACATGTCTCGACTCAAGTTTCAGGATCATTTGATTTTGTCCCGAATCAAGTATCGGGATCAGTTGACATGTCCCGACTCAAGTATCAGGATTAATTGACATGTCCCGACTCAAGTATCAGAATCATTTTACAAGTCCCGACTTAAGTATAAGGATCATTTGACATCTCACGACTCAAGTATCAGGTTAATTTGACATGTCCCGACTCAAAAATCAGGATCATTTGAAATGTCCCGACTCAAGTATCAGAATCATTTGATTATGTTCCGACTCAAGTATCAGGATCATTTGACATCTCACGACTAAAGTATCAGGATCACTTGACATGTCTCAACATAAGTATCAGGATCATTTGACATGTCCCGACTTAAGTATCAGTATCATTTGACATCTCACGACTAGAGTATCAGGATCATTTGACATGTCCCGACTTAAGTATCAGTATCATTTGACATCTCACGACTAGAGTATCAGGATCATTTGACATGTCCCGACTCAAATATCTGGAACAGTTGAATATGTCCCGACTCAAGTATCAGGATCATTTGACATCTCACGACTCAAGTATTAGGATCATTTGACATGTCTCGACTCAAAAATGAGGATCATTTGATTATGTTCCGACTCAAGTATCAGGATCACTTTACATGTCCCAACACAAGTATCAGAAACATTTGACATGTCCCGACACAAGTATCAGGATCATTTGACATGTCCCGACTCAAATATCTGGAACAGTTGAATATGTCCCGACTCAAGTATCAGGATCATTTGACATCTCACGACTCAAGTATTAGGATCATTTGACATGTCTCGACTCAAAAATGAGGATCATTTGATTATGTTCCGACTCAAGTATCAGGATCACTTTACATGTCCCAACACAAGTATCAGAAACATTTGACATGTCCCGACACAAGTATCAGGATCATTTGACATGTCCCGACACAAGTATCAGAATCATTTGATTATGTTCAGACTCAAGTATCAGGATCATTCGACATGTCCCGACTCAAATATCAGGAACAGTTGATTATGTCCCGACTCAACTATCAGGATCATTTGACATGTCCCGACCCAAGTATGAGGATAATTTGACATCTCACGACTCAAGTATTATGATCATTTGACATGTCCCGACTCAAAAATCAGGATCTTTTGATTATGTTCCGACTCAGGTATCAGGATTATTTGACATGTTCCGACACAAGTATCAGGATCATTTGATAATGTTCTGACACAAGTATCAGGATCACTTGACATGTCCCAATACAAGTATCAGGATCATTTGAAATGTCCCGACTCAAGTATCAGAATCATTTGATTATGTTCCGACTCAAGTATCAGGATCATTTGACATCTCACGACTCAAGTATCAGGATCATTTGACATGTCCCGACACAAGTATCAGGATCATTTGACATGTCCCGACTCAAGTATCAGGATCATTTGATTTTGTCTCAACTCAAGTATCGGGATCAGTTGACATGTCCCGACTCAAGAATCAGGATCATTTGACATGTCCCGACTCAAGTATCAGGATCATTTGACATGTCCCGACACAAGTATCAGAATCATTTGATTATGTTCAGACTCAAGTATCAGGATCATTTGACATGTCCCGACACAAATATCAGGATCATTTGACATGTCCCGACTCAAGTATCAGAATCATTTGATTATGTTCCGACTCAAGTATCAGGATCATTTGACATCTCACGACTAAAGTATCAGGATCATTTGACATGTCCCGACTCAAGTATGAGGATCATTTGACATTTCCCGATTCAAGAATCAGGATCAATTGACTTGACCCGACTCAAGTATCAGGATCATTTGACATCTCACGACTCAAGTATCAGGATCATTTGACATGTCCCGACGCAAGTATCAGGATCATTTGACATGTCCCGACTTAAGTTTCAGGATCATTCGACATTTCCCGATTCAAATATCAGTAACAGTTGATTATGTACCGACTCAAGTATCAGGATCAATTGACTTGTCCCGACTTAAGTATCAGTATCATTTGACATCTCACGACTCAAGTATCAGGATCATTTGACATGTCCC
This sequence comes from Hesperophylax magnus, assembly GCA_026573805.1. NCBI lineage: Eukaryota > Metazoa > Arthropoda > Insecta > Trichoptera > Limnephilidae > Hesperophylax > Hesperophylax magnus. Next base: position 942,527 of record JAIUSX010000130.1, read on the forward strand.
GAAACAAGTATCAGGATCATTTGACATGTCCCGACACAAGTATCAGGATCATTTGACATTTCCCGACTCAAGTATGAGGATCATTTGACATGTCCCGACTCAAGTATCAGAATCATTTGATTATGTTCAGACTCAAGTATCAGGATCATTCGACATGTCCCGAATCAAATATCAGGAACAGTTGATTATGTCCCGACTCAACTATCAGGATCATTCGACATGTCCCGACTCAAGTATGAGGATAATTTGACATCTCACGACTCAAGTATCATAATCATTTGACATGTCCCGACTCAAATATCAGGAACAGTTGATTATTTCCCGACTCAAAAATCAGGATCATTTGACATGTCCCGACACAAGTTTCAGGATCATTTGACATGTCCCGACTTAAGTATCAGGATCACTTGACATGTCTAAACATAAATATCAGGATCATTTGACATGTCCCGACTTAAGTATCAGTATCATTTGACATCTCACGACTAGAGTATCAGAATCATTTGACATGTCCCGACTTAAGTATCAGGATCATTCGACATGTCCCGAATCAAATATCAGGAACAGTTGATTATGTCCCGACTCAACTATCAGGATCATTCGACATGTCCCGACTCAAGTATGATGATAATTTGACATCTCACGACTCAAGTATCATAATCATTTGACATGTCCCGACTCAAATATCAGGAACAGTTGATTATTTCTCGACTCAAAAATGAGGATCATTTGACATGTCCCAACACAAGTAAAGGGATCATTTGACATGTCCCGATTAAAGAATCAGGATCAATTGACTTGTCCCGACTCAAGTATCAGGATCATTTGACATGTTCCGACTCAAGTATAGGGATCATTTGAAATGTCCCGATTAAAGAATCAGGATCAATTGACTTGTCCCGACTCAAGTATCAGGATCATTTGACATGTCCCGACTCAAGTATCAGGATCATTTGACATGTCCCGACTTAAGTATCAGTTACATTTGACATCTCACGACTCAAGTATCAGGATCATTTAAAAAGTCCCGACACAAGTATCAGGATCATTTGACATGTCTCAACACAAGTATCAGGATCATTTGACATGTCCCGACTCAAGTATCAGAATCATTTGATTATGTTCCGACTCAAGTATCAGGATCATTTGACATCTCACGACTCAAGTATCAGGATCATTTGACATGTCCCGACACAAGTATCAGGATCATTTGACATGTCCCGACACAAGTATCAGGATCATTTGACATGTCATGACGCAAGTATCAGGATCATTTGACATGTCCCGACTCAAAAATCAGGATCTTTTGATTATGTTCCGACTCAGGTATCAGGATTATTTGACATGTCCCGACTCAAATATCAGGAACATTTGATTATTTCCCGACTTAATTCTCAGGATCATTTGACATGTCCCGACGCAAGTATCAGGATCATTTGACATGTCCCGACTTAAGTTTCAGGATCATTCGACATTTCCCGATTCAAATATCAGTAACAGTTGATTATGTACCGACTCAAGTATCAGGATCAATTGACTTGTCCCGACTTAAGTATCAGTATCATTTGACATCTCACGACTCAAGTATCAGGATCATTTGACATGTCCCGAAACAAGTATCAGGATCATTTGACATGTCCCGACACAAGTATCAGGATCATTTGACATTTCCCGACTCAAGTATGAGGATCATTTGACATGTCCCGACTCAAGTATCAGAATCATTTGATTATGTTCAGACTCAAGTATCAGGATCATTCGACATGTCCCGAATCAAATATCAGGAACAGTTGATTATGTCCCGACTCAACTATCAGGATCATTCGACATGTCCCGACTCAAGTATGAGGATAATTTGACATCTCACGACTCAAGTATCATAATCATTTGACATGTCCCGACTCAAATATCAGGAACAGTTGATTATTTCCCGACTCAAAAATCAGGATCATTTGACATGTCCCGACACAAGTTTCAGGATCATTTGACATGTCCCGACTTAAGTATCAGGATCACTTGACATGTCTAAACATAAATATCAGGATCATTTGACATGTCCCGACTTAAGTATCAGTATCATTTGACATCTCACGACTAGAGTATCAGAATCATTTGACATGTCCCGACTTAAGTATCAGGATCATTCGACATGTCCCGAATCAAATATCAGGAACAGTTGATTATGTCCCGACTCAACTATCAGGATCATTCGACATGTCCCGACTCAAGTATGAGGATAATTTGACATCTCACGACTCAAGTATCATAATCATTTGACATGTCCCGACTCAAATATCAGGAACAGTTGATTATTTCTCGACTCAAAAATGAGGATCATTTGATTATGTTCCGACTCAAGTATCAGGATCACTTTACATGTCCCAACACAAGTATCAGAAACATTTGACATGTCCCGACACAAGTATCAGGATCATTTGAAATGTCCCGACACAAGTATCAGAATCATTTGATTATGTTCAGACTCAAGTATCAGGATCATTCGACATGTCCCGATTCAAATATCAGGAACAGTTGATTATGTCCCGACTCAACTATCAGGATCATTTGACATGTCCCGACTCAAGTATGAGGATAATTTGACATCTCACGACTCAAGTATTATGATCATTTGACATGTCCCGACTCAAAAATCAGGATCTTCTGATTATGTTCCGACTCAGGTATCAGGATTATTTGACATGTTCCGACACAAGTATCAGGATCATTTGATAATGTTCTGACACAAGTATCAGGATCACTTGACATGTCCCAATACAAGTATCAGGATCATTTGAAATGTCCCGACTCAAGTATCAGAATCATTTGATTATGTTCCGACTCAAGTATCAGGATCATTTGACATCTCACGACTCAAGTATCAGGATCATTTGACAAGTCCCGACACAAGTATCAGGATCATTTGACATGTCCCGACTCAAGTATCAGAATCATTTGATTATGTTCAGACTCAAGTATCAGGATCATTTGACATGTCCCGACTCAAGTATCAGGATCATTTGATTTTGTCTCAACTCAAGTATCGGGATCAGTTGACATGTCCCGACTCAAGAATCAGGATCATTTGACATGTCCCGACTCAAGTATCAGGATCATTTGACATGTCCCGACATAAGTATCAGAATCATTTGATTATGTTCAGACTCGAGTATCAGGATCATTTGACATGTCCCGACACAAATATCAGGATCATTTGACATGTCCCGACTCAAGTATCAGAATCATTTGATTATGTTCCGACTCAAGTATCAGGATCATTTGACATCTCACGACTAAAGTATCAGGATCATTTGACATGTCCCGACTCAAGTATGAGGATCATTTGACATTTCCCGATTCTAGAATCAGGATCAATTGACTTGACCCGACTCAAGTATCAGGATCATTTGACATGTCCCGACACAAGTTTCAGGATCATTTGACATGTCCCGACTTAAGTATCAGGATCACTTGACATGTCCCGACTCAACTATCAGGATCATTTGACATGTCCCGACTCAAGTATGAGGATAATTTGACATCTCACGACTCAAGTATTATGATAATTTGACATGTCCCGACTCAAAAATCAGGATCTTTTGATTATGTTCCGACTCAGGTATCAGGATTATTTGACATGTTCCGACACAAGTATCAGGATCATTTGATAATGTTCTGACACAAGTATCAGGATCACTTGACCTGTCCCAATACAAGTATCAGGATCATTTGAAATGTCCCGACTCAAGTATCAGAATCATTTGATTATGTTCCGACTCAAGTATCAGGATCATTTGACATCTCACGACTCAAGTATCAGGATCATTTGACATGTCCCGACACAAGTATCAGGATCATTTGACATGTCCCGACTCAAGTATCAGAATCATTTGATTATGTTCAGACTCAAGTATCAGGATCATTTGACATTTCCCGATTCAAGAATCAGGATCAATTGACTTGACCCGACTCAAGTATGAGGATCATTTGACATGTCCCGACACAAGTTTCAGGATCATTTGACATGTCCCGACTTTAGTATCAGGATCACTTGACATGTCCCGACTCAACTATCAGGATCATTTGACATGTCCCGACTCAAGTATGAGGATAATTTGACATCTCACGACTCAAGTATTATGATCATTTGACATGTCACGACTCAAAAATCAGGATCTTTTGATTATGTTCCGACTCAGGTATCAGGATTATTTGACATGTTCCGACTCAAGTATAAGGATCATTTGATAATGTTCTGACACAAGTATCAGGATCACTTGACATGTCCCAATACAAGTATCAGGATCATTTGAAATGTCCCGACTCAAGTATCAGAATCATTTGATTATGTTCTGACTCAAGTATCAGGATCATTTGACATCTCACGACTCAAGTATCAGGATCATTTGACATGTCCCGACACAAGTATCAGGATCATTTGACATGTCTCAACACAAGTATCAGGATCATTTGACATGTCCCGACTCAAGTATCAGAATCATTTGATTATGTTCCGACTCAAGTATCAGGATCATTTGACATCTCACGACTCAAGTATCAGGATCATTTGACATTTCCCAACACAAGTATCAGGATCATTTGACATGTCCCGACACAAGTATCAGGATCATTTGACATGTCCCAACACAAGTATCAGGATCATTTGACATGTCCCGACTCAAGTATCAGAATCATTTGATTATGTTCCGACTCAAGTATCAGGATCATTTGACATGTCCCAACACAAGTATCAGGATCATTTGACATGTCCCGACACAAGTATCAGGATCATTTGACATGTCCCGACTCAAGTATCAGAATCATTTGATTATGTTCAGACTCAAGTATCAGGATCATTTGACATGTCCCGACTCAAGTATCAGGATCATTTGATTTTGTCTCAACTCAAGTATCGGGATCAGTTGACATGTCCCGACTCAAGAATCAGGATCATTTGACATGTCCCGACTCAAGTATCAGGATCATTTGACATGTCCCGACACAAGTATCAGAATCATTTGATTATGTTCAGACTCAAGTATCAGGATCATTTGACATGTCCCGACACAAATATCAGGATCATTTGACATGTCCCGACTCAAGTATCAGAATCATTTGATTATGTTCCGACTCAAGTATCAGGATCATTTGACATCTCACGACTAAAGTATCAGGATCATTTGACATGTCCCGACTCAAGTATGAGGATCATTTGACATTTCCCGATTCAAGAATCAGGATCAATTGACTTGACCCGACTCAAGTATCAGGATCATTTGACATGTCCCGACACAAGTTTCAGGATCATTTGACATGTCCCGACTTAAGTATCAGGATCACTTGACATGTCCCGACTCAACTATCAGGATCATTTGACATGTCCCGACTCAAGTATGAGGATAATTTGACATCTCACGACTCAAGTATTATGATTATTTGACATGTCACGACTCAAAAATCAGGATCTTTTGATTATGTTCCGACTCAGGTATCAGGATTATTTGACATGTTCCGACTCAAGTATCAGGATCATTTGATAATGTTCTGACATAAGTGTGGTGAACGTATGTCTGTCGGTATGAAAGAGACAGGCATATCTGAGTGAGACAGCATGACCGAGACGTATAAAAAGGCGTGTCTGTTGTAACTCGTCCTCTCTTTGCAACAACATCTCGAATACTGTACATTAGTAATAACACTAAATAAACCAAATAGTATGGAGTATCCAAACGACTATTATTTACATCTTATCTGAGTGATCGACACGGCAGATCACCACAGTTGGCGCAGCCGAAAAAGGAAGCTGAACGGCCGCAAAATTCTTCCTGGAGGAAGAACCGTAGCCGCAGCTGAAAGAACTACAGTTGGAGCAGCCGAAAAAGGAATCTGAACAGCTATTAAATTCTTCCTGGAGGAAGAACTACAGTTGGAGCAGCCGAAAAAGGAAGCTGATCAGCCATTAAATTCTTCCTGGAGGAAGAACCACAGTAGGCGCAGCTGAAAGAACCATAGTTTGGTTATAATCCCACCGAGCACCGCGGAAGGGATTATTGTCGCATAAAAAATAAAATAATTTGGGGGCAGCTTCACGGACAGTATCGGACATTGAAGGAGCATCAAGGCAAGGAACTGGTGAGGAGATTCAAGGCGCTGAGCTCAAGGAATCAGCAGCCGAGAAACCGGATGAAAAACGGATCCAGGCAGCTTGTACGGGGACCCGACACGGGAAGGCGTGGCGGTGGTGACCGGACGAGAAGGACGACCAGGAATCCGGACGGAGCCAGAAGACGGTCGGACGCGGAAGGGCGGCGATCGGCGGCAGCATCAATCATCAGATTCGTGAGTTGAGTGCTGTTTGTTGTTGTTTTTTCTGATTATTGGTAATCTGTGTGGAAATGGAGGGAGTGGGTTTACCCAGGTTTTGTCACCTTAGGGACGGGCTGGAGACGTTCGTGCTACAGTTTGAGCAGTTGATCCTCGTCAATGATGACAAATTTAAATCCGAGGATAAAAAGAGGGCGGTTTTAATATCCCACCTACACACAGACACGATTAATCTACTGATAGATTTATGTTTTCCAAAAAAAATAACAGAATTATCGGTTGAAAATATATTTTTGTTATTAGGAAACCACATTGGTGTTTCAAAGAATGTGTTTAAGGAACGTGGAAATTTTTTTGCGGCGAAACAAAAAGTTGGGGAATCTATAAATGATTATATAGCTAGGTTACGTTGTCTAACAAGATTCTGCAAATTTGAAAGCAGACTGGAAGAAAACTTAAAAGATATTTTTGTGACTGGTTTATTAGAAGGTCGTATTAAAGAAAAAATGTTTTTAGATGCAGAGAAGCTGACTTTAAAAAGTACATTAGAGTGCGCATCGGGAATGGATTCATTTCATAAAAATATTACGTGTATTAAATCCGAGAGTGTCGGGCTCATTTCTAGAAGTAAGAAAAATTTTATTAGTAGTGCAGGTAGGAATTATTCTACTTCACCGGCGCGGGCGAAAGACAAAAATGTTACAATTCCCAGAAAGAAATTAGTAGAACGTATACAACAGTTGAAGTGCAAATATTGTAATTTAAATAATCATGATTCCAGTAATTGTAGATTAAAAAACGTGACGTGTTTTAATTGCAAAAACAAGGGACATTTTAGTAAAAATTGTCGCGAAAAAAAACGGGAGGAAGTTTCATCTGTGTTTGTGAATTCAAGTGAAATAAATTCAAGGTTAACAAGAAATACCGATCCCATTTATTTATCGTTAAAAGTTAATAACGGTATCATCATAAAAGGATTATTTGACACGGGTGCAGGAATATCGATCCTATCGGATAAAGATTATTGGGAACATTTTAAAGATGTACAATTGAAGCCGAAGAATTTAACCCTGAAGGGTTACAATAATTGTAAGTTACAGTTACTTGGATGTTTAATTTTGTCAATTAATTTCAATGGTATTACTAAAATAATGGAATTTTGTGTTGTAAAGGATGGTTCAACCACTGTGCTAGGTAGAGACTTCGTAAAAGAATTTAACATTGGTTTTACGGGTTTCGAGACGGTTTCTTCACAGTTGAAAAGTGAAATACTCACGCATAATATTCACGACGTAAACAATAATAGTGTCGATACGTTAGTGCGTAAATATCCGGAGGTATTTTCAAGTAAACTAGGTAGATTCAATAAATTTAAAGTTCATTTAAAATTGAAAGAAAATGCAGAACCGAAATTCTGCAATCCGAGAAGTATTCCTTTCGCTTTGAAAGCGAAAGTTGAAACGGAATTGAACCGTTTACAGGAAGAGGGAATTTTAGTTCCGATTAGTTATAGCAAGTTTGCATCTCCTATCGTGCCCGTAGTTAAAAGCGATGGAAGCATTAGAATTTGCGGGGATTATAAATGTACTGTGAACCCACAATTGATTGTTGACAAATATCCCATGCCGAAGATAGAAGTTTTATTATCACAAATTTCGGGCGGAATAATATTTTCAAAAATTGATTTACGTCAAGCTTATTTACAGTTGGAACTAGACGAAGAAAGTATGGAATATACTACGATTTCTACACATTTAGGATTATTTAAATTCACTAGGCTAGTGTTTGGGATTAACAGTGCACCGGCAATATTTTGTAGAACTATAGCTTCATGTCTACAAGGTTTGAAGAAAACAGCGGTTTTCCTGGATGATATTATGGTTACAGGAGAAACGATAGAGGAACATAATGCTAATTTAAATGCAGTTCTTAATAGGTTAAAAGATTGCGGTTTGTGCGTAAATATTCAAAAGTGCAATTTTAACGCTTCATCGGTATGTTTCTTAGGGTTTGAAATCTCGAAGGAAGGGATTAAACCTATGGAAGATAAAACGAACGCAATTAGTAAAGTCGCGCAACCAAAAGATTTATCAGAGCTACGCAGTTTTTTAGGAATGGTAAATTTTTACCGATCTTTTGTGCCAAATATGTCTATGTTATTAGATCCTTTGCACAAATTATTGAAAAAAAATACGAATTTTGATTTTAATCAAGATTGCGTAAAAGTTTTTAATAAAATAAAATTAATTTTATGTGATAATCGAGTGTTAGCACATTACGATCCAAATGTTACTTTGAAGGTAGTTACGGACGCCTCAACGAAAGGTTTGGGTGCAACATTGTTACATGTGTATGAAAATAATTTACAAAGACCTATTTCTTTTGTTTCTCGTAAACTGACAGAAGCGGAAAAGAAATATTCAATTTTAGACCTCGAGGCTTGTGCAATTGTGTTTGCTTTTAAGAAGTTTTTCGAGTACATTTACGGAAGGGAATTCATTCTAGAAATAGATAATGAACCTTTATGTAGAATTTTTGGTGAAAAAAAAGGAATTCCTGTTTTAACTTGTAATAGATTACAACGTTATGGTGTAATTCTCTCATCTTTCAATTATAAAGTTCAATACGTAAAATCAACATTAAATTGTTCGGATTACTTATCTCGCGTACCTGTAGGAGATCCTGTTGAGGAAAATAATAACTTTGATTCAAGAATTTTGTGTTTATTCAAAAATAATAGCGAGATGCCAATAGATGTTGAGGAAGTTAAAGCAGAATCTAATACGGATAAATTATTATTAGAGATAAAAAATTATCTTAGAACAGGGTGGCCAAATAAAGTCAATAAGGATGATTGCAAATGGATTTATTGGATAAAAAGGAACGATTTATCAATAATTGATGATTGTATTTTCTGGAACCATAGGTTAGTAATTCCAATAAGTTTAAGGGATAAGATATTAAGCTTATTGCATAGATCTCATCTAGGGATTGCCAAGATGAAAGGGCTAGCTAGAGGCTATTTTTGGTGGCCAGGGATTGACAGTCAAATTGAATTTTTAGTTAGAGAGTGCGGAATTTGTGCGGAAATTCAACCATCACAACCCAAGAGTGAGTTAACTCCATGGCCGATAACGGAAGAAATTTGGAGTAGGGTTCATATAGATTACGTAGGGCCTATCGGAAATAAATATTTTTTGGTAATCATAGATTCAACCTCAAAATGGTTGGATTGCGTGGAAGTAAATTCACCTAACTCAGATAATACCATTAAAATCTTAAAGAGATTATTCAGTTATTTCGGTAGTGTACAAACCTTAGTTTCTGATAATGGAGCAGCATTCATGTCAGCAGACTTTAAACAGTTTTGCGAGAGAAATGGCATTAAACATTTAACAACACCTATAAATCATCCTCAATCAAATGGATTGGCAGAGAATGCAGTCAAAACGTGTAAAAATTTTTTAAAGAAAATATTGTTAGAAAAAAAATTTCAGTCAGGTTATAATGAGAAGTTAGAATGTTTTCTCATAGATTATAGGAATGCACCACACTGTACAACAGGGTTAGAGCCAGCAGTTGTAATGTTTGGTAGAAGGTTAAGGTCAAATTTGAATAATTTTATACCTAAAGGGGGGAAGGTAAAGGAAAATGTGATTGATAAAGATACCAAAATGAAAATGTCAAAATGTCAGGAAAATCAGAAATTCTATTATAAAAGGAATAACAAAGTATCTACGAATTTTAAGATTAATCAGAAAGTTATGATTAGGGATTTTAGAGACCAAAACAATGATAAGTGGGTACCAGGGAAAGTACATAAACGTTTGGGAAATAAACTATATTTAATTGAGGTTAAATTGAATGATAAAATCATGTACTGGAAAAGACATTTTGATCAATTATCCAAACTGTGTGTATCATGGGAAAAGAACCCTAGTATTTTAATCCCTGAGTCTGAGACGAGGAGGCTATCGTTCGATGAGTACGATGTCTCCGACTTTGTTTCGGATGACAATCTAATGGGTGACCCTCTTTTTCCTTCCAGCTCCAGTGAACCCGTGGCGTCAACGTCGGGGAACTGGAAGGAGCGCCTTCGACCAAGGACAGAGAAATCAAAATAAGCAGCAGTCAACTCTCCGAATCAACATGGTTATAAATAAAAAAGAAAATGTTGTAAAATAATAATTAAATATGTGTATGTATGTTTTATAATTATTATTATGATAATCATGTTGTGTTACTGTCTGCTGATTTAAGTGTGGAGGGATGTGGTGAACGTATGTCTGTCGGTATGAAAGAGACAGGCATATCTGAGTGAGACAGCATGACCGAGACGTATAAAAAGGCGTGTCTGTTGTAACTCGTCCTCTCTTTGCAACAACATCTCGAATACTGTACATTAGTAATAACACTAAATAAACCAAATAGTATGGAGTATCCAAACGACTATTATTTACATCTTATCTGAGTGATCGACACGGCAGATCACCTCAGGATCACTTGACATGTCCCAATACAAGTATCAGGATCATTTGAAATGTCCCGACTCAAGTATCAGAATCATTTGATTATGTTCCGACTCAAGTATCAGGATCATTTGACATCTCACGACTCAAGTATCAGGATCATTTGACATGTCCCGACACAAGTATCAGGATCATTTGACATGTCCCAACACAAGTATCAGGATCATTTGACATGTCCCGACTCAAGTATCAGAATCATTTGATTATGTTCCGACTCAAGTATCAGGATCATTTGACATCTCACAACTCAAGTATCAGGATCATTTGACATGTCCCAACACAAGTATAGGGATCATTTGACATGTCCCGATTAAAGAATCAGGATCAATTGACTTGTCCCGACTCAAGTATCAGGATCATTTGACATGTTCCGACTCAAGTATAGGGATCATTTGAAATGTCCCGATTAAAGAATCAGGATCAATTGAGTTGTCCCGACTCAAGTATCAGGATCATTTGACATGTCCCGACTCAAGTATCAGGATCATTTGACATGTCCCGACTTAAGTATCAGTTACATTTGACATCTCACGACTCAAGTATCAGGATCATTTAAAAAGTCCCGACACAAGTATCAGGATCATTTGACATGTCTCAACACAAGTATCAGGATCATTTGACATGTCCCGACTCAAGTATCAGAATCATTTGATTATGTTCCGACTCAAGTATCAGGATCATTTGACATCTCACGACTCAAGTATCAGGATCATTTGACATGTCCCGACACAAGTATCAGGATCATTTGACATGTCCCGACACAAGTTTCAGGATCATTTGACATGTCCCGACTTAAGTATCAGGATCACTTGACATGTCCCGACTCAACTATCAGGATCATTTGACATGTCCCGACTCAAGTATGAGGATAATTTGACATCTCACGACTCAAGTATTATGATCATTTGACATGTCACGACTCAAAAATCAGGATCTTTTGATTATGTTCCGACTCAGGTATCAGGATTATTTGACATGTTCCGACTCAAGTATCAGGATCATTTGATAATGTTCTGACACAAGTATCAGGATCACTTGACATGTCCCAATACAAGTATCAGGATCATTTGAAATGTCCCGACTCAAGTATCAGAATCATTTGATTATGTTCTGACTCAAGTATCAGGATCATTTGACATCTCACGACTCAAGTATCAGGATCATTTGACATGTCCCGACACAAGTATCAGGATCATTTGACATGTCTCAACACAAGTATCAGGATCATTTGACATGTCCCGACTCAAGTATCAGAATCATTTGATTATGTTCCGACTCAAGTATCAGGATCATTTGACATCTCACGACTCAAGTATCAGGATCATTTGACATTTCCCAACACAAGTATCAGGATCATTTGACATGTCCCGACACAAGTATCAGGATCATTTGACATGTCCCAACACAAGTATCAGGATCATTTGACATGTCCCGACTCAAGTATCAGAATCATTTGATTATGTTCCGACTCAAGTATCAGGATCATTTGACATGTCCCAACACAAGTATCAGGATCATTTGACATGTCCCGACACAAGTATCAGGATCATTTGACATGTCCCGACTCAAGTATCAGAATCATTTGATTATGTTCAGACACAAGTATCAGGATCATTTGACATGTCCCGACTCAAGTATCAGGATCATTTGATTTTGTCTCAACTCAAGAATCGGGATCAGTTGACATGTCCCGACTCAAGAATCAGGATCATTTGACATGTCCCGACTCAAGTATCAGGATCATTTGACATGTCCCGACACAAGTATCAGAATCATTTGATTATGTTCAGACTCAAGTATCAGGATCATTTGACATGTCCCGACACAAATATCAGGATCATTTGACATGTCCCGACTCAAGTATAAGAATCATTTGATTATGTTCCGACTCAAGTATCAGGATCATTTGACATCTCACGACTAAAGTATCAGGATCATTTGACATGTCCCGACTCAAGTATGAGGATCATTTGACATTTCCCGATTCAAGAATCAGGATCAATTGACTTGACCCGACTCAAGTATCAGGATCATTTGACATGTCCCGACACAAGTTTCAGGATCATTTGACATGTCCCGACTTAAGTATCAGGATCACTTGACATGTCCCGACTCAAATATCAGGATCATTTGGCATGTCCCGACTCAAGTATGAGGATTATTTGACATCTCACGACTCAAGTATTATGATTATTTGACATGTCACGACTCAAAAATCAGGATCGTTTGATTATGTTCCGACTCAGGTATCAGGATTATTTGACATGTTCCGACTCAAGTATCAGGATCATTTGATAATGTTCTGACATTAGTATCAGGATCACTTGACATGTCCCAATACAAGTATCAGGATCATTTGAAATGTCCCGACTCAAGTATCAGAATAATTTGATTATGATCCGACTCAAGTATCAGGATCATTTGACATCTCACAACTCAAGTATCAGGATCATTCGACATGTCCCAACACAAGTATAGGGATCATTTGACATGTCCCGATTAAAGAATCAGGATCAATTGACTTGTCCCCACTCAAGTATCGGGATCATTTGACATGTCCCGACTCAAGTATCAGGATCATTTGACATGTCCCGACTTAAGTATCAGTTACATTTGACATCTCACGACTCAAGTATCAGGATCATTTAAAAAGTCCCGACACAAGTATCAGGATCATTTGACATGTCTCAACACAAGTATCAGGATCATTTGACATGTCCCGACTCAAGTATCAGAATCATTTGATTATGTTCCGACTCAAGTATCAGGATCATTTGACATCTCACGACTCAAGTATCAGGATCATTTGACATGTCCCGACACAAGTATCAGGATCATTTGACATGTCCCGACACAAGTATCAGGATCATTTGACATGTCATGACGCAAGTATCAGGATCATTTGACATGTCCCGACTCAAAAATCAGGATCTTTTGATTATGTTCCGACTCAGGTATCAGGATTATTTGACATGTCCCGACTCAAATATCAGGAACATTTGATTATTTCCCGACTTAATTCTCAGGATCAATTGACATGTCCCGACGCAAGTATCAGGATCATTTGACATGTCCCGACTTAAGTTTCAGGATCATTCGACATGTCCCGATTCAAATATCAGGAACAGTTGATTATGTACCGACTCAAGTATCAGGATCAATTGACATGTCCCGACTCAAAAATCAGGATCTTTTGATTATGTTCCGACTCAGGTATCAGGATTATTTGACATGTCCCGACTCAAATATCAGGAACATTTGATTATTTCCCGACTTAATTCTCAGGATCAATTGACATGTCCCGACGCAAGTATCAGGATCATTTGACATGTCCCGACTTAAGTTTCAGGATCATTCGACATGTCCCGATTCAAATATCAGGAACAGTTGATTATGTACCGACTCAAGTATCAGGATCAATTGACTTGTCCCGACTTAAGTATAAGTATCATTTGACATCTCACAACTCAAGTATCAGGATCATTTGACATGTCCCGACACAAGTATCAGGATCATTTGACATGCCCCGACACAAGAATCAGGATCATTTGACATGTCCCGACTCAAGTATCAGGATCATTTGACATGTCCCGACTTAAGTATCAGTATCATTTGACATCTCACGACTCAAGTATCAGGATCATTTGACATGTCCCGACACAAGTATCAGGATCATTTGACATGTCCCGACACAAGTATCAGGATCATTTGACATGTCCCGACTCAAGTATGAGGATCATTTGACATGTCCCGACTCAAGTATCAGAATCATTTGATTATGTTCAGACTCAAGTATCAGGATCATTCGACATGTCCCGACTCAAATATCAGGAACAGTTGATTATGTCCCGACTCAACTATCAGGTTAATTTGACATGTCCCGACTCAAAAATGAGGATCATTTGATTATGTTCCGACTCAAGTATCAGGATCACTTTACATGTCCCAACACAAGTATCAGGAACATTTGACATGTCCCGACACAAGTATCAGGATCATTTGACATGTCCCGACACAAGTATCAGATTCATTTGATTATGTTCAGACTCAAGTATCAGGATCATTTGACATGTCTCGACTCAAGTATCAGGATCATTTGATTTTGTCCCGACTTAAGTATCGGGATCAGTTGACATGTCCCGACTCAAGTATCAGGATCATTTGATTATGTTCCGACTCAAGTATCAGGATCATTTGACATCTCACGACTTAAGTATCAGGATCATTTGACATGTCTTGACTCAAGTATCAGGATCATTTGATTTTGTCCCGACTCAAGTATCGGGATCAGTTGATATGTCCCGACTTAAGTATCAGGATCATTTGACATGTCTTGACTCAAGTATCAGGATCATTTGATTTTGTCCCGACTCAAGTATCGGGATCAGTTGATATGTCCCGACTCAAGTATCAGGATCATTTGACATGTCCCGACACAAGTTTCAGGATCATTTGACATGTTCCGACTCAAGTCTCAGGATCATTTGACATGTCCCGACACAAGTATCGTGATCAGTTGATATGTCCCGACTCAAGTATCAGGATCATTTGACATCTCAGGACTCAAGTATCAGGATCATTTGACATGTCCCGATTAAAGAATCAAGATCAATTGACTTGTCCCGACTCAAGTATCAGGATCATTTGACATGTCCCGACACAAGTTTCAGGATCATTTGACATGTCCCGACACAAGTATCAGGATCATTTGACATGTCTCGACTCAAGTTTCAGGATCATTTGATTTTGTCCCGAATCAAGTATCGGGATCAGTTGACATGTCCCGACTCAAGTATCAGGATTAATTGACATGTCCCGACTCAAGTATCAGAATCATTTTACAAGTCCCGACTTAAGTATAAGGATCATTTGACATCTCACGACTCAAGTATCAGGTTAATTTGACATGTCCCGACTCAAAAATCAGGATCATTTGAAATGTCCCGACTCAAGTATCAGAATCATTTGATTATGTTCCGACTCAAGTATCAGGATCATTTGACATCTCACGACTAAAGTATCAGGATCACTTGACATGTCTCAACATAAGTATCAGGATCATTTGACATGTCCCGACTTAAGTATCAGTATCATTTGACATCTCACGACTAGAGTATCAGGATCATTTGACATGTCCCGACTTAAGTATCAGTATCATTTGACATCTCACGACTAGAGTATCAGGATCATTTGACATGTCCCGACTCAAATATCTGGAACAGTTGAATATGTCCCGACTCAAGTATCAGGATCATTTGACATCTCACGACTCAAGTATTAGGATCATTTGACATGTCTCGACTCAAAAATGAGGATCATTTGATTATGTTCCGACTCAAGTATCAGGATCACTTTACATGTCCCAACACAAGTATCAGAAACATTTGACATGTCCCGACACAAGTATCAGGATCATTTGACATGTCCCGACTCAAATATCTGGAACAGTTGAATATGTCCCGACTCAAGTATCAGGATCATTTGACATCTCACGACTCAAGTATTAGGATCATTTGACATGTCTCGACTCAAAAATGAGGATCATTTGATTATGTTCCGACTCAAGTATCAGGATCACTTTACATGTCCCAACACAAGTATCAGAAACATTTGACATGTCCCGACACAAGTATCAGGATCATTTGACATGTCCCGACACAAGTATCAGAATCATTTGATTATGTTCAGACTCAAGTATCAGGATCATTCGACATGTCCCGACTCAAATATCAGGAACAGTTGATTATGTCCCGACTCAACTATCAGGATCATTTGACATGTCCCGACCCAAGTATGAGGATAATTTGACATCTCACGACTCAAGTATTATGATCATTTGACATGTCCCGACTCAAAAATCAGGATCTTTTGATTATGTTCCGACTCAGGTATCAGGATTATTTGACATGTTCCGACACAAGTATCAGGATCATTTGATAATGTTCTGACACAAGTATCAGGATCACTTGACATGTCCCAATACAAGTATCAGGATCATTTGAAATGTCCCGACTCAAGTATCAGAATCATTTGATTATGTTCCGACTCAAGTATCAGGATCATTTGACATCTCACGACTCAAGTATCAGGATCATTTGACATGTCCCGACACAAGTATCAGGATCATTTGACATGTCCCGACTCAAGTATCAGGATCATTTGATTTTGTCTCAACTCAAGTATCGGGATCAGTTGACATGTCCCGACTCAAGAATCAGGATCATTTGACATGTCCCGACTCAAGTATCAGGATCATTTGACATGTCCCGACACAAGTATCAGAATCATTTGATTATGTTCAGACTCAAGTATCAGGATCATTTGACATGTCCCGACACAAATATCAGGATCATTTGGCATGTCCCGACTCAAGTATGAGGATTATTTGACATCTCACGACTCAAGTATTATGATTATTTGACATGTCACGACTCAAAAATCAGGATCGTTTGATTATGTTCCGACTCAGGTATCAGGATTATTTGACATGTTCCGACTCAAGTATCAGGATCATTTGATAATGTTCTGACATTAGTATCAGGATCACTTGACATGTCCCAATACAAGTATCAGGATCATTTGAAATGTCCCGACTCAAGTATCAGAATAATTTGATTATGATCCGACTCAAGTATCAGGATCATTTGACATCTCACAACTCAAGTATCAGGATCATTCGACATGTCCCAACACAAGTATAGGGATCATTTGACATGTCCCGATTAAAGAATCAGGATCAATTGACTTGTCCCCACTCAAGTATCGGGATCATTTGACATGTCCCGACTCAAGTATCAGGATCATTTGACATGTCCCGACTTAAGTATCAGTTACATTTGACATCTCACGACTCAAGTATCAGGATCATTTAAAAAGTCCCGACACAAGTATCAGGATCATTTGACATGTCTCAACACAAGTATCAGGATCATTTGACATGTCCCGACTCAAGTATCAGAATCATTTGATTATGTTCCGACTCAAGTATCAGGATCATTTGACATCTCACGACTCAAGTATCAGGATCATTTGACATGTCCCGACACAAGTATCAGGATCATTTGACATGTCCCGACACAAGTATCAGGATCATTTGACATGTCATGACGCAAGTATCAGGATCATTTGACATGTCCCGACTCAAAAATCAGGATCTTTTGATTATGTTCCGACTCAGGTATCAGGATTATTTGACATGTCCCGACTCAAATATCAGGAACATTTGATTATTTCCCGACTTAATTCTCAGGATCAATTGACATGTCCCGACGCAAGTATCAGGATCATTTGACATGTCCCGACTTAAGTTTCAGGATCATTCGACATGTCCCGATTCAAATATCAGGAACAGTTGATTATGTACCGACTCAAGTATCAGGATCAATTGACATGTCCCGACTCAAAAATCAGGATCTTTTGATTATGTTCCGACTCAGGTATCAGGATTATTTGACATGTCCCGACTCAAATATCAGGAACATTTGATTATTTCCCGACTTAATTCTCAGGATCAATTGACATGTCCCGACGCAAGTATCAGGATCATTTGACATGTCCCGACTTAAGTTTCAGGATCATTCGACATGTCCCGATTCAAATATCAGGAACAGTTGATTATGTACCGACTCAAGTATCAGGATCAATTGACTTGTCCCGACTTAAGTATAAGTATCATTTGACATCTCACAACTCAAGTATCAGGATCATTTGACATGTCCCGACACAAGTATCAGGATCATTTGACATGCCCCGACACAAGAATCAGGATCATTTGACATGTCCCGACTCAAGTATCAGGATCATTTGACATGTCCCGACTTAAGTATCAGTATCATTTGACATCTCACGACTCAAGTATCAGGATCATTTGACATGTCCCGACACAAGTATCAGGATCATTTGACATGTCCCGACACAAGTATCAGGATCATTTGACATGTCCCGACTCAAGTATGAGGATCATTTGACATGTCCCGACTCAAGTATCAGAATCATTTGATTATGTTCAGACTCAAGTATCAGGATCATTCGACATGTCCCGACTCAAATATCAGGAACAGTTGATTATGTCCCGACTCAACTATCAGGTTAATTTGACATGTCCCGACTCAAAAATGAGGATCATTTGATTATGTTCCGACTCAAGTATCAGGATCACTTTACATGTCCCAACACAAGTATCAGGAACATTTGACATGTCCCGACACAAGTATCAGGATCATTTGACATGTCCCGACACAAGTATCAGATTCATTTGATTATGTTCAGACTCAAGTATCAGGATCATTTGACATGTCTCGACTCAAGTATCAGGATCATTTGATTTTGTCCCGACTTAAGTATCGGGATCAGTTGACATGTCCCGACTCAAGTATCAGGATCATTTGATTATGTTCCGACTCAAGTATCAGGATCATTTGACATCTCACGACTTAAGTATCAGGATCATTTGACATGTCTTGACTCAAGTATCAGGATCATTTGATTTTGTCCCGACTCAAGTATCGGGATCAGTTGATATGTCCCGACTTAAGTATCAGGATCATTTGACATGTCTTGACTCAAGTATCAGGATCATTTGATTTTGTCCCGACTCAAGTATCGGGATCAGTTGATATGTCCCGACTCAAGTATCAGGATCATTTGACATGTCCCGACACAAGTTTCAGGATCATTTGACATGTTCCGACTCAAGTCTCAGGATCATTTGACATGTCCCGACACAAGTATCGTGATCAGTTGATATGTCCCGACTCAAGTATCAGGATCATTTGACATCTCAGGACTCAAGTATCAGGATCATTTGACATGTCCCGATTAAAGAATCAAGATCAATTGACTTGTCCCGACTCAAGTATCAGGATCATTTGACATGTCCCGACACAAGTTTCAGGATCATTTGACATGTCCCGACACAAGTATCAGGATCATTTGACATGTCTCGACTCAAGTTTCAGGATCATTTGATTTTGTCCCGAATCAAGTATCGGGATCAGTTGACATGTCCCGACTCAAGTATCAGGATTAATTGACATGTCCCGACTCAAGTATCAGAATCATTTTACAAGTCCCGACTTAAGTATAAGGATCATTTGACATCTCACGACTCAAGTATCAGGTTAATTTGACATGTCCCGACTCAAAAATCAGGATCATTTGAAATGTCCCGACTCAAGTATCAGAATCATTTGATTATGTTCCGACTCAAGTATCAGGATCATTTGACATCTCACGACTAAAGTATCAGGATCACTTGACATGTCTCAACATAAGTATCAGGATCATTTGACATGTCCCGACTTAAGTATCAGTATCATTTGACATCTCACGACTAGAGTATCAGGATCATTTGACATGTCCCGACTTAAGTATCAGTATCATTTGACATCTCACGACTAGAGTATCAGGATCATTTGACATGTCCCGACTCAAATATCTGGAACAGTTGAATATGTCCCGACTCAAGTATCAGGATCATTTGACATCTCACGACTCAAGTATTAGGATCATTTGACATGTCTCGACTCAAAAATGAGGATCATTTGATTATGTTCCGACTCAAGTATCAGGATCACTTTACATGTCCCAACACAAGTATCAGAAACATTTGACATGTCCCGACACAAGTATCAGGATCATTTGACATGTCCCGACTCAAATATCTGGAACAGTTGAATATGTCCCGACTCAAGTATCAGGATCATTTGACATCTCACGACTCAAGTATTAGGATCATTTGACATGTCTCGACTCAAAAATGAGGATCATTTGATTATGTTCCGACTCAAGTATCAGGATCACTTTACATGTCCCAACACAAGTATCAGAAACATTTGACATGTCCCGACACAAGTATCAGGATCATTTGACATGTCCCGACACAAGTATCAGAATCATTTGATTATGTTCAGACTCAAGTATCAGGATCATTCGACATGTCCCGACTCAAATATCAGGAACAGTTGATTATGTCCCGACTCAACTATCAGGATCATTTGACATGTCCCGACCCAAGTATGAGGATAATTTGACATCTCACGACTCAAGTATTATGATCATTTGACATGTCCCGACTCAAAAATCAGGATCTTTTGATTATGTTCCGACTCAGGTATCAGGATTATTTGACATGTTCCGACACAAGTATCAGGATCATTTGATAATGTTCTGACACAAGTATCAGGATCACTTGACATGTCCCAATACAAGTATCAGGATCATTTGAAATGTCCCGACTCAAGTATCAGAATCATTTGATTATGTTCCGACTCAAGTATCAGGATCATTTGACATCTCACGACTCAAGTATCAGGATCATTTGACATGTCCCGACACAAGTATCAGGATCATTTGACATGTCCCGACTCAAGTATCAGGATCATTTGATTTTGTCTCAACTCAAGTATCGGGATCAGTTGACATGTCCCGACTCAAGAATCAGGATCATTTGACATGTCCCGACTCAAGTATCAGGATCATTTGACATGTCCCGACACAAGTATCAGAATCATTTGATTATGTTCAGACTCAAGTATCAGGATCATTTGACATGTCCCGACACAAATATCAGGATCATTTGACATGTCCCGACTCAAGTATCAGAATCATTTGATTATGTTCCGACTCAAGTATCAGGATCATTTGACATCTCACGACTAAAGTATCAGGATCATTTGACATGTCCCGACTCAAGTATGAGGATCATTTGACATTTCCCGATTCAAGAATCAGGATCAATTGACTTGACCCGACTCAAGTATCAGGATCATTTGACATGTCCCGACACAAGTTTCAGGATCATTTGACATGTCCCGACTTAAGTATCAGGATCACTTGACATGTCCCGACACAACTATCAGGATCATTTGACATGTCCCGACTCAAGTAAAAGGATAATTTGACATCTCACGACTCAAGTATTATGATCATTTGACATGTCACGACTCAAAAATCAGGATCTTTTGATTATGTTCCGACTCAGGTATCAGGATTATTTGACATTTTCCGACTCAAGTATCAGGATCATTTGATAATGTTCTGACACAAGTATCAGGATCACTTGACATGTTCCAATACAAGTATCAGGATCATTTGAAATGTCCCGACTCAAGTATCAGAATCATTTGATTATGTTCTGACTCAAGTATCAGGATCATTTGACATCTCACGACTCAAGTATCAGGATCATTTGACATGTCCCGACACAAGTATCAGAATCATTTGATTATGTTCAGACTCAAGTATCAGGATCATTTGACATGTCCCGACTCAAGTATCAGAATCATTTGATTATGTTCCGACTCAAGTATCAGGATCATTTGACATCTCACGACTCAAGTATCAGGATCATTTGACATCTCACGACTCAAGTATTATGATTATTTGACATGTCCCGACTCAAAAATCAGGATCTTTTGATTATGTTCCGACTCAGGTATCAGGATTATTTGACATGTCCCGACTCAAATATCAGGAACATTTGATTATTTCCCGACTTAATTCTCAGGATCAATTGACATGTCCCGACGCAAGTATCAGGATCATTTGACATGTCCCGACTTAAGTTTCAGGATCATTCGACATGTCCCGATTCAAATATCAGGAACAGTTGATTATGTACCGACTCAAGTATCAGGATCAATTGACTTGTCCCGACTTAAGTATAAGTATCATTTGACATCTCACAACTCAAGTATCAGGATCATTTGACATGTCCCGACACAAGTATCAGGATCATTTGACATGCCCCGACACAAGAATCAGGATCATTTGACATGTCCCGACTCAAGTATCAGGATCATTTGACATGTCCCGACTTAAGTATCAGTATCATTTGACATCTCACGACTCAAGTATCAGGATCATTTGACATGTCCCGACACAAGTATCAGGATCATTTGACATGTCCCGACACAAGTATCAGGATCATTTGACATGTCCCGACTCAAGTATGAGGATCATTTGACATGTCCCGACTCAAGTATCAGAATCATTTGATTATGTTCAGACTCAAGTATCAGGATCATTCGACATGTCCCGACTCAAATATCAGGAACAGTTGATTATGTCCCGACTCAACTATCAGGTTAATTTGACATGTCCCGACTCAAAAATGAGGATCATTTGATTATGTTCCGACTCAAGTATCAGGATCACTTTACATGTCCCAACACAAGTATCAGGAACATTTGACATGTCCCGACACAAGTATCAGGATCATTTGACATGTCCCGACACAAGTATCAGATTCATTTGATTATGTTCAGACTCAAGTATCAGGATCATTTGACATGTCTCGACTCAAGTATCAGGATCATTTGATTTTGTCCCGACTTAAGTATCGGGATCAGTTGACATGTCCCGACTCAAGTATCAGGATCATTTGATTATGTTCCGACTCAAGTATCAGGATCATTTGACATCTCACGACTTAAGTATCAGGATCATTTGACATGTCTTGACTCAAGTATCAGGATCATTTGATTTTGTCCCGACTCAAGTATCGGGATCAGTTGATATGTCCCGACTTAAGTATCAGGATCATTTGACATGTCTTGACTCAAGTATCAGGATCATTTGATTTTGTCCCGACTCAAGTATCGGGATCAGTTGATATGTCCCGACTCAAGTATCAGGATCATTTGACATGTCCCGACACAAGTTTCAGGATCATTTGACATGTTCCGACTCAAGTCTCAGGATCATTTGACATGTCCCGACACAAGTATCGTGATCAGTTGATATGTCCCGACTCAAGTATCAGGATCATTTGACATCTCAGGACTCAAGTATCAGGATCATTTGACATGTCCCGATTAAAGAATCAAGATCAATTGACTTGTCCCGACTCAAGTATCAGGATCATTTGACATGTCCCGACACAAGTTTCAGGATCATTTGACATGTCCCGACACAAGTATCAGGATCATTTGACATGTC
This sequence comes from Hesperophylax magnus, assembly GCA_026573805.1. Taxonomy (NCBI): domain Eukaryota; kingdom Metazoa; phylum Arthropoda; class Insecta; order Trichoptera; family Limnephilidae; genus Hesperophylax; species Hesperophylax magnus. Next base: position 966,316 of record JAIUSX010000130.1, read on the forward strand.
TCGACTCAAGTTTCAGGATCATTTGATTTTGTCCCGAATCAAGTATCGGGATCAGTTGACATGTCCCGACTCAAGTATCAGGATTAATTGACATGTCCCGACTCAAGTATCAGAATCATTTTACAAGTCCCGACTTAAGTATAAGGATCATTTGACATCTCACGACTCAAGTATCAGGTTAATTTGACATGTCCCGACTCAAAAATCAGGATCATTTGAAATGTCCCGACTCAAGTATCAGAATCATTTGATTATGTTCCGACTCAAGTATCAGGATCATTTGACATCTCACGACTAAAGTATCAGGATCACTTGACATGTCTCAACATAAGTATCAGGATCATTTGACATGTCCCGACTTAAGTATCAGTATCATTTGACATCTCACGACTAGAGTATCAGGATCATTTGACATGTCCCGACTTAAGTATCAGTATCATTTGACATCTCACGACTAGAGTATCAGGATCATTTGACATGTCCCGACTCAAATATCTGGAACAGTTGAATATGTCCCGACTCAAGTATCAGGATCATTTGACATCTCACGACTCAAGTATTAGGATCATTTGACATGTCTCGACTCAAAAATGAGGATCATTTGATTATGTTCCGACTCAAGTATCAGGATCACTTTACATGTCCCAACACAAGTATCAGAAACATTTGACATGTCCCGACACAAGTATCAGGATCATTTGACATGTCCCGACTCAAATATCTGGAACAGTTGAATATGTCCCGACTCAAGTATCAGGATCATTTGACATCTCACGACTCAAGTATTAGGATCATTTGACATGTCTCGACTCAAAAATGAGGATCATTTGATTATGTTCCGACTCAAGTATCAGGATCACTTTACATGTCCCAACACAAGTATCAGAAACATTTGACATGTCCCGACACAAGTATCAGGATCATTTGACATGTCCCGACACAAGTATCAGAATCATTTGATTATGTTCAGACTCAAGTATCAGGATCATTCGACATGTCCCGACTCAAATATCAGGAACAGTTGATTATGTCCCGACTCAACTATCAGGATCATTTGACATGTCCCGACCCAAGTATGAGGATAATTTGACATCTCACGACTCAAGTATTATGATCATTTGACATGTCCCGACTCAAAAATCAGGATCTTTTGATTATGTTCCGACTCAGGTATCAGGATTATTTGACATGTTCCGACACAAGTATCAGGATCATTTGATAATGTTCTGACACAAGTATCAGGATCACTTGACATGTCCCAATACAAGTATCAGGATCATTTGAAATGTCCCGACTCAAGTATCAGAATCATTTGATTATGTTCCGACTCAAGTATCAGGATCATTTGACATCTCACGACTCAAGTATCAGGATCATTTGACATGTCCCGACACAAGTATCAGGATCATTTGACATGTCCCGACTCAAGTATCAGGATCATTTGATTTTGTCTCAACTCAAGTATCGGGATCAGTTGACATGTCCCGACTCAAGAATCAGGATCATTTGACATGTCCCGACTCAAGTATCAGGATCATTTGACATGTCCCGACACAAGTATCAGAATCATTTGATTATGTTCAGACTCAAGTATCAGGATCATTTGACATGTCCCGACACAAATATCAGGATCATTTGACATGTCCCGACTCAAGTATCAGAATCATTTGATTATGTTCCGACTCAAGTATCAGGATCATTTGACATCTCACGACTAAAGTATCAGGATCATTTGACATGTCCCGACTCAAGTATGAGGATCATTTGACATTTCCCGATTCAAGAATCAGGATCAATTGACTTGACCCGACTCAAGTATCAGGATCATTTGACATGTCCCGACACAAGTTTCAGGATCATTTGACATGTCCCGACTTAAGTATCAGGATCACTTGACATGTCCCGACACAACTATCAGGATCATTTGACATGTCCCGACTCAAGTAAAAGGATAATTTGACATCTCACGACTCAAGTATTATGATCATTTGACATGTCACGACTCAAAAATCAGGATCTTTTGATTATGTTCCGACTCAGGTATCAGGATTATTTGACATTTTCCGACTCAAGTATCAGGATCATTTGATAATGTTCTGACACAAGTATCAGGATCACTTGACATGTTCCAATACAAGTATCAGGATCATTTGAAATGTCCCGACTCAAGTATCAGAATCATTTGATTATGTTCTGACTCAAGTATCAGGATCATTTGACATCTCACGACTCAAGTATCAGGATCATTTGACATGTCCCGACACAAGTATCAGAATCATTTGATTATGTTCAGACTCAAGTATCAGGATCATTTGACATGTCCCGACTCAAGTATCAGAATCATTTGATTATGTTCCGACTCAAGTATCAGGATCATTTGACATCTCACGACTCAAGTATCAGGATCATTTGACATCTCACGACTCAAGTATTATGATTATTTGACATGTCCCGACTCAAAAATCAGGATCTTTTGATTATGTTCCGACTCAGGTATCAGGATTATTTGACATGTTCCGACACAAGTATCAGGATCATTTGATAATGTTCTGACACAAGTATCAGGATCACTTGACCTGTCCCAATACAAGTATCAGGATCATTTGAAATGTCCCGACTCAAGTATCAGAATCATTTGATTATGTTCCCACTCAAGTATCAGGATCATTTGACATCTCACGACTCAAGTATCAGGATCATTTGACATGTCCCGACACAAGTATCAGGATCATTTGACATGTCCCGACTCAAGTATCAGAATCATTTGATTATGTTCAGACTCAAGTATCAGGATCATTTGACATTTCCCGATTCAAGAATCAGGATCAATTGACTTGACCCGACTAAAGTATGAGGATCATTTGACATGTCCCGACACAAGTTTCAGGATCATTTGACATGTCCCGACTTAAGTATCAGGATCACTTGACATGTCCCGACTCAACTATCAGGATCATTTGACATGTCCCGACTCAAGTATGAGGATAATTTGACATCTCACGACTCAAGTATTATGATCATTTGACATGTCACGACTCAAAAATCAGGATCTTTTGATTATGTTCCGACTCAGGTATCAGGATTATTTGACATGTTCCGACTCAAGTATCAGGATCATTTGATAATGTTCTGACACAAGTATCAGGATCACTTGACATGTCCCAATACAAGTATCAGGATCATTTGAAATGTCCCGACTCAAGTATCAGAATCATTTGATTATGTTCTGACTCAAGTATCAGGATCATTTGACATCTCACGACTCAAGTATCAGGATCATTTGACATGTCCCGACACAAGTATCAGGATCATTTGACATGTCTCAACACAAGTATCAGGATCATTTGACATGTCCCGACTCAAGTATCAGAATCATTTGATTATGTTCCGACTCAAGTATCAGGATCATTTGACATCTCACGACTCAAGTATCAGGATCATTTGACATTTCCCAACACAAGTATCAGGATCATTTGACATGTCCCGACACAAGTATCAGGATCATTTGACATGTCCCAACACAAGTATCAGGATCATTTGACATGTCCCGACTCAAGTATCAGAATCATTTGATTATGTTCCGACTCAAGTATCAGGATCATTTGACATGTCCCAACACAAGTATCAGGATCATTTGACATGTCCCGACACAAGTATCAGGATCATTTGACATGTCCCGACTCAAGTATCAGAATCATTTGATTATGTTCAGACTCAAGTATCAGGATCATTTGACATGTCCCGACTCAAGTATCAGGATCATTTGATTTTGTCTCAACTCAAGTATCGGGATCAGTTGACATGTCCCGACTCAAGAATCAGGATCATTTGACATGTCCCGACTCAAGTATCAGGATCATTTGACATGTCCCTACACAAGTATCAGAATCATTTGATTATGTTCAGACTCAAGTATCAGGATCATTTGACATGTCCCGACACAAATATCAGGATCATTTGACATGTCCCGACTCAAGTATCAGAATCATTTGATTATGTTCCGACTCAAGTATCAGGATCATTTGACATCTCACGACTAAAGTATCAGGATCATTTGACATGTCCCGACTCAAGTATGAGGATCATTTGACATTTCCCGATTCAAGAATCAGGATCAATTGACTTGACCCGACTCAAGTATCAGGATCATTTGACATGTCCCGACACAAGTTTCAGGATCATTTGACATGTCCCGACTTAAGTATCAGGATCACTTGACATGTCCCGACTCAACTATCAGGATCATTTGACATGTCCCGACTCAAGTATGAGGATAATTTGACATCTCACGACTCAAGTATTATGATTATTTGACATGTCACGACTCAAAAATCAGGATCTTTTGATTATGTTCCGACTCAGGTATCAGGATTATTTGACATGTTCCGACTCAAGTATCAGGATCATTTGATAATGTTCTGACATAAGTATCAGGATCACTTGACATGTCCCAATACAAGTATCAGGATCATTTGAAATGTCCCGACTCAAGTATCAGAATCATTTGATTATGTTCCGACTCAAGTATCAGGATCATTTGACATCTCACGACTCAAGTATCAGGATCATTTGACATGTCCCGACACAAGTATCAGGATCATTTGACATGTCCCAACACAAGTATCAGGATCATTTGACATGTCCCGACTCAAGTATCAGAATCATTTGATTATGTTCCGACTCAAGTATCAGGATCATTTGACATCTCACAACTCAAGTATCAGGATCATTTGACATGTCCCAACACAAGTATAGGGATCATTTGACATGTCCCGATTAAAGAATCAGGATCAATTGACTTGTCCCGACTCAAGTATCAGGATCATTTGACATGTTCCGACTCAAGTATAGGGATCATTTGAAATGTCCCGATTAAAGAATCAGGATCAATTGAGTTGTCCCGACTCAAGTATCAGGATCATTTGACATGTCCCGACTCAAGTATCAGGATCATTTGACATGTCCCGACTTAAGTATCAGTTACATTTGACATCTCACGACTCAAGTATCAGGATCATTTAAAAAGTCCCGACACAAGTATCAGGATCATTTGACATGTCTCAACACAAGTATCAGGATCATTTGACATGTCCCGACTCAAGTATCAGAATCATTTGATTATGTTCCGACTCAAGTATCAGGATCATTTGACATCTCACGACTCAAGTATCAGGATCATTTGACATGTCCCGACACAAGTATCAGGATCATTTGACATGTCCCGACACAAGTTTCAGGATCATTTGACATGTCCCGACTTAAGTATCAGGATCACTTGACATGTCCCGACTCAACTATCAGGATCATTTGATTATGTTCAGACTCAAGTATCAGGATCATTTTACAAGTCCCGACTTAAGTATCAGGATCATTTGACATCTCACGACTCAAGTATCAGGATCGTTTGACATGTACCAATTCAAAAATCAGGATCAATTGACTTGTCTCGACTCAAGTATCAGGATCATTTGACATGTCCCAACACAAGTATCAGGATCATTTGACATGTCCCGACACAAGTATCAGGATCATTTGACATGTCCCAACACAAGTATCAGGATCATTTGACATGTCCCGACTCAAGTATCAGAATCATTTGATTATGTTCCGACTCAAGTATCAGGATCATTTGACATGTCCCAACACAAGTATCAGGATCATTTGACGTGTCCCGACTCAAGTATCAGAATCATTTGATTATGTTCCGACTCAAGTATCAGGATCATTTGACATCTCACGACTCAAGTATCAGGATCATTTGACATTTCCCAACACAAGTATCAGGATCATTTGACATGTCCCGACACAAGTATCAGGATCATTTGACATGTCCCAACACAAGTATCAGGATCATTTGACATGTCCCGACTCAAGTATCAGAATCATTTGATTATGTTCCGACTCAAGTATCAGGATCATTTGACATGTCCCAACACAAGTATCAGGATCATTTGACATGTCCCGACACAAGTATCAGGATCATTTGACATGTCCCGACTCAAGTATCAGAATCATTTGATTATGTTCAGACTCAAGTATCAGGATCATTTGACATGTCCCGACTCAAGTATCAGGATCATTTGATTTTGTCTCAACTCAAGTATCGGGATCAGTTGACATGTCCCGACTCAAGAATCAGGATCATTTGACATGTCCCGACTCAAGTATCAGGATCATTTGACATGTCCCGACACAAGTATCAGAATCATTTGATTATGTTCAGACTCAAGTATCAGGATCATTTGACATGTCCCGACACAAATATCAGGATCATTTGACATGTCCCGACTCAAGTATCAGAATCATTTGATTATGTTCCGACCCAAGTATCAGGATCATTTGACATCTCACGACTAAAGTATCAGGATCATTTGACATGTCCCGACTCAAGTATGAGGATCATTTGACATTTCCCGATTCAAGAATTAGGATCAATTGACTTGACCCGACTCAAGTATCAGGATCATTTGACATGTCCCGACACAAGTTTCAGGATCATTTGACATGTCCCGACTTAAGTATCAGGATCACTTGACATGTCCCGACTCAACTATCAGGATCATTTGACATGTCCCGACTCAAGTATCAGGATCATTTGACATGTTCCGACTCAAGTATAGGGATCATTTGAAATGTCCCGATTAAAGAATCAGGATCAATTGAGTTGTCCCGACTCAAGTATCAGGATCATTTGACATGTCCCGACTCAAGTATCAGAATCATTTGATTATGTTCCGACTCAAGTATCAGGATCATTTGACATCTCACGACTCAAGTATCAGGATCATTTGACATTTCCCAACACAAGTATCAGGATCATTTGACATGTCCCGACAAAAGTATCAGGATCATTTGACATGTCCCAACACAAGTATCAGGATCACTTGACATGTCCCGACTCAACTATCAGGATCATTTGACATGTCCCGACTCAAGTATCAGGATCATTTGACATGTTCCGAATCAAGTATAGGGATCATTTGAAATGTCCCGATTACAGAATCAGGATCATTTGACATGTCTCAACACAAGTATCAGGATCATTTGACATGTCCCGACTCAAGTATCAGAATCATTTGATTATGTTCCGACTCAAGTATCAGGATCATTTGACATCTCACGACTCAAGTATCAGGATCATTTGACATTTCCCAACACAAGTATCAGGATCATTTGACATGTCCCGACACAAGTATCAGGATCATTTGACATGTCCCAACACAAGTATCAGGATCATTTGACATGTCCCGACTCAAGTATCAGAATCATTTGATTATGTTCCGACTCAAGTATCAGGATCATTTGACATGTCCCAACACAAGTATCAGGATCATTTGACATGTCCCGACACAAGTATCAGGATCATTTGACATGTCCCGACTCAAGTATCAGAATCATTTGATTATGTTCAGACTCAAGTATCAGGATCATTTGACATGTCCCGACTCAAGTATCAGGATCATTTGATTTTGTCTCAACTCAAGTATCGGGATCAGTTGACATGTCCCGACTCAAGAATCAGGATCATTTGACATGTCCCGACTCAAGTATCAGGATCATTTGACATGTCCCGACACAAGTATCAGAATCATTTGATTATGTTCAGACTCAAGTATCAGGATCATTTGACATGTCCCGACACAAATATCAGGATCATTTGACATGTCCCGACTCAAGTATCAGAATCATTTGATTATGTTCCGACTCAAGTATCAGGATCATTTGACATCTCACGACTAAAGTATCAGGATCATTTGACATGTCCCGACTCAAGTATGAGGATCATTTGACATTTCCCGATTCAAGAATCAGGATCAATTGACTTGACCCGACTCAAGTATCAGGATCATTTGACATGTCCCGACACAAGTTTCAGGATCATTTGACATGTCCCGACTTAAGTATCAGGATCACTTGACATGTCCCGACTCAACTATCAGGATCATTTGACATGTCCCGACTCAAGTATGAGGATAATTTGACATCTCACGACTCAAGTATTATGATTATTTGACATGTCACGACTCAAAAATCAGGATCTTTTGATTATGTTCCGACTCAGGTATCAGGATTATTTGACATGTTCCGACTCAAGTATCAGGATCATTTGATAATGTTCTGACATAAGTATCAGGATCACTTGACATGTCCCAATACAAGTATCAGGATCATTTGAAATGTCCCGACTCAAGTATCAGAATCATTTGATTATGTTCCGACTCAAGTATCAGGATCATTTGACATCTCACGACTCAAGTATCAGGATCATTTGACATGTCCCGACACAAGTATCAGGATCATTTGACATGTCCCAACACAAGTATCAGGATCATTTGACATGTCCCGACTCAAGTATCAGAATCATTTGATTATGTTCCGACTCAAGTATCAGGATCATTTGACATCTCACAACTCAAGTATCAGGATCATTTGACATGTCCCAACACAAGTATAGGGATCATTTGACATGTCCCGATTAAAGAATCAGGATCAATTGACTTGTCCCGACTCAAGTATCAGGATCATTTGACATGTTCCGACTCAAGTATAGGGATCATTTGAAATGTCCCGATTAAAGAATCAGGATCAATTGAGTTGTCCCGACTCAAGTATCAAGATCATTTGACATGTCCCGACTCAAGTATCAGGATCATTTGACATGTCCCGACTTAAGTATCAGTTACATTTGACATCTCACGACTCAAGTATCAGGATCATTTAAAAAGTCCCGACACAAGTATCAGGATCATTTGACATGTCTCAACACAAGTATCAGGATCATTTGACATGTCCCGACTCAAGTATCAGAATCATTTGATTATGTTCCGACTCATGTATCAGGATCATTTGACATCTCACGACTCAAGTATCAGGATCATTTGACATGTCTCGACACAAGTATCAGGATCATTTGACATGTCCCGACACAAGTTTCAGGATCATTTGACATGTCCCGACTTAAGTATCAGGATCACTTGACATGTCCCGACTCAAGTATCAGGATCATTTGATTATGTTCCGACTCAAGTATCAGGATCATTTGACATCTCACGACTTAAGTATCAGGATCATTTGACATGTCTTGACTCAAGTATCAGGATCATTTGATTTTGTCCCGACTCAAGTATCGGGATCAGTTGATATGTCCCGACTCAAATATCAGGATTAATTGACATGTCCCGATTCAAGAATCAGGATCAATTGACTTGTCCCGACTCAAGTATCAGGATCATTTGACATGTCCCGACACAAGTATCGGGATCATTTGACATCTCAGGACTCAAGTATCAGGATCATTTGACATGTCCCGATTAAAGAATCAAGATCAATTGACTTGTCCCGACTCAAGTATCAGGATCATTTGACATGTCCCGACACAAGTTTCAGGATCATTTGACATGTCCCGACACAAGTATCAGGATCATTTGACATGTCTCGACTCAAGTATCAGGATCATTTGATTTTGTCCCGAATCAAGTATCGGGATCAGTTGACATGTCCCGACTCAAGTATCAGGATTAATTGACATGTCCCGACTCAAGTATCAGAATCATTTTACAAGTCCCGACTTAAGTATAAGGATCAATTGACATCTCACGACTCAAGTATCAGGTTAATTTGACATGTCCCGACTCAAAAATCAGGATCTTTTGATTATGTTCCGACTCAGGTATCAGGATTATATGACATGTCCCGACTCAAATATCAGGAACAGTTGATTATTTCCCGACTCAAGTCTCAGGATCATTTGACATGTCCCGACACAAGTATCAGGATCATTTGACATGTCCCGACACAAGTATCAGGATCATTTGACATGTCCCGACTCAAGTATCAGAATCATTTTATTATGTTCAGACTCAAGTATCAGGATCATTTTACAAGTCCCGACATTAGTATCAGGATCATTTGACATCTCACGACTCAAGTATCAGGATCATTTGACATGTCCCGAATACAGAATCAGGATGAATTGACTTGTCCCGACTCAAGTATCAGGATCATTTGACATGTCCCGACTAAAGTATCAGGATCATTTGATTTTGTCTCGACTCAAGTATCGGGATCAGTTGACATGTCCCGACTCAAGAATCAGGATCATTTGACATGTCCCGACACAAGTATCAGGATCATTTTACAAGTCCCGTCTTAAAGATAAGGATCATTTGACATCTCACGTCTCAAGTATCAGGTTAATTTGACATGTCCCGACTCAAAAATGAGGATCATTTTATTATGTCCCGACTCAAGTATCAGGATCATTTGACATGTCCCGACTCAAAAATCAGGATCTTTTATTATTTTCCGACTCAGGTATCAGGATTATTTGACATGTTCCGACTCAAGTATTAGGATCATTTGATTATGTTCCGAATCAAGTATCAGGATCATTTGACATCTCACGACTCAAGTATCAGGATCATTTGACATGTCCCGACTCAAGTATGAGGATCATTTGACATGTCCCGATTCAAGAATCAGGATCAATTGACTTGTCCCGACTCAAGTATCAGGATCATTTGACATGTCCCGACACAAGTTTCAGGATCATTTGACATGTCCCGACTTAAGTATCAGGATTAATTGACATGTCCCGACTCAAGTATCAGGATCATTTTACAAGTCCCGACTTAAGTATAAGGATCATTTGACATCTCACGACTCAAGTATCAGGTTAATTTGACATGTCCCGACTCAAAAATCAGGATCTTTTGATTAAGTTCCGACTCAGGTATCAGGATTATTTGACATGTTCCGACTCAAGTATTAGAATCCTTTGATTATGTTCCGACTCAAGTATCAGGATCATTTGACATCTCACGACTCAAGTATCAGGATCATTTGACATGTCCCGACTCAAGAATGAGGATCATTTGACATGTCCCGATTCAAGAATCACAATCATTTGACTTGTCCCGACTCAAGTATCAGGATCATTTGACATGTCCCGACACAAGTATCAGGATCATTTGACATGTCCCGACTCAAGTATCAGGATCATTTGATTTTGTCTCTACTCAAGTATCGGGATCAGTTGACATGTCCTGACTCAAGAATCAGGATCATTTGACATGTCCCGACTCAAGTATCAGGATCATTCTTCAAGTCCCGACTTAAGTATAAGGATCATTTGACATTTCCCGATTCTAGAATCAGGATCAATTGACTTGACCCGACTCAAGTATCAGGATCATTTGACATGTCCCGACACAAGTATCAGGATCATTTGACATGTCCCGACACAAGTATTAGAATCATTTGATTATGTTCAGACTCAAGTATCAGGATCATTTGACATGTCTCGACTCAAGAATCAGGATCATTTGATTTTGTCCCGACTCAAGTATCGGGATCAGTTGACATGTCCCGACTCAAGTATCAGGATCATTTGATTATGTTCCGACTCAAGTATCAGGATCATTTGACATCTCACGACTTAAGTATCAGGATCATTTGACATGTCTTGACTCAAGTATCAGGATCATTTGATTTTGTCCCGACTCAAGTATCGGGATCAGTTGATATGTCCCGACTCAAATATCAGGATTAATTGACATGTCCCGACTCAAGTATAAGGATCATTTGACATGTCCCGACTCAAGTATGAGGATCATTTGACATGTCCCGATTCAAGAATCAGGATCAATTGACTTGTCCCGACTCAAGTATCAGGATCATTTGACATGTCCCGACACAAGTTTCAGGATCATTTGACATGTTCAGACTCAAGTCTCAGGATAATTTGACATGTCCCGACACAAGTATAAGGATCATTTGACATGTCCCGACACAAGTATCGGGATCATTTGACATCTCAGGACTCAAGTATCAGGATCATTTGACATGTCCCGATTAAAGAATCAAGATCAATTGACTTGTCCCGACTCAAGTATCAGGATCATTTGACATGTCCCGACACAAGTTTCAGGATCATTTGACATGTCCCGACACAAGTATCAGGATCATTTGACATGTCTCGACTCAAGTATCAGGATCATTTGATTTTGTCCCGAATCAAGTATCGGGATCAGTTGACATGTCCCGACTCAAGTATCAGGATTAATTGACATGTCCCGACTCAAGTATCAGAATCATTTTACAAGTCCCGACTTAAGTATAAGGATCATTTGACATCTCACGACTCAAGTATCAGGTTAATTTGACATGTCCCGACTCAAAAATCAGGATCTTTTGATTATGTTCCGACTCAGGTATCAGGATTATTTGACATGTCCCGACTCAAATATCAGGAACAGTTGATTATTTCCCGACTCAAGTCTCAGGATCATTTGACATGTCCCGACACAAGTATCAGGATCATTTGACATGTCCCGACACAAGTATCAGGATCATTTGACATGTCCCGACTCAAGTATCAGAATCATTTTATTATGTTCAGACTCAAGTATCAGGATCATTTTACAAGTCCCGACATTAGTATCAGGATCATTTGACATCTCACGACTCAAGTATCAGGATCATTTGACATGTCCCGAATACAGAATCAGGATGAATTGACTTGTCCCGACTCAAGTATCAGGATCATTTGACATGTCCCGACTAAAGTATCTGGATCATTTGATTTTGTCTCCACTCAAGTATCGGGATCAGTTGACATGTCCCGACTCAAGAATCAGGATCATTTGACATGTCCCGACACAAGTATCAGGATCATTTTACAAGTCCCGACTTAAAGATAAGGATCATTTGACATCTCACGTCTCAAGTATCAGGTTAATTTGACATGTCCCGACTCAAAAATGAGGATCATTTTATTATGTCCCGACTCAAGTATCAGGATCATTTGACATGTCCCGACTCAAAAATCAGGATCTTTTATTATTTTCCGACTCAGGTATCAGGATTATTTGACATGTTCCGACTCAAGTATTAGGATCATTTGATTATGTTCCGAATCAAGTATCAGGATCATTTGACATCTCACGACTCAAGTATCAGGATCATTTGACATGTCCCGACTCAAGTATGAGGATCATTTGACATGTCCCGATTCAAGAATCAGGATCAATTGACTTGTCCCGACTCAAGTATCAGGATCATTTGACATGTCCCGACACAAGTTTCAGGATCATTTGACATGTTCCGACTCAAGTCTCAGGATCATTTGACATGTCCCGACACAAGTATAAGGATCATTTGACATGTCCCGACACAAGTATCAGGATCATTTGACATGTCCCGACTCAAGTATCAGAATCATTTGATTATGTTCAGACTCAAGTATCAGGATCATTTTACAAGTCCCGACTTAAGTATCAGGATCATTTGACATCTCAGGACTCAAGTATCAGGATCATTTGACATGTCCCGATTAAAGAATCAAGATCAATTGACTTGTCCCGACTCAAGTATCAGGATCATTTGACATGTCCCGACACAAGTTTCAGGATCATTTGACATGTCCCGACACAAGTATCAGGATCATTTTACAAGTCCCGACTTAAGTATAAGGATCATTTGACATCTCACGACTCAAGTATCAGGTTAATTTGACACGTCCCGACTCAAAAATCAGGATCTTTTGATTAAGTTCCGACTCAGGTATCAGGATTATTTGACATGTTCCGACTCAAGTATTAGGATCCTTTGATTATGTTCCGACTCAAGTATCAGGATCATTTGACATCTCACGACTCAAGTATCAGGATCATTTGACATGTCCCGACTCAAGAATGAGGATCAGTTGACATCTCACGACTCAAGTATCAGGATCATTTGACATCTCACGACTCAAGTATCAGGATCATTTGACATGTCCCGACTCAAGTATGAGGATCATTTGACATGTCCCGATTCAAGAATCAGGATCAATTGACATGTCCCGACTCAAGTATCAGGATCATTTTACAAGTCCCGACTTAAGTATAAGGATCATTTGACATCTCACGACTCAAGTATCATGTTAATTTGACACGTCCCGACTCAAAAATCAGGATCTTTTGATTAAGTTCCGACTCAGGTATCAGGATTATTCGACATGTTCCGACTCAAGTATTAGGATCCTTTGATTATGTTCCGACTCAAGTATCAGGATCATTTGACATCTCACGACTCAAGTATCAGGATCATTTGACATGTCCCGACTCAAGAATGAGGATCAGTTGACATCTCACGACTCAAGTATCAGGATCATTTGACATGTCCCGACTCAAGTATCTGGATCATTTGACATGTCCCGACACAAGTTTCAGGATCATTTGACATGTCCCGACTTAAGTATCAGGATCATTTGACATGTCCCGACTCAAGTATCAGGATCATTTGATTTTGTCTCTACTCAAGTATCGGGATCAGTTGACATGTCCTGACTCAAGAATCAGGATCATTTGACATGTCCCGACTCAAGTATCAGGATCATTTTTCAAGTCCCGACTTAAGTATAAGGATCATTTGACATCTCACGACTTAAGTATCAGGTTAATTTGACATGTCCCGACTCAAAAATGAGGATCATTTGATTATGTTCCGACTCAAGTATCAGGATCACTTTACATGTCCCAACACAAGTATCAGGAACATTTGACATGTCCCGACACAAGTATCAGGATCATTTGACATTTCCCGACACAAGTATCAGAATCATTTGATTATGTTCAGACTCAAGTATCAGGATCATTTGACATGTCTCGACTCAAGAATCAGGATCATTTGATTTTGTCCCGACTCAAGTATCGGGATCAGTTGACATGTCCCGACTCAAGTATCAGGATCATTTGATTATGTTCCGACTCAAGTATCAGGATCATTTGACATCTCACGACTTAAGTATCAGGATCATTTGATTATGTTCAGACTCAAGTATCAGGATCATTTGACATGTCTCGACTCAAGAATCAGGATCATTTGATTTTGTCCCGACTCAAGTATCGGGATCAGTTGACATGTCCCGACTCAAGTATCAGGATCATTTGATTATGTTCCGACTCAAGTATCAGGATCATTTGACATCTCACGACTTAAGTATCAGGATCATTTGACATGTCTTGACTCAAGTATCAGGATCATTTGATTTTGTCCCGACTCAAGTATCGGGATCAGTTGATATGTCCCGACTCAAGTATCAGGATCATTTGACATGTCCCGACACAAGTTTCAGGATCATTTGACATGTTCCGACTCAAGTCTCAGGATCATTTAACATGTCCCGACACAAGTATAAGGATCATTTGACATGTCCCGACACAAGTATCAGGATCATTTGACATCTCAGGACTCAAGTATCAGGATCATTTGACATGTCCCGATTAAAGAATCAAGATCAATTGACTTGTCCCGACTCAAGTATCAGGATCATTTGACATGTCCCGACACAAGTTTCAGGATCATTTGACATGTCCCGACACAAGTATCAGGATCATTTGACATGTCTCGACTCAAGTATCAGGATCATTTGATTTTGTCCCGAATCAAGTATCGGGATCAGTTGACATGTCCCGACTCAAGTATCAGGATTAAATGACATGTCCCGACTCAAGTTTCAGAATCATTTTACAAGTCCCGACTTAAGTATAAGGATCATTTGACATCTCACGACTCAAGTATCAGGTTAATTTGACATGTCCCGACTCAAAAATCAGGATCTTTTGATTATGTTCCGACTCAGGTATCAGGATTATTTGACATGTTCCGAATCAAGTATTAGGATCCTTTGATAATGTTCCGACTCAAGTATCAGGATCATTTGACATCTCACGACTCAAGTATAAGGATCATTTGACATGTCCCGACTCAAGAATGAGGATCATTTGACATGTCCCGATTCAAGAATCACGATCAATTGACTGGTCCCGACTCAAGTATCAGGATCATTTGACATGTCCCGACACAAGTTTCAGGATCATTTGACATGTCCCGACTTAAGTATCAGGATTAATTGACATGTCCCGACTCAAGTTTCAGAATCATTTTACAAGTCCCGACTTAAGTATAAGGATCATTTGACATCTCACGACTCAAGTATCAGGTTAATTTGACATGTCCCGACTCAAAAATCAGGATCTTTTGATTAAGTTCCGACTCAGGTATCAGGATTATTTGACATGTTCCGACTCAAGTATTAGGATCCTTTGATTATGTCCCGACTCAAGTATCAGAATCATTTGATTATGTTCCGACTCAAGTATCAGGATCATTTGACATCTCACGACTCAAGTATCAGGATCATTTGACATGTCCCGACACAAGTATCAGGATCATTTGACATGTCCCGACACAAGTTTCAGGATCATTTGACATGTCCCGACTTAAGTATCAGGATCACTTGACATGTCCCGACTCAACTATCAGGATCATTTGATTATGTTCAGACTCAAGTATCAGGATCATTTTACAAGTCCCGACTTAAGTATCAGGATCATTTGACATCTCACGACTCAAGTATCAGGATCGTTTGACATGTACCAATTCAAAAATCAGGATCAATTGACTTGTCTCGACTCAAGTATCAGGATCATTTGACATGTCCCGAAACAAGTTTCAGGATCATTTGACATGTCCCGACACAAGTATCAGGATCATTTGACATGTCTCAACACAAGTATCAGGATCATTTGACATGTCCCGACTCAAGTATCAGAATCATTTGATTATGTTCCGACTCAAGTATCAGGATCATTTGACATCTCACGACTCAAGTATCAGGATCATTTGACATTTCCCAACACAAGTATCAGGATCATTTGACATGTCCCGACACAAGTATCAGGATCATTTGACATGTCCCATTACAAGTATCAGGATCATTTGACATGTCCCGACTCAAGTATCAGAATCATTTGATTATGTTCCGACTCAAGTATCAGGATCATTTGACATGTCCCAACACAAGTATCAGGATCATTTGACGTGTCCCGACTCAAGTATCAGAATCATTTGATTATGTTCCGACTCAAGTATCAGGATCATTTGACATCTCACGACTCAAGTATCAGGATCATTTGACATTTCCCAACACAAGTATCAGGATCATTTGACATGTCCCGACACAAGTATCAGGATCATTTGACATGTCCCAACACAAGTATCAGGATCATTTGACATGTCCCGACTCAAGTATCAGAATCATTTGATTATGTTCCGACTCAAGTATCAGGATCATTTGACATGTCCCAACACAAGTATCAGGATCATTTGACATGTCCCGACACAAGTATCAGGATCATTTGACATGTCCCGACTCAAGTATCAGAATCATTTGATTATGTTCAGACTCAAGTATCAGGATCATTTGACATGTCCCGACTCAAGTATCAGGATCATTTGATTTTGTCTCAACTCAAGTATCGGGATCAGTTGACATGTCCCGACTCAAGAATCAGGATCATTTGACATGTCCCGACTCAAGTATCAGGATCATTTGACATGTCCCGACACAAGTATCAGAATCATTTGATTATGTTCAGACTCAAGTATCAGGATCATTTGACATGTCCCGACACAAATATCAGGATCATTTGACATGTCCCGACTCAAGTATCAGAATCATTTGATTATGTTCCGACCCAAGTATCAGGATCATTTGACATCTCACGACTAAAGTATCAGGATCATTTGACATGTCCCGACTCAAGTATGAGGATCATTTGACATTTCCCGATTCAAGAATCAGGATCAATTGACTTGACCCGACTCAAGTATCAGGATCATTTGACATGTCCCGACACAAGTTTCAGGATCATTTGACATGTCCCGACTTAAGTATCAGGATCACTTGACATGTCCCGACTCAACTATCAGGATCATTTGACATGTCCCGACTCAAGTATCAGGATCATTTGACATGTTCCGACTCAAGTATAGGGATCATTTGAAATGTCCCGATTAAAGAATCAGGATCAATTGAGTTGTCCCGACTCAAGTATCAGGATCATTTGACATGTCCCGACTCAAGTATCAGAATCATTTGATTATGTTCCGACTCAAGTATCAGGATCATTTGACATCTCACGACTCAAGTATCAGGATCATTTGACATTTCCCAACACAAGTATCAGGATCATTTGACATGTCCCGACAAAAGTATCAGGATCATTTGACATGTCCCAACACAAGTATCAGGATCACTTGACATGTCCCGACTCAACTATCAGGATCATTTGACATGTCCCGACTCAAGTATCAGGATCATTTGACATGTTCCGAATCAAGTATAGGGATCATTTGAAATGTCCCGATTACAGAATCAGGATCATTTGACATGTCTCAACACAAGTATCAGGATCATTTGACATGTCCCGACTCAAGTATCAGAATCATTTGATTATGTTCCGACTCAAGTATCAGGATCATTTGACATCTCACGACTCAAGTATCAGGATCATTTGACATTTCCCAACACAAGTATCAGGATCATTTGACATGTCCCGACACAAGTATCAGGATCATTTGACATGTCCCAACACAAGTATCAGGATCATTTGACATGTCCCGACTCAAGTATCAGAATCATTTGATTATGTTCCGACTCAAGTATCAGGATCATTTGACATGTCCCAACACAAGTATCAGGATCATTTGACATGTCCCGACACAAGTATCAGGATCATTTGACATGTCCCGACTCAAGTATCAGAATCATTTGATTATGTTCAGACTCAAGTATCAGGATCATTTGACATGTCCCAACACAAGTATCAGGATCATTTGACGTGTCCCGACTCAAGTATCAGAATCATTTGATTATGTTCCGACTCAAGTATCAGGATCATTTGACATCTCACGACTCAAGTATCAGGATCATTTGACATTTCCCAACACAAGTATCAGGATCATTTGACATGTCCCGACACAAGTATCAGGATCATTTGACATGTCCCAACACAAGTATCAGGATCATTTGACATGTCCCGACTCAAGTATCAGAATCATTTGATTATGTTCCGACTCAAGTATCAGGATCATTTGACATGTCCCAACACAAGTATCAGGATCATTTGACATGTCCCGACACAAGTATCAGGATCATTTGACATGTCCCGACTCAAGTATCAGAATCATTTGATTATGTTCAGACTCAAGTATCAGGATCATTTGACATGTCCCGACTCAAGTATCAGGATCATTTGATTTTGTCTCAACTCAAGTATCGGGATCAGTTGACATGTCCCGACTCAAGAATCAGGATCATTTGACATGTCCCGACTCAAGTATCAGGATCATTTGACATGTCCCGACACAAGTATCAGAATCATTTGATTATGTTCAGACTCAAGTATCAGGATCATTTGACATGTCCCGACACAAATATCAGGATCATTTGACATGTCCCGACTCAAGTATCAGAATCATTTGATTATGTTCCGACCCAAGTATCAGGATCATTTGACATCTCACGACTAAAGTATCAGGATCATTTGACATGTCCCGACTCAAGTATGAGGATCATTTGACATTTCCCGATTCAAGAATCAGGATCAATTGACTTGACCCGACTCAAGTATCAGGATCATTTGACATGTCCCGACACAAGTTTCAGGATCATTTGACATGTCCCGACTTAAGTATCAGGATCACTTGACATGTCCCGACTCAACTATCAGGATCATTTGACATGTCCCGACTCAAGTATCAGGATCATTTGACATGTTCCGACTCAAGTATAGGGATCATTTGAAATGTCCCGATTAAAGAATCAGGATCAATTGAGTTGTCCCGACTCAAGTATCAGGATCATTTGACATGTCCCGACTCAAGTATCAGAATCATTTGATTATGTTCCGACTCAAGTATCAGGATCATTTGACATCTCACGACTCAAGTATCAGGATCATTTGACATTTCCCAACACAAGTATCAGGATCATTTGACATGTCCCGACAAAAGTATCAGGATCATTTGACATGTCCCAACACAAGTATCAGGATCACTTGACATGTCCCGACTCAACTATCAGGATCATTTGACATGTCCCGACTCAAGTATCAGGATCATTTGACATGTTCCGAATCAAGTATAGGGATCATTTGAAATGTCCCGATTACAGAATCAGGATCATTTGACATGTCTCAACACAAGTATCAGGATCATTTGACATGTCCCGACTCAAGTATCAGAATCATTTGATTATGTTCCGACTCAAGTATCAGGATCATTTGACATCTCACGACTCAAGTATCAGGATCATTTGACATTTCCCAACACAAGTATCAGGATCATTTGACATGTCCCGACACAAGTATCAGGATCATTTGACATGTCCCAACACAAGTATCAGGATCATTTGACATGTCCCGACTCAAGTATCAGAATCATTTGATTATGTTCCGACTCAAGTATCAGGATCATTTGACATGTCCCAACACAAGTATCAGGATCATTTGACATGTCCCGACACAAGTATCAGGATCATTTGACATGTCCCGACTCAAGTATCAGAATCATTTGATTATGTTCAGACTCAAGTATCAGGATCATTTGACATGTCCCGACTCAAGTATCAGGATCACTTGACATGTCCCGACTCAACTATCAGGATCATTTGACATGTCCCGACTCAAGTATCAGGATCATTTGACATGTTCCGACTCAAGTATAGGGATCATTTGAAATGTCCCGATTAAAGAATCAGGATCAATTGAGTTGTCCCGACTCAAGTATCAGGATCATTTGACATGTCCCGACTCAAGTATCAGAATCATTTGATTATGTTCCGACTCAAGTATCAGGATCATTTGACATCTCACGACTCAAGTATCAGGATCATTTGACATTTCCCAACACAAGTATCAGGATCATTTGACATGTCCCGACAAAAGTATCAGGATCATTTGACATGTCCCAACACAAGTATCAGGATCACTTGACATGTCCCGACTCAACTATCAGGATCATTTGACATGTCCCGACTCAAGTATCAGGATCATTTGACATGTTCCGAATCAAGTATAGGGATCATTTGAAATGTCCCGATTACAGAATCAGGATCATTTGACATGTCTCAACACAAGTATCAGGATCATTTGACATGTCCCGACTCAAGTATCAGAATCATTTGATTATGTTCCGACTCAAGTATCAGGATCATTTGACATCTCACGACTCAAGTATCAGGATCATTTGACATTTCCCAACACAAGTATCAGGATCATTTGACATGTCCCGACACAAGTATCAGGATCATTTGACATGTCCCAACACAAGTATCAGGATCATTTGACATGTCCCGACTCAAGTATCAGAATCATTTGATTATGTTCCGACTCAAGTATCAGGATCATTTGACATGTCCCAACACAAGTATCAGGATCATTTGACATGTCCCGACACAAGTATCAGGATCATTTGACATGTCCCGACTCAAGTATCAGAATCATTTGATTATGTTCAGACTCAAGTATCAGGATCATTTGACATGTCCCGACTCAAGTATCAGGATCATTTGATTTTGTCTCAACTCAAGTATCGGGATCAGTTGACATGTCCCGACTCAAGAATCAGGATCATTTGACATGTCCCGACTCAAGTATCAGGATCATTTGACATGTCCCGACACAAGTATCAGAATCATTTGATTATGTTCAGACTCAAGTATCAGGATCATTTGACATGTCCCGACACAAATATCAGGATCATTTGACATGTCCCGACTCAAGTATCAGAATCATTTGATTATGTTCCGACTCAAGTATCAGGATCATTTGACATCTCACGACTAAAGTATCAGGATCATTTGACATGTCCCGACTCAAGTATGAGGATCATTTGACATTTCCCGATTCAAGAATCAGGATCAATTGACTTGACCCGACTCAAGTATCAGGATCATTTGACATGTCCCGACACAAGTTTCAGGATCATTTGACATGTCCCGACTTAAGTATCAGGATCACTTGACATGTCCCGACTCAACTATCAGGATCATTTGACATGTCCCGACTCAAGTATGAGGATAATTTGACATCTCACGACTCAAGTATTATGATTATTTGACATGTCACGACTCAAAAATCAGGATCTTTTGATTATGTTCCGACTCAGGTATCAGGATTATTTGACATGTTCCGACTCAAGTATCAGGATCATTTGATAATGTTCTGACATAAGTATCAGGATCACTTGACATGTCCCAATACAAGTATCAGGATCATTTGAAATGTCCCGACTCAAGTATCAGAATCATTTGATTATGTTCCGACTCAAGTATCAGGATCATTTGACATCTCACGACTCAAGTATCAGGATCATTTGACATGTCCCGACACAAGTATCAGGATCATTTGACATGTCCCAACACAAGTATCAGGATCATTTGACATGTCCCGACTCAAGTATCAGAATCATTTGATTATGTTCCGACTCAAGTATCAGGATCATTTGACATCTCACAACTCAAGTATCAGGATCATTTGACATGTCCCAACACAAGTATAGGGATCATTTGACATGTCCCGATTAAAGAATCAGGATCAATTGACTTGTCCCGACTCAAGTATCAGGATCATTTGACATGTTCCGACTCAAGTATAGGGATCATTTGAAATGTCCCGATTAAAGAATCAGGATCAATTGAGTTGTCCCGACTCAAGTATCAGGATCATTTGACATGTCCCGACTCAAGTATCAGGATCATTTGACATGTCCCGACTTAAGTATCAGTTACATTTGACATCTCACGACTCAAGTATCAGGATCATTTAAAAAGTCCCGACACAAGTATCAGGATCATTTGACATGTCTCAACACAAGTATCAGGATCATTTGACATGTCCCGACTCAAGTATCAGAATCATTTGATTATGTTCCGACTCAAGTATCAGGATCATTTGACATCTCACGACTCAAGTATCAGGATCATTTGACATGTCTCGACACAAGTATCAGGATCATTTGACATGTCCCGACACAAGTTTCAGGATCATTTGACATGTCCCGACTTAAGTATCAGGATCACTTGACATGTCCCGACTCAAGTATCAGGATCATTTGATTATGTTCCGACTCAAGTATCAGGATCATTTGACATCTCACGACTTAAGTATCAGGATCATTTGACATGTCTTGACTCAAGTATCAGGATCATTTGATTTTGTCCCGACTCAAGTATCGGGATCAGTTGATATGTCCCGACTCAAATATCAGGATTAATTGACATGTCCCGATTCAAGAATCAGGATCAATTGACTTGTCCCGACTCAAGTATCAGGATCATTTGACATGTCCCGACACAAGTATCGGGATCATTTGACATCTCAGGACTCAAGTATCAGGATCATTTGACATGTCCCGATTAAAGAATCAAGATCAATTGACTTGTCCCGACTCAAGTATCAGGATCATTTGACATGTCCCGACACAAGTTTCAGGATCATTTGACATGTCCCGACACAAGTATCAGGATCATTTGACATGTCTCGACTCAAGTATCAGGATCATTTGATTTTGTCCCGAATCAAGTATCGGGATCAGTTGACATGTCCCGACTCAAGTATCAGGATTAATTGACATGTCCCGACTCAAGTATCAGAATCATTTTACAAGTCCCGACTTAAGTATAAGGATCATTTGACATCTCACGACTCAAGTATCAGGTTAATTTGACATGTCCCGACTCAAAAATCAGGATCTTTTGATTATGTTCCGACTCAGGTATCAGGATTATATGACATGTCCCGACTCAAATATCAGGAACAGTTGATTATTTCCCGACTCAAGTCTCAGGATCATTTGACATGTCCCGACACAAGTATCAGGATCATTTGACATGTCCCGACACAAGTATCAGGATCATTTGACATGTCCCGACTCAAGTATCAGAATCATTTTATTATGTTCAGACTCAAGTATCAGGATAATTTTACAAGTCCCGACATTAGTATCAGGATCATTTGACATCTCACGACTCAAGTATCAGGATCATTTGACATGTCCCGAATACAGAATCAGGATGAATTGACTTGTCCCGACTCAAGTATCAGGATCATTTGACATGTCCCGACTAAAGTATCAGGATCATTTGATTTTGTCTCGACTCAAGTATCGGGATCAGTTGACATGTCCCGACTCAAGAATCAGGATCATTTGACATGTCCCGACACAAGTATCAGGATCATTTTACAAGTCCCGTCTTAAAGATAAGGATCATTTGACATCTCACGTCTCAAGTATCAGGTTAATTTGACATGTCCCGACTCAAAAATGAGGATCATTTTATTATGTCCCGACTCAAGTATCAGGATCATTTGACATGTCCCGACTCAAAAATCAGGATCTTTTATTATTTTCCGACTCAGGTATCAGGATTATTTGACATGTTCCGACTCAAGTATTAGGATCATTTGATTATGTTCCGAATCAAGTATCAGGATCATTTGACATCTCACGACTCAAGTATCAGGATCATTTGACATGTCCCGACTCAAGTATGAGGATCATTTGACATGTCCCGATTCAAGAATCAGGATCAATTGACTTGTCCCGACTCAAGTATCAGGATCATTTGACATGTCCCGACACAAGTTTCAGGATCATTTGACATGTCCCGACTCAAGTATCAGGATCATTTTACAAGTCCCGACTTAAGTATAAGGATCATTTGACATCTCACGACTCAAGTATCAGGTTAATTTGACATGTCCCGACTCAAAAATCAGGATCTTTTGATTAAGTTCCGACTCAGGTATCAGGATTATTTGACATGTTCCGACTCAAGTATTAGAATCCTTTGATTATGTTCCGACTCAAGTATCAGGATCATTTGACATCTCACGACTCAAGTATCAGGATCATTTGACATGTCCCGACTCAAGAATGAGGATCATTTGACATGTCCCGATTCAAGAATCACAATCATTTGACTTGTCCCGACTCAAGTATCAGGATCATTTGACATGTCCCGACACAAGTATCAGGATCATTTGACATGTCCCGACTCAAGTATCAGGATCATTTGATTTTGTCTCTACTCAAGTATCGGGATCAGTTGACATGTCCTGACTCAAGAATCAGGATCATTTGACATGTCCCGACTCAAGTATCAGGATCATTCTTCAAGTCCCGACTTAAGTATAAGGATCATTTGACATTTCCCGATTCTAGAATCAGGATCAATTGACTTGACCCGACTCAAGTATCAGGATCATTTGACATGTCCCGACACAAGTATCAGGATCATTTGACATGTCCCGACACAAGTATTAGAATCATTTGATTATGTTCAGACTCAAGTATCAGGATCATTTGACATGTCTCGACTCAAGAATCAGGATCATTTGATTTTGTCCCGACTCAAGTATCGGGATCAGTTGACATGTCCCGACTCAAGTATCAGGATCATTTGATTATGTTCCGACTCAAGTATCAGGATCATTTGACATCTCACGACTTAAGTATCAGGATCATTTGACATGTCTTGACTCAAGTATCAGGATCATTTGATTTTGTCCCGACTCAAGTATCGGGATCAGTTGATATGTCCCGACTCAAATATCAGGATTAATTGACATGTCCCGACTCAAGTATAAGGATCATTTGACATGTCCCGACTCAAGTATGAGGATCATTTGACATGTCCCGATTCAAGAATCAGGATCAATTGACTTGTCCCGACTCAAGTATCAGGATCATTTGACATGTCCCGACACAAGTTTCAGGATCATTTGACATGTTCAGACTCAAGTCTCAGGATAATTTGACATGTCCCGACACAAGTATAAGGATCATTTGACATGTCCCGACACAAGTATCGGGATCATTTGACATCTCAGGACTCAAGTATCAGGATCATTTGACATGTCCCGATTAAAGAATCAAGATCAATTGACTTGTCCCGACTCAAGTATCAGGATCATTTGACATGTCCCGACACAAGTTTCAGGATCATTTGACATGTCCCGACACAAGTATCAGGATCATTTGACATGTCTCGACTCAAGTATCAGGATCATTTGATTTTGTCCCGAATCAAGTATCGGGATCAGTTGACATGTCCCGACTCAAGTATCAGGATTAATTGACATGTCCCGACTCAAGTATCAGAATCATTTTACAAGTCCCGACTTAAGTATAAGGATCATTTGACATCTCACGACTCAAGTATCAGGTTAATTTGACATGTCCCGACTCAAAAATCAGGATCTTTTGATTATGTTCCGACTCAGGTATCAGGATTATTTGACATGTCCCGACTCAAATATCAGGAACAGTTGATTATTTCCCGACTCAAGTCTCAGGATCATTTGACATGTCCCGACACAAGTATCAGGATCATTTGACATGTCCCGACACAAGTATCAGGATCATTTGACATGTCCCGACTCAAGTATCAGAATCATTTTATTATGTTCAGACTCAAGTATCAGGATCATTTTACAAGTCCCGACATTAGTATCAGGATCATTTGACATCTCACGACTCAAGTATCAGGATCATTTGACATGTCCCGAATACAGAATCAGGATGAATTGACTTGTCCCGACTCAAGTATCAGGATCATTTGACATGTCCCGACTAAAGTATCTGGATCATTTGATTTTGTCTCGACTCAAGTATCGGGATCAGTTGACATGTCCCGACTCAAGAATCAGGATCATTTGACATGTCCCGACACAAGTATCAGGATCATTTTACAAGTCCCGACTTAAAGATAAGGATCATTTGACATCTCACGTCTCAAGTATCAGGTTAATTTGACATGTCCCGACTCAAAAATGAGGATCATTTTATTATGTCCCGACTCAAGTATCAGGATCATTTGACATGTCCCGACTCAAAAATCAGGATCTTTTATTATTTTCCGACTCAGGTATCAGGATTATTTGATATGTTCCGACTCAAGTATTAGGATCATTTGATTATGTTCCGAATCAAGTATCAGGATCATTTGACATCTCACGACTCAAGTATCAGGATCATTTGACATGTCCCGACTCAAGTATGAGGATCATTTGACATGTCCCGATTCAAGAATCAGGATCAATTGACTTGTCCCGACTCAAGTATCAGGATCATTTGACATGTCCCGACACAAGTTTCAGGATCATTTGACATGTTCCGACTCAAGTCTCAGGATCATTTGACATGTCCCGACACAAGTATAAGGATCATTTGACATGTCCCGACACAAGTATCAGGATCATTTGACATGTCCCGACTCAAGTATCAGAATCATTTGATTATGTTCAGACTCAAGTATCAGGATCATTTTACAAGTCCCGACTTAAGTATCAGGATCATTTGACATCTCAGGACTCAAGTATCAGGATCATTTGACATGTCCCGATTAAAGAATCAAGATCAATTGACTTGTCCCGACTCAAGTATCAGGATCATTTGACATGTCCCGACACAAGTTTCAGGATCATTTGACATGTCCCGACACAAGTATCAGGATCATTTTACAAGTCCCGACTTTAGTATAAGGATCATTTGACATCTCACGACTCAAGTATCAGGTTAATTTGACACGTCCCGACTCAAAAATCAGGATCTTTTGATTAAGTTCCGACTCAGGTATCAGGATTATTTGACATGTTCCGACTCAAGTATTAGGATCCTTTGATTATGTTCCGACTCAAGTATCAGGATCATTTGACATCTCACGACTCAAGTATCAGGATCATTTGACATGTCCCGACTCAAGAATGAGGATCAGTTGACATCTCACGACTCAAGTATCAGGATCATTTGACATCTCACGACTCAAGTATCAGGATCATTTGACATGTCCCGACTCAAGTATGAGGATCATTTGACATGTCCCGATTCAAGAATCAGGATCAATTGACATGTCCCGACTCAAGTATCAGGATCATTTTACAAGTCCCGACTTAAGTATAAGGATCATTTGACATCTCACGACTCAAGTATCATGTTAATTTGACACGTCCCGACTCAAAAATCAGGATCTTTTGATTAAGTTCCGACTCAGGTATCAGGATTATTCGACATGTTCCGACTCAAGTATTAGGATCCTTTGATTATGTTCCGACTCAAGTATCAGGATCATTTGACATCTCACGACTCAAGTATCAGGATCATTTGACATGTCCCGACTCAAGAATGAGGATCAGTTGACATCTCACGACTCAAGTATCAGGATCATTTGACATGTCCCGACTCAAGTATCTGGATCATTTGACATGTCCCGACACAAGTTTCAGGATCATTTGACATGTCCCGACTTAAGTATCAGGATCATTTGACATGTCCCGACTCAAGTATCAGGATCATTTGATTTTGTCTCTACTCAAGTATCGGGATCAGTTGACATGTCCTGACTCAAGAATCAGGATCATTTGACATGTCCCGACTCAAGTATCAGGATCATTTTTCAAGTCCCGACTTAAGTATAAGGATCATTTGACATCTCACGACTTAAGTATCAGGTTAATTTGACATGTCCCGACTCAAAAATGAGGATCATTTGATTATGTTCCGACTCAAGTATCAGGATCACTTTACATGTCCCAACACAAGTATCAGGAACATTTGACATGTCCCGACACAAGTATCAGGATCATTTGACATTTCCCGACACAAGTATCAGAATCATTTGATTATGTTCAGACTCAAGTATCAGGATCATTTGACATGTCTCGACTCAAGAATCAGGATCATTTGATTTTGTCCCGACTCAAGTATCGGGATCAGTTGACATGTCCCGACTCAAGTATCAGGATCATTTGATTATGTTCCGACTCAAGTATCAGGATCATTTGACATCTCACGACTTAAGTATCAGGATCATTTGATTATGTTCAGACTCAAGTATCAGGATCATTTGACATGTCTCGACTCAAGAATCAGGATCATTTGATTTTGTCCCGACTCAAGTATCGGGATCAGTTGACATGTCCCGACTCAAGTATCAGGATCATTTGATTATGTTCCGACTCAAGTATCAGGATCATTTGACATCTCACGACTTAAGTATCAGGATCATTTGACATGTCTTGACTCAAGTATCAGGATCATTTGATTTTGTCCCGACTCAAGTATCGGGATCAGTTGATATGTCCCGACTCAAGTATCAGGATCATTTGACATGTCCCGACACAAGTTTCAGGATCATTTGACATGTTCCGACTCAAGTCTCAGGATCATTTAACATGTCCCGACACAAGTATAAGGATCATTTGACATGTCCCGACACAAGTATCAGGATCATTTGACGTCTCAGGACTCAAGTATCAGGATCATTTGACATGTCCCGATTAAAGAATCAAGATCAATTGACTTGTCCCGACTCAATTATCAGGATCATTTGACATGTCCCGACACAAGTTTCAGGATCATTTGACATGTCCCGACACAAGTATCAGGATCATTTGACATGTCTCGACTCAAGTATCAGGATCATTTGATTTTGTCCCGAATCAAGTATCGGGATCAGTTGACATGTCCCGACTCAAGTATCAGGATTAAATGACATGTCCCGACTCAAGTTTCAGAATCATTTTACAAGTCCCGACTTAAGTATAAGGATCATTTGACATCTCACGACTCAAGTATCAGGTTAATTTGACATGTCCCGACTCAAAAATCAGGATCTTTTGATTATGTTCCGACTCAGGTATCAGGATTATTTGACATGTTCCGAATCAAGTATTAGGATCCTTTGATAATGTTCCGACTCAAGTATCAGGATCATTTGACATCTCACGACTCAAGTATAAGGATCATTTGACATGTCCCGACTCAAGAATGAGGATCATTTGACATGTCCCGATTCAAGAATCACGATCAATTGACTGGTCCCGACTCAAGTATCAGGATCATTTGACATGTCCCGACACAAGTTTCAGGATCATTTGACATGTCCCGACTTAAGTATCAGGATTAATTGACATGTCCCGACTCAAGTTTCAGAATCATTTTACAAGTCCCGACTTAAGTATAAGGATCATTTGACATCTCACGACTCAAGTATCAGGTTAATTTGACATGTCCCGACTCAAAAATCAGGATCTTTTGATTAAGTTCCGACTCAGGTATCAGGATTATTTGACATGTTCCGACTCAAGTATTAGGATCCTTTGATTATGTTCCGACTCAAGTATCAGGATCATTTGACATCTCACGACTCAAGTATCAGGATCATTTGACATTTCCCGACTCAAGAATGAGGATCATTTGACATATCCCGATTCAAGAATCACAATCATTTGACTTGTCCCGACTCAAGTATCAGGATCATTTGACATGTCCCGACACAAGTATCAGGATCATTTGATTTTGTCTCTACTCAAGTATCGGGATCAGTTGACATGTCCTGACTCAAGAATCAGGATCATTTGACATGTCCCGACTCAAGTATCAGGATCATTTTTCAAGTCCCGACTTAAGTATAAGGATCATTTGACATCTCACGACTTAAGTATCAGGTTAATTTGACATGTCCCGACTCAAAAATGAGGATCATTTGATTATGTTCCGACTCAAGTATCAGGATCACTTTACATGTCCCAACACAAGTATCAGGAACATTTGACATGTCCCGACACAAGTATCAGGATCATTTGACATGTCCCGACACAAGTATCAGAATCATTTGATTATGTTCAGACTCAAGTATCAGGATCATTTGACATGTCTCGACTCAAGAATCAGGATCATTTGATTTTGTCCCGACTCAAGTATCGGGATCAGTTGACATGTCCCGACTCAAGTATCAGGATTAATTGACATGTCCCAACTCAAGAATAAGGATCATTTTACAAGTCCCGACTTAAGTATAAGGATCATTTGACATGTCCCGACTCAAGTATCAGAATCATTTGATTATGTTCAGACTCAAGTATCAGGATCATTTTACAAGTCCCGACTTAAGTATCAGGATCATTTGACATCTCACGACTCAAGTATCAGGATCGTTTGACATGTCCCAATTCAAAAATCAGGATCAATTGACTTGTCTCGACTCAAGTATCAGGATCATTTGACATGTCCCGACTCAAGTATCAGAATAATTTTATTATGTTCAGACTCAAGTATCAGGATCATTTTACAAGTCCCGACTTTAGTATCTGGATCATTTGACATCTCACGACTCAAGTATCAGGATCATTTGACATGTCCCGAATATAGAATCAGGATCAATTGACTTGTCCCGACTCAAGTATCAGGATCATTTGACATGTCCCGACACAAGTATCAGGATCATTTCACATGTCATGACACAAGTATCAGGATCATTTGACATGTCCCGACTAAAGTATCAGGATCATTTTACAAGTCCCAACTTAAGTATAAGGATCATTTGACATCTCACGACTCAAGTATCAGGTTGATTTGACATGTCCCGACTCAAAAATGAGGATCATTTGATTATGTTCCGACTCAAGTAACAGGATCACTTTACATGTCCCAACACAAGTTTCAGAACATTTGACATGTCCCGACACAAGTATCAGGATCATTTGACATGTCCCGACACAAGTATCAGGATCATTTGACATGTCCCGACTCAAGTATCAGAATCATTTGATTATGTTCAGACTCAAGTATCAGGATCATTTTACAAGTCCCGACTTAAGTATCAGGATCATTTGACATCTCACGACTCAAGTATCAGGATCGTTTGACATGTCCCAATTCAAAAATCAGGATCAATTGACTTGTCTCGACTCAAGTATCAGGATCATTTGACATGTCCCGAAACAAGTTTCAGGATCATTTGACATGTCCCGACTCAAGTATAAGGATCATTTGACATGTCCCGACACAAGTTTCAGGATCATTTGACATGTCCCGACTTAAGTATCAGGATTAATTGACATGTCCCGACTCAAGTATCAGGATCATTTTACAAGTACCGACTTAAGTATAAGGATCATTTGACATCTCACGACTCAAGTATCAGGTTAATTTGACATGTCCCGACTCAAAAATCAGGATCTTTTGATTAAGTTCCGACTCAGGTATCAGGATTATTTGACATGTTCCGACTCAAGTATTAGGATCCTTTGATTATGTTCCGACTCAAGTATCAGGATCATTTGACATCTCACGACTCAAGTATCAGGATCATTTGACATGTCCCGACTCAAGAATGAGGATCATTTGACATATCCCGATTCAAGAATCACAATCATTTGACTTGTCCCGACTCAAGTATCAGGATCATTTGACATGTCCCGACACAAGTATCAGGATCATTTGATTTTGTCTCTACTCAAGTATCGGGATCAGTTGACATGTCCTGACTCAAGAATCAGGATCATTTGACATGTCCCGACTCAAGTATCAGGATCATTTTTCAAGTCCCGACTTAAGTATAAGGATCATTTGACATCTCACGACTTAAGTATCAGGTTAATTTGACATGTCCCGACTCAAAAATGAGGATCATTTGATTATGTTCCGACTCAAGTATCAGGATCACTTTACATGTCCCAACACAAGTATCAGGAACATTTGACATGTCCCGACACAAGTATCAGGATCATTTGACATGTCCCGACACAAGTATCAGAATCATTTGATTATGTTCAGACTCAAGTATCAGGATCATTTGACATGTCTCGACTCAAGAATCAGGATCATTTGATTTTGTCCCGACTCAAGTATCGGGATCAGTTGACATGTCCCGACTCAAGTATCAGGATTAATTGACATGTCCCAACTCAAGAATAAGGATCATTTTACAAGTCCCGACTTAAGTATAAGGATCATTTGACATCTCACGACTTAAGTATCAGGTTAATTTGACATGTCCCGACTCAAAAATGAGGATCATTTGATTATGTTCCGACTCAAGTATCAGGATCACTTTACATGTCCCAACACAAGTATCAGGAACATTTGACATGTCCCGACACAAGTATCAGGATCATTTGACATGTCCCGACACAAGTATCAGGATCATTTGATTTTGTCTCTACTCAAGTATCGGGATCAGTTGACATGTCCTGACTCAAGAATCAGGATCATTTGACATGTCCCGACTCAAGTATCAGGATCATTTTTCAAGTCCCGACTTAAGTATAAGGATCATTTGACATCTCACGACTTAAGTATCAGGTTAATTTGACATGTCCCGACTCAAAAATGAGGATCATTTGATTATGTTCCGACTCAAGTATCAGGATCACTTTACATGTCCCAACACAAGTATCAGGAACATTTGACATGTCCCGACACAAGTATCAGGATCATTTGACATGTCCCGACACAAGTATCAGAATAATTTTATTATGTTCAGACTCAAGTATCAGGATCATTTTACAAGTCCCGACTTTAGTATCAGGATCATTTGACATCTCACGACTCAAGTATCAGGATCATTCGACATGTCCCGAATATAGAATCAGGATCAATTGACTTGTCCCGACTCAAGTATCAGGATCATTTGACATGTCCCGACACAAGTATCAGGATCATTTCACATGTCATGACACAAGTATCAGGATCATTTGACATGTCCCGACTAAAGTATCAGGATCATTTTACAAGTCCCAACTTAAGTATAAGGATCATTTGACATCTCACGACTCAAGTATCAGGTTAATTTGACATGTCCCGACTCAAAAATGAGGATCATTTGATTATGTTCCGACTCAAGTAACAGGATCACTTTACATGTCCCAACACAAGTTTCAGAACATTTGACATGTCCCGACACAAGTATCAGGATCATTTGACATGTCCCGACACAAGTATCAGGATCATTTGACATGTCCCGACTCAAGTATCAGAATCATTTGATTATGTTCAGACTCAAGTATCAGGATCATTTTACAAGTCCCGACTTAAGTATCAGGATCATTTGACATCTCACGACTCAAGTATCAGGATCGTTTGACATGTCCCAATTCAAAAATCAGGATCAATTGACTTGTCTCGACTCAAGTATCAGGATCATTTGACATGTCCCGAAACAAGTTTCAGGATCATTTGACATGTCCCGACTCAAGTATAAGGATCATTTGACATGTCCCGACACAAGTTTCAGGATCATTTGACATGTCCCGACTTAAGTATCAGGATTAATTGACATGTCCCGACTCAAGTATCAGGATCATTTTACAAGTACCGACTTAAGTATAAGGATCATTTGACATCTCACGACTCAAGTATCAGGTTAATTTGACATGTCCCGACTCAAAAATCAGGATCTTTTGATTAAGTTCCGACTCAGGTATCAGGATTATTTGACATGTTCCGACTCAAGTATTAGGATCCTTTGATTATGTTCCGACTCAAGTATCAGGATCATTTGACATCTCACGACTCAAGTATCAGGATCATTTGACATGTCCCGACTCAAGAATGAGGATCATTTGACATATCCCGATTCAAGAATCACAATCATTTGACTTGTCCCGACTCAAGTATCAGGATCATTTGACATGTCCCGACACAAGTATCAGGATCATTTGATTTTGTCTCTACTCAAGTATCGGGATCAGTTGACATGTCCTGACTCAAGAATCAGGATCATTTGACATGTCCCGACTCAAGTATCAGGATCATTTTTCAAGTCCCGACTTAAGTATAAGGATCATTTGACATCTCACGACTTAAGTATCAGGTTAATTTGACATGTCCCGACTCAAAAATGAGGATCATTTGATTATGTTCCGACTCAAGTATCAGGATCACTTTACATGTCCCAACACAAGTATCAGGAACATTTGACATGTCCCGACACAAGTATCAGGATCATTTGACATGTCCCGACACAAGTATCAGAATCATTTGATTATGTTCAGACTCAAGTATCAGGATCATTTGACATGTCTCGACTCAAGAATCAGGATCATTTGATTTTGTCCCGACTCAAGTATCGGGATCAGTTGACATGTCCCGACTCAAGTATCAGGATTAATTGACATGTCCCAACTCAAGAATAAGGATCATTTTACAAGTCCCGACTTAAGTATAAGGATCATTTGACATCTCACGACTTAAGTATCAGGTTAATTTGACATGTCCCGACTCAAAAATGAGGATCATTTGATTATGTTCCGACTCAAGTATCAGGATCACTTTACATGTCCCAACACAAGTATCAGGAACATTTGACATGTCCCGACACAAGTATCAGGATCATTTGACATGTCCCGACACAAGTATCAGGATCATTTGATTTTGTCTCTACTCAAGTATCGGGATCAGTTGACATGTCCTGACTCAAGAATCAGGATCATTTGACATGTCCCGACTCAAGTATCAGGATCATTTTTCAAGTCCCGACTTAAGTATAAGGATCATTTGACATCTCACGACTTAAGTATCAGGTTAATTTGACATGTCCCGACTCAAAAATGAGGATCATTTGATTATGTTCCGACTCAAGTATCAGGATCACTTTACATGTCCCAACACAAGTATCAGGAACATTTGACATGTCCCGACACAAGTATCAGGATCATTTGACATGTCCCGACACAAGTATCAGAATCATTTGATTATGTTCAGACTCAAGTATCAGGATCATTTGACATGTCTCGACTCAAGAATCAGGATCATTTGATTTTGTCCCGACTCAAGTATCGGGATCAGTTGACATGTCCCGACTCAAGTATCAGGATTAATTGACATGTCCCAACTCAAGAATAAGGATCATTTTACAAGTCCCGACTTAAGTATAAGGATCATTTGACATCTCACGACTCAAGTATCAGGTTAATTTGACATGTCCCGACTCAAAAATGAGGATCATTTGATTATGTTCCGACTCAAGTAACAGGATCACTTTACATGTCCCAACACAAGTTTCAGAACATTTGACATGTCCCGACACAAGTATCAGGATCATTTGACATGTCCCGACACAAGTATCAGGATCATTTGACATGTCCCGACTCAAGTATCAGAATCATTTGATTATGTTCAGACTCAAGTATCAGGATCATTTTACAAGTCCCGACTTAAGTATCAGGATCATTTGACATCTCACGACTCAAGTATCAGGATCGTTTGACATGTCCCAATTCAAAAATCAGGATCAATTGACTTGTCTCGACTCAAGTATCAGGATCATTTGACATGTCCCGAAACAAGTTTCAGGATCATTTGACATGTCCCGACTCAAGTATAAGGATCATTTGACATGTCCCGACACAAGTTTCAGGATCATTTGACATGTCCCGACTTAAGTATCAGGATTAATTGACATGTCCCGACTCAAGTATCAGGATCATTTTACAAGTACCGACTTAAGTATAAGGATCATTTGACATCTCACGACTCAAGTATCAGGTTAATTTGACATGTCCCGACTCAAAAATCAGGATCTTTTGATTAAGTTCCGACTCAGGTATCAGGATTATTTGACATGTTCCGACTCAAGTATTAGGATCCTTTGATTATGTTCCGACTCAAGTATCAGGATCATTTGACATCTCACGACTCAAGTATCAGGATCATTTGACATGTCCCGACTCAAGAATGAGGATCATTTGACATATCCCGATTCAAGAATCACAATCATTTGACTTGTCCCGACTCAAGAATCACGATCAATTGACTGGTCCCGACTCAAGTATCAGGATCATTTGACATGTCCCGACACAAGTTTCAGGATCATTTGACATGTCCCGACTTAAGTATCAGGATTAATTGACATGTCCCGACTCAAGTTTCAGAATCATTTTACAAGTCCCGACTTAAGTATAAGGATCATTTGACATCTCACGACTCAAGTATCAGGTTAATTTGACATGTCCCGACTCAAAAATCAGGATCTTTTGATTAAGTTCCGACTCAGGTATCAGGATTATTTGACATGTTCCGACTCAAGTATTAGGATCCTTTGATTATGTTCCGACTCAAGTATCAGGATCATTTGACATCTCACGACTCAAGTATCAGGATCATTTGACATTTCCCGACTCAAGAATGAGGATCATTTGACATATCCCGATTCAAGAATCACAATCATTTGACTTGTCCCGACTCAAGTATCAGGATCATTTGACATGTCCCGACACAAGTATCAGGATCATTTGATTTTGTCTCTACTCAAGTATCGGGATCAGTTGACATGTCCTGACTCAAGAATCAGGATCATTTGACATGTCCCGACTCAAGTATCAGGATCATTTTTCAAGTCCCGACTTAAGTATAAGGATCATTTGACATCTCACGACTTAAGTATCAGGTTAATTTGACATGTCCCGACTCAAAAATGAGGATCATTTGATTATGTTCCGACTCAAGTATCAGGATCACTTTACATGTCCCAACACAAGTATCAGGAACATTTGACATGTCCCGACACAAGTATCAGGATCATTTGACATGTCCCGACACAAGTATCAGAATCATTTGATTATGTTCAGACTCAAGTATCAGGATCATTTGACATGTCTCGACTCAAGAATCAGGATCATTTGATTTTGTCCCGACTCAAGTATCGGGATCAGTTGACATGTCCCGACTCAAGTATCAGGATTAATTGACATGTCCCAACTCAAGAATAAGGATCATTTTACAAGTCCCGACTTAAGTATAAGGATCATTTGACATCTCACGACTCAAGTATCAGGTTAATTTGACATGTCCCGACTCAAGTATCAGAATAATTTTATTATGTTCAGACTCAAGTATCAGGATCATTTTACAAGTCCCGACTTTAGTATCAGGATCATTTGACATCTCACGACTCAAGTATCAGGATCATTTGACATGTCCCGAATATAGAATCAGGATCAATTGACTTGTCCCGACTCAAGTATCAGGATCATTTGACATGTCCCGACACAAGTATCAGGATCATTTCACATGTCATGACACAAGTATCAGGATCATTTGACATGTCCCGACTAAAGTATCAGGATCATTTTACAAGTCCCAACTTAAGTATAAGGATCATTTGACATCTCACGACTCAAGTATCAGGTTAATTTGACATGTCCCGACTCAAAAATGAGGATCATTTGATTATGTTCCGACTCAAGTAACAGGATCACTTTACATGTCCCAACACAAGTTTCAGAACATTTGACATGTCCCGACACAAGTATCAGGATCATTTGACATGTCCCGACACAAGTATCAGGATCATTTGACATGTCCCGACTCAAGTATCAGAATCATTTGATTATGTTCAGACTCAAGTATCAGGATCATTTTACAAGTCCCGACTTAAGTATCAGGATCATTTGACATGTCCCGACACAAGTATCAGGATCATTTGACATGTCCCGACTCAAGTATCAGAATCATTTGATTATGTTCAGACTCAAGTATCAGGATCATTTTACAAGTCCCGACTTAAGTATCAGGATCATTTGACATCTCACGACTCAAGTATCAGGATCGTTTGACATGTCCCAATTCAAAAATCAGGATCAATTGACTTGTCTCGACTCAAGTATCAGGATCATTTGACATGTCCCGAAACAAGTTTCAGGATCATTTGACATGTCCCGACTCAAGTATAAGGATCATTTGACATGTCCCGACACAAGTTTCAGGATCATTTGACATGTCCCGACTTAAGTATCAGGATTAATTGACATGTCCCGACTCAAGTATCAGGATCATTTTACAAGTACCGACTTAAGTATAAGGATCATTTGACATCTCACGACTCAAGTATCAGGTTAATTTGACACGTCCCGACTCAAAAATCAGGATCTTTTGATTAAGTTCCGACTCAGGTATCAGGATTATTTGACATGTTCCGACTCAAGTATTAGGATCCTTTGATTATGTTCCGACTCAAGTATCAGGATCATTTGACATCTCACGACTCAAGTATCAGGATCATTTGACATGTCCCGACTCAAGAATGAGGATCATTTGACATATCCCGATTCAAGAATCACAATCATTTGACTTGTCCCGACTCAAGTATCAGGATCATTTGACATGTCCCGACACAAGTATCAGGATCATTTGATTTTGTCTCTACTCAAGTATCGGGATCAGTTGACATGTCCTGACTCAAGAATCAGGATCATTTGACATGTCCCGACTCAAGTATCAGGATCATTTTTCAAGTCCCGACTTAAGTATAAGGATCATTTGACATCTCACGACTTAAGTATCAGGTTAATTTGACATGTCCCGACTCAAAAATGAGGATCATTTGATTATGTTCCGACTCAAGTATCAGGATCACTTTACATGTCCCAACACAAGTATCAGGAACATTTGACATGTCCCGACACAAGTATCAGGATCATTTGACATGTCCCGACACAAGTATCAGAATCATTTGATTATGTTCAGACTCAAGTATCAGGATCATTTGACATGTCTCGACTCAAGAATCAGGATCATTTGATTTTGTCCCGACTCAAGTATCGGGATCAGTTGACATGTCCCGACTCAAGTATCAGGATTAATTGACATGTCCCAACTCAAGAATAAGGATCATTTTACAAGTCCCGACTTAAGTATAAGGATCATTTGACATCTCACGACTTAAGTATCAGGTTAATTTGACATGTCCCGACTCAAAAATGAGGATCATTTGATTATGTTCCGACTCAAGTATCAGGATCACTTTACATGTCCCAACACAAGTATCAGGAACATTTGACATGTCCCGACACAAGTATCAGGATCATTTGACATGTCCCGACACAAGTATCAGGATCATTTGATTTTGTCTCTACTCAAGTATCGGGATCAGTTGACATGTCCTGACTCAAGAATCAGGATCATTTGACATGTCCCGACTCAAGTATCAGGATCATTTTTCAAGTCCCGACTTAAGTATAAGGATCATTTGACATCTCACGACTTAAGTATCAGGTTAATTTGACATGTCCCGACTCAAAAATGAGGATCATTTGATTATGTTCCGACTCAAGTATCAGGATCACTTTACATGTCCCAACACAAGTATCAGGAACATTTGACATGTCCCGACACAAGTATCAGGATCATTTGACATGTCCCGACACAAGTATCAGAATCATTTGATTATGTTCAGACTCAAGTATCAGGATCATTTGACATGTCTCGACTCAAGAATCAGGATCATTTGATTTTGTCCCGACTCAAGTATCGGGATCAGTTGACATGTCCCGACTCAAGTATCAGGATTAATTGACATGTCCCAACTCAAGAATAAGGATCATTTTACAAGTCCCGACTTAAGTATAAGGATCATTTGACATCTCACGACTCAAGTATCAGGTTAATTTGACATGTCCCGACTCAAAAATGAGGATCATTTGATTATGTTCCGACTCAAGTAACAGGATCACTTTACATGTCCCAACACAAGTTTCAGAACATTTGACATGTCCCGACACAAGTATCAGGATCATTTGACATGTCCCGACACAAGTATCAGGATCATTTGACATGTCCCGACTCAAGTATCAGAATCATTTGATTATGTTCAGACTCAAGTATCAGGATCATTTTACAAGTCCCGACTTAAGTATCAGGATCATTTGACATCTCACGACTCAAGTATCAGGATCGTTTGACATGTCCCAATTCAAAAATCAGGATCAATTGACTTGTCTCGACTCAAGTATCAGGATCATTTGACATGTCCCGAAACAAGTTTCAGGATCATTTGACATGTCCCGACTCAAGTATAAGGATCATTTGACATGTCCCGACACAAGTTTCAGGATCATTTGACATGTCCCGACTTAAGTATCAGGATTAATTGACATGTCCCGACTCAAGTATCAGGATCATTTTACAAGTACCGACTTAAGTATAAGGATCATTTGACATCTCACGACTCAAGTATCAGGTTAATTTGACATGTCCCGACTCAAAAATCAGGATCTTTTGATTAAGTTCCGACTCAGGTATCAGGATTATTTGACATGTTCCGACTCAAGTATTAGGATCCTTTGATTATGTTCCGACTCAAGTATCAGGATCATTTGACATCTCACGACTCAAGTATCAGGATCATTTGACATGTCCCGACTCAAGAATGAGGATCATTTGACATATCCCGATTCAAGAATCACAATCATTTGACTTGTCCCGACTCAAGTATCAGGATCATTTGACATGTCCCGACACAAGTATCAGGATCATTTGATTTTGTCTCTACTCAAGTATCGGGATCAGTTGACATGTCCTGACTCAAGAATCAGGATCATTTGACATGTCCCGACTCAAGTATCAGGATCATTTTTCAAGTCCCGACTTAAGTATAAGGATCATTTGACATCTCACGACTTAAGTATCAGGTTAATTTGACATGTCCCGACTCAAAAATGAGGATCATTTGATTATGTTCCGACTCAAGTATCAGGATCACTTTACATGTCCCAACACAAGTATCAGGAACATTTGACATGTCCCGACACAAGTATCAGGATCATTTGACATGTCCCGACACAAGTATCAGAATCATTTGATTATGTTCAGACTCAAGTATCAGGATCATTTGACATGTCTCGACTCAAGAATCAGGATCATTTGATTTTGTCCCGACTCAAGTATCGGGATCAGTTGACATGTCCCGACTCAAGTATCAGGATTAATTGACATGTCCCAACTCAAGAATAAGGATCATTTTACAAGTCCCGACTTAAGTATAAGGATCATTTGACATCTCACGACTTAAGTATCAGGTTAATTTGACATGTCCCGACTCAAAAATGAGGATCATTTGATTATGTTCCGACTCAAGTATCAGGATCACTTTACATGTCCCAACACAAGTATCAGGAACATTTGACATGTCCCGACACAAGTATCAGGATCATTTGACATGTCCCGACACAAGTATCAGGATCATTTGATTTTGTCTCTACTCAAGTATCGGGATCAGTTGACATGTCCTGACTCAAGAATCAGGATCATTTGACATGTCCCGACTCAAGTATCAGGATCATTTTTCAAGTCCCGACTTAAGTATAAGGATCATTTGACATCTCACGACTTAAGTATCAGGTTAATTTGACATGTCCCGACTCAAAAATGAGGATTATTTGATTATGTTCCGACTCAAGTATCAGGATCACTTTACATGTCCCAACACAAGTATCAGGAACATTTGACATGTCCCGACACAAGTATCAGGATCATTTGACATGTCCCGACACAAGTATCAGAATCATTTGATTATGTTCAGACTCAAGTATCAGGATCATTTGACATGTCTCGACTCAAGAATCAGGATCATTTGATTTTGTCCCGACTCAAGTATCGGGATCAGTTGACATGTCCCGACTCAAGTATCAGGATTAATTGACATGTCCCAACTCAAGAATAAGGATCATTTTACAAGTCCCGACTTAAGTATAAGGATCATTTGACATCTCACGACTCAAGTATCAGGTTAATTTGACATGTCCCGACTCAAGTATCAGAATAATTTTATTATGTTCAGACTCAAGTATCAGGATCATTTTACAAGTCCCGACTTTAGTATCAGGATCATTTGACATCTCACGACTCAAGTATCAGGATCATTTGACATGTCCCGAATATAGAATCAGGATCAATTGACTTGTCCCGACTCAAGTATCAGGATCATTTGACATGTCCCGACACAAGTATCAGGATCATTTCACATGTCATGACAAAAGTATCAGGATCATTTGACATGTCCCGAAACAAGTTTCAGGATCATTTGACATGTCCCGACTCAAGTATAAGGATCATTTGACATGTCCCGACACAAGTTTCAGGATCATTTGACATGTCCCGACTTAAGTATCAGGATTAATTGACATGTCCCGACTCAAGTATCAGGATCATTTTACAAGTACCGACTTAAGTATAAGGATCATTTGACATCTCACGACTCAAGTATCAGGTTAATTTGACACGTCCCGACTCAAAAATCAGGATCTTTTGATTAAGTTCCGACTCAGGTATCAGGATTATTTGACATGTTCCGACTCAAGTATTAGGATCCTTTGATTATGTTCCGACTCAAGTATCAGGATCATTTGACATCTCACGACTCAAGTATCAGGATCATTTGACATGTCCCGACTCAAGAATGAGGATCATTTGACATATCCCGATTCAAGAATCACAATCATTTGACTTGTCCCGACTCAAGTATCAGGATCATTTGACATGTCCCGACACAAGTATCAGGATCATTT
Organism: Hesperophylax magnus; assembly: GCA_026573805.1. Taxonomy (NCBI): domain Eukaryota; kingdom Metazoa; phylum Arthropoda; class Insecta; order Trichoptera; family Limnephilidae; genus Hesperophylax; species Hesperophylax magnus. Next base: position 1,009,272 of record JAIUSX010000130.1, read on the forward strand.
GATTTTGTCTCTACTCAAGTATCGGGATCAGTTGACATGTCCTGACTCAAGAATCAGGATCATTTGACATGTCCCGACTCAAGTATCAGGATCATTTTTCAAGTCCCGACTTAAGTATAAGGATCATTTGACATCTCACGACTTAAGTATCAGGTTAATTTGACATGTCCCGACTCAAAAATGAGGATCATTTGATTATGTTCCGACTCAAGTATCAGGATCACTTTACATGTCCCAACACAAGTATCAGGAACATTTGACATGTCCCGACACAAGTATCAGGATCATTTGACATGTCCCGACACAAGTATCAGAATCATTTGATTATGTTCAGACTCAAGTATCAGGATCATTTGACATGTCTCGACTCAAGAATCAGGATCATTTGATTTTGTCCCGACTCAAGTATCGGGATCAGTTGACATGTCCCGACTCAAGTATCAGGATTAATTGACATGTCCCAACTCAAGAATAAGGATCATTTTACAAGTCCCGACTTAAGTATAAGGATCATTTGACATCTCACGACTTAAGTATCAGGTTAATTTGACATGTCCCGACTCAAAAATGAGGATCATTTGATTATGTTCCGACTCAAGTATCAGGATCACTTTACATGTCCCAACACAAGTATCAGGAACATTTGACATGTCCCGACACAAGTATCAGGATCATTTGACATGTCCCGACACAAGTATCAGGATCATTTGATTTTGTCTCTACTCAAGTATCGGGATCAGTTGACATGTCCTGACTCAAGAATCAGGATCATTTGACATGTCCCGACTCAAGTATCAGGATCATTTTTCAAGTCCCGACTTAAGTATAAGGATCATTTGACATCTCACGACTTAAGTATCAGGTTAATTTGACATGTCCCGACTCAAAAATGAGGATCATTTGATTATGTTCCGACTCAAGTATCAGGATCACTTTACATGTCCCAACACAAGTATCAGGAACATTTGACATGTCCCGACACAAGTATCAGGATCATTTGACATGTCCCGACACAAGTATCAGAATCATTTGATTATGTTCAGACTCAAGTATCAGGATCATTTGACATGTCTCGACTCAAGAATCAGGATCATTTGATTTTGTCCCGACTCAAGTATCGGGATCAGTTGACATGTCCCGACTCAAGTATCAGGATTAATTGACATGTCCCAACTCAAGAATAAGGATCATTTTACAAGTCCCGACTTAAGTATAAGGATCATTTGACATCTCACGACTCAAGTATCAGGTTAATTTGACATGTCCCGACTCAAAAATGAGGATCATTTGATTATGTTCCGACTCAAGTAACAGGATCACTTTACATGTCCCAACACAAGTTTCAGAACATTTGACATGTCCCGACACAAGTATCAGGATCATTTGACATGTCCCGACACAAGTATCAGGATCATTTGACATGTCCCGACTCAAGTATCAGAATCATTTGATTATGTTCAGACTCAAGTATCAGGATCATTTTACAAGTCCCGACTTAAGTATCAGGATCATTTGACATCTCACGACTCAAGTATCAGGATCGTTTGACATGTCCCAATTCAAAAATCAGGATCAATTGACTTGTCTCGACTCAAGTATCAGGATCATTTGACATGTCCCGAAACAAGTTTCAGGATCATTTGACATGTCCCGACTCAAGTATAAGGATCATTTGACATGTCCCGACACAAGTTTCAGGATCATTTGACATGTCCCGACTTAAGTATCAGGATTAATTGACATGTCCCGACTCAAGTATCAGGATCATTTTACAAGTACCGACTTAAGTATAAGGATCATTTGACATCTCACGACTCAAGTATCAGGTTAATTTGACATGTCCCGACTCAAAAATCAGGATCTTTTGATTAAGTTCCGACTCAGGTATCAGGATTATTTGACATGTTCCGACTCAAGTATTAGGATCCTTTGATTATGTTCCGACTCAAGTATCAGGATCATTTGACATCTCACGACTCAAGTATCAGGATCATTTGACATGTCCCGACTCAAGAATGAGGATCATTTGACATATCCCGATTCAAGAATCACAATCATTTGACTTGTCCCGACTCAAGTATCAGGATCATTTGACATGTCCCGACACAAGTATCAGGATCATTTGATTTTGTCTCTACTCAAGTATCGGGATCAGTTGACATGTCCTGACTCAAGAATCAGGATCATTTGACATGTCCCGACTCAAGTATCAGGATCATTTTTCAAGTCCCGACTTAAGTATAAGGATCATTTGACATCTCACGACTTAAGTATCAGGTTAATTTGACATGTCCCGACTCAAAAATGAGGATCATTTGATTATGTTCCGACTCAAGTATCAGGATCACTTTACATGTCCCAACACAAGTATCAGGAACATTTGACATGTCCCGACACAAGTATCAGGATCATTTGACATGTCCCGACACAAGTATCAGAATCATTTGATTATGTTCAGACTCAAGTATCAGGATCATTTGACATGTCTCGACTCAAGAATCAGGATCATTTGATTTTGTCCCGACTCAAGTATCGGGATCAGTTGACATGTCCCGACTCAAGTATCAGGATTAATTGACATGTCCCAACTCAAGAATAAGGATCATTTTACAAGTCCCGACTTAAGTATAAGGATCATTTGACATCTCACGACTTAAGTATCAGGTTAATTTGACATGTCCCGACTCAAAAATGAGGATCATTTGATTATGTTCCGACTCAAGTATCAGGATCACTTTACATGTCCCAACACAAGTATCAGGAACATTTGACATGTCCCGACACAAGTATCAGGATCATTTGACATGTCCCGACACAAGTATCAGGATCATTTGATTTTGTCTCTACTCAAGTATCGGGATCAGTTGACATGTCCTGACTCAAGAATCAGGATCATTTGACATGTCCCGACTCAAGTATCAGGATCATTTTTCAAGTCCCGACTTAAGTATAAGGATCATTTGACATCTCACGACTTAAGTATCAGGTTAATTTGACATGTCCCGACTCAAAAATGAGGATTATTTGATTATGTTCCGACTCAAGTATCAGGATCACTTTACATGTCCCAACACAAGTATCAGGAACATTTGACATGTCCCGACACAAGTATCAGGATCATTTGACATGTCCCGACACAAGTATCAGAATCATTTGATTATGTTCAGACTCAAGTATCAGGATCATTTGACATGTCTCGACTCAAGAATCAGGATCATTTGATTTTGTCCCGACTCAAGTATCGGGATCAGTTGACATGTCCCGACTCAAGTATCAGGATTAATTGACATGTCCCAACTCAAGAATAAGGATCATTTTACAAGTCCCGACTTAAGTATAAGGATCATTTGACATCTCACGACTCAAGTATCAGGTTAATTTGACATGTCCCGACTCAAGTATCAGAATAATTTTATTATGTTCAGACTCAAGTATCAGGATCATTTTACAAGTCCCGACTTTAGTATCAGGATCATTTGACATCTCACGACTCAAGTATCAGGATCATTTGACATGTCCCGAATATAGAATCAGGATCAATTGACTTGTCCCGACTCAAGTATCAGGATCATTTGACATGTCCCGACACAAGTATCAGGATCATTTCACATGTCATGACAAAAGTATCAGGATCATTTGACATGTCCCGACTAAAGTATCAGGATCATTTTACAAGTCCCGACTTAAGTATAAGGATCATTTGACATCTCACGACTCAAGTATCAGGTTAATTTGACATGTCCCGACTCAAAAATGAGGATCATTTGATTATGTTCCGACTCAAGTAACAGGATCACTTTACATGTCCCAACACAAGTTTCAGAACATTTGACATGTCCCGACACAAGTATCAGGATCATTTGACATGTCCCGACACAAGTATCAGGATCATTTGACATGTCCCGACTCAAGTATCAGAATCATTTGATTATGTTCAGACTCAAGTATCAGGATCATTTTACAAGTCCCGACTTAAGTATCAGGATCATTTGACATCTCACGACTCAAGTATCAGGATCGTTTGACATGTCCCAATTCAAAAATCAGGATCAATTGACTTGTCTCGACTCAAGTATCAGGATCATTTGACATGTCCCGAAACAAGTTTCAGGATCATTTGACATGTCCCGACTCAAGTATAAGGATCATTTGACATATCACGACTCAAGTATAAGGATCATTTGACATGTCCCAACTCAAAAATCAGGATCTTTTGATTATGTTCCGACTCAGGTATCAGGATTATTTGACATGTTCCGACTCAAGTATCAGGATCATTTGATTTTTTCCCGACTCAAGTATCGGGATCAGTTGACATGTCCCGACTCAAGTATCAGGATTAATTGACATGTCCCGACTCAAGTATCAGGATCATTTAACAAGTCCCGACTTAAGTATTAGGATCATTTGACATCTCACGACTCAAGTATCAGGTTAATTTGACATGTCCCGACTCAAAAATCAGGATCTTTTGATTATGTTCCGACTCAGGTATCAGGATTATTTGATTATGTTCTGACTCAAGTATCAGGATCATTTGACATGTCCCGACACAAGTATCAGGATCATTTGACATGTCCCGACTCAAGTATCAGAATCATTTGATTATGTTCAGACTCAAGTATCAAGATCATTTGACATGTCTCGACTCAAGTATCAGGATCATTTGATTTTGTCCCGACTCAATTTCGGGATCAGTTGACATCTCACGACTCAAGTATCAGGATCATTTGACATGTCCCGACTCAAGTATGAGGATCATTTGACATGTCCCGATTCAAGAATCAGGATCAATTGACTTGTCCCGACTCAAGTATCAGGATTAATTGACATGTCCCGACTCAAGTATCAGGATTATTTTACAAGTCCCGGATTAAGAATAAGGATCATTTGACATCTCACGACTCAAGTATCAGGTTAATTTGACATGTCCCGACTCAAAAATCAGGATCTTTTGACTATGTTCCGACTCAGGTATCAGGATTATTTGACATGTTCCGACTCAAGTATCAGGAACATTTGATTATGTTCCGACTCAAGTATCAGGATCATTTGACATCTCACGACTCAAGTATCAGGATCATTTGACATGTCCCGACTCAAGAATGAGGATCATTTGACATGTCCCGATTCAAGAATCAGGATCAATTGACTTGTCCCGACTCTAGTCTCAGGATCATTTGACATGTCCCGACACAAGTTTCAGGATCATTTGACATGTCCTGACTTATGTATCAAGATCATTTGACATGTCCCGACTTAAGAATCAGGATCATTCGACATGTCTTGACTCAAGTATCAGGATCATTTGATTTTGTCCCGACTCAAGTATCGGGATCAGTTGATATGTCCCGACTCAAGTATCAGGATTAATTGACATGTCCCGACTCAAGTATAAGGATCATTTGACAAGTCCCGACATAAGTATAAGGATCATTTGACATCTCACGACTCAAGTATCAGGTTAATTTGACATGTCCCGACTCAAAAATCAGGATCTTTTGATTATGTTCCGACTCAGGTATCAGGATTATTTGACATGTTCCGACTCAAGTATCAGGATCATTTGATTTTTTCCCGACTCAAGTATCGGGATCAGTTGACATGTCCCGACTCAAGTATCAGGATTAATTGACATGTCCCGACTCAAGTATCAGGATCATTTAACAAGTCCCGACTTAAGTATTAGGATCATTTGACATCTCACGACTCAAGTATCAGGTTAATTTGACATGTCCCGACACAAAAATCAGGATCTTTTGATTATGTTCCGACTCAGGTATCAGGATTATTTGATTATGTTCTGACTCAAGTATCAGGATCATTTGACATGTCCCGACACAAGTATCAGGATCATTTGACATGTCCCGACTCAAGTATCAGAATCATTTGATTATGTTCAGACTCAAGTATCAAGATCATTTGACATGTCTCGACTCAAGTATCAGGATCATTTGATTTTGTCCCGACTCAATTTCGGGATCAGTTGACATCTCACGACTCAAGTATCAGGATCATTTGACATGTCCCGACTCAAGTATGAGGATCATTTGACATGTCCCGATTCAAGAATCAGGATCAATTGACTTGTCCCGACTCAAGTATCAGGATTAATTGACATGTCCCGACTCAAGTATCAGGATCATTTTACAAGTCCCGGATTAAGAATAAGGATCATTTGACATCTCACGACTCAAGTATCAGGTTAATTTGACACGTCCCGACTCAAAAATCAGGATCTTTTGATTAAGTTCCGACTCAGGTATCAGGATTATTTGACATGTTCCGACTCAAGTATTAGGATCCTTTGATTATGTTCCGACTCAAGTATCAGGATCATTTGACATCTCACGACTCAAGTATCAGGATCATTTGACATGTCCCGACTCAAGAATGAGGATCAGTTGACATCTCACGACTCAAGTATCAGGATCATTTGACATCTCACGACTCAAGTATCAGGATCATTTGACATGTCCCGACTCAAGTATGAGGATCATTTGACATGTCCCGATTCAAGAATCAGGATCAATTGACATGTCCCGACTCAAGTATCAGGATCATTTTACAAGTCCCGACTTAAGTATAAGGATCATTTGACATCTCACGACTCAAGTATCATGTTAATTTGACACGTCCCGACTCAAAAATCAGGATCTTTTGATTAAGTTCCGACTCAGGTATCAGGATTATTCGACATGTTCCGACTCAAGTATTAGGATCCTTTGATTATGTTCCGACTCAAGTATCAGGATCATTTGACATCTCACGACTCAAGTATCAGGATCATTTGACATGTCCCGACTCAAGAATGAGGATCAGTTGACATCTCACGACTCAAGTATCAGGATCATTTGACATGTCCCGACTCAAGTATCTGGATCATTTGACATGTCCCGACACAAGTTTCAGGATCATTTGACATGTCCCGACTTAAGTATCAGGATCATTTGACATGTCCCGACTCAAGTATCAGGATCATTTGATTTTGTCTCTACTCAAGTATCGGGATCAGTTGACATGTCCTGACTCAAGAATCAGGATCATTTGACATGTCCCGACTCAAGTATCAGGATCATTTTTCAAGTCCCGACTTAAGTATAAGGATCATTTGACATCTCATGACTTAAGTATCAGGTTAATTTGACATGTCCCGACTCAAAAATGAGGATCATTTGATTATGTTCCGACTCAAGTATCAGGATCACTTTACATGTCCCAACACAAGTATCAGGAACATTTGACATGTCCCGACACAAGTATCAGGATCATTTGACATTTCCCGACACAAGTATCAGAATCATTTGATTATGTTCAGACTCAAGTATCAGGATCATTTGACATGTCTCGACTCAAGAATCAGGATCATTTGATTTTGTCCCGACTCAAGTATCGGGATCAGTTGACATGTCCCGACTCAAGTATCAGGATCATTTGATTATGTTCCGACTCAAGTATCAGGATCATTTGACATCTCACGACTTAAGTATCAGGATCATTTGATTATGTTCAGACTCAAGTATCAGGATCATTTGACATGTCTCGACTCAAGAATCAGGATCATTTGATTTTGTCCCGACTCAAGTATCGGGATCAGTTGACATGTCCCGACTCAAGTATCAGGATCATTTGATTATGTTCCGACTCAAGTATCAGGATCATTTGACATCTCACGACTTAAGTATCAGGATCATTTGACATGTCTTGACTCAAGTATCAGGATCATTTGATTTTGTCCCGACTCAAGTATCGGGATCAGTTGATATGTCCCGACTCAAGTATCAGGATCATTTGACATGTCCCGACACAAGTTTCAGGATCATTTGACATGTTCCGACTCAAGTCTCAGGATCATTTAACATGTCCCGACACAAGTATAAGGATCATTTGACATGTCCCGACACAAGTATCAGGATCATTTGACATCTCAGGACTCAAGTATCAGGATCATTTGACATGTCCCGATTAAAGAATCAAGATCAATTGACTTGTCCCGACTCAAGTATCAGGATCATTTGACATGTCCCGACACAAGTTTCAGGATCATTTGACATGTCCCGACACAAGTATCAGGATCATTTGACATGTCTCGACTCAAGTATCAGGATCATTTGATTTTGTCCCGAATCAAGTATCGGGATCAGTTGACATGTCCCGACTCAAGTATCAGGATTAAATGACATGTCCCGACTCAAGTTTCAGAATCATTTTACAAGTCCCGACTTAAGTATAAGGATCATTTGACATCTCACGACTCAAGTATCAGGTTAATTTGACATGTCCCGACTCAAAAATCAGGATCTTTTGATTATGTTCCGACTCAGGTATCAGGATTATTTGACATGTTCCGAATCAAGTATTAGGATCCTTTGATAATGTTCCGACTCAAGTATCAGGATCATTTGACATCTCACGACTCAAGTATAAGGATCATTTGACATGTCCCGACTCAAGAATGAGGATCATTTGACATGTCCCGATTCAAGAATCACGATCAATTGACTGGTCCCGACTCAAGTATCAGGATCATTTGACATGTCCCGACACAAGTTTCAGGATCATTTGACATGTCCCGACTTAAGTATCAGGATTAATTGACATGTCCCGACTCAAGTTTCAGAATCATTTTACAAGTCCCGACTTAAGTATAAGGATCATTTGACATCTCACGACTCAAGTATCAGGTTAATTTGACATGTCCCGACTCAAAAATCAGGATCTTTTGATTAAGTTCCGACTCAGGTATCAGGATTATTTGACATGTTCCGACTCAAGTATTAGGATCCTTTGATTATGTTCCGACTCAAGTATCAGGATCATTTGACATCTCACGACTCAAGTATCAGGATCATTTGACATTTCCCGACTCAAGAATGAGGATCATTTGACATATCCCGATTCAAGAATCACAATCATTTGACTTGTCCCGACTCAAGTATCAGGATCATTTGACATGTCCCGACACAAGTATCAGGATCATTTGATTTTGTCTCTACTCAAGTATCGGGATCAGTTGACATGTCCTGACTCAAGAATCAGGATCATTTGACATGTCCCGACTCAAGTATCAGGATCATTTTTCAAGTCCCGACTTAAGTATAAGGATCATTTGACATCTCACGACTTAAGTATCAGGTTAATTTGACATGTCCCGACTCAAAAATGAGGATCATTTGATTATGTTCCGACTCAAGTATCAGGATCACTTTACATGTCCCAACACAAGTATCAGGAACATTTGACATGTCCCGACACAAGTATCAGGATCATTTGACATGTCCCGACACAAGTATCAGAATCATTTGATTATGTTCAGACTCAAGTATCAGGATCATTTGACATGTCTCGACTCAAGAATCAGGATCATTTGATTTTGTCCCGACTCAAGTATCGGGATCAGTTGACATGTCCCGACTCAAGTATCAGGATTAATTGACATGTCCCAACTCAAGAATAAGGATCATTTTACAAGTCCCGACTTAAGTATAAGGATCATTTGACATCTCACGACTCAAGTATCAGGTTAATTTGACATGTCCCGACTCAAGTATCAGAATAATTTTATTATGTTCAGACTCAAGTATCAGGATCATTTTACAAGTCCCGACTTTAGTATCAGGATCATTTGACATCTCACGACTCAAGTATCAGGATCATTTGACATGTCCCGAATATAGAATCAGGATCAATTGACTTGTCCCGACTCAAGTATCAGGATCATTTGACATGTCCCGACACAAGTATCAGGATCATTTCACATGTCATGACACAAGTATCAGGATCATTTGACATGTCCCGACTAAAGTATCAGGATCATTTTACAAGTCCCAACTTAAGTATAAGGATCATTTGACATCTCACGACTCAAGTATCAGGTTAATTTGACATGTCCCGACTCAAAAATGAGGATCATTTGATTATGTTCCGACTCAAGTAACAGGATCACTTTACATGTCCCAACACAAGTTTCAGAACATTTGACATGTCCCGACACAAGTATCAGGATCATTTGACATGTCCCGACACAAGTATCAGGATCATTTGACATGTCCCGACTCAAGTATCAGAATCATTTGATTATGTTCAGACTCAAGTATCAGGATCATTTTACAAGTCCCGACTTAAGTATCAGGATCATTTGACATCTCACGACTCAAGTATCAGGATCGTTTGACATGTCCCAATTCAAAAATCAGGATCAATTGACTTGTCTCGACTCAAGTATCAGGATCATTTGACATGTCCCGAAACAAGTTTCAGGATCATTTGACATGTCCCGACTCAAGTATAAGGATCATTTGACATGTCCCGACACAAGTTTCAGGATCATTTGACATGTCCCGACTTAAGTATCAGGATTAATTGACATGTCCCGACTCAAGTATCAGGATCATTTTACAAGTACCGACTTAAGTATAAGGATCATTTGACATCTCACGACTCAAGTATCAGGTTAATTTGACATGTCCCGACTCAAAAATCAGGATCTTTTGATTAAGTTCCGACTCAGGTATCAGGATTATTTGACATGTTCCGACTCAAGTATTAGGATCCTTTGATTATGTTCCGACTCAAGTATCAGGATCATTTGAAATCTCACGACTCAAGTATCAGGATCATTTGACATGTCCCGACTCAAGAATGAGGATCATTTGACATATCCCGATTCAAGAATCACAATCATTTGACTTGTCCCGACTCAAGTATCAGGATCATTTGACATGTCCCGACACAAGTATCAGGATCATTTGATTTTGTCTCTACTCAAGTATCGGGATCAGTTGACATGTCCTGACTCAAGAATCAGGATCATTTGACATGTCCCGACTCAAGTATCAGGATCATTTTTCAAGTCCCGACTTAAGTATAAGGATCATTTGACATCTCACGACTTAAGTATCAGGTTAATTTGACATGTCCCGACTCAAAAATGAGGATCATTTGATTATGTTCCGACTCAAGTATCAGGATCACTTTACATGTCCCAACACAAGTATCAGGAACATTTGACATGTCCCGACACAAGTATCAGGATCATTTGACATGTCCCGACACAAGTATCAGAATCATTTGATTATGTTCAGACTCAAGTATCAGGATCATTTGACATGTCTCGACTCAAGAATCAGGATCATTTGATTTTGTCCCGACTCAAGTATCGGGATCAGTTGACATGTCCCGACTCAAGTATCAGGATTAATTGATATGTCCCAACTCAAGAATAAGGATCATTTTACAAGTCCCGACTTAAGTATAAGGATCATTTGACATCTCACGACTTAAGTATCAGGTTAATTTGACATGTCCCGACTCAAAAATGAGGATCATTTGATTATGTTCCGACTCAAGTATCAGGATCACTTTACATGTCCCAACACAAGTATCAGGAACATTTGACATGTCCCGACACAAGTATCAGGATCATTTGACATGTCCCGACACAAGTATCAGGATCATTTGATTTTGTCTCTACTCAAGTATCGGGATCAGTTGACATGTCCTGACTCAAGAATCAGGATCATTTGACATGTCCCGACTCAAGTATCAGGATCATTTTTCAAGTCCCGACTTAAGTATAAGGATCATTTGACATCTCACGACTTAAGTATCAGGTTAATTTGACATGTCCCGACTCAAAAATGAGGATCATTTGATTATGTTCCGACTCAAGTATCAGGATCACTTTACATGTCCCAACACAAGTATCAGGAACATTTGACATGTCCCGACACAAGTATCAGGATCATTTGACATGTCCCGACACAAGTATCAGAATCATTTGATTATGTTCAGACTCAAGTATCAGGATCATTTGACATGTCTCGACTCAAGAATCAGGATCATTTGATTTTGTCCCGACTCAAGTATCGGGATCAGTTGACATGTCCCGACTCAAGTATCAGGATTAATTGACATGTCCCAACTCAAGAATAAGGATCATTTTACAAGTCCCGACTTAAGTATAAGGATCATTTGACATCTCACGACTCAAGTATCAGGTTAATTTGACATGTCCCGACTCAAAAATGAGGATCATTTGATTATGTTCCGACTCAAGTAACAGGATCACTTTACATGTCCCAACACAAGTTTCAGAACATTTGACATGTCCCGACACAAGTATCAGGATCATTTGACATGTCCCGACTCAAGAATGAGGATCATTTGACATGTCCCGATTCAAGAATCACGATCAATTGACTGGTCCCGACTCAAGTATCAGGATCATTTGACATGTCCCGACACAAGAATGAGGATCATTTGACATGTCCCGATTCAAGAATCACGATCAATTGACTGGTCCCGACTCAAGTATCAGGATCATTTGACATGTCCCGACACAAGTTTCAGGATCATTTGACATGTCCCGACTTAAGTATCAGGATTAATTGACATGTCCCGACTCAAGTTTCAGAATCATTTTACAAGTCCCGACTTAAGTATAAGGATCATTTGACATCTCACGACTCAAGTATCAGGTTAATTTGACATGTCCCGACTCAAAAATCAGGATCTTTTGATTAAGTTCCGACTCAGGTATCAGGATTATTTGACATGTTCCGACTCAAGTATTAGGATCCTTTGATTATGTTCCGACTCAAGTATCAGGATCATTTGACATCTCACGACTCAAGTATCAGGATCATTTGACATTTCCCGACTCAAGAATGAGGATCATTTGACATATCCCGATTCAAGAATCACAATCATTTGACTTGTCCCGACTCAAGTATCAGGATCATTTGACATGTCCCGACACAAGTATCAGGATCATTTGATTTTGTCTCTACTCAAGTATCGGGATCAGTTGACATGTCCTGACTCAAGAATCAGGATCATTTGACATGTCCCGACTCAAGTATCAGGATCATTTTTCAAGTCCCGACTTAAGTATAAGGATCATTTGACATCTCACGACTTAAGTATCAGGTTAATTTGACATGTCCCGACTCAAAAATGAGGATCATTTGATTATGTTCCGACTCAAGTATCAGGATCACTTTACATGTCCCAACACAAGTATCAGGAACATTTGACATGTCCCGACACAAGTATCAGGATCATTTGACATGTCCCGACACAAGTATCAGAATCATTTGATTATGTTCAGACTCAAGTATCAGGATCATTTGACATGTCTCGACTCAAGAATCAGGATCATTTGATTTTGTCCCGACTCAAGTATCGGGATCAGTTGACATGTCCCGACTCAAGTATCAGGATTAATTGACATGTCCCAACTCAAGAATAAGGATCATTTTACAAGTCCCGACTTAAGTATAAGGATCATTTGACATCTCACGACTCAAGTATCAGGTTAATTTGACATGTCCCGACTCAAGTATCAGAATAATTTTATTATGTTCAGACTCAAGTATCAGGATCATTTTACAAGTCCCGACTTTAGTATCAGGATCATTTGACATCTCACGACTCAAGTATCAGGATCATTTGACATGTCCCGAATATAGAATCAGGATCAATTGACTTGTCCCGACTCAAGTATCAGGATCATTTGACATGTCCCGACACAAGTATCAGGATCATTTCACATGTCATGACACAAGTATCAGGATCATTTGACATGTCCCGACTAAAGTATCAGGATCATTTTACAAGTCCCAACTTAAGTATAAGGATCATTTGACATCTCACGACTCAAGTATCAGGTTAATTTGACATGTCCCGACTCAAAAATGAGGATCATTTGATTATGTTCCGACTCAAGTAACAGGATCACTTTACATGTCCCAACACAAGTTTCAGAACATTTGACATGTCCCGACACAAGTATCAGGATCATTTGACATGTCCCGACACAAGTATCAGGATCATTTGACATGTCCCGACTCAAGTATCAGAATCATTTGATTATGTTCAGACTCAAGTATCAGGATCATTTTACAAGTCCCGACTTAAGTATCAGGATCATTTGACATCTCACGACTCAAGTATCAGGATCGTTTGACATGTCCCAATTCAAAAATCAGGATCAATTGACTTGTCTCGACTCAAGTATCAGGATCATTTGACATGTCCCGAAACAAGTTTCAGGATCATTTGACATGTCCCGACTCAAGTATAAGGATCATTTGACATGTCCCGACACAAGTTTCAGGATCATTTGACATGTCCCGACTTAAGTATCAGGATTAATTGACATGTCCCGACTCAAGTATCAGGATCATTTTACAAGTACCGACTTAAGTATAAGGATCATTTGACATCTCACGACTCAAGTATCAGGTTAATTTGACATGTCCCGACTCAAAAATCAGGATCTTTTGATTAAGTTCCGACTCAGGTATCAGGATTATTTGACATGTTCCGACTCAAGTATTAGGATCCTTTGATTATGTTCCGACTCAAGTATCAGGATCATTTGACATCTCACGACTCAAGTATCAGGATCATTTGACATGTCCCGACTCAAGAATGAGGATCATTTGACATATCCCGATTCAAGAATCACAATCATTTGACTTGTCCCGACTCAAGTATCAGGATCATTTGACATGTCCCGACACAAGTATCAGGATCATTTGATTTTGTCTCTACTCAAGTATCGGGATCAGTTGACATGTCCTGACTCAAGAATCAGGATCATTTGACATGTCCCGACTCAAGTATCAGGATCATTTTTCAAGTCCCGACTTAAGTATAAGGATCATTTGACATCTCACGACTTAAGTATCAGGTTAATTTGACATGTCCCGACTCAAAAATGAGGATCATTTGATTATGTTCCGACTCAAGTATCAGGATCACTTTACATGTCCCAACACAAGTATCAGGAACATTTGACATGTCCCGACACAAGTATCAGGATCATTTGACATGTCCCGACACAAGTATCAGAATCATTTGATTATGTTCAGACTCAAGTATCAGGATCATTTGACATGTCTCGACTCAAGAATCAGGATCATTTGATTTTGTCCCGACTCAAGTATCGGGATCAGTTGACATGTCCCGACTCAAGTATCAGGATTAATTGATATGTCCCAACTCAAGAATAAGGATCATTTTACAAGTCCCGACTTAAGTATAAGGATCATTTGACATCTCACGACTTAAGTATCAGGTTAATTTGACATGTCCCGACTCAAAAATGAGGATCATTTGATTATGTTCCGACTCAAGTATCAGGATCACTTTACATGTCCCAACACAAGTATCAGGAACATTTGACATGTCCCGACACAAGTATCAGGATCATTTGACATGTCCCGACACAAGTATCAGGATCATTTGATTTTGTCTCTACTCAAGTATCGGGATCAGTTGACATGTCCTGACTCAAGAATCAGGATCATTTGACATGTCCCGACTCAAGTATCAGGATCATTTTTCAAGTCCCGACTTAAGTATAAGGATCATTTGACATCTCACGACTTAAGTATCAGGTTAATTTGACATGTCCCGACTCAAAAATGAGGATCATTTGATTATGTTCCGACTCAAGTATCAGGATCACTTTACATGTCCCAACACAAGTATCAGGAACATTTGACATGTCCCGACACAAGTATCAGGATCATTTGACATGTCCCGACACAAGTATCAGAATCATTTGATTATGTTCAGACTCAAGTATCAGGATCATTTGACATGTCTCGACTCAAGAATCAGGATCATTTGATTTTGTCCCGACTCAAGTATCGGGATCAGTTGACATGTCCCGACTCAAGTATCAGGATTAATTGACATGTCCCAACTCAAGAATAAGGATCATTTTACAAGTCCCGACTTAAGTATAAGGATCATTTGACATCTCACGACTCAAGTATCAGGTTAATTTGACATGTCCCGACTCAAAAATGAGGATCATTTGATTATGTTCCGACTCAAGTAACAGGATCACTTTACATGTCCCAACACAAGTTTCAGAACATTTGACATGTCCCGACACAAGTATCAGGATCATTTGACATGTCCCGACACAAGTATCAGGATCATTTGACATGTCCCGACTCAAGTATCAGAATCATTTGATTATGTTCAGACTCAAGTATCAGGATCATTTTACAAGTCCCGACTTAAGTATCAGGATCATTTGACATCTCACGACTCAAGTATCAGGATCGTTTGACATGTCCCAATTCAAAAATCAGGATCAATTGACTTGTCTCGACTCAAGTATCAGGATCATTTGACATGTCCCGAAACAAGTTTCAGGATCATTTGACATGTCCCGACTCAAGTATAAGGATCATTTGACATGTCCCGACACAAGTTTCAGGATCATTTGACATGTCCCGACTTAAGTATCAGGATTAATTGACATGTCCCGACTCAAGTATCAGGATCATTTTACAAGTACCGACTTAAGTATAAGGATCATTTGACATCTCACGACTCAAGTATCAGGTTAATTTGACATGTCCCGACTCAAAAATCAGGATCTTTTGATTAAGTTCCGACTCAGGTATCAGGATTATTTGACATGTTCCGACTCAAGTATTAGGATCCTTTGATTATGTTCCGACTCAAGTATCAGGATCATTTGACATCTCACGACTCAAGTATCAGGATCATTTGACATGTCCCGACTCAAGAATGAGGATCATTTGACATATCCCGATTCAAGAATCACAATCATTTGACTTGTCCCGACTCAAGTATCAGGATCATTTGACATGTCCCGACACAAGTATCAGGATCATTTGATTTTGTCTCTACTCAAGTATCGGGATCAGTTGACATGTCCTGACTCAAGAATCAGGATCATTTGACATGTCCCGACTCAAGTATCAGGATCATTTTTCAAGTCCCGACTTAAGTATAAGGATCATTTGACATCTCACGACTTAAGTATCAGGTTAATTTGACATGTCCCGACTCAAAAATGAGGATCATTTGATTATGTTCCGACTCAAGTATCAGGATCACTTTACATGTCCCAACACAAGTATCAGGAACATTTGACATGTCCCGACACAAGTATCAGGATCATTTGACATGTCCCGACACAAGTATCAGAATCATTTGATTATGTTCAGACTCAAGTATCAGGATCATTTGACATGTCTCGACTCAAGAATCAGGATCATTTGATTTTGTCCCGACTCAAGTATCGGGATCAGTTGACATGTCCCGACTCAAGTATCAGGATTAATTGACATGTCCCAACTCAAGAATAAGGATCATTTTACAAGTCCCGACTTAAGTATAAGGATCATTTGACATCTCACGACTTAAGTATCAGGTTAATTTGACATGTCCCGACTCAAAAATGAGGATCATTTGATTATGTTCCGACTCAAGTATCAGGATCACTTTACATGTCCCAACACAAGTATCAGGAACATTTGACATGTCCCGACACAAGTATCAGGATCATTTGACATGTCCCGACACAAGTATCAGGATCATTTGATTTTGTCTCTACTCAAGTATCGGGATCAGTTGACATGTCCTGACTCAAGAATCAGGATCATTTGACATGTCCCGACTCAAGTATCAGGATCATTTTTCAAGTCCCGACTTAAGTATAAGGATCATTTGACATCTCACGACTTAAGTATCAGGTTAATTTGACATGTCCCGACTCAAAAATGAGGATCATTTGATTATGTTCCGACTCAAGTATCAGGATCACTTTACATGTCCCAACACAAGTATCAGGAACATTTGACATGTCCCGACACAAGTATCAGGATCATTTGACATGTCCCGACACAAGTATCAGAATCATTTGATTATGTTCAGACACAAGTATCAGGATCATTTGACATGTCTCGACTCAAGAATCAGGATCATTTGATTTTGTCCCGACTCAAGTATCGGGATCAGTTGACATGTCCCGACTCAAGTATCAGGATTAATTGACATGTCCCAACTCAAGAATAAGGATCATTTTACAAGTCCCGACTTAAGTATAAGGATCATTTGACATCTCACGACTCAAGTATCAGGTTAATTTGACATGTCCCGACTCAAGTATCAGAATAATTTTATTATGTTCAGACTCAAGTATCAGGATCATTTTACAAGTCCCGACTTTAGTATCAGGATCATTTGACATCTCACGACTCAAGTATCAGGATCATTTGACATGTCCCGAATATAGAATCAGGATCAATTGACTTGTCCCGACTCAAGTATCAGGATCATTTGACATGTCCCGACACAAGTATCAGGATCATTTCACATGTCATGACAAAAGTATCAGGATCATTTGACATGTCCCGACTAAAGTATCAGGATCATTTTACAAGTCCCGACTTAAGTATAAGGATCATTTGACATCTCACGACTCAAGTATCAGGTTAATTTGACATGTCCCGACTCAAAAATGAGGATCATTTGATTATGTTCCGACTCAAGTAACAGGATCACTTTACATGTCCCAACACAAGTTTCAGAACATTTGACATGTCCCGACACAAGTATCAGGATCATTTGACATGTCCCGACACAAGTATCAGGATCATTTGACATGTCCCGACTCAAGTATCAGAATCATTTGATTATGTTCAGACTCAAGTATCAGGATCATTTTACAAGTCCCGACTTAAGTATCAGGATCATTTGACATCTCACGACTCAAGTATCAGGATCGTTTGACATGTCCCAATTCAAAAATCAGGATCAATTGACTTGTCTCGACTCAAGTATCAGGATCATTTGACATGTCCCGAAACAAGTTTCAGGATCATTTGACATGTCCCGACTCAAGTATAAGGATCATTTGACATATCACGACTCAAGTATAAGGATCATTTGACATGTCCCAACTCAAAAATCAGGATCTTTTGATTATGTTCCGACTCAGGTATCAGGATTATTTGACATGTTCCGACTCAAGTATCAGGATCATTTGATTTTTTCCCGACTCAAGTATCGGGATCAGTTGACATGTCCCGACTCAAGTATCAGGATTAATTGACATGTCCCGACTCAAGTATCAGGATCATTTAACAAGTCCCGACTTAAGTATTAGGATCATTTGACATCTCACGACTCAAGTATCAGGTTAATTTGACATGTCCCGACTCAAAAATCAGGATCTTTTGATTATGTTCCGACTCAGGTATCAGGATTATTTGATTATGTTCTGACTCAAGTATCAGGATCATTTGACATGTCCCGACACAAGTATCAGGATCATTTGACATGTCCCGACTCAAGTATCAGAATCATTTGATTATGTTCAGACTCAAGTATCAAGATCATTTGACATGTCTCGACTCAAGTATCAGGATCATTTGATTTTGTCCCGACTCAATTTCGGGATCAGTTGACATCTCACGACTCAAGTATCAGGATCATTTGACATGTCCCGACTCAAGTATGAGGATCATTTGACATGTCCCGATTCAAGAATCAGGATCAATTGACTTGTCCCGACTCAAGTATCAGGATTAATTGACATGTCCCGACTCAAGTATCAGGATTATTTTACAAGTCCCGGATTAAGAATAAGGATCATTTGACATCTCACGACTCAAGTATCAGGTTAATTTGACATGTCCCGACTCAAAAATCAGGATCTTTTGACTATGTTCCGACTCAGGTATCAGGATTATTTGACATGTTCCGACTCAAGTATCAGGAACATTTGATTATGTTCCGACTCAAGTATCAGGATCATTTGACATCTCACGACTCAAGTATCAGGATCATTTGACATGTCCCGACTCAAGAATGAGGATCATTTGACATGTCCCGATTCAAGAATCAGGATCAATTGACTTGTCCCGACTCTA
Source organism: Hesperophylax magnus (assembly GCA_026573805.1). Lineage (NCBI taxonomy): Eukaryota > Metazoa > Arthropoda > Insecta > Trichoptera > Limnephilidae > Hesperophylax > Hesperophylax magnus. Next base: position 1,028,984 of record JAIUSX010000130.1, read on the forward strand.
GTCTCAGGATCATTTGACATGTCCCGACACAAGTTTCAGGATCATTTGACATGTCCTGACTTATGTATCAAGATCATTTGACATGTCCCGACTTAAGAATCAGGATCATTCGACATGTCTTGACTCAAGTATCAGGATCATTTGATTTTGTCCCGACTCAAGTATCGGGATCAGTTGATATGTCCCGACTCAAGTATCAGGATTAATTGACATGTCCCGACTCAAGTATAAGGATCATTTGACAAGTCCCGACATAAGTATAAGGATCATTTGACATCTCACGACTCAAGTATCAGGTTAATTTGACATGTCCCGACTCAAAAATCAGGATCTTTTGATTATGTTCCGACTCAGGTATCAGGATTATTTGACATGTTCCGACTCAAGTATCAGGATCATTTGATTTTTTCCCGACTCAAGTATCGGGATCAGTTGACATGTCCCGACTCAAGTATCAGGATTAATTGACATGTCCCGACTCAAGTATCAGGATCATTTAACAAGTCCCGACTTAAGTATTAGGATCATTTGACATCTCACGACTCAAGTATCAGGTTAATTTGACATGTCCCGACTCAAAAATCAGGATCTTTTGATTATGTTCCGACTCAGGTATCAGGATTATTTGATTATGTTCTGACTCAAGTATCAGGATCATTTGACATGTCCCGACACAAGTATCAGGATCATTTGACATGTCCCGACTCAAGTATCAGAATCATTTGATTATGTTCAGACTCAAGTATCAAGATCATTTGACATGTCTCGACTCAAGTATCAGGATCATTTGATTTTGTCCCGACTCAATTTCGGGATCAGTTGACATCTCACGACTCAAGTATCAGGATCATTTGACATGTCCCGACTCAAGTATGAGGATCATTTGACATGTCCCGATTCAAGAATCAGGATCAATTGACTTGTCCCGACTCAAGTATCAGGATTAATTGACATGTCCCGACTCAAGTATCAGGATCATTTTACAAGTCCCGGATTAAGAATAAGGATCATTTGACATCTCACGACTCAAGTATCAGGTTAATTTGACATGTCCCGACTCAAAAATCAGGATCTTTTGACTATGTTCCGACTCAGGTATCAGGATTATTTGACATGTTCCGACTCAAGTATCAGGAACATTTGATTATGTTCCGACTCAAGTATCAGGATCATTTGACATCTCACGACTCAAGTATCAGGATCATTTGACATGTCCCGACTCAAGAATGAGGATCATTTGACATGTCCCGATTCAAGAATCAGGATCAATTGACTTGTCCCGACTCTAGTCTCAGGATCATTTGACATGTCCCGACACAAGTTTCAGGATCATTTGACATGTCCTGACTTATGTATCAAGATCATTTGACATGTCCCGACTTAAGAATCAGGATCATTCGACATGTCCCGACTCAAATATCAGGAACAGTTGATTATGTCCCGACTCAAGTATCAGGATCATTTGACATGTCCCGACTCAAGTATGAGGATAATTTGACATCTCACGACTCAAGTATTAGGATCATTTGAAATGTCCCGATTCAAGAATCAGGATTATTTGACATGTTCCGACTCAAGTATCAGGATCATTTGATTATGTTCCGACTCAAGTATCAGGATCACTTGACATGTCCCAACACAAGTATCAGGATCATTTGACATGTCCCGACTCAAGTATCAGAATCATTTGATTATGTTCAGACTCAATTATCAGGATCATTTGACATGTCCCGACTCAAATATCAGGATCTTTTATTATGTTCCGTCTCAGGTATCAGGATTATTTGACATGTTCCGACTCAAGTATTAGGATCATTTGATTATGTTCCGAATCAAGTATCAGGATCATTTGACATCTCACGACTCAAGTATCAGGATCATTTGACATGTCCCGACTCAAGTATGAGGATCATTTGACATGTCCCGATTCAAGAATCAGGATCAATTGACTTGTCCCGACTCAAGTATCAGGATTAATTGACATGTCCCGACTCAAGTATCAGGATCATTTTACAAGTCCCGGATTAAGAATAAGGATCATTTGACATCTCACGACTCAAGTATCAGGTTAATTTGACATGTCCCGACTCAAAAATCAGGATCTTTTGATTATGTTCCGACTCAGGTATCAGGATTATTTGACATGTTCCGACTCAAGTATCAGGAACATTTGATTATGTTCCGACTCAAGTATCAGGATCATTTGACATCTCACGACTCAAGTATCAGGATCATTTGACATGTCCCGACTCAAGTATGAGGATCATTTGACATGTCCCGATTCAAGAATCAGGATCAATTGACTTGTCCTGACTCAAGTCTCAGGATCATTTGACATGTCCCGACACAAGTTTCAGGATCATTTGACATGTCCCGACTTATGTATCAGGATCATTTGACATGTCCCGACTTAAGAATCAGGATCATTCGACATGTCCCGACTCAAATATCAGGAACAGTTGATTATGTCCCGACTCAAGGATCAGGATCATTTGACATGTCCCGACTCAAATATCAGGATCTTTTGACTATGTTCCGACTCAGGTATCAGGATTATTTGACATGTTCCGACTCAAGTATCAGGATCATTTGACATCTCACGACTCAAGTATCAGGATCATTTGACATGTCCCGACTCAAGTATGAGGATCACTTGACATGTCCCGATTCAAGAATCAGGATCAATTGACTTGTCCCGACTCAAGTATCAGGATAATTTGACATGTCCCGACACAAGTTTCAGGATCATTTGACATGTTCTGACTCAAGTCTCAGGATCATTTGACATGTCCCGACACAAGTATAAGGATCATTTGACAACTCCCGACACAAGTATCAGGATCATTTGACATGTCCCGACTCAAGTATCAGAATCATTTGATTATGTTCAGACTCAAGTATCAGGATCATTTTACAAGTCCCGACTTAAGTATCAGGATCATTTGACATCTCAGGACTCAAGTATCAGGATCATTTGACATGTCCCGATTAAAGAATCAAGATCAATTGACTTGTCCCGACTCAAGTATCAGGATCATTTGACATGTCCCGACACAAGTTTCAGGATCATTTGACATGTCCCGACACAATTATCAGGATCATTTGACATGTCTCGACTCAAGTATCAGGAACATTTGATTATGTTCCGACTCAAGTATCAGGATCATTTGACATCACACGACTCAAGTATCAGGATCATTTGACATGTCCCGACTCAAGAATGAGGATCATTTGACATGTCCCGATTCAAGAATCAGGATCATTTGACTTGTCCCGACTCTAGTCTCAGGATCATTTGACATGTCCCGACACAAGTTTCAGGATCATTTGACATGTCCTGACTTATGTATCAAGATCATTTGACATGTCCCGACTTAAGAATCAGGATCATTCGACATGTCACGACTCAAGTATCAGGTTAATTTGACATGTCCCGACTCAAAAATCATGATCTTTTGACTATGTTCCGACTCAGGTATCAGGATTATTTGACATGTTCCGACTCAAGTATCAGGATCATTTGACATCTCACGACTCAAGTATCACGATCATTTGACATGTCCCGACTCAAGAATGAGGATCATTTGACATGTCCCGATTCAAGAATCAGGATCAATTGACTTGTCCCGACTCTAGTCTCAGGATCATTTGACATGTCCCGACACAAGTTTCAGGATCATTTGACATGTCCTGACTTATGTATCAAGATCATTTGACATGTCCCGACTTAAGAATCAGGATCATTCGACATGTCCCGACTCAAATATCAGGAACAGTTGATTATGTCCCGACTCAAGTATGAGGATAATTTGACATCTCACGACTCAAGTATTAGGATCATTTGAAATGTCCCGATTCAAGAATCAGGATTATTTGACATGTTCCGACTCAAGTATCAGGATCATTTGATTATGTTCCGACTCAAGTATCAGGATCACTTGACATGTCCCAACACAAGTATCAGGATCATTTGACATGTCCCGACTCAAGTATCAGAATCATTTGATTATGTTCAGACTCAATTATCAGGATCATTTGACATGTCCCGACTCAAATATCAGGATCTTTGATTATGTTCCGACTCAGGTATCAGGATTATTTGACATGTTCCGACTCAAGTATTAGGATCATTTGATAATGTTCCGAATCAAGTATCAGGATCATTTGACATCTCACGACTCAAGTATCAGGATCATTTGACATGTCCCGACTCAAGTATGAGGATCATTTGACATGTCCCGATTCAAGAATCAGGATCAATTGACTTGTCCCGACTTAAGTATCAGGATTAATTGACATGTCCCGACTCAAGTATCAGGATCATTTTACAAGTCCCGGATTAAGAATAAGGATCATTTGACATCTCACGACTCAAGTATCAGGTTAATTTGACATGTCCCGACTCAAAAATCAGGATCTTTTGATTATGTTCCGACTCAGGTATCAGGATTATTTGACATGTTCCGACTCAAGTATCAGGAACATTTGATTATGTTCCGACTCAAGTATCAGGATCATTTGACATCTCACGACTCAAGTATCAGGATCATTTGACATGTCCCGACTCAAGTATGAGGATCATTTGACATGTCCCGATTCAAGAATCAGGATCAATTGACTTGTCCTGACTCAAGTCTCAGGATCATTTGACATGTCCCGACACAAGTTTCAGGATCATTTGACATGTCCCGACTTATGTATCAGGATCATTTGACATGTCCCGACTTAAGAATCAGGATCATTCGACATGTCCCGACTCAAGAATCAGGATCATTTGACATGTCCCGACACAAGTATCAGGATCATTTTACAAGTCCCGACTTAAGTATAAGGATCATTTGACATCTCACGTCTCAAGTATCAGGTTAATTTGACATGTCCCGAATCAAAAATGAGGATCATTTGATTATGTCCCGACTCAAGTATCAGGATCATTTGACATGTCCCGACTCAAATATCAGGATCTTTTATTATGTTCCGACTCAGGTATCAGGATTATTTGACATGTTCCGACTCAAGTATTAGGATCATTTGATTATGTTCCGAATCAAGTATCAGGATCATTTGACATCTCACGACTCAAGTATCAGGATCATTTGACATGTCCCGACTCAAGTATGAGGATCATTTGACATGTCCCGATTCAAGAATCAGGATCAATTGACTTGTCCCGACTCAAGTATCAGGATAATTTGACATGTCCCGACACAAGTTTCAGGATCATTTGACATGTTCTGACTCAAGTCTCAGGATCATTTGACATGTCCCGACATAAGTATAAGGATCATTTGACATGTCCCGACACAAGTATCAGGATCATTTGACATGTCCCGACTCAAGTATCAGAATCATTTGATTATGTTCAGACTCAAGTATCAGGATCATTTTACAAGTCCCGACTTAAGTATCAGGATCATTTGACATCTCAGGACTCAAGTATCAGGATCATTTGACATGTCCCGATTAAAGAATCAAGATCAATTGACTTGTCCCGACTCAAGTATCAGGATCATTTGACATGTCCCGACACAAGTTTCAGGATCATTTAACATGTCCCGACACAAGTATCAGGATCATTTGACATGTCTCGACTCAAGTATCAGGATCATTTGATTTTGTCCCGAATCAAGTATCGGGATCAGTTGACATGTTCCGACTCAAGTATCAGGATTAATTGACATGTCCCGACTCAAGTATCAGAATCATTTTACAAGTCCCGACTTAAGTATAAGGATCATTTGACATCTCACGACTCAAGTATCAGGTTAATTTGACATGTCCCGACTCAAAAATCAGGATCTTTTGATTATGTTCCGACTCAGGTATCAGGATTATTTGACATGTTCCGAATCAAGCATTAGGATCCTTTGATTATGTTCCGACTCAAGTATCAGGATCATTTGACATCTCACGACTCAAGTATCAGGATCATTTGACATGTCCCGACTCAAGAATGAGGATCATTTGACATGTCCCGATTCAAAAATAACGATCAATTGACTGGTCCCGACTCAAGTATCAGGTTAATTTGACATGTCCCGACTCAAAAATCAGGATCTTTGGATTAAGTTCCGACTCAGGTATCAGGATTATTTGACATGTCCCGACTCAAGAATGAGGATCATTTGACATGTCCCGATTCAAAAATCACGATCAATTGACTGGTCCCGACTCAAGTATCAGGATCATTTGACATGTCCCGACACAAGTTTCAGGATCATTTGACATGTCCCGACTTAAGTATCAGGATCACTTGACATGTCTCAACATAAGTATCAGGATCATTTGACATGTCCCGACTTAAGTATCAGTATCATTTGACATCTCACGACTAGAGTATCAGGATCATTTGACATGTCCCGACACAAGTATCAGGATCATTTGACATGTCCCGACTCAAGTATCAGAATCATTTGATTATGTTCAGACTCAAGTATCAGGATCATTTGACATGTCCCGACTCAAGTATCAGGATCATTTTTCAAGTCCCGACTTAAGTATAAGGATCATTTGACATCTCACGACTTAAGTATCAGGTTAATTTGACATATCCCGACTCAAAAATGAGGATCATTTGATTATGTTCCGACTCAAGTATCAGGATCACTTTACATGTCCCAACACAAGTATCAGGAACATTTGACATGTCCCGACACAAGTATCAGGATCATTTGACATGTCCCGACACAAGTATAAGAATCATTTGATTATGTTCAGACTCAAGTATCAGGATCATTTGACATGTCTCGACTCAAGAATCAGGATCATTTGATTTTGTCCCGACTCATGTATCGGGATCAGTTGACATGTCCCGACTCAAGTATCAGGATCATTTGATTATGTTCCGACTCAAGTATCAGGATCATTTGACATCTCACGACTTAAGTATCAGGATCATTTGACATGTCTTGACTCAAGTATCAGGATCATTTGATTTTGTCCCGACTCAAGTAGGGGATCAGTTGATATGTCCCGACTGAAGTATCAGGATTAATTGACATGTCCCGACTCAAGTATAAGGATCATTTTACAAGTCCCGACTTAAGTATAAGGATCATTTGACATCTCACGACTCAAGTATCAGGTTAATTTGACATGTCCCGACTCAAAAATCAGGATCTTTTGATTATGTTCCGACTCAGGTATCAGGATTATTTGACATGTTCCGACTCATGTATCAGGATCATTTGATTTTTTCCCGACTCAAGTATCGGGATCAGTTGACATGTCGCGACTCAAGTATCAGGATTAATTGACATGTCCCGACTCAAGTATCAGGATCATTTAACAAGTCCCGACTTAAGTATTAGGATCATTTGACATCTCACGACTCAAGTATCAGGTTAATTTGACATGTCCCTACTCAAAAATCAGGATCTTTTGATTATGTTCCGACTCAGTTATCAGGATTATTTGACATGTTCCGACTCAAGTATCAGGATCATTTGATTATGTTCCGACTCAAGTATCAGGATCATTTGACATCTCACGACTCAAGTATCAGGATCATTTGACATGTCCCGACTTAAGTATCAGAATCATTCGACATGTCCCGACTCAAATATCAGGAACAGTTGATTATGTCCCGACTCAAGTATCAGGATCATTTGACATGTCCCGACTCACGTATAAGAATCATTTGACATCTCACGACTCAAGTATTAGGATCATTTGACATGTCCCGACTCAAAAATCAGGATCTTTTGATTATGTTCCGACTCAGGTTTCAGGATTATTTGACATGTCCCGACTCAAATATCAGGAACAGTTGATTATTTCCAGACTCAAGTCTCAGGATCATATGACATGTCCCGACACAAGTATCAGGATCATTTCACATGTCCCGACACAAGTATCAGGATCATTTGACATGTCCCGACTCAAGTATCAGGATCATTATATTTTGTCTCTACTCAAGTATCGAGAACAGTTGACATGTCCCGACTCAAGTATCAGGATCATTTGACATGTCCCGACTCAAGTATCAGGATCATTTTACAAGTCCCGACTTAAGTATAAGGATCATTTGACATCTCACGACTCAAGTATCATGTTAATTTGACATGTCCCGACTCAAAAATGAGGATCATTTGATTATGTTCCGACTCAAGTAACAGGATCACTTTACATGTCCCAACACAAGTTTCAGAACATTTGACATGTCCCGACACAAGTATCAGGATCATTTGACATGTCCCGACACAAGTATCAGGATCATTTGACATGTCCCGACTCATGTTCAGAATCATTTGATTATGTTCAGACTCAAGTATCAGGATCATTTTACAAGTCCCGACTTAAGTATCAGGATCATTTGACATCTCACGACTCAAGTATCAGGATCGTTTGACATGTCCCGATTCAAAAATCAGGATCAATTGACTAGTCCCGACTCAAGTATCAGAATCATTTGACATGTCCCGAAACAAGTTTCAGGATCATTTGACATGTCCCGACTCAAGTATAAGGATCATTTGACATATCACGACTCAAGTATTAGGATCATTTGACATGTCCCGACTCAAAAATCAGGATCTTTTGATTATGTTCCGACTCAGGTATCAGGATTATTTGACATGTTCCGACTCATGTATCAGGATCATTTGATTTTTTCCCGACTCAAGTATCGGGATCAGTTGACATGTCCCGACTCAAGTATCAGGATTAATTGACATGTCCCGACTCAAGTATCAGGATCATTTAACAAGTCCCGACTTAAGTATAAGGATCATTTGACATCTAACGACTCAAGTATCAGGTTAATTTGACATGTCCCGACTCAAAAATCAGGATCTTTTGATTATGTTCCGACTCAGGTATCAGGATTATTTGACATGTTCCGACTCATGTATCAGGATCATTTGATTTTTTCCCGACTCAAGTATCGGGATCAGTTGACATGTCCCGACTCAAGTATCAGGATTAATTGACATGTCCCGACTCAAGTATCAGGATCATTTAACAAGTCCCGACTTAAGTATTAGGATCATTTGACATCTCACGACTCAAGTATCAGGTTAATTTGACATGTCCCTACTCAAAAATCAGGATCTTTTGATTATGTTCCGACTCAGTTATCAGGATTATTTGACATGTTCCGACTCAAGTATCAGGATCATTTGATTATGTTCCGACTCAAGTATCAGGATCATTTGACATCTCACGACTCAAGTATCAGGATCATTTGACATGTCCCGACTTAAGTATCAGAATCATTCGACATGTCCCGACTCAAATATCAGGAACAGTTGATTATGTCCCGACTCAAGTATCAGGATCATTTGACATGTCCCGACTCACGTATAAGAATCATTTGACATCTCACGACTCAAGTATTAGGATCATTTGACATGTCCCGACTCAAAAATCAGGATCTTTTGATTATGTTCCGACTCAGGTTTCAGGATTATTTGACATGTCCCGACACAAGTATCAGGATCATTTGACATGTCCCGACACAAGTATCAGAATCATTTGATTATGTTCAGACTCAAGTATCAGGATCATTTGACATGTCTCGACTCAAGAATCAGGATCATTTGATTTTGTCCCGACTCAAGTATCGGGATCAGTTGACATGTCCCGACTCAAGTATCAGGATTAATTGACATGTCCCAACTCAAGAATAAGGATCATTTTACAAGTCCCGACTTAAGTATAAGGATCATTTGACATCTCACGACTTAAGTATCAGGTTAATTTGACATGTCCCGACTCAAAAATGAGGATCATTTGATTATGTTCCGACTCAAGTATCAGGATCACTTTACATGTCCCAACACAAGTATCAGGAACATTTGACATGTCCCGACACAAGTATCAGGATCATTTGACATGTCCCGACACAAGTATCAGGATCATTTGATTTTGTCTCTACTCAAGTATCGGGATCAGTTGACATGTCCTGACTCAAGAATCAGGATCATTTGACATGTCCCGACTCAAGTATCAGGATCATTTTTCAAGTCCCGACTTAAGTATAAGGATCATTTGACATCTCACGACTTAAGTATCAGGTTAATTTGACATGTCCCGACTCAAAAATGAGGATCATTTGATTATGTTCCGACTCAAGTATCAGGATCACTTTACATGTCCCAACACAAGTATCAGGAACATTTGACATGTCCCGACACAAGTATCAGGATCATTTGACATGTCCCGACACAAGTATCAGAATCATTTGATTATGTTCAGACTCAAGTATCAGGATCATTTGACATGTCTCGACTCAAGAATCAGGATCATTTGATTTTGTCCCGACTCAAGTATCGGGATCAGTTGACATGTCCCGACTCAAGTATCAGGATTAATTGACATGTCCCAACTCAAGAATAAGGATCATTTTACAAGTCCCGACTTAAGTATAAGGATCATTTGACATCTCACGACTCAAGTATCAGGTTAATTTGACATGTCCCGACTCAAAAATGAGGATCATTTGATTATGTTCCGACTCAAGTAACAGGATCACTTTACATGTCCCAATACAAGTTTCAGAACATTTGACATGTCCCGACACAAGTATCAGGATCATTTGACATGTCCCGACACAAGTATCAGGATCATTTGACATGTCCCGACTCAAGTATCAGAATCATTTGATTATGTTCAGACTCAAGTATCAGGATCATTTTACAAGTCCCGACTTAAGTATCAGGATCATTTGACATCTCACGACTCAAGTATCAGGATCGTTTGACATGTCCCAATTCAAAAATCAGGATCAATTGACTTGTCTCGACTCAAGTATCAGGATCATTTGACATGTCCCGAAACAAGTTTCAGGATCATTTGACATGTCCCGACTCAAGTATAAGGATCATTTGACATGTCCCGACACAAGTTTCAGGATCATTTGACATGTCCCGACTTAAGTATCAGGATTAATTGACATGTCCCGACTCAAGTATCAGGATCATTTTACAAGTACCGACTTAAGTATAAGGATCATTTGACATCTCACGACTCAAGTATCAGGTTAATTTGACATGTCCCGACTCAAAAATCAGGATCTTTTGATTAAGTTCCGACTCAGGTATCAGGATTATTTGACATGTTCCGACTCAAGTATTAGGATCCTTTGATTATGTTCCGACTCAAGTATCAGGATCATTTGACATCTCACGACTCAAGTATCAGGATCATTTGACATGTCCCGACTCAAGAATGAGGATCATTTGACATATCCCGATTCAAGAATCACAATCATTTGACTTGTCCCGACTCAAGTATCAGGATCATTTGACATGTCCCGACACAAGTATCAGGATCATTTGATTTTGTCTCTACTCAAGTATCGGGATCAGTTGACATGTCCTGACTCAAGAATCAGGATCATTTGACATGTCCCGACTCAAGTATCAGGATCATTTTTCAAGTCCCGACTTAAGTATAAGGATCATTTGACATCTCACGACTTAAGTATCAGGTTAATTTGACATGTCCCGACTCAAAAATGAGGATCATTTGATTATGTTCCGACTCAAGTATCAGGATCACTTTACATGTCCCAACACAAGTATCAGGAACATTTGACATGTCCCGACACAAGTATCAGGATCATTTGACATGTCCCGACACAAGTATCAGAATCATTTGATTATGTTCAGACTCAAGTATCAGGATCATTTGACATGTCTCGACTCAAGAATCAGGATCATTTGATTTTGTCCCGACTCAAGTATCGGGATCAGTTGACATGTCCCGACTCAAGTATCAGGATTAATTGACATGTCCCAACTCAAGAATAAGGATCATTTTACAAGTCCCGACTTAAGTATAAGGATCATTTGACATCTCACGACTTAAGTATCAGGTTAATTTGACATGTCCCGACTCAAAAATGAGGATCATTTGATTATGTTCCGACTCAAGTATCAGGATCACTTTACATGTCCCAACACAAGTATCAGGAACATTTGACATGTCCCGACACAAGTATCAGGATCATTTGACATGTCCCGACACAAGTATCAGGATCATTTGATTTTGTCTCTACTCAAGTATCGGGATCAGTTGACATGTCCTGACTCAAGAATCAGGATCATTTGACATGTCCCGACTCAAGTATCAGGATCATTTTTCAAGTCCCGACTTAAGTATAAGGATCATTTGACATCTCACGACTTAAGTATCAGGTTAATTTGACATGTCCCGACTCAAAAATGAGGATCATTTGATTATGTTCCGACTCAAGTATCAGGATCACTTTACATGTCCCAACACAAGTATCAGGATCATTTGACATGTCCCGACACAAGTATCAGAATCATTTGATTATGTTCAGACTCAAGTATCAGGATCATTTGACATGTCTCGACTCAAGAATCAGGATCATTTGATTTTGTCCCGACTCAAGTATCGGGATCAGTTGACATGTCCCGACTCAAGTATCAGGATTAATTGACATGTCCCAACTCAAGAATAAGGATCATTTTACAAGTCCCGACTTAAGTATAAGGATCATTTGACATCTCACGACTCAAGTATCAGGTTAATTTGACATGTCCCGACTCAAGTATCAGAATAATTTTATTATGTTCAGACTCAAGTATCAGGATCATTTTACAAGTCCCGACTTTAGTATCAGGATCATTTGACATCTCACGACTCAAGTATCAGGATCATTTGACATGTCCCGAATATAGAATCAGGATCAATTGACTTGTCCCGACTCAAGTATCAGGATCATTTGACATGTCCCGACACAAGTATCAGGATCATTTCACATGTCATGACAAAAGTATCAGGATCATTTGACATGTCCCGACTAAAGTATCAGGATCATTTTACAAGTCCCGACTTAAGTATAAGGATCATTTGACATCTCACGACTCAAGTATCAGGTTAATTTGACATGTCCCGACTCAAAAATGAGGATCATTTGATTATGTTCCGACTCAAGTAACAGGATCACTTTACATGTCCCAACACAAGTTTCAGAACATTTGACATGTCCCGACACAAGTATCAGGATCATTTGACATGTCCCGACACAAGTATCAGGATCATTTGACATGTCCCGACTCAAGTATCAGAATCATTTGATTATGTTCAGACTCAAGTATCAGGATCATTTTACAAGTCCCGACTTAAGTATCAGGATCATTTGACATCTCACGACTCAAGTATCAGGATCGTTTGACATGTCCCAATTCAAAAATCAGGATCAATTGACTTGTCTCGACTCAAGTATCAGGATCATTTGACATGTCCCGAAACAAGTTTCAGGATCATTTGACATGTCCCGACTCAAGTATAAGGATCATTTGACATATCACGACTCAAGTATAAGGATCATTTTACATGTCCCAACTCAAAAATCAGGATCTTTTGATTATGTTCCGACTCAGGTATCAGGATTATTTGACATGTTCCGACTCAAGTATCAGGATCATTTGATTTTTTCCCGACTCAAGTATCGGGATCAGTTGACATGTCCCGACTCAAGTATCAGGATTAATTGACATGTCCCGACTCAAGTATCAGGATCATTTAACAAGTCCCGACTTAAGTATTAGGATCATTTGACATCTCACGACTCAAGTATCAGGTTAATTTGACATGTCCCGACTCAAAAATCAGGATCTTTTGATTATGTTCCGACTCAGGTATCAGGATTATTTGATTATGTTCTGACTCAAGTATCAGGATCATTTGACATGTCCCGACACAAGTATCAGGATCATTTGACATGTCCCGACTCAAGTATCAGAATCATTTGATTATGTTCAGACTCAAGTATCAAGATCATTTGACATGTCTCGACTCAAGTATCAGGATCATTTGATTTTGTCCCGACTCAATTTCGGGATCAGTTGACATCTCACGACTCAAGTATCAGGATCATTTGACATGTCCCGACTCAAGTATGAGGATCATTTGACATGTCCCGATTCAAGAATCAGGATCAATTGACTTGTCCCGACTCAAGTATCAGGATTAATTGACATGTCCCGACTCAAGTATCAGGATTATTTTACAAGTCCCGGATTAAGAATAAGGATCATTTGACATCTCACGACTCAAGTATCAGGTTAATTTGACATGTCCCGACTCAAAAATCAGGATCTTTTGACTATGTTCCGACTCAGGTATCAGGATTATTTGACATGTTCCGACTCAAGTATCAGGAACATTTGATTATGTTCCGACTCAAGTATCAGGATCATTTGACATCTCACGACTCAAGTATCAGGTTAATTTGACATATCCCGACTCAAAAATGAGGATCATTTGATTATGTTCCGACTCAAGTATCAGGATCACTTTACATGTCCCAACACAAGTATCAGGAACATTTGACATGTCCCGACACAAGTATCAGGATCATTTGACATGTCCCGACACAAGTATAAGAATCATTTGATTATGTTCAGACTCAAGTATCAGGATCATTTGACATGTCTCGACTCAAGAATCAGGATCATTTGATTTTGTCCCGACTCATGTATCGGGATCAGTTGACATGTCCCGACTCAAGTATCAGGATCATTTGATTATGTTCCGACTCAAGTATCAGGATCATTTGACATCTCACGACTTAAGTATCAGGATCATTTGACATGTCTTGACTCAAGTATCAGGATCATTTGATTTTGTCCCGACTCAAGTAGGGGATCAGTTGATATGTCCCGACTGAAGTATCAGGATTAATTGACATGTCCCGACTCAAGTATAAGGATCATTTTACAAGTCCCGACTTAAGTATAAGGATCATTTGACATCTCACGACTCAAGTATCAGGTTAATTTGACATGTCCCGACTCAAAAATCAGGATCTTTTGATTATGTTCCGACTCAGGTATCAGGATTATTTGACATGTTCCGACTCATGTATCAGGATCATTTGATTTTTTCCCGACTCAAGTATCGGGATCAGTTGACATGTCGCGACTCAAGTATCAGGATTAATTGACATGTCCCGACTCAAGTATCAGGATCATTTAACAAGTCCCGACTTAAGTATTAGGATCATTTGACATCTCACGACTCAAGTATCAGGTTAATTTGACATGTCCCTACTCAAAAATCAGGATCTTTTGATTATGTTCCGACTCAGTTATCAGGATTATTTGACATGTTCCGACTCAAGTATCAGGATCATTTGATTATGTTCCGACTCAAGTATCAGGATCATTTGACATCTCACGACTCAAGTATCAGGATCATTTGACATGTCCCGACTTAAGTATCAGAATCATTCGACATGTCCCGACTCAAATATCAGGAACAGTTGATTATGTCCCGACTCAAGTATCAGGATCATTTGACATGTCCCGACTCACGTATAAGAATCATTTGACATCTCACGACTCAAGTATTAGGATCATTTGACATGTCCCGACTCAAAAATCAGGATCTTTTGATTATGTTCCGACTCAGGTTTCAGGATTATTTGACATGTCCCGACTCAAATATCAGGAACAGTTGATTATTTCCAGACTCAAGTCTCAGGATCATATGACATGTCCCGACACAAGTATCAGGATCATTTCACATGTCCCGACACAAGTATCAGGATCATTTGACATGTCCCGACTCAAGTATCAGGATCATTATATTTTGTCTCTACTCAAGTATCGGGATCAGTTGACATGTCCCGACTCAAGTATCAGGATCATTTGACATGTCCCGACTCAAGTATCAGGATCATTTTACAAGTCCCGACTTAAGTATAAGGATCATTTGACATCTCACGACTCAAGTATCATGTTAATTTGACATGTCCCGACTCAAAAATGAGGATCATTTGATTATGTTCCGACTCAAGTAACAGGATCACTTTACATGTCCCAACACAAGTTTCAGAACATTTGACATGTCCCGACACAAGTATCAGGATCATTTGACATGTCCCGACACAAGTATCAGGATCATTTGACATGTCCCGACTCATGTTCAGAATCATTTGATTATGTTCAGACTCAAGTATCAGGATCATTTTACAAGTCCCGACTTAAGTATCAGGATCATTTGACATCTCACGACTCAAGTATCAGGATCGTTTGACATGTCCCGATTCAAAAATCAGGATCAATTGACTAGTCCCGACTCAAGTATCAGAATCATTTGACATGTCCCGAAACAAGTTTCAGGATCATTTGACATGTCCCGACTCAAGTATAAGGATCATTTGACATATCACGACTCAAGTATTAGGATCATTTGACATGTCCCGACTCAAAAATCAGGATCTTTTGATTATGTTCCGACTCAGGTATCAGGATTATTTGACATGTTCCGACTCATGTATCAGGATCATTTGATTTTTTCCCGACTCAAGTATCGGGATCAGTTGACATGTCCCGACTCAAGTATCAGGATTAATTGACATGTCCCGACTCAAGTATCAGGATCATTTAACAAGTCCCGACTTAAGTATAAGGATCATTTGACATCTAACGACTCAAGTATCAGGTTAATTTGACATGTCCCGACTCAAAAATCAGGATCTTTTGATTATGTTCCGACTCAGGTATCAGGATTATTTGACATGTTCCGACTCATGTATCAGGATCATTTGATTTTTTCCCGACTCAAGTATCGGGATCAGTTGACATGTCCCGACTCAAGTATCAGGATTAATTGACATGTCCCGACTCAAGTATCAGGATCATTTAACAAGTCCCGACTTAAGTATTAGGATCATTTGACATCTCACGACTCAAGTATCAGGTTAATTTGACATGTCCCTACTCAAAAATCAGGATCTTTTGATTATGTTCCGACTCAGTTATCAGGATTATTTGACATGTTCCGACTCAAGTATCAGGATCATTTGATTATGTTCCGACTCAAGTATCAGGATCATTTGACATCTCACGACTCAAGTATCAGGATCATTTGACATGTCCCGACTTAAGTATCAGAATCATTCGACATGTCCCGACTCAAATATCAGGAACAGTTGATTATGTCCCGACTCAAGTATCAGGATCATTTGACATGTCCCGACTCACGTATAAGAATCATTTGACATCTCACGACTCAAGTATTAGGATCATTTGACATGTCCCGACTCAAAAATCAGGATCTTTTGATTATGTTCCGACTCAGGTTTCAGGATTATTTGACATGTCCCGACACAAGTATCAGGATCATTTGACATGTCCCGACACAAGTATCAGAATCATTTGATTATGTTCAGACTCAAGTATCAGGATCATTTGACATGTCTCGACTCAAGAATCAGGATCATTTGATTTTGTCCCGACTCAAGTATCGGGATCAGTTGACATGTCCCGACTCAAGTATCAGGATTAATTGACATGTCCCAACTCAAGAATAAGGATCATTTTACAAGTCCCGACTTAAGTATAAGGATCATTTGACATCTCACGACTTAAGTATCAGGTTAATTTGACATGTCCCGACTCAAAAATGAGGATCATTTGATTATGTTCCGACTCAAGTATCAGGATCACTTTACATGTCCCAACACAAGTATCAGGAACATTTGACATGTCCCGACACAAGTATCAGGATCATTTGACATGTCCCGACACAAGTATCAGGATCATTTGATTTTGTCTCTACTCAAGTATCGGGATCAGTTGACATGTCCTGACTCAAGAATCAGGATCATTTGACATGTCCCGACTCAAGTATCAGGATCATTTTTCAAGTCCCGACTTAAGTATAAGGATCATTTGACATCTCACGACTTAAGTATCAGGTTAATTTGACATGTCCCGACTCAAAAATGAGGATCATTTGATTATGTTCCGACTCAAGTATCAGGATCACTTTACATGTCCCAACACAAGTATCAGGAACATTTGACATGTCCCGACACAAGTATCAGGATCATTTGACATGTCCCGACACAAGTATCAGAATCATTTGATTATGTTCAGACTCAAGTATCAGGATCATTTGACATGTCTCGACTCAAGAATCAGGATCATTTGATTTTGTCCCGACTCAAGTATCGGGATCAGTTGACATGTCCCGACTCAAGTATCAGGATTAATTGACATGTCCCAACTCAAGAATAAGGATCATTTTACAAGTCCCGACTTAAGTATAAGGATCATTTGACATCTCACGACTCAAGTATCAGGTTAATTTGACATGTCCCGACTCAAAAATGAGGATCATTTGATTATGTTCCGACTCAAGTAACAGGATCACTTTACATGTCCCAACACAAGTTTCAGAACATTTGACATGTCCCGACACAAGTATCAGGATCATTTGACATGTCCCGACACAAGTATCAGGATCATTTGACATGTCCCGACTCAAGTATCAGAATCATTTGATTATGTTCAGACTCAAGTATCAGGATCATTTTACAAGTCCCGACTTAAGTATCAGGATCATTTGACATCTCACGACTCAAGTATCAGGATCGTTTGACATGTCCCAATTCAAAAATCAGGATCAATTGACTTGTCTCGACTCAAGTATCAGGATCATTTGACATGTCCCGAAACAAGTTTCAGGATCATTTGACATGTCCCGACTCAAGTATAAGGATCATTTGACATGTCCCGACACAAGTTTCAGGATCATTTGACATGTCCCGACTTAAGTATCAGGATTAATTGACATGTCCCGACTCAAGTATCAGGATCATTTTACAAGTACCGACTTAAGTATAAGGATCATTTGACATCTCACGACTCAAGTATCAGGTTAATTTGACATGTCCCGACTCAAAAATCAGGATCTTTTGATTAAGTTCCGACTCAGGTATCAGGATTATTTGACATGTTCCGACTCAAGTATTAGGATCCTTTGATTATGTTCCGACTCAAGTATCAGGATCATTTGACATCTCACGACTCAAGTATCAGGATCATTTGACATGTCCCGACTCAAGAATGAGGATCATTTGACATATCCCGATTCAAGAATCACAATCATTTGACTTGTCCCGACTCAAGTATCAGGATCATTTGACATGTTCCGACACAAGTATCAGGATCATTTGATTTTGTCTCTACTCAAGTATCGGGATCAGTTGACATGTCCTGACTCAAGAATCAGGATCATTTGACATGTCCCGACTCAAGTATCAGGATCATTTTTCAAGTCCCGACTTAAGTATAAGGATCATTTGACATCTCACGACTTAAGTATCAGGTTAATTTGACATGTCCCGACTCAAAAATGAGGATCATTTGATTATGTTCCGACTCAAGTATCAGGATCACTTTACATGTCCCAACACAAGTATCAGGAACATTTGACATGTCCCGACACAAGTATCAGGATCATTTGACATGTCCCGACACAAGTATCAGAATCATTTGATTATGTTCAGACTCAAGTATCAGGATCATTTGACATGTCTCGACTCAAGAATCAGGATCATTTGATTTTGTCCCGACTCAAGTATCGGGATCAGTTGACATGTCCCGACTCAAGTATCAGGATTAATTGACATGTCCCAACTCAAGAATAAGGATCATTTTACAAGTCCCGACTTAAGTATAAGGATCATTTGACATCTCACGACTTAAGTATCAGGTTAATTTGACATGTCCCGACTCAAAAATGAGGATCATTTGATTATGTTCCGACTCAAGTATCAGGATCACTTTACATGTCCCAACACAAGTATCAGGAACATTTGACATGTCCCGACACAAGTATCAGGATCATTTGACATGTCCCGACACAAGTATCAGGATCATTTGATTTTGTCTCTACTCAAGTATCGGGATCAGTTGACATGTCCTGACTCAAGAATCAGGATCATTTGACATGTCCCGACTCAAGTATCAGGATCATTTTTCAAGTCCCGACTTAAGTATAAGGATCATTTGACATCTCACGACTTAAGTATCAGGTTAATTTGACATGTCCCGACTCAAAAATGAGGATCATTTGATTATGTTCCGACTCAAGTATCAGGATCACTTTACATGTCCCAACACAAGTATCAGGAACATTTGACATGTCCCGACACAAGTATCAGGATCATTTGACATGTCCCGACACAAGTATCAGAATCATTTGATTATGTTCAGACTCAAGTATCAGGATCATTTGACATGTCTCGACTCAAGAATCAGGATCATTTGATTTTGTCCCGACTCAAGTATCGGGATCAGTTGACATGTCCCGACTCAAGTATCAGGATTAATTGACATGTCCCAACTCAAGAATAAGGATCATTTGATTTTGTCCCGACTCAAGTATCGGGATCAGTTGACATGTCCCGACTCAAGTATCAGGATTAATTGACATGTCCCAACTCAAGAATAAGGATCATTTTACAAGTCCCGACTTAAGTATAAGGATCATTTGACATCTCACGACTCAAGTATCAGGTTAATTTGACATGTCCCGACTCAAGTATCAGAATAATTTTATTATGTTCAGACTCAAGTATCAGGATCATTTTACAAGTCCCGACTTTAGTATCAGGATCATTTGACATCTCACGACTCAAGTATCAGGATCATTTGACATGTCCCGAATATAGAATCAGGATCAATTGACTTGTCCCGACTCAAGTATCAGGATCATTTGACATGTCCCGACACAAGTATCAGGATCATTTCACATGTCATGACAAAAGTATCAGGATCATTTGACATGTCCCGACTAAAGTATCAGGATCATTTTACAAGTCCCGACTTAAGTATAAGGATCATTTGACATCTCACGACTCAAGTATCAGGTTAATTTGACATGTCCCGACTCAAAAATGAGGATCATTTGATTATGTTCCGACTCAAGTAACAGGATCACTTTACATGTCCCAACACAAGTTTCAGAACATTTGACATGTCCCGACACAAGTATCAGGATCATTTGACATGTCCCGACACAAGTATCAGGATCATTTGACATGTCCCGACTCAAGTATCAGAATCATTTGATTATGTTCAGACTCAAGTATCAGGATCATTTTACAAGTCCCGACTTAAGTATCAGGATCATTTGACATCTCACGACTCAAGTATCAGGATCGTTTGACATGTCCCAATTCAAAAATCAGGATCAATTGACTTGTCTCGACTCAAGTATCAGGATCATTTGACATGTCCCGAAACAAGTTTCAGGATCATTTGACATGTCCCGACTCAAGTATAAGGATCATTTGACATATCACGACTCAAGTATAAGGATCATTTTACATGTCCCAACTCAAAAATCAGGATCTTTTGATTATGTTCCGACTCAGGTATCAGGATTATTTGACATGTTCCGACTCAAGTATCAGGATCATTTGATTTTTTCCCGACTCAAGTATCGGGATCAGTTGACATGTCCCGACTCAAGTATCAGGATTAATTGACATGTCCCGACTCAAGTATCAGGATCATTTAACAAGTCCCGACTTAAGTATTAGGATCATTTGACATCTCACGACTCAAGTATCAGGTTAATTTGACATGTCCCGACTCAAAAATCAGGATCTTTTGATTATGTTCCGACTCAGGTATCAGGATTATTTGATTATGTTCTGACTCAAGTATCAGGATCATTTGACATGTCCCGACACAAGTATCAGGATCATTTGACATGTCCCGACTCAAGTATCAGAATCATTTGATTATGTTCAGACTCAAGTATCAAGATCATTTGACATGTCTCGACTCAAGTATCAGGATCATTTGATTTTGTCCCGACTCAATTTCGGGATCAGTTGACATCTCACGACTCAAGTATCAGGATCATTTGACATGTCCCGACTCAAGTATGAGGATCATTTGACATGTCCCGATTCAAGAATCAGGAACATTTGATTATGTTCCGACTCAAGTATCAGGATCATTTGACATCTCACGACTCAAGTATCAGGATCATTTGACATGTCCCGACTCAAGAATGAGGATCATTTGACATGTCCCGATTCAAGAATCAGGATCAATTGACTTGTCCCGACTCTAGTCTCAGGATCATTTGACATGTCCCGACACAAGTTTCAGGATCATTTGACATGTCCTGACTTATGTATCAAGATCATTTGACATGTCCCGACTTAAGAATCAGGATCATTCGACATGTCTTGACTCAAGTATCAGGATCATTTGATTTTGTCCCGACTCAAGTATCGGGATCAGTTGATATGTCCCGACTCAAGTATCAGGATTAATTGACATGTCCCGACTCAAGTATAAGGATCATTTGACAAGTCCCGACATAAGTATAAGGATCATTTGACATCTCACGACTCAAGTATCAGGTTAATTTGACATGTCCCGACTCAAAAATCAGGATCTTTTGATTATGTTCCGACTCAGGTATCAGGATTATTTGACATGTTCCGACTCAAGTATCAGGATCATTTGATTTTTTCCCGACTCAAGTATCGGGATCAGTTGACATGTCCCGACTCAAGTATCAGGATTAATTGACATGTCCCGACTCAAGTATCAGGATCATTTAACAAGTCCCGACTTAAGTATTAGGATCATTTGACATCTCACGACTCAAGTATCAGGTTAATTTGACATGTCCCGACTCAAAAATCAGGATCTTTTGATTATGTTCCGACTCAGGTATCAGGATTATTTGATTATGTTCTGACTCAAGTATCAGGATCATTTGACATGTCCCGACACAAGTATCAGGATCATTTGACATGTCCCGACTCAAGTATCAGAATCATTTGATTATGTTCAGACTCAAGTATCAAGATCATTTGACATGTCTCGACTCAAGTATCAGGATCATTTGATTTTGTCCCGACTCAATTTCGGGATCAGTTGACATCTCACGACTCAAGTATCAGGATCATTTGACATGTCCCGACTCAAGTATGAGGATCATTTGACATGTCCCGATTCAAGAATCAGGATCAATTGACTTGTCCCGACTCAAGTATCAGGATTAATTGACATGTCCCGACTCAAGTATCAGGATCATTTTACAAGTCCCGGATTAAGAATAAGGATCATTTGACATCTCACGACTCAAGTATCAGGTTAATTTGACATGTCCCGACTCAAAAATCAGGATCTTTTGACTATGTTCCGACTCAGGTATCAGGATTATTTGACATGTTCCGACTCAAGTATCAGGAACATTTGATTATGTTCCGACTCAAGTATCAGGATCATTTGACATCTCACGACTCAAGTATCAGGATCATTTGACATGTCCCGACTCAAGAATGAGGATCATTTGACATGTCCCGATTCAAGAATCAGGATCAATTGACTTGTCCCGACTCTAGTCTCAGGATCATTTGACATGTCCCGACACAAGTTTCAGGATCATTTGACATGTCCTGACTTATGTATCAAGATCATTTGACATGTCCCGACTTAAGAATCAGGATCATTCGACATGTCCCGACTCAAATATCAGGAACAGTTGATTATGTCCCGACTCAAGTATCAGGATCATTTGACATGTCCCGACTCAAGTATGAGGATAATTTGACATCTCACGACTCAAGTATTAGGATCATTTGACATGTCCCGACACAAGTTTCAGGATCATTTGACATGTCCTGACTTATGTATCAAGATCATTTGACATGTCCCGACTTAAGAATCAGGATCATTCGACATGTCTTGACTCAAGTATCAGGATCATTTGATTTTGTCCCGACTCAAGTATCGGGATCAGTTGATATGTCCCGACTCAAGTATCAGGATTAATTGACATGTCCCGACTCAAGTATAAGGATCATTTGACAAGTCCCGACATAAGTATAAGGATCATTTGACATCTCACGACTCAAGTATCAGGTTAATTTGACATGTCCCGACTCAAAAATCAGGATCTTTTGATTATGTTCCGACTCAGGTATCAGGATTATTTGACATGTTCCGACTCAAGTATCAGGATCATTTGATTTTTTCCCGACTCAAGTATCGGGATCAGTTGACATGTCCCGACTCAAGTATCAGGATTAATTGACATGTCCCGACTCAAGTATCAGGATCATTTAACAAGTCCCGACTTAAGTATTAGGATCATTTGACATCTCACGACTCAAGTATCAGGTTAATTTGACATGTCCCGACTCAAAAATCAGGATCTTTTGATTATGTTCCGACTCAGGTATCAGGATTATTTGATTATGTTCTGACTCAAGTATCAGGATCATTTGACATGTCCCGACACAAGTATCAGGATCATTTGACATGTCCCGACTCAAGTATCAGAATCATTTGATTATGTTCAGACTCAAGTATCAAGATCATTTGACATGTCTCGACTCAAGTATCAGGATCATTTGATTTTGTCCCGACTCAATTTCGGGATCAGTTGACATCTCACGACTCAAGTATCAGGATCATTTGACATGTCCCGACTCAAGTATGAGGATCATTTGACATGTCCCGATTCAAGAATCAGGATCAATTGACTTGTCCCGACTCAAGTATCAGGATTAATTGACATGTCCCGACTCAAGTATCAGGATCATTTTACAAGTCCCGGATTAAGAATAAGGATCATTTGACATCTCACGACTCAAGTATCAGGTTAATTTGACATGTCCCGACTCAAAAATCAGGATCTTTTGACTATGTTCCGACTCAGGTATCAGGATTATTTGACATGTTCCGACTCAAGTATCAGGAACATTTGATTATGTTCCGACTCAAGTATCAGGATCATTTGACATCTCACGACTCAAGTATCAGGATCATTTGACATGTCCCGACTCAAGAATGAGGATCATTTGACATGTCCCGATTCAAGAATCAGGATCAATTGACTTGTCCCGACTCTAGTCTCAGGATCATTTGACATGTCCCGACACAAGTTTCAGGATCATTTGACATGTCCTGACTTATGTATCAAGATCATTTGACATGTCCCGACTTAAGAATCAGGATCATTCGACATGTCCCGACTCAAATATCAGGAACAGTTGATTATGTCCCGACTCAAGTATCAGGATCATTTGACATGTCCCGACACAAGTATCAGGATCATTTCACATGTCATGACAAAAGTATCAGGATCATTTGACATGTCCCGACTAAAGTATCAGGATCATTTTACAAGTCCCGACTTAAGTATAAGGATCATTTGACATCTCACGACTCAAGTATCAGGTTAATTTGACATGTCCCGACTCAAAAATGAGGATCATTTGATTATGTTCCGACTCAAGTAACAGGATCACTTTACATGTCCCAACACAAGTTTCAGAACATTTGACATGTCCCGACACAAGTATCAGGATCATTTGACATGTCCCGACACAAGTATCAGGATCATTTGACATGTCCCGACTCAAGTATCAGAATCATTTGATTATGTTCAGACTCAAGTATCAGGATCATTTTACAAGTCCCGACTTAAGTATCAGGATCATTTGACATCTCACGACTCAAGTATCAGGATCGTTTGACATGTCCCAATTCAAAAATCAGGATCAATTGACTTGTCTCGACTCAAGTATCAGGATCATTTGACATGTCCCGAAACAAGTTTCAGGATCATTTGACATGTCCCGACTCAAGTATAAGGATCATTTGACATATCACGACTCAAGTATAAGGATCATTTTACATGTCCCAACTCAAAAATCAGGATCTTTTGATTATGTTCCGACTCAGGTATCAGGATTATTTGACATGTTCCGACTCAAGTATCAGGATCATTTGATTTTTTCCCGACTCAAGTATCGGGATCAGTTGACATGTCCCGACTCAAGTATCAGGATTAATTGACATGTCCCGACTCAAGTATCAGGATCATTTAACAAGTCCCGACTTAAGTATTAGGATCATTTGACATCTCACGACTCAAGTATCAGGTTAATTTGACATGTCCCGACTCAAAAATCAGGATCTTTTGATTATGTTCCGACTCAGGTATCAGGATTATTTGATTATGTTCTGACTCAAGTATCAGGATCATTTGACATGTCCCGACACAAGTATCAGGATCATTTGACATGTCCCGACTCAAGTATCAGAATCATTTGATTATGTTCAGACTCAAGTATCAAGATCATTTGACATGTCTCGACTCAAGTATCAGGATCATTTGATTTTGTCCCGACTCAATTTCGGGATCAGTTGACATCTCACGACTCAAGTATCAGGATCATTTGACATGTCCCGACTCAAGTATGAGGATCATTTGACATGTCCCGATTCAAGAATCAGGAACATTTGATTATGTTCCGACTCAAGTATCAGGATCATTTGACATCTCACGACTCAAGTATCAGGATCATTTGACATGTCCCGACTCAAGAATGAGGATCATTTGACATGTCCCGATTCAAGAATCAGGATCAATTGACTTGTCCCGACTCTAGTCTCAGGATCATTTGACATGTCCCGACACAAGTTTCAGGATCATTTGACATGTCCTGACTTATGTATCAAGATCATTTGACATGTCCCGACTTAAGAATCAGGATCATTCGACATGTCTTGACTCAAGTATCAGGATCATTTGATTTTGTCCCGACTCAAGTATCGGGATCAGTTGATATGTCCCGACTCAAGTATCAGGATTAATTGACATGTCCCGACTCAAGTATAAGGATCATTTGACAAGTCCCGACATAAGTATAAGGATCATTTGACATCTCACGACTCAAGTATCAGGTTAATTTGACATGTCCCGACTCAAAAATCAGGATCTTTTGATTATGTTCCGACTCAGGTATCAGGATTATTTGACATGTTCCGACTCAAGTATCAGGATCATTTGATTTTTTCCCGACTCAAGTATCGGGATCAGTTGACATGTCCCGACTCAAGTATCAGGAACAGTTGATTATGTCCCGACTCAAGTATCAGGATCATTTGACATGTCCCGACACAAGTATCAGGATCATTTCACATGTCATGACAAAAGTATCAGGATCATTTGACATGTCCCGACTCAAGTATCAGGATCATTTGATTTTGTCCCGACTCAAGTATCGGGATCAGTTGATATGTCCCGACTCAAGTATCAGGATTAATTGACATGTCCCGACTCAAGTATAAGGATCATTTGACAAGTCCCGACATAAGTATAAGGATCATTTGACATCTCACGACTCAAGTATCAGGTTAATTTGACATGTCCCGACTCAAAAATCAGGATCTTTTGATTATGTTCCGACTCAGGTATCAGGATTATTTGACATGTTCCGACTCAAGTATCAGGATCATTTGATTTTTTCCCGACTCAAGTATCGGGATCAGTTGACATGTCCCGACTCAAGTATCAGGAACAGTTGATTATGTCCCGACTCAAGTATCAGGATCATTTGACATGTCCCGACACAAGTATCAGGATCATTTCACATGTCATGACAAAAGTATCAGGATCATTCGACATGTCCCGACTCAAATATCAGGAACAGTTGATTATGTCCCGACTCAAGTATCAGGATCATTTGACATGTCCCGACACAAGTATCAGGATCATTTCACATGTCATGACAAAAGTATCAGGATCATTTGACATGTCCCGACTAAAGTATCAGGATCATTTTACAAGTCCCGACTTAAGTATAAGGATCATTTGACATCTCACGACTCAAGTATCAGGTTAATTTGACATGTCCCGACTCAAAAATGAGGATCATTTGATTATGTTCCGACTCAAGTAACAGGATCACTTTACATGTCCCAACACAAGTTTCAGAACATTTGACATGTCCCGACACAAGTATCAGGATCATTTGACATGTCCCGACACAAGTATCAGGATCATTTGACATGTCCCGACTCAAGTATCAGAATCATTTGATTATGTTCAGACTCAAGTATCAGGATCATTTTACAAGTCCCGACTTAAGTATCAGGATCATTTGACATCTCACGACTCAAGTATCAGGATCGTTTGACATGTCCCAATTCAAAAATCAGGATCAATTGACTTGTCTCGACTCAAGTATCAGGATCATTTGACATGTCCCGAAACAAGTTTCAGGATCATTTGACATGTCCCGACTCAAGTATAAGGATCATTTGACATATCACGACTCAAGTATAAGGATCATTTTACATGTCCCAACTCAAAAATCAGGATCTTTTGATTATGTTCCGACTCAGGTATCAGGATTATTTGACATGTTCCGACTCAAGTATCAGGATCATTTGATTTTTTCCCGACTCAAGTATCGGGATCAGTTGACATGTCCCGACTCAAGTATCAGGATTAATTGACATGTCCCGACTCAAGTATCAGGATCATTTAACAAGTCCCGACTTAAGTATTAGGATCATTTGACATCTCACGACTCAAGTATCAGGTTAATTTGACATGTCCCGACTCAAAAATCAGGATCTTTTGATTATGTTCCGACTCAGGTATCAGGATTATTTGATTATGTTCTGACTCAAGTATCAGGATCATTTGACATGTCCCGACACAAGTATCAGGATCATTTGACATGTCCCGACTCAAGTATCAGAATCATTTGATTATGTTCAGACTCAAGTATCAAGATCATTTGACATGTCTCGACTCAAGTATCAGGATCATTTGATTTTGTCCCGACTCAATTTCGGGATCAGTTGACATCTCACGACTCAAGTATCAGGATCATTTGACATGTCCCGACTCAAGTATGAGGATCATTTGACATGTCCCGATTCAAGAATCAGGATCAATTGACTTGTCCCGACTCAAGTATCAGGATTAATTGACATGTCCCGACTCAAGTATCAGGATCATTTTACAAGTCCCGGATTAAGAATAAGGATCATTTGACATCTCACGACTCAAGTATCAGGTTAATTTGACATGTCCCGACTCAAAAATCAGGATCTTTTGACTATGTTCCGACTCAGGTATCAGGATTATTTGACATGTTCCGACTCAAGTATCAGGAACATTTGATTATGTTCCGACTCAAGTATCAGGATCATTTGACATCTCACGACTCAAGTATCAGGATCATTTGACATGTCCCGACTCAAGAATGAGGATCATTTGACATGTCCCGATTCAAGAATCAGGATCAATTGACTTGTCCCGACTCTAGTCTCAGGATCATTTGACATGTCCCGACACAAGTTTCAGGATCATTTGACATGTCCTGACTTATGTATCAAGATCATTTGACATGTCCCGACTTAAGAATCAGGATCATTCGACATGTCCCGACTCAAATATCAGGAACAGTTGATTATGTCCCGACTCAAGTATCAGGATCATTTGACATGTCCCGACTCAAGTATGAGGATAATTTGACATCTCACGACTCAAGTATTAGGATCATTTGACATGTCCCGACACAAGTTTCAGGATCATTTGACATGTCCTGACTTATGTATCAAGATCATTTGACATGTCCCGACTTAAGAATCAGGATCATTCGACATGTCTTGACTCAAGTATCAGGATCATTTGATTTTGTCCCGACTCAAGTATCGGGATCAGTTGATATGTCCCGACTCAAGTATCAGGATTAATTGACATGTCCCGACTCAAGTATAAGGATCATTTGACAAGTCCCGACATAAGTATAAGGATCATTTGACATCTCACGACTCAAGTATCAGGTTAATTTGACATGTCCCGACTCAAAAATCAGGATCTTTTGATTATGTTCCGACTCAGGTATCAGGATTATTTGACATGTTCCGACTCAAGTATCAGGATCATTTGATTTTTTCCCGACTCAAGTATCGGGATCAGTTGACATGTCCCGACTCAAGTATCAGGATTAATTGACATGTCCCGACTCAAGTATCAGGATCATTTAACAAGTCCCGACTTAAGTATTAGGATCATTTGACATCTCACGACTCAAGTATCAGGTTAATTTGACATGTCCCGACTCAAAAATCAGGATCTTTTGATTATGTTCCGACTCAGGTATCAGGATTATTTGATTATGTTCTGACTCAAGTATCAGGATCATTTGACATGTCCCGACACAAGTATCAGGATCATTTGACATGTCCCGACTCAAGTATCAGAATCATTTGATTATGTTCAGACTCAAGTATCAAGATCATTTGACATGTCTCGACTCAAGTATCAGGATCATTTGATTTTGTCCCGACTCAATTTCGGGATCAGTTGACATCTCACGACTCAAGTATCAGGATCATTTGACATGTCCCGACTCAAGTATGAGGATCATTTGACATGTCCCGATTCAAGAATCAGGATCAATTGACTTGTCCCGACTCAAGTATCAGGATTAATTGACATGTCCCGACTCAAGTATCAGGATCATTTTACAAGTCCCGGATTAAGAATAAGGATCATTTGACATCTCACGACTCAAGTATCAGGTTAATTTGACATGTCCCGACTCAAAAATCAGGATCTTTTGACTATGTTCCGACTCAGGTATCAGGATTATTTGACATGTTCCGACTCAAGTATCAGGAACATTTGATTATGTTCCGACTCAAGTATCAGGATCATTTGACATCTCACGACTCAAGTATCAGGATCATTTGACATGTCCCGACTCAAGAATGAGGATCATTTGACATGTCCCGATTCAAGAATCAGGATCAATTGACTTGTCCCGACTCTAGTCTCAGGATCATTTGACATGTCCCGACACAAGTTTCAGGATCATTTGACATGTCCTGACTTATGTATCAAGATCATTTGACATGTCCCGACTTAAGAATCAGGATCATTCGACATGTCCCGACTCAAATATCAGGAACAGTTGATTATGTCCCGACTCAAGTATCAGGATCATTTGACATGTCCCGACTCAAGTATGAGGATAATTTGACATCTCACGACTCAAGTATTAGGATCATTTGAAATGTCCCGATTCAAGAATCAGGATTATTTGACATGTTCCGACTCAAGTATCAGGATCATTTGATTATGTTCCGACTCAAGTATCAGGATCACTTGACATGTCCCAACACAAGTATCAGGATCATTTGACATGTCCCGACTCAAGTATCAGAATCATTTGATTATGTTCAGACTCAATTATCAGGATCATTTGACATGTCCCGACTCAAATATCAGGATCTTTTATTATGTTCCGTCTCAGGTATCAGGATTATTTGACATGTTCCGACTCAAGTATTAGGATCATTTGATTATGTTCCGAATCAAGTATCAGGATCATTTGACATCTCACGACTCAAGTATCAGGATCATTTGACATGTCCCGACTCAAGTATGAGGATCATTTGACATGTCCCGATTCAAGAATCAGGATCAATTGACTTGTCCCGACTCAAGTATCAGGATTAATTGACATGTCCCGACTCAAGTATCAGGATCATTTAACAAGTCCCGACTTAAGTATTAGGATCATTTGACATCTCACGACTCAAGTATCAGGTTAATTTGACATGTCCCTACTCAAAAATCAGGATCTTTTGATTATGTTCCGACTCAGTTATCAGGATTATTTGACATGTTCCGACTCAAGTATCAGGATCATTTGATTATGTTCCGACTCAAGTATCAGGATCATTTGACATCTCACGACTCAAGTATCAGGATCATTTGACATGTCCCGACTTAAGTATCAGAATCATTCGACATGTCCCGACTCAAATATCAGGAACAGTTGATTATGTCCCGACTCAAGTATCAGGATCATTTGACATGTCCCGACTCACGTATAAGAATCATTTGACATCTCACGACTCAAGTATTAGGATCATTTGACATGTCCCGACTCAAAAATCAGGATCTTTTGATTATGTTCCGACTCAGGTTTCAGGATTATTTGACATGTCCCGACTCAAATATCAGGAACAGTTGATTATTTCCAGACTCAAGTCTCAGGATCATATGACATGTCCCGACACAAGTATCAGGATCATTTCACATGTCCCGACACAAGTATCAGGATCATTTGACATGTCCCGACTCAAGTATCAGGATCATTATATTTTGTCTCTACTCAAGTATCGGGATCAGTTGACATGTCCCGACTCAAGTATCAGGATCATTTGACATGTCCCGACTCAAGTATCAGGATCATTTTACAAGTCCCGACTTAAGTATAAGGATCATTTGACATCTCACGACTCAAGTATCATGTTAATTTGACATGTCCCGACTCAAAAATGAGGATCATTTGATTATGTTCCGACTCAAGTAACAGGATCACTTTACATGTCCCAACACAAGTTTCAGAACATTTGACATGTCCCGACACAAGTATCAGGATCATTTGACATGTCCCGACACAAGTATCAGGATCATTTGACATGTCCCGACTCATGTTCAGAATCATTTGATTATGTTCAGACTCAAGTATCAGGATCATTTTACAAGTCCCGACTTAAGTATCAGGATCATTTGACATCTCACGACTCAAGTATCAGGATCGTTTGACATGTCCCGATTCAAAAATCAGGATCAATTGACTAGTCCCGACTCAAGTATCAGAATCATTTGACATGTCCCGAAACTGTTTTATTCTATTTAATGTGGATGACTTTATATTAAAACACTGATTGTATTTTATGAGATAGACTTTTATTCTTGTGACGGTTATACAGAGAGCTTGTTAGCGTGACCACAGACGACAATACAATGTGTTACAATCACCTCTAGCACTAGTGATGTGCGACACCAATAGTGATGTTACATCCCCTTTCTTTATTTATAAAAACAATAAAAATTCAAATACATTGATATTAGACATTATGCTTACATACAATACAATAAAATCTTAAATACACTGACATTAGACATTATACCTATCGGGTTGTTTGACCACTCTACCATATCTGGTAATGTAAGGGTTGTTCAAATTATTATATTCTCCCACCTGTCCCTCATCTCCAGCTTCTGCCTCTTCAAGTGCCGGATCAGATCGCATGGACAGATGGTCATTATTAACATTTGTATTATATCTCATTTTTAAGTGAATTCTATTTCGTCTGTACGTGTTACCATAATAATCTTCAACAATATAAGACCTGTTACATTTTAATTTTTCCTTGACCACAGCTGGTAACCAATTACTTTTAGGGTTTTTCTTAAAATACACATAATCTCCTGTTTTAAATATAGACATAGGTTTTGCATTGACATTATAATATTTAGAATTTTTTGAATTATTTTTTTTAACGCAGTTTTTGTAATCTGAGAATCTTACAACCTTTGGTTTTAATTTAATTTGAGTTAAAGGAATATTCATTCTTAAAGTTCTAGACATTAATAATTGAGCAGGTGACGGTAAATTGGCTTTAGGTGTGTTTCTATAATGTAATAGAGCTATATAAGGATCTGTATTTGTTTCTTTTGACTTTTTTAGAATATTTTTTATAATTTTAACAGAACTTTCTGCCTGACCATTAGATTGAGAATGATATGGACTAGTAACTACATGTTCTATATCCCAATCGTATAAAAATGATTTGAATTCAATAGCTTGAAAAGGCGGACCTCCATCAGAGACTAAAGACATTGGTATACCATGACGTGCAAAAATAGATTTTAAGTGAATTATGACATTTTTTGCAGTAGAATTATTATTTAGGAAAGCAGTTTCAATAAACTTTGAATAGTAATCTGTTACAATGAGGTACGTTTGATTATCAAAATACATTAAATCAATACCTACTTGTTGCCATGGAAACTTATTAATTTCATAATTTATCAGTGGTTCCTTCTGATTAGAAACTTTAAATTTATTACATATTTGACATTGCTCAATTAAATTTTTTATATCTACAGTGATACTAGGCCAATATAAAGTATCTCTAGCTAATCTTAAACATTTGTTTATTCCTTGATGTCCTTCATGTATTTTGTTTAACATTTCTTTTCTCATAGTTTGAGGTACTAGCAATTTATTACCCTTAAATATTAACTCATTAATGACATGAATTTCGTCTTGAATATTATAATAACATTTTAAAGTGTAATGAACTTTATCTTTGCTATTCGGCCAACCTTCATAATAATATTTTTTTAATATTTGCATAGTTTCATCCAAAGCAGTAGCATTACTCAATTTTTTACGATATTCTTCACTAATAGCTAAGTTCATATATATTGAATTTACATGACAATGTAGATCAGACTCATAATCGGGTATATAATGATCTTTTAAAGCTGCTCTAGATAAAGTATCTGATATATACATTTCTTTACCTGGGACATGTATAACATTTAAATCATAAGATTGAAGAGCTAACATCATACGTTGCAATCTAGCTGGTACATCATGTAAAGGTTTTTTAAATAAATAGACTAAAGGTTTGTGATCAGTTTGTACTGTCACTTTGTTACCATAAATATACTGATGAAACTTATTACAACCAAATTGTATGGCAAATAATTCTTTTTCAATTTGAGCATAATTTTCCTGCGACTGTGTCATTGTTTTTGAACTAAATGCAATTGGACGGTTATTTTGCATAATAACTGCTCCTATAGCTGATTTTGATGCATCGACTGATAAAGTTAGTGGTATTTTTGGATCATAATGACTTAAAACTGTTGCATTTGAAATAGCCTCTTTCAAAGTTTTAAAACATTTTTCACAATTTTCATCCCATGACCATATAACATTATTTTTTAATAAATTTCTCAAAATTTGTGACTTATTTGATAAGTTTTCAATGAATGGGCCCAAATAATTTACCATTCCTAAAAATCTTTGTAAATCTTTGACATTTTTAGGAGACGGCAACTCTAAAATAGCTTTGACTTTCTCTTTGTCAACTTTTACTCCTTCCTTACTAAAAATATAACCTAGGAAACATACTTCCTTGACTAAAAATTTACATTTCGACTTATTTAATTTTAAGTTGACTTCTCTAGCCCTTTCCAAGACTTTTCTTAACCTAAAATTATGAATTTCTTCAGTTTCTCCATAAATTAAAAAATCGTCGACAAAAATTAATATACCTTCCAGATCTCCAAACAAATCTACCATAATCCTATAAAAAATTTCCGTTGCTGCGTTTATTCCAAACGGTAGTCTTAAATACCTGTACCTTCCAAATGGAGTTTGAAAAGTACATAAATCACTACTTTCTTCATCTAACTTCAATGACCAAAATCCAGAATAAGCATCTAGATGTGAAAAATATGCAGCACCTATAAGTTTTGATCTAATTTCATCGATGTTTTTTAATGGAAAATATTCTCTCATTATGCAGTTATTTAATTTTCTAGGATCAAGACAAATTCTTAATTTACCTGACTCCTTGACAGTTATGACAACAGAATTTACCCAAGAAGTAGGTTTAGTAACCTTTTCAATGACCTTCATCTTGTCCATGCGATCTAATTCCTCACGAAGTCTGTTTTGTAAGGCAAATGGGACTTTCCTCGGAGGATCAACGCACGGAACGGCATCTTGACGAAGTTTGAGATGAACGACAGGTGGTAAACATCCGAGACCCTGAAAAATGTCATTATATTCAGTAAATAAGGTGTTATGATCATATTGAACATTAAATATTCTTTTTATAATTCCAAATTTCTGAATAGTTGGAAGACCTAAGACTGATTGACATTCTATATTTGTGACAAAAAATATTATTTTACTTATGACATTTCCATTGATTTGACATACAATATCACAATGACCAATAATAGGTATTTTATTACCTCCAAATCCTGACACTTTTGTAAAAACTTTTTGTAAAATTGTATTACATAAATTTAACTTTTTAAAGTTTGTCAATGACATTACATTTATATCAGCTCCTGTATCCAAGATACAGTCTAATGTTTTATTATTAATTATTATATCTATGTGCCATGCTTGACTTGAATAATTGTTATTATTAATATTTCTGATTGTTGCAATAAAATGACCCTCAGTGAAATTAGCACTGTCATCATTGGGTTTTGATGACTCTAAGTTTAAATTTCTGACTTTATTGTGACAATTATTTTTAAAACAATATTTAGCAAAATGACCAAAAGAATTACATGACCTGCATTTGACATTGACTGCTGGGCACTTGTAGCGATGATGCTGACCACATCTTCCACATGGATTGATATGACCACTTGACCTTGGCTGTGATGATGATGATGGTGACCCATGACGACTTGAAGATCCAAACTGACTTGATCTTCTTGAAGTTGACCCTCTTAGACTTGACTGACATGATGCTCTCGACTGTCTTGAAGTATTTTTATTACGACTGATTTGAAGAATATTTTCTGTGTGTGTTTGTTGGTTAATTTTCTCTGCATTGCTTTGTGACAATAAGATGGTTTTTGCAATTTCAATCGTTTTTTGTAATGACAATGTAGAATCTTGTAATAAGCGTTGACGGATATGATTTAAATTTGCACACATATTTGCAATAAATATGTCTCTTACCAGAGATTCTCTTAAATTTCCAAATTCACAATCCAAACTTAAATTTTCCAAGTCCAATAGAAAATTATTGATGTCTTCTGAATTATTTTGTTTTCGTGTAAAAAATGAATTTCTTATCATTGTTAAGTTTTTGTGAGGTGCAAAATATTCATCAAACTTTTTCTTGACTTGTCGTAGCGTGCTTGATTCCATGTTCATGTTAAATGATTTGAAAATTTCCATACCTTTGGAGCCAATTGAATGAAGCAGAATTGCGATTTTTCTTTGTTCTGTGGCTTCTTCCAAACCTGACGCTACCAGGTATATTTCATAGTCTTGCCACCAATTTTTCCATTTTGAATCATTATTCATATTATTTGACAACACTTGCAGATTTGACAGGGCATGAAAATCATGTTGTATGTGCGACTTTTGCGCGTCCTTCGCCATTTTTAATTATACTTAATATTTTTCAATTTATGTTATTAACATCCAACTTCCAGTATTATTATTATTTATTATCGAGATCGCACTTCTGACACCATGTTTTATTCTATTTAATGTGGATGACTTTATATTAAAACACTGATTGTATTTTATGAGATAGACTTTTATTCTTGTGACGGTTATACAGAGAGCTTGTTAGCGTGACCACAGACGACAATACAATGTGTTACAATCACCTCTAGCACTAGTGATGTGCGACACCAATAGTGATGTTACAGAAACAAGTTTCAGGATCATTTGACATGTCCCGACTCAAGTATAAGGATCATTTGACATATCACGACTCAAGTATTAGGATCATTTGACATGTCCCGACTCAAAAATCAGGATCTTTTGATTATGTTCCGACTCAGGTATCAGGATTATTTGACATGTTCCGACTCATGTATCAGGATCATTTGATTTTTTCCCGACTCAAGTATCGGGATCAGTTGACATGTCCCGACTCAAGTATCAGGATTAATTGACATGTCCCGACTCAAGTATCAGGATCATTTAACAAGTCCCGACTTAAGTATAAGGATCATTTGACATCTAACGACTCAAGTATCAGGTTAATTTGACATGTCCCGACTCAAAAATCAGGATCTTTTGATTATGTTCCGACTCAGGTATCAGGATTATTTGACATGTTCCGACTCATGTATCAGGATCATTTGATTTTTTCCCGACTCAAGTATCGGGATCAGTTGACATGTCCCGACTCAAGTATCAGGATTAATTGACATGTCCCGACTCAAGTATCAGGATCATTTAACAAGTCCCGACTTAAGTATTAGGATCATTTGACATCTCACGACTCAAGTATCAGGTTAATTTGACATGTCCCTACTCAAAAATCAGGATCTTTTGATTATGTTCCGACTCAGTTATCAGGATTATTTGACATGTTCCGACTCAAGTATCAGGATCATTTGATTATGTTCCGACTCAAGTATCAGGATCATTTGACATCTCACGACTCAAGTATCAGGATCATTTGACATGTCCCGACTTAAGTATCAGAATCATTCGACATGTCCCGACTCAAATATCAGGAACAGTTGATTATGTCCCGACTCAAGTATCAGGATCATTTGACATGTCCCGACTCACGTATAAGAATCATTTGACATCTCACGACTCAAGTATTAGGATCATTTGACATGTCCCGACTCAAAAATCAGGATCAATTGACTAGTCCCGACTCAAGTATCAGAATCATTTGACATGTCCCGAAACTGTTTTATTCTATTTAATGTGGATGACTTTATATTAAAACACTGATTGTATTTTATGAGATAGACTTTTATTCTTGTGACGGTTATACAGAGAGCTTGTTAGCGTGACCACAGACGACAATACAATGTGTTACAATCACCTCTAGCACTAGTGATGTGCGACACCAATAGTGATGTTACATCCCCTTTCTTTATTTATAAAAACAATAAAAATTCAAATACATTGATATTAGACATTATGCTTACATACAATACAATAAAATCTTAAATACACTGACATTAGACATTATACCTATCGGGTTGTTTGACCACTCTACCATATCTGGTAATGTAAGGGTTGTTCAAATTATTATATTCTCCCACCTGTCCCTCATCTCCAGCTTCTGCCTCTTCAAGTGCCGGATCAGATCGCATGGACAGATGGTCATTATTAACATTTGTATTATATCTCATTTTTAAGTGAATTCTATTTCGTCTGTACGTGTTACCATAATAATCTTCAACAATATAAGACCTGTTACATTTTAATTTTTCCTTGACCACAGCTGGTAACCAATTACTTTTAGGGTTTTTCTTAAAATACACATAATCTCCTGTTTTAAATATAGACATAGGTTTTGCATTGACATTATAATATTTAGAATTTTTTGAATTATTTTTTTTAACGCAGTTTTTGTAATCTGAGAATCTTACAACCTTTGGTTTTAATTTAATTTGAGTTAAAGGAATATTCATTCTTAAAGTTCTAGACATTAATAATTGAGCAGGTGACGGTAAATTGGCTTTAGGTGTGTTTCTATAATGTAATAGAGCTATATAAGGATCTGTATTTGTTTCTTTTGACTTTTTTAGAATATTTTTTATAATTTTAACAGAACTTTCTGCCTGACCATTAGATTGAGAATGATATGGACTAGTAACTACATGTTCTATATCCCAATCGTATAAAAATGATTTGAATTCAATAGCTTGAAAAGGCGGACCTCCATCAGAGACTAAAGACATTGGTATACCATGACGTGCAAAAATAGATTTTAAGTGAATTATGACATTTTTTGCAGTAGAATTATTATTTAGGAAAGCAGTTTCAATAAACTTTGAATAGTAATCTGTTACAATGAGGTACGTTTGATTATCAAAATACATTAAATCAATACCTACTTGTTGCCATGGAAACTTATTAATTTCATAATTTATCAGTGGTTCCTTCTGATTAGAAACTTTAAATTTATTACATATTTGACATTGCTCAATTAAATTTTTTATATCTACAGTGATACTAGGCCAATATAAAGTATCTCTAGCTAATCTTAAACATTTGTTTATTCCTTGATGTCCTTCATGTATTTTGTTTAACATTTCTTTTCTCATAGTTTGAGGTACTAGCAATTTATTACCCTTAAATATTAACTCATTAATGACATGAATTTCGTCTTGAATATTATAATAACATTTTAAAGTGTAATGAACTTTATCTTTGCTATTCGGCCAACCTTCATAATAATATTTTTTTAATATTTGCATAGTTTCATCCAAAGCAGTAGCATTACTCAATTTTTTACGATATTCTTCACTAATAGCTAAGTTCATATATATTGAATTTACATGACAATGTAGATCAGACTCATAATCGGGTATATAATGATCTTTTAAAGCTGCTCTAGATAAAGTATCTGATATATACATTTCTTTACCTGGGACATGTATAACATTTAAATCATAAGATTGAAGAGCTAACATCATACGTTGCAATCTAGCTGGTACATCATGTAAAGGTTTTTTAAATAAATAGACTAAAGGTTTGTGATCAGTTTGTACTGTCACTTTGTTACCATAAATATACTGATGAAACTTATTACAACCAAATTGTATGGCAAATAATTCTTTTTCAATTTGAGCATAATTTTCCTGCGACTGTGTCATTGTTTTTGAACTAAATGCAATTGGACGGTTATTTTGCATAATAACTGCTCCTATAGCTGATTTTGATGCATCGACTGATAAAGTTAGTGGTATTTTTGGATCATAATGACTTAAAACTGTTGCATTTGAAATAGCCTCTTTCAAAGTTTTAAAACATTTTTCACAATTTTCATCCCATGACCATATAACATTATTTTTTAATAAATTTCTCAAAATTTGTGACTTATTTGATAAGTTTTCAATGAATGGGCCCAAATAATTTACCATTCCTAAAAATCTTTGTAAATCTTTGACATTTTTAGGAGACGGCAACTCTAAAATAGCTTTGACTTTCTCTTTGTCAACTTTTACTCCTTCCTTACTAAAAATATAACCTAGGAAACATACTTCCTTGACTAAAAATTTACATTTCGACTTATTTAATTTTAAGTTGACTTCTCTAGCCCTTTCCAAGACTTTTCTTAACCTAAAATTATGAATTTCTTCAGTTTCTCCATAAATTAAAAAATCGTCGACAAAAATTAATATACCTTCCAGATCTCCAAACAAATCTACCATAATCCTATAAAAAATTTCCGTTGCTGCGTTTATTCCAAACGGTAGTCTTAAATACCTGTACCTTCCAAATGGAGTTTGAAAAGTACATAAATCACTACTTTCTTCATCTAACTTCAATGACCAAAATCCAGAATAAGCATCTAGATGTGAAAAATATGCAGCACCTATAAGTTTTGATCTAATTTCATCGATGTTTTTTAATGGAAAATATTCTCTCATTATGCAGTTATTTAATTTTCTAGGATCAAGACAAATTCTTAATTTACCTGACTCCTTGACAGTTATGACAACAGAATTTACCCAAGAAGTAGGTTTAGTAACCTTTTCAATGACCTTCATCTTGTCCATGCGATCTAATTCCTCACGAAGTCTGTTTTGTAAGGCAAATGGGACTTTCCTCGGAGGATCAACGCACGGAACGGCATCTTGACGAAGTTTGAGATGAACGACAGGTGGTAAACATCCGAGACCCTGAAAAATGTCATTATATTCAGTAAATAAGGTGTTATGATCATATTGAACATTAAATATTCTTTTTATAATTCCAAATTTCTGAATAGTTGGAAGACCTAAGACTGATTGACATTCTATATTTGTGACAAAAAATATTATTTTACTTATGACATTTCCATTGATTTGACATACAATATCACAATGACCAATAATAGGTATTTTATTACCTCCAAATCCTGACACTTTTGTAAAAACTTTTTGTAAAATTGTATTACATAAATTTAACTTTTTAAAGTTTGTCAATGACATTACATTTATATCAGCTCCTGTATCCAAGATACAGTCTAATGTTTTATTATTAATTATTATATCTATGTGCCATGCTTGACTTGAATAATTGTTATTATTAATATTTCTGATTGTTGCAATAAAATGACCCTCAGTGAAATTAGCACTGTCATCATTGGGTTTTGATGACTCTAAGTTTAAATTTCTGACTTTATTGTGACAATTATTTTTAAAACAATATTTAGCAAAATGACCAAAAGAATTACATGACCTGCATTTGACATTGACTGCTGGGCACTTGTAGCGATGATGCTGACCACATCTTCCACATGGATTGATATGACCACTTGACCTTGGCTGTGATGATGATGATGGTGACCCATGACGACTTGAAGATCCAAACTGACTTGATCTTCTTGAAGTTGACCCTCTTAGACTTGACTGACATGATGCTCTCGACTGTCTTGAAGTATTTTTATTACGACTGATTTGAAGAATATTTTCTGTGTGTGTTTGTTGGTTAATTTTCTCTGCATTGCTTTGTGACAATAAGATGGTTTTTGCAATTTCAATCGTTTTTTGTAATGACAATGTAGAATCTTGTAATAAGCGTTGACGGATATGATTTAAATTTGCACACATATTTGCAATAAATATGTCTCTTACCAGAGATTCTCTTAAATTTCCAAATTCACAATCCAAACTTAAATTTTCCAAGTCCAATAGAAAATTATTGATGTCTTCTGAATTATTTTGTTTTCGTGTAAAAAATGAATTTCTTATCATTGTTAAGTTTTTGTGAGGTGCAAAATATTCATCAAACTTTTTCTTGACTTGTCGTAGCGTGCTTGATTCCATGTTCATGTTAAATGATTTGAAAATTTCCATACCTTTGGAGCCAATTGAATGAAGCAGAATTGCGATTTTTCTTTGTTCTGTGGCTTCTTCCAAACCTGACGCTACCAGGTATATTTCATAGTCTTGCCACCAATTTTTCCATTTTGAATCATTATTCATATTATTTGACAACACTTGCAGATTTGACAGGGCATGAAAATCATGTTGTATGTGCGACTTTTGCGCGTCCTTCGCCATTTTTAATTATACTTAATATTTTTCAATTTATGTTATTAACATCCAACTTCCAGTATTATTATTATTTATTATCGAGATCGCACTTCTGACACCATGTTTTATTCTATTTAATGTGGATGACTTTATATTAAAACACTGATTGTATTTTATGAGATAGACTTTTATTCTTGTGACGGTTATACAGAGAGCTTGTTAGCGTGACCACAGACGACAATACAATGTGTTACAATCACCTCTAGCACTAGTGATGTGCGACACCAATAGTGATGTTACAGAAACAAGTTTCAGGATCATTTGACATGTCCCGACTCAAGTATAAGGATCATTTGACATATCACGACTCAAGTATTAGGATCATTTGACATGTCCCGACTCAAAAATCAGGATCTTTTGATTATGTTCCGACTCAGGTATCAGGATTATTTGACATGTTCCGACTCATGTATCAGGATCATTTGATTTTTTCCCGACTCAAGTATCGGGATCAGTTGACATGTCCCGACTCAAGTATCAGGATTAATTGACATGTCCCGACTCAAGTATCAGGATCATTTAACAAGTCCCGACTTAAGTATAAGGATCATTTGACATCTAACGACTCAAGTATCAGGTTAATTTGACATGTCCCGACTCAAAAATCAGGATCTTTTGATTATGTTCCGACTCAGGTATCAGGATTATTTGACATGTTCCGACTCATGTATCAGGATCATTTGATTTTTTCCCGACTCAAGTATCGGGATCAGTTGACATGTCCCGACTCAAGTATCAGGATTAATTGACATGTCCCGACTCAAGTATCAGGATCATTTAACAAGTCCCGACTTAAGTATTAGGATCATTTGACATCTCACGACTCAAGTATCAGGTTAATTTGACATGTCCCTACTCAAAAATCAGGATCTTTTGATTATGTTCCGACTCAGTTATCAGGATTATTTGACATGTTCCGACTCAAGTATCAGGATCATTTGATTATGTTCCGACTCAAGTATCAGGATCATTTGACATCTCACGACTCAAGTATCAGGATCATTTGACATGTCCCGACTTAAGTATCAGAATCATTCGACATGTCCCGACTCAAATATCAGGAACAGTTGATTATGTCCCGACTCAAGTATCAGGATCATTTGACATGTCCCGACTCACGTATAAGAATCATTTGACATCTCACGACTCAAGTATTAGGATCATTTGACATGTCCCGACTCAAAAATCAGGATCTTTTGATTATGTTCCGACTCAGGTTTCAGGATTATTTGACATGTCCCGACACAAGTATCAGGATCATTTGACATGTCCCGACACAAGTATCAGAATCATTTGATTATGTTCAGACTCAAGTATCAGGATCATTTGACATGTCTCGACTCAAGAATCAGGATCATTTGATTTTGTCCCGACTCAAGTATCGGGATCAGTTGACATGTCCCGACTCAAGTATCAGGATTAATTGACATGTCCCAACTCAAGAATAAGGATCATTTTACAAGTCCCGACTTAAGTATAAGGATCATTTGACATCTCACGACTTAAGTATCAGGTTAATTTGACATGTCCCGACTCAAAAATGAGGATCATTTGATTATGTTCCGACTCAAGTATCAGGATCACTTTACATGTCCCAACACAAGTATCAGGAACATTTGACATGTCCCGACACAAGTATCAGGATCATTTGACATGTCCCGACACAAGTATCAGGATCATTTGATTTTGTCTCTACTCAAGTATCGGGATCAGTTGACATGTCCTGACTCAAGAATCAGGATCATTTGACATGTCCCGACTCAAGTATCAGGATCATTTTTCAAGTCCCGACTTAAGTATAAGGATCATTTGACATCTCACGACTTAAGTATCAGGTTAATTTGACATGTCCCGACTCAAAAATGAGGATCATTTGATTATGTTCCGACTCAAGTATCAGGATCACTTTACATGTCCCAACACAAGTATCAGGAACATTTGACATGTCCCGACACAAGTATCAGGATCATTTGACATGTCCCGACACAAGTATCAGAATCATTTGATTATGTTCAGACTCAAGTATCAGGATCATTTGACATGTCTCGACTCAAGAATCAGGATCATTTGATTTTGTCCCGACTCAAGTATCGGGATCAGTTGACATGTCCCGACTCAAGTATCAGGATTAATTGACATGTCCCAACTCAAGAATAAGGATCATTTTACAAGTCCCGACTTAAGTATAAGGATCATTTGACATCTCACGACTCAAGTATCAGGTTAATTTGACATGTCCCGACTCAAAAATGAGGATCATTTGATTATGTTCCGACTCAAGTAACA
Source organism: Hesperophylax magnus (assembly GCA_026573805.1). NCBI lineage: Eukaryota > Metazoa > Arthropoda > Insecta > Trichoptera > Limnephilidae > Hesperophylax > Hesperophylax magnus. The sequence goes on from JAIUSX010000130.1 coordinate 1,073,465, forward strand.
GGATCACTTTACATGTCCCAACACAAGTTTCAGAACATTTGACATGTCCCGACACAAGTATCAGGATCATTTGACATGTCCCGACACAAGTATCAGGATCATTTGACATGTCCCGACTCAAGTATCAGAATCATTTGATTATGTTCAGACTCAAGTATCAGGATCATTTTACAAGTCCCGACTTAAGTATCAGGATCATTTGACATCTCACGACTCAAGTATCAGGATCGTTTGACATGTCCCAATTCAAAAATCAGGATCAATTGACTTGTCTCGACTCAAGTATCAGGATCATTTGACATGTCCCGAAACAAGTTTCAGGATCATTTGACATGTCCCGACTCAAGTATAAGGATCATTTGACATGTCCCGACACAAGTTTCAGGATCATTTGACATGTCCCGACTTAAGTATCAGGATTAATTGACATGTCCCGACTCAAGTATCAGGATCATTTTACAAGTACCGACTTAAGTATAAGGATCATTTGACATCTCACGACTCAAGTATCAGGTTAATTTGACATGTCCCGACTCAAAAATCAGGATCTTTTGATTAAGTTCCGACTCAGGTATCAGGATTATTTGACATGTTCCGACTCAAGTATTAGGATCCTTTGATTATGTTCCGACTCAAGTATCAGGATCATTTGACATCTCACGACTCAAGTATCAGGATCATTTGACATGTCCCGACTCAAGAATGAGGATCATTTGACATATCCCGATTCAAGAATCACAATCATTTGACTTGTCCCGACTCAAGTATCAGGATCATTTGACATGTCCCGACACAAGTATCAGGATCATTTGATTTTGTCTCTACTCAAGTATCGGGATCAGTTGACATGTCCTGACTCAAGAATCAGGATCATTTGACATGTCCCGACTCAAGTATCAGGATCATTTTTCAAGTCCCGACTTAAGTATAAGGATCATTTGACATCTCACGACTTAAGTATCAGGTTAATTTGACATGTCCCGACTCAAAAATGAGGATCATTTGATTATGTTCCGACTCAAGTATCAGGATCACTTTACATGTCCCAACACAAGTATCAGGAACATTTGACATGTCCCGACACAAGTATCAGGATCATTTGACATGTCCCGACACAAGTATCAGAATCATTTGATTATGTTCAGACTCAAGTATCAGGATCATTTGACATGTCTCGACTCAAGAATCAGGATCATTTGATTTTGTCCCGACTCAAGTATCGGGATCAGTTGACATGTCCCGACTCAAGTATCAGGATTAATTGACATGTCCCAACTCAAGAATAAGGATCATTTTACAAGTCCCGACTTAAGTATAAGGATCATTTGACATCTCACGACTTAAGTATCAGGTTAATTTGACATGTCCCGACTCAAAAATGAGGATCATTTGATTATGTTCCGACTCAAGTATCAGGATCACTTTACATGTCCCAACACAAGTATCAGGAACATTTGACATGTCCCGACACAAGTATCAGGATCATTTGACATGTCCCGACACAAGTATCAGGATCATTTGATTTTGTCTCTACTCAAGTATCGGGATCAGTTGACATGTCCTGACTCAAGAATCAGGATCATTTGACATGTCCCGACTCAAGTATCAGGATCATTTTTCAAGTCCCGACTTAAGTATAAGGATCATTTGACATCTCACGACTTAAGTATCAGGTTAATTTGACATGTCCCGACTCAAAAATGAGGATCATTTGATTATGTTCCGACTCAAGTATCAGGATCACTTTACATGTCCCAACACAAGTATCAGGAACATTTGACATGTCCCGACACAAGTATCAGGATCATTTGACATGTCCCGACACAAGTATCAGAATCATTTGATTATGTTCAGACTCAAGTATCAGGATCATTTGACATGTCTCGACTCAAGAATCAGGATCATTTGATTTTGTCCCGACTCAAGTATCGGGATCAGTTGACATGTCCCGACTCAAGTATCAGGATTAATTGACATGTCCCAACTCAAGAATAAGGATCATTTTACAAGTCCCGACTTAAGTATAAGGATCATTTGACATCTCACGACTCAAGTATCAGGTTAATTTGACATGTCCCGACTCAAAAATGAGGATCATTTGATTATGTTCCGACTCAAGTAACAGGATCACTTTACATGTCCCAACACAAGTTTCAGAACATTTGACATGTCCCGACACAAGTATCAGGATCATTTGACATGTCCCGACACAAGTATCAGGATCATTTGACATGTCCCGACTCAAGTATCAGAATCATTTGATTATGTTCAGACTCAAGTATCAGGATCATTTTACAAGTCCCGACTTAAGTATCAGGATCATTTGACATCTCACGACTCAAGTATCAGGATCGTTTGACATGTCCCAATTCAAAAATCAGGATCAATTGACTTGTCTCGACTCAAGTATCAGGATCATTTGACATGTCCCGAAACAAGTTTCAGGATCATTTGACATGTCCCGACTCAAGTATAAGGATCATTTGACATGTCCCGACACAAGTTTCAGGATCATTTGACATGTCCCGACTTAAGTATCAGGATTAATTGACATGTCCCGACTCAAGTATCAGGATCATTTTACAAGTACCGACTTAAGTATAAGGATCATTTGACATCTCACGACTCAAGTATCAGGTTAATTTGACATGTCCCGACTCAAAAATCAGGATCTTTTGATTAAGTTCCGACTCAGGTATCAGGATTATTTGACATGTTCCGACTCAAGTATTAGGATCCTTTGATTATGTTCCGACTCAAGTATCAGGATCATTTGACATCTCACGACTCAAGTATCAGGATCATTTGACATGTCCCGACTCAAGAATGAGGATCATTTGACATATCCCGATTCAAGAATCACAATCATTTGACTTGTCCCGACTCAAGTATCAGGATCATTTGACATGTCCCGACACAAGTATCAGGATCATTTGATTTTGTCTCTACTCAAGTATCGGGATCAGTTGACATGTCCTGACTCAAGAATCAGGATCATTTGACATGTCCCGACTCAAGTATCAGGATCATTTTTCAAGTCCCGACTTAAGTATAAGGATCATTTGACATCTCACGACTTAAGTATCAGGTTAATTTGACATGTCCCGACTCAAAAATGAGGATCATTTGATTATGTTCCGACTCAAGTATCAGGATCACTTTACATGTCCCAACACAAGTATCAGGAACATTTGACATGTCCCGACACAAGTATCAGGATCATTTGACATGTCCCGACACAAGTATCAGAATCATTTGATTATGTTCAGACTCAAGTATCAGGATCATTTGACATGTCTCGACTCAAGAATCAGGATCATTTGATTTTGTCCCGACTCAAGTATCGGGATCAGTTGACATGTCCCGACTCAAGTATCAGGATTAATTGACATGTCCCAACTCAAGAATAAGGATCATTTTACAAGTCCCGACTTAAGTATAAGGATCATTTGACATCTCACGACTTAAGTATCAGGTTAATTTGACATGTCCCGACTCAAAAATGAGGATCATTTGATTATGTTCCGACTCAAGTATCAGGATCACTTTACATGTCCCAACACAAGTATCAGGAACATTTGACATGTCCCGACACAAGTATCAGGATCATTTGACATGTCCCGACACAAGTATCAGGATCATTTGATTTTGTCTCTACTCAAGTATCGGGATCAGTTGACATGTCCTGACTCAAGAATCAGGATCATTTGACATGTCCCGACTCAAGTATCAGGATCATTTTTCAAGTCCCGACTTAAGTATAAGGATCATTTGACATCTCACGACTTAAGTATCAGGTTAATTTGACATGTCCCGACTCAAAAATGAGGATCATTTGATTATGTTCCGACTCAAGTATCAGGATCACTTTACATGTCCCAACACAAGTATCAGGAACATTTGACATGTCCCGACACAAGTATCAGGATCATTTGACATGTCCCGACACAAGTATCAGAATCATTTGATTATGTTCAGACTCAAGTATCAGGATCATTTGACATGTCTCGACTCAAGAATCAGGATCATTTGATTTTGTCCCGACTCAAGTATCGGGATCAGTTGACATGTCCCGACTCAAGTATCAGGATTAATTGACATGTCCCAACTCAAGAATAAGGATCATTTTACAAGTCCCGACTTAAGTATAAGGATCATTTGACATCTCACGACTCAAGTATCAGGTTAATTTGACATGTCCCGACTCAAGTATCAGAATAATTTTATTATGTTCAGACTCAAGTATCAGGATCATTTTACAAGTCCCGACTTTAGTATCAGGATCATTTGACATCTCACGACTCAAGTATCAGGATCATTTGACATGTCCCGAATATAGAATCAGGATCAATTGACTTGTCCCGACTCAAGTATCAGGATCATTTGACATGTCCCGACACAAGTATCAGGATCATTTCACATGTCATGACAAAAGTATCAGGATCATTTGACATGTCCCGACTAAAGTATCAGGATCATTTTACAAGTCCCGACTTAAGTATAAGGATCATTTGACATCTCACGACTCAAGTATCAGGTTAATTTGACATGTCCCGACTCAAAAATGAGGATCATTTGATTATGTTCCGACTCAAGTAACAGGATCACTTTACATGTCCCAACACAAGTTTCAGAACATTTGACATGTCCCGACACAAGTATCAGGATCATTTGACATGTCCCGACACAAGTATCAGGATCATTTGACATGTCCCGACTCAAGTATCAGAATCATTTGATTATGTTCAGACTCAAGTATCAGGATCATTTTACAAGTCCCGACTTAAGTATCAGGATCATTTGACATCTCACGACTCAAGTATCAGGATCGTTTGACATGTCCCAATTCAAAAATCAGGATCAATTGACTTGTCTCGACTCAAGTATCAGGATCATTTGACATGTCCCGAAACAAGTTTCAGGATCATTTGACATGTCCCGACTCAAGTATAAGGATCATTTGACATATCACGACTCAAGTATAAGGATCATTTTACATGTCCCAACTCAAAAATCAGGATCTTTTGATTATGTTCCGACTCAGGTATCAGGATTATTTGACATGTTCCGACTCAAGTATCAGGATCATTTGATTTTTTCCCGACTCAAGTATCGGGATCAGTTGACATGTCCCGACTCAAGTATCAGGATTAATTGACATGTCCCGACTCAAGTATCAGGATCATTTAACAAGTCCCGACTTAAGTATTAGGATCATTTGACATCTCACGACTCAAGTATCAGGTTAATTTGACATGTCCCGACTCAAAAATCAGGATCTTTTGATTATGTTCCGACTCAGGTATCAGGATTATTTGATTATGTTCTGACTCAAGTATCAGGATCATTTGACATGTCCCGACACAAGTATCAGGATCATTTGACATGTCCCGACTCAAGTATCAGAATCATTTGATTATGTTCAGACTCAAGTATCAAGATCATTTGACATGTCTCGACTCAAGTATCAGGATCATTTGATTTTGTCCCGACTCAATTTCGGGATCAGTTGACATCTCACGACTCAAGTATCAGGATCATTTGACATGTCCCGACTCAAGTATGAGGATCATTTGACATGTCCCGATTCAAGAATCAGGAACATTTGATTATGTTCCGACTCAAGTATCAGGATCATTTGACATCTCACGACTCAAGTATCAGGATCATTTGACATGTCCCGACTCAAGAATGAGGATCATTTGACATGTCCCGATTCAAGAATCAGGATCAATTGACTTGTCCCGACTCTAGTCTCAGGATCATTTGACATGTCCCGACACAAGTTTCAGGATCATTTGACATGTCCTGACTTATGTATCAAGATCATTTGACATGTCCCGACTTAAGAATCAGGATCATTCGACATGTCTTGACTCAAGTATCAGGATCATTTGATTTTGTCCCGACTCAAGTATCGGGATCAGTTGATATGTCCCGACTCAAGTATCAGGATTAATTGACATGTCCCGACTCAAGTATAAGGATCATTTGACAAGTCCCGACATAAGTATAAGGATCATTTGACATCTCACGACTCAAGTATCAGGTTAATTTGACATGTCCCGACTCAAAAATCAGGATCTTTTGATTATGTTCCGACTCAGGTATCAGGATTATTTGACATGTTCCGACTCAAGTATCAGGATCATTTGATTTTTTCCCGACTCAAGTATCGGGATCAGTTGACATGTCCCGACTCAAGTATCAGGATTAATTGACATGTCCCGACTCAAGTATCAGGATCATTTAACAAGTCCCGACTTAAGTATTAGGATCATTTGACATCTCACGACTCAAGTATCAGGTTAATTTGACATGTCCCGACTCAAAAATCAGGATCTTTTGATTATGTTCCGACTCAGGTATCAGGATTATTTGATTATGTTCTGACTCAAGTATCAGGATCATTTGACATGTCCCGACACAAGTATCAGGATCATTTGACATGTCCCGACTCAAGTATCAGAATCATTTGATTATGTTCAGACTCAAGTATCAAGATCATTTGACATGTCTCGACTCAAGTATCAGGATCATTTGATTTTGTCCCGACTCAATTTCGGGATCAGTTGACATCTCACGACTCAAGTATCAGGATCATTTGACATGTCCCGACTCAAGTATGAGGATCATTTGACATGTCCCGATTCAAGAATCAGGATCAATTGACTTGTCCCGACTCAAGTATCAGGATTAATTGACATGTCCCGACTCAAGTATCAGGATCATTTTACAAGTCCCGGATTAAGAATAAGGATCATTTGACATCTCACGACTCAAGTATCAGGTTAATTTGACATGTCCCGACTCAAAAATCAGGATCTTTTGACTATGTTCCGACTCAGGTATCAGGATTATTTGACATGTTCCGACTCAAGTATCAGGAACATTTGATTATGTTCCGACTCAAGTATCAGGATCATTTGACATCTCACGACTCAAGTATCAGGATCATTTGACATGTCCCGACTCAAGAATGAGGATCATTTGACATGTCCCGATTCAAGAATCAGGATCAATTGACTTGTCCCGACTCTAGTCTCAGGATCATTTGACATGTCCCGACACAAGTTTCAGGATCATTTGACATGTCCTGACTTATGTATCAAGATCATTTGACATGTCCCGACTTAAGAATCAGGATCATTCGACATGTCCCGACTCAAATATCAGGAACAGTTGATTATGTCCCGACTCAAGTATCAGGATCATTTGACATGTCCCGACTCAAGTATGAGGATAATTTGACATCTCACGACTCAAGTATTAGGATCATTTGACATGTCCCGACACAAGTTTCAGGATCATTTGACATGTCCTGACTTATGTATCAAGATCATTTGACATGTCCCGACTTAAGAATCAGGATCATTCGACATGTCTTGACTCAAGTATCAGGATCATTTGATTTTGTCCCGACTCAAGTATCGGGATCAGTTGATATGTCCCGACTCAAGTATCAGGATTAATTGACATGTCCCGACTCAAGTATAAGGATCATTTGACAAGTCCCGACATAAGTATAAGGATCATTTGACATCTCACGACTCAAGTATCAGGTTAATTTGACATGTCCCGACTCAAAAATCAGGATCTTTTGATTATGTTCCGACTCAGGTATCAGGATTATTTGACATGTTCCGACTCAAGTATCAGGATCATTTGATTTTTTCCCGACTCAAGTATCGGGATCAGTTGACATGTCCCGACTCAAGTATCAGGATTAATTGACATGTCCCGACTCAAGTATCAGGATCATTTAACAAGTCCCGACTTAAGTATTAGGATCATTTGACATCTCACGACTCAAGTATCAGGTTAATTTGACATGTCCCGACTCAAAAATCAGGATCTTTTGATTATGTTCCGACTCAGGTATCAGGATTATTTGATTATGTTCTGACTCAAGTATCAGGATCATTTGACATGTCCCGACACAAGTATCAGGATCATTTGACATGTCCCGACTCAAGTATCAGAATCATTTGATTATGTTCAGACTCAAGTATCAAGATCATTTGACATGTCTCGACTCAAGTATCAGGATCATTTGATTTTGTCCCGACTCAATTTCGGGATCAGTTGACATCTCACGACTCAAGTATCAGGATCATTTGACATGTCCCGACTCAAGTATGAGGATCATTTGACATGTCCCGATTCAAGAATCAGGATCAATTGACTTGTCCCGACTCAAGTATCAGGATTAATTGACATGTCCCGACTCAAGTATCAGGATCATTTTACAAGTCCCGGATTAAGAATAAGGATCATTTGACATCTCACGACTCAAGTATCAGGTTAATTTGACATGTCCCGACTCAAAAATCAGGATCTTTTGACTATGTTCCGACTCAGGTATCAGGATTATTTGACATGTTCCGACTCAAGTATCAGGAACATTTGATTATGTTCCGACTCAAGTATCAGGATCATTTGACATCTCACGACTCAAGTATCAGGATCATTTGACATGTCCCGACTCAAGAATGAGGATCATTTGACATGTCCCGATTCAAGAATCAGGATCAATTGACTTGTCCCGACTCTAGTCTCAGGATCATTTGACATGTCCCGACACAAGTTTCAGGATCATTTGACATGTCCTGACTTATGTATCAAGATCATTTGACATGTCCCGACTTAAGAATCAGGATCATTCGACATGTCCCGACTCAAATATCAGGAACAGTTGATTATGTCCCGACTCAAGTATCAGGATCATTTGACATGTCCCGACTCAAGTATGAGGATAATTTGACATCTCACGACTCAAGTATTAGGATCATTTGAAATGTCCCGATTCAAGAATCAGGATTATTTGACATGTTCCGACTCAAGTATCAGGATCATTTGATTATGTTCCGACTCAAGTATCAGGATCACTTGACATGTCCCAACACAAGTATCAGGATCATTTGACATGTCCCGACTCAAGTATCAGAATCATTTGATTATGTTCAGACTCAATTATCAGGATCATTTGACATGTCCCGACTCAAATATCAGGATCTTTTATTATGTTCCGTCTCAGGTATCAGGATTATTTGACATGTTCCGACTCAAGTATTAGGATCATTTGATTATGTTCCGAATCAAGTATCAGGATCATTTGACATCTCACGACTCAAGTATCAGGATCATTTGACATGTCCCGACTCAAGTATGAGGATCATTTGACATGTCCCGATTCAAGAATCAGGATCAATTGACTTGTCCCGACTCAAGTATCAGGATTAATTGACATGTCCCGACTCAAGTATCAGGATCATTTTACAAGTCCCGGATTAAGAATAAGGATCATTTGACATCTCACGACTCAAGTATCAGGTTAATTTGACATGTCCCGACTCAAAAATCAGGATCTTTTGATTATGTTCCGACTCAGGTATCAGGATTATTTGACATGTTCCGACTCAAGTATCAGGAACATTTGATTATGTTCCGACTCAAGTATCAGGATCATTTGACATCTCACGACTCAAGTATCAGGATCATTTGACATGTCCCGACTCAAGTATGAGGATCATTTGACATGTCCCGATTCAAGAATCAGGATCAATTGACTTGTCCTGACTCAAGTCTCAGGATCATTTGACATGTCCCGACACAAGTTTCAGGATCATTTGACATGTCCCGACTTATGTATCAGGATCATTTGACATGTCCCGACTTAAGAATCAGGATCATTCGACATGTCCCGACTCAAATATCAGGAACAGTTGATTATGTCCCGACTCAAGGATCAGGATCATTTGACATGTCCCGACTCAAATATCAGGATCTTTTGACTATGTTCCGACTCAGGTATCAGGATTATTTGACATGTTCCGACTCAAGTATCAGGATCATTTGACATCTCACGACTCAAGTATCAGGATCATTTGACATGTCCCGACTCAAGTATGAGGATCACTTGACATGTCCCGATTCAAGAATCAGGATCAATTGACTTGTCCCGACTCAAGTATCAGGATAATTTGACATGTCCCGACACAAGTTTCAGGATCATTTGACATGTTCTGACTCAAGTCTCAGGATCATTTGACATGTCCCGACACAAGTATAAGGATCATTTGACAACTCCCGACACAAGTATCAGGATCATTTGACATGTCCCGACTCAAGTATCAGAATCATTTGATTATGTTCAGACTCAAGTATCAGGATCATTTTACAAGTCCCGACTTAAGTATCAGGATCATTTGACATCTCAGGACTCAAGTATCAGGATCATTTGACATGTCCCGATTAAAGAATCAAGATCAATTGACTTGTCCCGACTCAAGTATCAGGATCATTTGACATGTCCCGACACAAGTTTCAGGATCATTTGACATGTCCCGACACAATTATCAGGATCATTTGACATGTCTCGACTCAAGTATCAGGAACATTTGATTATGTTCCGACTCAAGTATCAGGATCATTTGACATCACACGACTCAAGTATCAGGATCATTTGACATGTCCCGACTCAAGAATGAGGATCATTTGACATGTCCCGATTCAAGAATCAGGATCAATTGACTTGTCCCGACTCTAGTCTCAGGATCATTTGACATGTCCCGACACAAGTTTCAGGATCATTTGACATGTCCTGACTTATGTATCAAGATCATTTGACATGTCCCGACTTAAGAATCAGGATCATTCGACATGTCACGACTCAAGTATCAGGTTAATTTGACATGTCCCGACTCAAAAATCAGGATCTTTTGACTATGTTCCGACTCAGGTATCAGGATTATTTGACATGTTCCGACTCAAGTATCAGGATCATTTGACATCTCACGACTCAAGTATCACGATCATTTGACATGTCCCGACTCAAGAATGAGGATCATTTGACATGTCCCGATTCAAGAATCAGGATCAATTGACTTGTCCCGACTCTAGTCTCAGGATCATTTGACATGTCCCGACACAAGTTTCAGGATCATTTGACATGTCCTGACTTATGTATCAAGATCATTTGACATGTCCCGACTAAAGAATCAGGATCATTCGACATGTCCCGACTCAAATATCAGGAACAGTTGATTATGTCCCGACTCAAGTATGAGGATAATTTGACATCTCACGACTCAAGTATTAGGATCATTTGAAATGTCCCGATTCAAGAATCAGGATTATTTGACATGTTCCGACTCAAGTATCAGGATCATTTGATTATGTTCCGACTCAAGTATCAGGATCACTTGACATGTCCCAACACAAGTATCAGGATCATTTGACATGTCCCGACTCAAGTATCAGAATCATTTGATTATGTTCAGACTCAATTATCAGGATCATTTGACATGTCCCGACTCAAATATCAGGATCTTTGATTATGTTCCGACTCAGGTATCAGGATTATTTGACATGTTCCGACTCAAGTATTAGGATCATTTGATAATGTTCCGAATCAAGTATCAGGATCATTTGACATCTCACGACTCAAGTATCAGGATCATTTGACATGTCCCGACTCAAGTATGAGGATCATTTGACATGTCCCGATTCAAGAATCAGGATCAATTGACTTGTCCCGACTTAAGTATCAGGATTAATTGACATGTCCCGACTCAAGTATCAGGATCATTTTACAAGTCCCGGATTAAGAATAAGGATCATTTGACATCTCACGACTCAAGTATCAGGTTAATTTGACATGTCCCGACTCAAAAATCAGGATCTTTTGATTATGTTCCGACTCAGGTATCAGGATTATTTGACATGTTCCGACTCAAGTATCAGGAACATTTGATTATGTTCCGACTCAAGTATCAGGATCATTTGACATCTCACGACTCAAGTATCAGGATCATTTGACATGTCCCGACTCAAGTATGAGGATCATTTGACATGTCCCGATTCAAGAATCAGGATCAATTGACTTGTCCTGACTCAAGTCTCAGGATCATTTGACATGTCCCGACACAAGTTTCAGGATCATTTGACATGTCCCGACTTATGTATCAGGATCATTTGACATGTCCCGACTTAAGAATCAGGATCATTCGACATGTCCCGACTCAAATATCAGGAACAGTTGATTATGTCCCGACTCAAGTATCAGGATCATTTGACATGTCCCGACTCAAGTATGAGGATAATTTAACATCTCACGACTCAAGTATTAGGATCATTTGAAATGTCCCGATTCAAGAATCAGGATTATTTGACATGTTCCGACTCAAGTATCAGGATCATTTGATTATGTTCCGACTCAAGTATCAGGATCACTTGACATGTCCCAACACAAGTATCAGGATCATTTGACATGTCCCGACTCAAGTATCAGAATCATTTGATTATGTTCAGACTCAAGTATCAGGATCATTTGACATGTCCCGACTCAAGTATCAGGATCATTTGATTTTGTCTCGACTCAAGTATCGGGATCAGTTGACATGTCCCGACTCAAGAATCAGGATCATTTGACATGTCCCGACACAAGTATCAGGATCATTTTACAAGTCCCGACTTAAGTATAAGGATCATTTGACATCTCACGTCTCAAGTATCAGGTTAATTTGACATGTCCCGAATCAAAAATGAGGATCATTTGATTATGTCCCGACTCAAGTATCAGGATCATTTGACATGTCCCGACTCAAATATCAGGATCTTTTATTATGTTCCGACTCAGGTATCAGGATTATTTGACATGTTCCGACTCAAGTATTAGGATCATTTGATTATGTTCCGAATCAAGTATCAGGATCATTTGACATCTCACGACTCAAGTATCAGGATCATTTGACATGTCCCGACTCAAGTATGAGGATCATTTGACATGTCCCGATTCAAGAATCAGGATCAATTGACTTGTCCCGACTCAAGTATCAGGATAATTTGACATGTCCCGACACAAGTTTCAGGATCATTTGACATGTTCTGACTCAAGTCTCAGGATCATTTGACATGTCCCGACATAAGTATAAGGATCATTTGACATGTCCCGACACAAGTATCAGGATCATTTGACATGTCCCGACTCAAGTATCAGAATCATTTGATTATGTTCAGACTCAAGTATCAGGATCATTTTACAAGTCCCGACTTAAGTATCAGGATCATTTGACATCTCAGGACTCAAGTATCAGGATCATTTGACATGTCCCGATTAAAGAATCAAGATCAATTGACTTGTCCCGACTCAAGTATCAGGATCATTTGACATGTCCCGACACAAGTTTCAGGATCATTTAACATGTCCCGACACAAGTATCAGGATCATTTGACATGTCTCGACTCAAGTATCAGGATCATTTGATTTTGTCCCGAATCAAGTATCGGGATCAGTTGACATGTTCCGACTCAAGTATCAGGATTAATTGACATGTCCCGACTCAAGTATCAGAATCATTTTACAAGTCCCGACTTAAGTATAAGGATCATTTGACATCTCACGACTCAAGTATCAGGTTAATTTGACATGTCCCGACTCAAAAATCAGGATCTTTTGATTATGTTCCGACTCAGGTATCAGGATTATTTGACATGTTCCGAATCAAGCATTAGGATCCTTTGATTATGTTCCGACTCAAGTATCAGGATCATTTGACATCTCACGACTCAAGTATCAGGATCATTTGACATGTCCCGACTCAAGAATGAGGATCATTTGACATGTCCCGATTCAAAAATAACGATCAATTGACTGGTCCCGACTCAAGTATCAGGTTAATTTGACATGTCCCGACTCAAAAATCAGGATCTTTGGATTAAGTTCCGACTCAGGTATCAGGATTATTTGACATGTCCCGACTCAAGAATGAGGATCATTTGACATGTCCCGATTCAAAAATCACGATCAATTGACTGGTCCCGACTCAAGTATCAGGATCATTTGACATGTCCCGACACAAGTTTCAGGATCATTTGACATGTCCCGACTTAAGTATCAGGATCACTTGACATGTCTCAACATAAGTATCAGGATCATTTGACATGTCCCGACTTAAGTATCAGTATCATTTGACATCTCACGACTAGAGTATCAGGATCATTTGACATGTCCCGACACAAGTATCAGGATCATTTGACATGTCCCGACTCAAGTATCAGAATCATTTGATTATGTTCAGACTCAAGTATCAGGATCATTTGACATGTCCCGACTCAAGTATCAGGATCATTTTTCAAGTCCCGACTTAAGTATAAGGATCATTTGACATCTCACGACTTAAGTATCAGGTTAATTTGACATATCCCGACTCAAAAATGAGGATCATTTGATTATGTTCCGACTCAAGTATCAGGATCACTTTACATGTCCCAACACAAGTATCAGGAACATTTGACATGTCCCGACACAAGTATCAGGATCATTTGACATGTCCCGACACAAGTATAAGAATCATTTGATTATGTTCAGACTCAAGTATCAGGATCATTTGACATGTCTCGACTCAAGAATCAGGATCATTTGATTTTGTCCCGACTCATGTATCGGGATCAGTTGACATGTCCCGACTCAAGTATCAGGATCATTTGATTATGTTCCGACTCAAGTATCAGGATCATTTGACATCTCACGACTTAAGTATCAGGATCATTTGACATGTCTTGACTCAAGTATCAGGATCATTTGATTTTGTCCCGACTCAAGTAGGGGATCAGTTGATATGTCCCGACTGAAGTATCAGGATTAATTGACATGTCCCGACTCAAGTATAAGGATCATTTTACAAGTCCCGACTTAAGTATAAGGATCATTTGACATCTCACGACTCAAGTATCAGGTTAATTTGACATGTCCCGACTCAAAAATCAGGATCTTTTGATTATGTTCCGACTCAGGTATCAGGATTATTTGACATGTTCCGACTCATGTATCAGGATCATTTGATTTTTTCCCGACTCAAGTATCGGGATCAGTTGACATGTCGCGACTCAAGTATCAGGATTAATTGACATGTCCCGACTCAAGTATCAGGATCATTTAACAAGTCCCGACTTAAGTATTAGGATCATTTGACATCTCACGACTCAAGTATCAGGTTAATTTGACATGTCCCTACTCAAAAATCAGGATCTTTTGATTATGTTCCGACTCAGTTATCAGGATTATTTGACATGTTCCGACTCAAGTATCAGGATCATTTGATTATGTTCCGACTCAAGTATCAGGATCATTTGACATCTCACGACTCAAGTATCAGGATCATTTGACATGTCCCGACTTAAGTATCAGAATCATTCGACATGTCCCGACTCAAATATCAGGAACAGTTGATTATGTCCCGACTCAAGTATCAGGATCATTTGACATGTCCCGACTCACGTATAAGAATCATTTGACATCTCACGACTCAAGTATTAGGATCATTTGACATGTCCCGACTCAAAAATCAGGATCTTTTGATTATGTTCCGACTTAGGTTTCAGGATTATTTGACATGTCCCGACTCAAATATCAGGAACAGTTGATTATTTCCAGACTCAAGTCTCAGGATCATATGACATGTCCCGACACAAGTATCAGGATCATTTCACATGTCCCGACACAAGTATCAGGATCATTTGACATGTCCCGACTCAAGTATCAGGATCATTATATTTTGTCTCTACTCAAGTATCGGGATCAGTTGACATGTCCCGACTCAAGTATCAGGATCATTTGACATGTCCCGACTCAAGTATCAGGATCATTTTACAAGTCCCGACTTAAGTATAAGGATCATTTGACATCTCACGACTCAAGTATCATGTTAATTTGACATGTCCCGACTCAAAAATGAGGATCATTTGATTATGTTCCGACTCAAGTAACAGGATCACTTTACATGTCCCAACACAAGTTTCAGAACATTTGACATGTCCCGACACAAGTATCAGGATCATTTGACATGTCCCGACACAAGTATCAGGATCATTTGACATGTCCCGACTCATGTTCAGAATCATTTGATTATGTTCAGACTCAAGTATCAGGATCATTTTACAAGTCCCGACTTAAGTATCAGGATCATTTGACATCTCACGACTCAAGTATCAGGATCGTTTGACATGTCCCGATTCAAAAATCAGGATCAATTGACTAGTCCCGACTCAAGTATCAGAATCATTTGACATGTCCCGAAACAAGTTTCAGGATCATTTGACATGTCCCGACTCAAGTATAAGGATCATTTGACATATCACGACTCAAGTATTAGGATCATTTGACATGTCCCGACTCAAAAATCAGGATCTTTTGATTATGTTCCGACTCAGGTATCAGGATTATTTGACATGTTCCGACTCATGTATCAGGATCATTTGATTTTTTCCCGACTCAAGTATCGGGATCAGTTGACATGTCCCGACTCAAGTATCAGGATTAATTGACATGTCCCGACTCAAGTATCAGGATCATTTAACAAGTCCCGACTTAAGTATAAGGATCATTTGACATCTAACGACTCAAGTATCAGGTTAATTTGACATGTCCCGACTCAAAAATCAGGATCTTTTGATTATGTTCCGACTCAGGTATCAGGATTATTTGACATGTTCCGACTCATGTATCAGGATCATTTGATTTTTTCCCGACTCAAGTATCGGGATCAGTTGACATGTCCCGACTCAAGTATCAGGATTAATTGACATGTCCCGACTCAAGTATCAGGATCATTTAACAAGTCCCGACTTAAGTATTAGGATCATTTGACATCTCACGACTCAAGTATCAGGTTAATTTGACATGTCCCTACTCAAAAATCAGGATCTTTTGATTATGTTCCGACTCAGTTATCAGGATTATTTGACATGTTCCGACTCAAGTATCAGGATCATTTGATTATGTTCCGACTCAAGTATCAGGATCATTTGACATCTCACGACTCAAGTATCAGGATCATTTGACATGTCCCGACTTAAGTATCAGAATCATTCGACATGTCCCGACTCAAATATCAGGAACAGTTGATTATGTCCCGACTCAAGTATCAGGATCATTTGACATGTCCCGACTCACGTATAAGAATCATTTGACATCTCACGACTCAAGTATTAGGATCATTTGACATGTCCCGACTCAAAAATCAGGATCTTTTGATTATGTTCCGACTCAGGTTTCAGGATTATTTGACATGTCCCGACTCAAATATCAGGAACAGTTGATTATTTCCAGACTCAAGTCTCAGGATCATATGACATGTCCCGACACAAGTATCAGGATCATTTCACATGTCCCGACACAAGTATCAGGATCATTTGACATGTCCCGACTCAAGTATCAGGATCATTATATTTTGTCTCGACTCAAGTATCGGGATCAGTTGACATGTCCCGACTCAAGTATCAGGATCATTTGACATGTCCCGACTCAAGTATCAGGATCATTTTACAAGTCCCGACTTAAGTATAAGGATCATTTGACATCTCACGACTCAAGTATCATGTTAATTTGACATGTCCCGACTCAAAAATGAGGATCATTTGATTATGTTCCGACTCAAGTAACAGGATCACTTTACATGTCCCAACACAAGTTTCAGAACATTTGACATGTCCCGACACAAGTATCAGGATCATTTGACATGTCCCGACACAAGTATCAGGATCATTTGACATGTCCCGACTCATGTTCAGAATCATTTGATTATGTTCAGACTCAAGTATCAGGATCATTTTACAAGTCCCGACTTAAGTATCAGGATCATTTGACATCTCACGACTCAAGTATCAGGATCGTTTGACATGTCCCGATTCAAAAATCAGGATCAATTGACTAGTCCCGACTCAAGTATCAGAATCATTTGACATGTCCCGAAACAAGTTTCAGGATCATTTGACATGTCCCGACTCAAGTATAAGGATCATTTGACATATCACGACTCAAGTATTAGGATCATTTAACATGTCCCGACTCAAAAATCAGGATCTTTTGATTATGTTCCGACTCAGGTATCAGGATTATTTGACATGTCCCGACTCAAATATCAGGAACAGTTGATTATTTCCCGACTCAAGTCTCAGGATCATTTGACATGTCCCGACACAAGTTTATTTATTTTTTATTTTTATTAATATCAATAGCAAAATTTGTACATTATGTAGGTTTAAAGTATAATATAAGTATATTTTTTGTATTTTTTTCACAGTCCTCCTCACTAGGGTTTCCTGTTCTGAGGCGGCCTGTAGTTTTTCTTAAATTTTTGTATTTAGTTTTGAATTGTCTTTACATTGTCTTCATAATGTTTGTAAGTTGATTATTACTTTGATCTCTAAGCCATGTTTTGACTTTTGTTTTAAATATACTCATTTCGTTTATTTTTTTGGTTTCATTTGGTAGAGCATTGAACAATTTTATAGCATGGAATTTATTATTTCTCTGTCCAAAGGATGTGTTCAAACTGGGAGTAATCAGGATATTTTCGCTTTTTGCCCTGGTTGTGTATTTATGTTGGGCAGTGGAGTATTCGGATATGTTTTTTTTCAGTTTAAATAAAATATTTTTTGAATATAGTTTCTGTACATTGTAAACATTGAAGTTTTTGAATATTTCTTCTGTCGGAGTTCTAAGCGGAACTTTCAGTATAGTCTTTAATACTCCTTTTTGTGCTATATTGAGCCGCTCTGTGTGAGTGCTCAAGGCAGACCCCCATCCAGTTATTCCGTACTCTATTTGTGATTGACACAAAGCATAGTATACTTTTTTAATATCGTTTATATTGAGGATATTGCGAATGTTTCTAAAGAAGTATATGTACCTGGTTAGTTTTTTTGTAATTACATCTATATGTGAGTTCCAACGGAGATTATCATCAATTTCAATTCCAAGATATTTGATGCTTTTGGAGTGTGCTATAGTGGGACAGAGGCATGATAAGCCTTGATTTTTTTGATAAATTCCTTGGCATGAATGTAATTTGAGATTAAGGTCCTCTGACGGCTGCCCTCTGGCTGTTTTAGAAAATGTCAGATATTTTGTTTTATTGACATTAAGCGTCAGGGAGTTTCTTTTAAGCCAGTTTTGCAGGAGACCAAGTCCGTGTTCAGCTTCTTTGTAGGTATTTATCCAATCTTTTTCTTTAAATAAAATTACTGTGTCATCAGCAAAACTAATGATTTTTCCTCTTGTTTCTAGGTTACAGATATCATTAATGTATATTAAAAATAATATCGGACCTAGTACGCTTCCTTGTGGTACTCCATGGTTGATAAGAAGAGGTTTGCTTTTTCTCTTGTTAATTTGGACGCTCTGTGTACGCTCCGTCATATAGCTTTTTAGTAAGTTTAGTGTTGTACATGACATACCAATTTTTGAAAGTTTTGAAAAAAGTATTTTGTGATCTATTGTGTCAAAAGCCTTTTGTAAGTCTATGAAGATTGCCAAAGTTTTTTCTCCACTGTCTAAACTTTTAGTGATCATATCGGTAATTTTTTCTATGGCGTCACTAGTACTTAAGTTCTCTCTAAATCCATACTGAGTTTTTGATAATTTTTTATTGTCTTCTAAGTAGGATAAGAGTTGTTTTTTTAGTATTCTTTCCAATATTTTTGAAAATGCATTTAGTAGGCTTATTGGTCGGTAATTGTTTATGTCATTTTTACATCCTTGTTTAAATATTGGTATAACAATCGCTTTTTTGAGGGCTGTAGGGAATATGCTATTCGTTATAGACATGTTGACTAAGTATGTAAGTGGTTCGATAAGTTCTTTACAGAGATATTTTATTGCGTTGGTTGAGATTGTGTCCTCCCCCGAAGAAATATTTGATTTTAAAGAAGAAATTGTGTTTTTGATATCGTCAGCTGTAATTTGTTTAAAATTGAGCTGATTTCCTTGCTCAGGTGGTTCGTTTATTTGTACATCTTCATTACATTTTGTAACTTGCTTTGCTAGATTTGATCCTATATTTATGAAAAAATTATTGACGTATTCAAGTATTTGGTCAGGATTATCAGCGTATGTCCTGGGAACATTGTTTATATTCAGCACGTCAATTGATGTAACGTTGGCAGATTTAGAACTGGTTATTTCATTTATTATTTGCCACATTTTCCTGGGATTTTGTTTACAATCTACAATTTTTTTCTTATAGTAGGTTTCTTTTGTACACATAATAACTTTTTTGCAAATGTTTCTGTATCTTTTGTAGTATCTTAACATGTGTATATCGTATGGAATTTTTTTAAGTTTCTTGTGTAACTCGTATCTTTTTCTTATGCAGTTTATAACATTCTGTGTAATCCATGGTTTAATATGTACATTTTTGTGTGAGATTTTCTTAGTAATTTTTGTGGTATTAGATAGTATATTATTCTGAAGAAGTTCTATGAAATAATTCCATGCATCATTTGTATTGTTCATACTTTGCAGTTTTTTCCAATCGGTACATTGTAGATTATGTTTAATGATATTCCAGTTGATTTCTGTTTTTTCTGTTGTTAATGGTTTTTTCTTCATTTTATTTGACTTGTTTATTTTTATTGAAAGCATAGTTGTATAATGATCGGTTATAGTTGAATTAAATACAACAGTTTGAGTAATGTCTTTTGTTTTACTCATTATATGGTCTATGCAACTTTCACTGTTGTCCACTTTTCGAGTAGGAACATTTATTAAGCTTTCCAGTCCATGGGATGCTAGCATCTGCAGATATTGAATTCGCTTAGGGTGTCCATTTTCTAAAATATTTATATTTACATCTCCAATAATAAATATGTTTTTCGTTTCTTTAAGAAGGCAGAGTTCCTCGTCTACGGATTTAAGGAATGGGTCGATGTTTTTTGTTGAGGGCGATCGATAGATTGCTAATATAGCTTTTTCTTTACTGATTTTAATTTTTAAACAATTGGCATTTGTGATAATAATTTCTTCAACTTCGGCTTTTATTTCGTTTTTAATGTATATAATTACACCATCGTTTTGTTTTTTGTTATTCAAACTTGAGTAGGTTGTATATCCAGCAATTTCCAATTTCATGTATTTATGATTTATCCAACATTCAGTAAGTATTATTATTTGAAAATTAACTTTTAAATATTTCAATAAAATTTGCAATTCATCAAAATTTTTTCTTATGCTTCTTATGTTTTTGTGTAGTATATTGAAAGAGTTGTTATTTAAATTCGATAGATCACTTGGTTCCGAGGTTAATATAATGTCAGCCATTTTTATCTTTTTTTCGTAATCGTTTTTGTGCCCTTTTGTTATACAATATTTTTTATATCATCTACATGTTTTATATAAATTATTTTTTCGGTTGGCATTCTTCGCGTCATTATTTTTCCATCTTTGAACCAAACGTAGGAGTACATTTTTTCATTGGCAGATTTTTTCGTTTTCCAGAGCAGTTCCCTTTGATATGGGCTCAATTCCTCTGCAATATAGATTGGTTCGGTGGAGATATCTTTTATAGCTGCATAATTAATATTTTTCCTTTTAGAAAGAAGATTGTCTCTTGTCTTTTTTTCCGCAAATTCCACTAGCAGTTTCGGTGGCGCATTGTTCCTTCTATCATGTGTCCTTTTTATATCAATTATATCATTGTGCTGGATTTCCATTCCTGCCGCCGCCGCAACTCTTTTTACTATCTCCATCTGCTGCTCTCCATTTTTTTGAGGAATGCCCGCTATTTCTAAGAAATTAGACCGAGATTTGTATTCGAGGTCTGAAATTTTTATTTCAAGTTGTTTAATAATGATATTCTTTTCCTGGTGTTCCTTTTTTATGTTTTCAAAATCATTTTCAATTTTTTTATTTTGTAGAATTGTTATTTCTAGTTTTTTTATTAGATCATCGTACTGACTACTCATAAAATCAATGCTTTTTTGAGTGTCCTGGGTTTGTTTTTCAATTTTTGATATAATTTCTTTTTTCATGGATTCAAATTTTTTTTCAATAATCTGTATAATTTTATCAATGTTAAATTTTTCTTCGGTTTCCGTTATAACTCCCTTTCCTCTTGTATTTGCCATTTTCTATTTCTTTTTTTTTTTTTTTTTGGTTTATTAATTATATTTTTATTAATGTTGGAACAAAAATGCCCCTAAGTATATATTAATTTATGTAAATTGTCTATGGCGAAATAGATTTGTATTGTCTATGGTTATTGTATGTTTTCACCAAAGTTGATTTTGGGTCACAATGACAATACTCTTTTTGCACTTCAATTTACAAATGATTAATTTCACTGCCACCGTCACAAATACTGCCACTTTGTCTAGCGTATCACTATATATTGTTTTTTTAAGCGGGTTATGTTATTAGGTTGTTTTAATGACACTATATTGATATTATTTACGGTGCTGTCAAAAACGGCTATTGAGTCAAATCATAGACAAATTGTTACTGAAGTATCTGAAGTATCAGGATCATTTGACATGTCCCGACACAAGTATCAGGATCATTTGACATGTCCCGACTCAAGTATCAGAATCAATTTATTATGTTCAGACTCAAGTATCAGGATCATTTTACAAGTCCCGACTTTAGTATCAGGATCATTTGACATCTCACGACTCAAGTATCAGGATCATTTGACATGTCCCGAATACAGAATCAGGATCAATTGACTTGTCCCGACTCAAGTATCAGGATCATTTGACATGTCCCGACACAAGTTTCAGGATCATTTGACATGTCCCGACACAAGTATCAGGATCATTTGACATGTCTCGACTCAAGTATCAGGATCATTTGATTTTGTCCCGACTCAAGTATCGGGATCAGTTGACATGTCCCGACTCAAGTATCAGGATTAATTGACATGTCCCGACTCAAGTATCAGGATCATTTAACAAGTCCCGACTTAAGTATTAGGATCATTTGACATCTCACGACTCAAGTATCAGGTTAATTTGACATGTCCCGACTCAAAAATCAGGATCTTTTGATTATGTTCCGACTCAGGTATCAGGATTATTTGACATGTTCCGACTCAAGTATCAGGATCATTTGATTATGTTCCGACTCAAGTATCAGGATCATTTGACATCTCACGACTCAAGTATCAGGATCATTTGACATGTCCCGACTTAAGTATCAGAATCATTCGACATGTCCCGACTCAAATATCAGGAACAGTTGATTATGTCCCGACTCAAGTATCAGGATCATTTGACATGTCCCGACTCACGTATAAGAATCATTTGACATCTCACGACTCAAGTATTAGGATCATTTGACATGTCCCGACTCAAAAATCAGGATCTTTTGATTATGTTCCGACTCAGGTTTCAGGATTATTTGACATGTCCCGACTCAAATATCAGGAACAGTTGATTATTTCCCGACTCAAGTCTCAGGATCATATGACATGTCCCGACACAAGTATCAGGATCATTTCACATGTCCCGACACAAGTATCAGGATCATTTGACATGTCCCGACTCAAGTATCAGGATCATTATATTTTGTCTCGACTCAAGTATCGGGATCAGTTGACATGTCCCGACTCAAGTATCAGGATCATTTGACATGTCCCGACTCAAGTATCAGGATCATTTTACAAGTCCCGACTTAAGTATAAGGATCATTTGACATCTCACGACTCAAGTATCATGTTAATTTGACATGTCCCGACTCAAAAATGAGGATCATTTGATTATGTTCCGACTCAAGTAACAGGATCACTTTACATGTCCCAACACAAGTTTCAGAACATTTGACATGTCCCGACACAAGTATCAGGATCATTTGACATGTCCCGACACAAGTATCAGGATCATTTGACATGTCCCGACTCAAGTATCAGAATCATTTGATTATGTTCAGACTCAAGTATCAGGATCATTTTACAAGTCCCGACTTAAGTATCAGGATCATTTGACATCTCACGACTCAAGTATCAGGATCGTTTGACATGTCCCGATTCAAAAATCAGGATCAATTGACTAGTCCCGACTCAAGTATCAGAATCATTTGACATGTCCCGAAACAAGTTTCAGGATCATTTGACATGTCCCGACTCAAGTATAAGGATCATTTGACATATCACGACTCAAGTATTAGGATCATTTGACATGTCCCGACTCAAAAATCAGGATCTTTTGATTATGTTCCGACTCAGGTATCAGGATTATTTGACATGTCCCGACTCAAATATCAGGAACAGTTGATTATTTCCCGACTCAAGTCTCAGGATCATTTGACATGTCCCGACACAAGTATCAGGATCATTTGACATGTCCCGACACAAGTATCAGGATCATTTGACATGTCCCGACTCAAGTATCAGAATCAATTTATTATGTTCAGACTCAAGTATCAGGATCATTTTACAAGTCCCGACTTTAGTATCAGGATCATTTGACATCTCACGACTCAAGTATCAGGATCATTTGATTTTTTCCCGACTCAAGTATCGGGATCAGTTGACATGTCCCGACTCAAGTATCAGGATTAATTGACATGTCCCGACTCAAGTATCAGGATCATTTAACAAGTCCCGACTTAAGTATAAGGATCATTTGACATCTAACGACTCAAGTATCAGGTTAATTTGACATGTCCCGACTCAAAAATCAGGATCTTTTGATTATGTTCCGACTCAGGTATCAGGATTATTTGACATGTTCCGACTCATGTATCAGGATCATTTGATTTTTTCCCGACTCAAGTATCGGGATCAGTTGACATGTCCCGACTCAAGTATCAGGATTAATTGACATGTCCCGACTCAAGTATCAGGATCATTTAACAAGTCCCGACTTAAGTATTAGGATCATTTGACATCTCACGACTCAAGTATCAGGTTAATTTGACATGTCCCTACTCAAAAATCAGGATCTTTTGATTATGTTCCGACTCAGTTATCAGGATTATTTGACATGTTCCGACTCAAGTATCAGGATCATTTGATTATGTTCCGACTCAAGTATCAGGATCATTTGACATCTCACGACTCAAGTATCAGGATCATTTGACATGTCCCGACTTAAGTATCAGAATCATTCGACATGTCCCGACTCAAATATCAGGAACAGTTGATTATGTCCCGACTCAAGTATCAGGATCATTTGACATGTCCCGACTCACGTATAAGAATCATTTGACATCTCACGACTCAAGTATTAGGATCATTTGACATGTCCCGACTCAAAAATCAGGATCTTTTGATTATGTTCCGACTCAGGTTTCAGGATTATTTGACATGTCCCGACTCAAATATCAGGAACAGTTGATTATTTCCAGACTCAAGTCTCAGGATCATATGACATGTCCCGACACAAGTATCAGGATCATTTCACATGTCCCGACACAAGTATCAGGATCATTTGACATGTCCCGACTCAAGTATCAGGATCATTATATTTTGTCTCGACTCAAGTATCGGGATCAGTTGACATGTCCCGACTCAAGTATCAGGATCATTTGACATGTCCCGACTCAAGTATCAGGATCATTTTACAAGTCCCGACTTAAGTATAAGGATCATTTGACATCTCACGACTCAAGTATCATGTTAATTTGACATGTCCCGACTCAAAAATGAGGATCATTTGATTATGTTCCGACTCAAGTAACAGGATCACTTTACATGTCCCAACACAAGTTTCAGAACATTTGACATGTCCCGACACAAGTATCAGGATCATTTGACATGTCCCGACACAAGTATCAGGATCATTTGACATGTCCCGACTCATGTTCAGAATCATTTGATTATGTTCAGACTCAAGTATCAGGATCATTTTACAAGTCCCGACTTAAGTATCAGGATCATTTGACATCTCACGACTCAAGTATCAGGATCGTTTGACATGTCCCGATTCAAAAATCAGGATCAATTGACTAGTCCCGACTCAAGTATCAGAATCATTTGACATGTCCCGAAACAAGTTTCAGGATCATTTGACATGTCCCGACTCAAGTATAAGGATCATTTGACATATCACGACTCAAGTATTAGGATCATTTGACATGTCCCGACTCAAAAATTAGGATCTTTTGATTATGTTCCGACTCAGGTATCAGGATTATTTGACATGTCCCGACTCAAATATCAGGAACAGTTGATTATTTCCCGACTCAAGTCTCAGGATCATTTGACATGTCCCGACACAAGTATCAGGATCATTTGACATGTCCCGACACAAGTATCAGGATCATTTGACATGTCCCGACTCAAGTATCAGAATCAATTTATTATGTTCAGACTCAAGTATCAGGATCATTTTACAAGTCCCGACTTTAGTATCAGGATCATTTGACATCTCACGACTCAAGTATCAGGATCATTTGATTATGTTCCGACTCAAGTATCAGGATCATTTGACATCTCACGACTCAAGTATCAGGATCATTTGACATGTCCCGACTTAAGTATCAGAATCATTCGACATGTCCCGACTCAAATATCAGGAACAGTTGATTATGTCCCGACTCAAGTATCAGGATCATTTGACATGTCCCGACTCACGTATAAGAATCATTTGACATCTCACGACTCAAGTATTAGGATCATTTGACATGTCCCGACTCAAAAATCAGGATCTTTTGATTATGTTCCGACTCAGGTTTCAGGATTATTTGACATGTCCCGACTCAAATATCAGGAACAGTTGATTATTTCCAGACTCAAGTCTCAGGATCATATGACATGTCCCGACACAAGTATCAGGATCATTTCACATGTCCCGACACAAGTATCAGGATCATTTGACATGTCCCGACTCAAGTATCAGGATCATTATATTTTGTCTCGACTCAAGTATCGGGATCAGTTGACATGTCCCGACTCAAGTATCAGGATCATTTGACATGTCCCGACTCAAGTATCAGGATCATTTTACAAGTCCCGACTTAAGTATAAGGATCATTTGACATCTCACGACTCAAGTATCATGTTAATTTGACATGTCCCGACTCAAAAATGAGGATCATTTGATTATGTTCCGACTCAAGTAACAGGATCACTTTACATGTCCCAACACAAGTTTCAGAACATTTGACATGTCCCGACACAAGTATCAGGATCATTTGACATGTCCCGACACAAGTATCAGGATCATTTGACATGTCCCGACTCAAGTATCAGAATCATTTGATTATGTTCAGACTCAAGTATCAGGATCATTTTACAAGTCCCGACTTAAGTATCAGGATCATTTGACATCTCACGACTCAAGTATCAGGATCGTTTGACATGTCCCGATTCAAAAATCAGGATCAATTGACTAGTCCCGACTCAAGTATCAGAATCATTTGACATGTCCCGAAACAAGTTTCAGGATCATTTGACATGTCCCGACTCAAGTATAAGGATCATTTGACATATCACGACTCAAGTATTAGGATCATTTGACATGTCCCGACTCAAAAATCAGGATCTTTTGATTATGTTCCGACTCAGGTATCAGGATTATTTGACATGTCCCGACTCAAATATCAGGAACAGTTGATTATTTCCCGACTCAAGTCTCAGGATCATTTGACATGTCCCGACACAAGTATCAGGATCATTTGACATGTCCCGACACAAGTATCAGGATCATTTGACATGTCCCGACTCAAGTATCAGAATCAATTTATTATGTTCAGACTCAAGTATCAGGATCATTTTACAAGTCCCGACTTTAGTATCAGGATCATTTGACATCTCACGACTCAAGTATCAGGATCATTTGACATGTCCCGAATACAGAATCAGGATCAATTGACTTGTCCCGACTCAAGTATCAGGATCATTTGACATGTCCCGACACAAGTTTCAGGATCATTTGACATGTCCCGACACAAGTATCAGGATCATTTGACATGTCTCGACTCAAGTATCAGGATAATTTGATTTTGTCCCGACTCAAGTATCGGGATCAGTTGACATGTCCCGACTCAAATATCAGGATTAATTGACATTTCCCGACTCAAATATCAGGATCATTTTTTAAGTCCCGACTTATGTATAAGGATCATTTGAACTCACGACTCGAGTATCAGGTTAATTGGACATGTCCCGACTCAAAAATCAGGATCTTTTGATTTTGTTCCGAATCAGGTATCAGGATTATTTGACATGTTCCGACTCAAGTATCAGGATCATTTGATTATGTTCCGACTCAAGTATCAGGATCATTTGACATCTCACGACTCAAGCATAAGGATCATTTGACATGTCTCGACTCAAGTATCAGGATCATTATTTATTTTGTCCCGACTCAAGTATCGGGATCAGTTGACATGTCCCAACTCAAGTATCAGGATTAATTGACATGTCCCGACTCAAGTATCAGCATCATTTTACATGTCCCGACACAAGTTTCAGGATCATTTGACATGTCCCGACTTAAGTATCAGGATCAATTGACATGTCTCAACATAAGTATCAGGATCATTTGACATGTCCCGGCTTAAGTATCAGTATCATTTGACATCTCACGACTAGAGTATCAGGATCATTTGACATGTCCCGACTTAAGTATCAAGATCATTCGACATGTCCCGACTCAAATATCAGGAACAGTTGATTATGTCCCGACTCAAGTATCAGGATCATTTGACATGTCCCGACTCAAGTATGAGGATAATTTGACATCTCACGACTCAAGTATTAGGATCATTTGACATGTCCCAACTCAAAAATCAGGATCTTTTGATTATGTTCCGACTCAGGTATCAGGATTATTTGACATGTTCCGAATCAAGTATCAGGATCATTTGATTATGTTCTGACTCAAGTATCAGGATCACTTGACATGTCCCAACACAAGTATCAGGATCATTTGACATATCCCGACACAAGTCTCAGGATCATTATATTTTGTCTCGACTCAAGTATCGGGATCAGTTGACATGTCCCGACTCAAGTATCAGGATCATTTGACATGTCCCGACTCAAGTATCAGGATCATTTTACAAGTCCCGACTTAAGTATAAGGATCATTTGACATCTCACGTCTCAAGTATCATGTTAATTTGACATGTCCCGACTCAAAAATGAGGATCATTTGATTATGTTCCGACTCAAGTAACAGGATCACTTTACATGTCCCAACACAAGTTTCAGAACATTTGACATGTCCCGACATAAGTATCAGGATCATTTGACATGTCCCGACACAAGTATCAGGATCATTTGACATGTCCCGACTCATGTTCAGAATCATTTGATTATGTTCAGACTCAAGTATCAGGATCATTTTACAAGTCCCGACTTAAGTATCAGGATCATTTGACATCTCACGACTCAAGTATCAGGATCGTTTGACATGTCCCGATTCAAAAATCAGGATCAATTGACTAGTCCCGACTCAAGTATCAGAATCATTTGACATGTCCCGAAACAAGTTTCAGGATCATTTGACATGTCCCGACTCAAGTATAAGGATCATTTGACATATCACGACTCAAGTATTAGGATCATTTGACATGTCCCGACTCAAAAATCAGGATCTTTTGATTATGTTCCGACTCAGGTATCAGGATTATTTGACATGTCCCGACTCAAATATCAGGAACAGTTGATTATTTCCCGACTCAAGTCTCAGGATCATTTGACATGTCCCGACACAAGTATCAGGATCATTTGACATGTCCCGACACAAGTATCAGGATCATTTGACATGTCCCGACTCAAGTATCAGAATCAATTTATTATGTTCAGACTCAAGTATCAGGATCATTTTACAAGTCCCGACTTTAGTATCAGGATCATTTGACATCTCACGACTCAAGTATCAGGATCATTTGACATGTCCCGAATACAGAATCAGGATCAATTGACTTGTCCCGACTCAAGTATCAGGATCATTTGACATGTCCCGACACAAGTTTCAGGATCATTTGACATGTCCCGACACAAGTATCAGGATCATTTGACATGTCTCGACTCAAGTATCAGGATCATTTGATTTTGTCCCGACTCAAGTATCGGGATCAGTTGACATGTCCCGACTCAAGTATCAGGATTAATTGACATGTCCCGACTCAAGTATCAGGATCATTTAACAAGTCCCGACTTAAGTATTAGGATCATTTGACATCTCACGACTCAAGTATCAGGTTAATTTGACATGTCCCGACTCAAAAATCAGGATCTTTTGATTATGTTCCGACTCAGGTATCAGGATTATTTGACATGTTCCGACTCAAGTATCAGGATCATTTGATTATGTTCCGACTCAAGTATCAGGATCATTTGACATCTCACGACTCAAGTATCAGGATCATTTGACATGTCCCGACTTAAGTATCAGAATCATTCGACATGTCCCGACTCAAATATCAGGAACAGTTGATTATGTCCCGACTCAAGTATCAGGATCATTTGACATGTCCCGACTCACGTATAAGAATCATTTGACATCTCACGACTCAAGTATTAGGATCATTTGACATGTCCCGACTCAAAAATCAGGATCTTTTGATTATGTTCCGACTCAGGTTTCAGGATTATTTGACATGTCCCGACTCAAATATCAGGAACAGTTGATTATTTCCCGACTCAAGTCTCAGGATCATATGACATGTCCCGACACAAGTATCAGGATCATTTCACATGTCCCGACACAAGTATCAGGATCATTTGACATGTCCCGACTCAAGTATCAGGATCATTATATTTTGTCTCGACTCAAGTATCGGGATCAGTTGACATGTCCCGACTCAAGTATCAGGATCATTTGACATGTCCCGACTCAAGTATCAGGATCATTTTACAAGTCCCGACTTAAGTATAAGGATCATTTGACATCTCACGACTCAAGTATCATGTTAATTTGACATGTCCCGACTCAAAAATGAGGATCATTTGATTATGTTCCGACTCAAGTAACAGGATCACTTTACATGTCCCAACACAAGTTTCAGAACATTTGACATGTCCCGACACAAGTATCAGGATCATTTGACATGTCCCGACACAAGTATCAGGATCATTTGACATGTCCCGACTCAAGTATCAGAATCATTTGATTATGTTCAGACTCAAGTATCAGGATCATTTTACAAGTCCCGACTTAAGTATCAGGATCATTTGACATCTCACGACTCAAGTATCAGGATCGTTTGACATGTCCCGATTCAAAAATCAGGATCAATTGACTAGTCCCGACTCAAGTATCAGAATCATTTGACATGTCCCGAAACAAGTTTCAGGATCATTTGACATGTCCCGACTCAAGTATAAGGATCATTTGACATATCACGACTCAAGTATTAGGATCATTTGACATGTCCCGACTCAAAAATCAGGATCTTTTGATTATGTTCCGACTCAGGTATCAGGATTATTTGACATGTCCCGACTCAAATATCAGGAACAGTTGATTATTTCCCGACTCAAGTCTCAGGATCATTTGACATGTCCCGACACAAGTATCAGGATCATTTGACATGTCCCGACACAAGTATCAGGATCATTTGACATGTCCCGACTCAAGTATCAGAATCAATTTATTATGTTCAGACTCAAGTATCAGGATCATTTTACAAGTCCCGACTTTAGTATCAGGATCATTTGACATCTCACGACTCAAGTATCAGGATCATTTGACATGTCCCGAATACAGAATCAGGATCAATTGACTTGTCCCGACTCAAGTATCAGGATCATTTGACATGTCCCGACACAAGTTTCAGGATCATTTGACATGTCCCGACACAAGTATCAGGATCATTTGACATGTCTCGACTCAAGTATCAGGATCATTTGATTTTGTCCCGACTCAAGTATCGGGATCAGTTGACATGTCCCGACTCAAATATCAGGATTAATTGACATTTCCCGACTCAAATATCAGGATCATTTTTTAAGTCCCGACTTATGTATAAGGATCATTTGAACTCACGACTCGAGTATCAGGTTAATTGGACATGTCCCGACTCAAAAATCAGGATCTTTTGATTTTGTTCCGAATCAGGTATCAGGATTATTTGACATGTTCCGACTCAAGTATCAGGATCATTTGATTATGTTCCGACTCAAGTATCAGGATCATTTGACATCTCACGACTCAAGCATAAGGATCATTTGACATGTCTCGACTCAAGTATCAGGATCATTATTTATTTTGTCCCGACTCAAGTATCGGGATCAGTTGACATGTCCCAACTCAAGTATCAGGATTAATTGACATGTCCCGACTCAAGTATCAGCATCATTTTACATGTCCCGACACAAGTTTCAGGATCATTTGACATGTCCCGACTTAAGTATCAGGATCAATTGACATGTCTCAACATAAGTATCAGGATCATTTGACATGTCCCGACTTAAGTATCAGTATCATTTGACATCTCACGACTAGAGTATCAGGATCATTTGACATGTCCCGACTTAAGTATCAAGATCATTCGACATGTCCCGACTCAAATATCAGGAATAGTTGATTATGTCCCGACTCAAGTATCAGGATCATTTGACATGTCCCGACTCAAGTATGAGGATAATTTGACATCTCACGACTCAAGTATTAGGATCATTTGACATGTCCCAACTCAAAAATCAGGATCTTTTGATTATGTTCCGACTCAGGTATCAGGATTATTTGACATGTTCCGAATCAAGTATCAGGATCATTTGATTATGTTCTGACTCAAGTATCAGGATCACTTGACATGTCCCAACACAAGTATCAGGATCATTTGACATGTCCCGACACAAGTCTCAGGATCAGTTGACATGTCCCGACTCAAGTTTCAAGATTAATTGACATGTCCCGACTCAAGTAAAATATAAAAATACTGAAAAATTACTGCAAGATTTTTCCAATTACATAAATAATCAATTAAATAATAAATTACACGTTATTGTGTTATTTATCGATAACTCTAAAGCTTTTGACACAATTAACTCTAAAAAACTGCTAGAAACCTTAGAAAAAATTGGAATTAGAGGAAATGTGTTAAATTTATTTAAAGATTATCTTAGAAATAGAAAAATATGTACCAAAATAAATAATACTTTTAGTAAAACAAAGAATGTATCTGCAGGAGTTCTACAAGGTTCCATATTGGGACCTACACTATATATAATTTATGTAACTATAATGAAAAAACTTTTCTCTTTTGTTAAACATTTTGTATTTGCAGATGATACGGCATTGGTCATATCACATAAAGATCTAAAAATTGCAATTGAACTCATGCAAATTGACTTTAATCAACTTTGTAAATGGTCACATGATGCAGGACTATTAATAAATGCTAAAAAAAACAAAGTTATGCATATAAGATCACCTAATGCCAGATTTCAATTTAATCCTAATATTATTTCTCATAGTTTTAATTGCATCCATAAAAATATCCCGACTAATTGTAAATGTGAAAGCTTAGAATTAGTTACAGAATATGTCTATCTTGGTGTTACAGTAGATTGCTTTTTCAAATGGGACAAACATATTAAAAAAACCTGTAAAAGACTCAGATCAATTGCTGGCAGAATGTACACATTAAATTTTTTCCTATCAATTGAAACACTTAAAATAATTTATATGTCAATGGCAGAATCTATTATAAGATATGGATTAACCATATGGGGAAATACTAGTATAACCAATCTGAAACAAGTCCAAGTTGTACAAAACGCAATTGTAAAATTACTAGTCGTCCATAATATTTTTAAACAGAGACATAATACACCGTTGCTGTTTCAGAGTGCCAAAATTTTACCCGTTAAGGCTATACTATGGCAAAAAATCATAATTCAGTATATATTTACCCCGCAGCATAAAGAAAAATTAGAACATAAATACAGTACTAGATTCACGCGCAATGACGGGTTAATAGTTCCGAAATTTAATAATAAATACGGACAGAGAACGTTTGAATACAACATACCGAAGATATTTAATTTATTACCTGACACTATAAAGCAATGTAAATCTATGAATAAGGTTAAATATATGGTGAAAAATTGGCTATCGGAAAAAAAATATTTATTTTAATATGTATGAAAAATTGTATGAAAAATTGTTAATTCTGTAGATATAAGATGTAAATTATAACTTTAAAAAATGTATTTGAAACTAACTTTAAGCACCTGTTGACAAGCCAATTCAATCGGCTTAGCAGGACTTGTTTGTTGATATTATGTATTAACTATTTATTCAATAAAAAAAAAAGTATCAGGATCATTTTACAAGTCCCGACTTAAGTATAAGGATCATTTGAACTCCCGACTCAAGTATCAGGATCATTTGATTATGTCCCGACTTACGTATCGGGATCAGTTTACATGTCTCGACTCAAGTATCAGGATCATTTTACAAGTCCCGACTTAAGTATCAGGATCATTTGACATTTCACGACTCAAGTATCAGGATCATTTGACATGTCCCGACTCAATATCAGGATCATTTGACATGTCCCAATTCAAGAATCAGGATCAATTGACTTGTCCGGACTCAAGTATCAGTATCATTTGACATGTCCCGACACAAGTTTCAGGATCATTTGACATGTCCCGACTGTTATGAAAATAACATATGATTATTACACTAAGTAGGAACGTGTCAAATCTGTGATTTATCTTGTCTATTGTTTATGCTCTGGCAACAAGGAACTTTAACAGGAAGTGAGAAAAAATTCAAGATGGCTTCACTTCCCGGCCGGACAGAGAGGAGACAGGGTGTCCGGTCGGAGGTCAATTATTATTTCTGTAGGTCTGAGGATCTGATCGAAAGTTATTTCATGGATTTGTGATTAATACCGAAATGTTCAGTTTGTGCTTCAAGATTAGAAGTCTAGTAATATTTCCCGCGAGTGGAATCCGCCCCGGGTGGCGTGGATAATGAAAACGTTTTTCACCATGTGTTGCCATGGGGGTAATCAGAGTTTATCCAAGCGATCGGTGATTATTTCTGCCGATAGACTGTTTTCGCCGTGTGCATTTTGATTCGGAGCATTATTAAGTTCCACCTTGCCTCGTGGAAGGGCAACTTACGGATCATCCGTGGAACTACCTACATGGCTGGACCTCACTGGGCCGATGCCAGCCACATCTGATGCCGTCATCTACTACCTACATGGCTGGACCTCACTGGGCCGATGCCAGTCACATCCTGATGTCGTCTACTCCTCTTGGCTGGACCACACTGGGCCGTCGGCCAGCCACATCCTGATGCTGCCGTCCTCTAGCTACATGGCTGATTCATCTACTCCGCCATTCGCGGCACTCAGTGTTCGTTCCTCATAACTAAATACGTTCTTATTATTTTAGACAGGGTAGATAGATTCTACGTTCTGGTCGATGGGGGTAAGTTTTCACCTTTTTGTATTTCTCTGTGAAATTTATCAAATATAACTTGTTACGGCCAGTCCAAAGTTTAACCAAATTACTTTTATTCTGTAACCTTGCAACTTCCTTTCAAACATCATGTAGATGGGATATATTTTTCCCCGCCCTGAATGGAGAATTATGCTCTACCGTTGGTAGGTCGGTTTGGCGAGCTCTTTTCCAGTTCAACCACTGGAAGGGACTCTGGCGCGTTGGCCTTCAAAGACCAACAAAGTCAAACTTGGCCACCCACTATTCATTCAACATAACAGTCAATAATGTACTTAAGAGAACCAAACACAATAACAGCCTATTAACTCAACTATGGGCTAAGTAAGTATCATAACATTGTGCCCCATTAATTTACATAACATGCATTCATCCTTTCATACGTCATGCATCTTTTATATTTTCTCCCGCCCTGTATGTAAATTAAAACATATTAAACATAACACGACTTAAGTATCAGGATCACTTGACATGTCTCAACACAAGTTTTAGGATCATTTGACATGTCCCGACTTTAGTATCAGGATCATTTGACATGTCCCGACTCAAGTATCAGAATCATTTGATTATGTTCAGACTCAAGTATCAGGATCATTTGACATGTCCCGACTCAAGTATCGGGATTAGTTGACATGCCCGGACTCAAGAATCAGGATCATTTGACATGTCCCGACTCAAGTATCAGGATCATTTTACAAGTCCCGACTTAATTATCAGGATCATTTGACATCTCACGACTCAAGTATCAGGATCATTTGATTATGTTCCGACTCAAGTCGCAGGATCATTTGACATGTCCCGACACAAGTATCAGGATCATTTGACATGTCCCGACACAAGTATCAGGATCATTTGACATGTCCCGACTCAAGTATCAGGATCATTTGATTATGTCCCGACTTACGTATCGGGATCAGTTTACATGTCTCGACTCAAGTATCAGGATCATTTGACATGTCCCGACTCAAGTATCATGATCATTTTACAAGTCCCGACTTAAGTATCAGGATCATTTGACATATCACGACTCAAGTATCAGGATCATTTGACATGTCCCGACACAAGTTTCAGGATCATTTGACATGTCCCGACTTAAGTATCAGGATCACTTGACATGTCTCAACACAAGTATCAGGATCATTTGACATGTCCCGACTTAAGTATCAGTATCATTTGACATCTCACGACTCAACTATCAGGATCATTTCACATGTCCCGACTCAAGTATCGGGATCAGTTGACATGTCCGGACTCAAGTATCAGGATCATTTGACATGTTTTGACTCAAGTATCAGGATCATTTTACAAGTCCCGACTTATGTATCAGGATCATTTGACATCTCACGACTCAAGTATCAGGATCATTTGATTATTTTCGGACTCAAGTCTCAGGATCATTTGAGATGTCCCGACACAAGTATCAGGATCATTTGACATGTCCCGACACAAGTATCAGGATCATTTGACATGTCCCGACTCAAGTATCAGAATCATTTGATTATGTTCAGACTCAAGTATCAGGATCATTTGACATGTCCCGACTCAAGTATCAGGATCATTTGATTATGTCCCGACTTAAGTATCGGGATCAGTTGACATGTCTCGACTCAAGTATCAGGATCATTTGACATGTCCCGACACAAGTTTCAGGATCATTTGACATGTCCCGACACAAGTATCAGGATCATTTGACATGTCCCGACTCAAGTATCAGAATCATTTGATTATGTTCAGACTCAAGTATCAGGATCATTTGACATGTCCCGACCCAAGTATCAGGATCGTTTGATTATGTCCCGACTTAAGTATCGGGATCAGTTGACATGTCTCGACTCAAGTATCAGGATCATTTGACATGTCCCGACTCAAGTATCAGGATCATTTTACAAGTCCCGACTTAAGTATCAGGATCATTTGACATCTCACGACTCAAGTATCAGGATCATTTGACATGTCCCGACTCAATATCAGGATGATTTGATCAATTGACTTGTCCGGACTCAAGTATCAGGATCATTTGACATGTCCCGACACAAGTTTCAGGATCATTTGACATGTCCCGACTTAAGTATCAGGATCACTTGACATGTCTCAACACAAGTATCAGGATCATTTGACATGTCCCGACTTAAGTATCAGTATCATTTGACATCTAACGACTCAACTATCAGGATCATTTCACATGTCCCGACTCAAGTATCAGGATCATTTGACATGTCCCGACACAAGTTTCAGGATCATTTGACATGTCCCGACTTTCGTATCAGGATCATTTGACATGTCCCGACTCAAGTATCAGGATCATTTGACATGTCCCGATTCAAGAATCAGAATCATTTGACATGTCCCGACACAAGTATCAGGATCATTTGACATGTCCCGACTCAATAATCAGGATCTTTTGATTATGTTCCGACTCAGGTATCAGGATTATTTGACATGTTCCGACTCAAGTATCAGGATCATTTGATTATGTTCCGACTCAAGTCTCAGGATCATTTGACATGTCCCGACACAAGTATCAGGATCATTTGACATGTCCCGACACAAGTCTCAGGATCATTTGACATGTCCCGACTCAATTATCAGGATCATTTGACATGTCCCGACTCAAGTATAAGGATCATTTGACATGTCCCGACTCAAGTATCAGGATCATTTGACATCTAACGACTCAAGTATCCGGATTATTTGACATGTCCCGACACAAGTATCAGGATCATTTGACATGTCCCGACTCAAGTATCATAAACATTTGATATGTCCCGACTCAAATATCAGGAACAGTTGATTATGTCCCGACTCAAGTATCAGGATCATTTGACATGTCCCGACTCAAAAATCAGGATCTTTTGATTATGTTCCGACTCAGGTATCAGGATTATTTGACCTGTTCCGACTCAAGTATCAGGATCATTTGATTATGTTTCGTCACAAGTATCAGTATCATTTGACATGTCCCAACACAAGTATCAGGATCATTTGACATATCCCGACACAAGTATCAGGATCATTTGATTATGTTCCGACTCAAGTCTCAGGATCATTTGACATGTCCCGACTCAAGTATCAGGATCATTTGACATGTCCCGTCACAAGTATCAGTATCATTTGACATGTCCCGACTCAAGTATCAGGATCATTTGACATGTCCCGATTCAAGAATCAGGATCAATTGACTTGTCCCGACTCAAGTATCAGGATCATTTGATTATGTTCCGACTCAAGTATCAGGATCATTTGACATGTCCCGACTCAAAAATCAGGATCTTTTGATTATTTTCCGACTCAGGTATCAGGATTATTTGACATGTTCCGACTCAAGTATCAGGATCATTTGATTATGTTCCGACTCAAGTCTCAGGATCATTATACATGTCCCGACACAAGTTTTCAGGATCATTTGACATGTCCCGACACAAGTATCAGGATCATTTGACATGTCCCGACTCAAGTATCAGAATCATTTGATTATGTTCAGACTCAAGTATCAGGATCATTTGAAATGTCCCGACTCAAGTATCGGGATTAGTTGACATGCCCGGACTCAAGTATCAGGATCATTTGACATGTCCCGACTCAAGTATCAGGATCATTTTACAAGTCCCGACTTAATTATCAGGATCATTTGACATCTCACGACTCAAGTATCAGGATCATTTGATTATGTTCCGAATCAAGTCGCAGGATCATTTGACATGTCCCGACACAAGTATCAGGATCATTTGACATGCCCCGACTCAAGTTTCAGAATCATTTTATTATGTTCAGACTCAAGTATCAGGATCATTTGACATGTCCCGACTCAAGTATCAGGATCATTTTACAAGTCCCGACTTAATTATCAGGATCATTTGACATCTCACGACTCAAGTATCAGGATCATTTGATTATGTTCCGAATCAAGTCGCAGGATCATTTGACATGTCCCGACACAAGTATCAGGATCATTTGACATGCCCCGACTCAAGTTTCAGAATCATTTTATTATGTTCAGACTCAAGTATCAGGATCATTTGACATGTCCCGACTCACGTATCAGGATCATTTGATTATGTCCCGACTTACGTATCGGGATCAGTTTACATGTCTCGACTCAAGTATCAGGATCATTTGACATGTCCCGACTCAAGTATCAGGATCAGTTGACATGTCCGGACTCAAGTATCAGGATCATTTGACATGTTTCGACTCAAGTATCAGGATCATTTTACAAGTCCCGACTTAAGTATCAGGATCATTTGACATCTCACGACTCAAGTATCAAGATCATTTGATTATTTTCCGACTCAAGTCTCAGGATCATTTGACATGTCCCGACACAAGTATCAGGATCATTTGACATGTCCCGACACAAGTATCAGGATCATTTGACATGTCCCGACTCAAGTATCAGAATCATTTGATTATGTTCAGACTCAAGTATCAGGATCGTTTGACATGTCCCGACTCAAGTATCAGGATCATTTGATTATGTCCCGACTTCAGTATCGGGATCAGTTGACATGTCTCGACTCAAGTATCAGGATCATTTTACAAGTCCCGACTTAAGTATCAGGATCATTTGACATCTCACGACTCAAGTATCAGGATCATTTGACATGTCCCGACTCAATATCAGGATCATTTGACATGTCTCTATTCAAGAATCAGGATCAATTGACTTGTCCCGACTCAAGTATCAGGATCATTTGACATGTCCCGACACAAGTTTCAGGATCATTTGACATGTCCTGACTTAAGTTTCAGGATCACTTGACATGTCTCAACACAAGTATCAGGATCATTTGACATGTCCCGACTTAAGTATCAGTATCATTTGACATCTCACGACTCAAGTATCAGGATCATTTGACATGTCCCGACTCAAGTATCAGGATCATTTGATTATCTTCCGACTCTTGTATAAGGATCATTTCACATGTCCCTACACAAGTATCAGGATCATTTGATTATCTTCCGACTCAAGTATCAGGATCATTTGACTTGTCCCGACTCAAGTGTCAGGATCATTTGTCATGTCCCGACTCAAGTATCAGGATTATTTGATTAAACCATGTTTTCCTCGGGCATCCCCGACTTCTCCTAAAATTCACATTCGCGTAATGTTCTCCTCACACTATTTTTTTCGTCCACATGCCCAAATCATCTAAGCGTCTCTTTCTTGATCTTACTTATCTGCTTTGCATTCTTTTCGAATCTCCACATTTTTCACATACATGGTTTTGGAATGCAGGCCTTCAACGAATAAATTGATAGGTTTCATAATAAACATGAATTTATCGCGATGTCAGAACACGTGTTTATAAAGCTTCTAATATTTTTGAATTTCGTCATTTTATATTGCTCAATATTCAATATATATAATGTATTTATGTAATTGCTGAGTATTCAGTGTGTAACAGAATTCTATATATATATATACACTTACACATATAGATAATCCGGAAGTCTCAATCGTTCCTATTATATACAACTATTGCATAATGTTATTCTAGTTTTCT
The DNA here is from genome assembly GCA_026573805.1 of Hesperophylax magnus. Taxonomy (NCBI): domain Eukaryota; kingdom Metazoa; phylum Arthropoda; class Insecta; order Trichoptera; family Limnephilidae; genus Hesperophylax; species Hesperophylax magnus. The sequence goes on from JAIUSX010000130.1 coordinate 1,114,122, forward strand.
TAAAATTAGTATATCTCGCTCACCAAGCACAAGAACCAGTTTCTTCTTTGGTGAGATTGCGATTGTAAATATATTTTCTAGGAATATGTAATTTATATAACACAAATGAAAGAATATCTTTGTTTTAAACCACTTTATTACATTTATATACGTCGACTGGTTTCGGTTGAACTTGTGATGTTTTGAATATCCACATAAATAAACGATAAATAATAAACGAACGTGCTCCAAAAAATTTTTTTATGGCAGCTAACAGATAAGATTTATGACAGGCGGGCTTGAAGTGCATATGTCCCACGGGAAGGAAGAAAGAGATCGCATGGCAGTCAGTTCTTGGACGTGGGTACGTTGGCAGCTCCAAGAAATGAATACAAATCAGAAGTGTTGTGTGAAATTACAGTTGATTAGTGAATTCAAATAGTGTTAGAAAGCTTTGTTGTGTATTGAATTAAAGTGAAATATTATTGAACCGGTGGTTGTGTAAAGTGAAGGTGGTTGGACTCAGTGAGAAAACAATTAATAATAATGACAATAATAACAATTGGATAATTTGTAGAGCGCCGTTTTGTGAAAAATCACCCCAGGGGCGCTAAGGGTTGGGCGATCGCGATTATAATATAAAATGTGTTAAATTAAACGTGATTTCGTAAATGTGTAGTTCAAACTAAATTACTTGTTTTAAAAACATGAAAATAATAATAATAATGATTGCGTCTTAAAACAAAGTGAACGTATATAAAGGCAGCAAGTTTTTAATCGGTTTAGGGAGGAATTGATTTGGCGAGATCTATCCACGGAGACCGAAAACCAGAGGATCAAACAAATTATAAACTCGGGTTCGAATCCCAACAGAGATTAGGGAGGTACAATTGTATTTACAGAATTATTTAATTACCCTTTTATAAGCGTAGGGAGGGGACCAACCTTGAACAAGTTGCAAGGATTTCGCTGAAATGAGGAAAGAAGCCGATAGGGGAGAGATCGAAAATTAAAGTGATTTAGCTATATAGTGTAACCAGGTAAGCTTCACGCTGAGAATGAGAGATGACTAACTGGGTGAGTTTTTATATTATTTATTAAATTTCAGAGGACCTTTTTAAAAGACGGATACAACCGAGGTACAGGAACTAAGTTTACGACACCTGTAGCCCAAATAATGTTTCAGAAAGGGAATGTGTCAATCAGACTATCTATCAGCTGAAAAGGGGAGACGGGCCAATGACCCTTTCATATATAGGACAAGGCGCAGGTACAGTCAGTCAAAGGGGAAGTTTTGCTAGCGTATGACCGCCCGAATAGAAAGCGACCGGATGCAACCTGACAAAACAAAATGAATACATTTCTTCTGTTATTTGACTTTCTAATTTAATACTTTCCACCTATTGTTTGACTTTCTAAGTTACGAATTGGGGTGCACAAAAACAAATCTAAAGTCAAAAGAGGGAGATGGTAATCTCCGAAATAAAACTACCAACCGAACAACTTTTCTCAACAGGTACCTTTCGAGAGGTAGACAGCCTCTTTAAATAAAATGCAAAAATCAAACCAATTATCCGTTTATACCTACCTGTGAGGATAGGTATTCAATAGAAGTTACCCATACCTAATACACGAGGGTGCTAGTAACCTCATAAAATAAATACTGGAACCAAATATTAAAACAGACAGTCCTCATCCTAAATTTGGCATTTCGAGTAGACCTTACATATATCTCACATGATAATTGGCTGAATGGGTAGGCACACAACCTATCGTTAATAAGCGGGCTAAATGTCGACAAGATCGTCGTGTGTTATCTATGTTATTGACCTAGAAAGGGATGTAAATCCCCGACGACGAGGGAGTTACAACGTTTTCTAGAGGTGGCACGTAACTTAGGACCTTACGTGTCACATTTTCGTGACTAGATTCGTGACAAGGGATGTCATGGTTTTCCCCTTCTACACTCAGTAAAGTAGTTTTTCCTGGAGGTGTATGAGATTGGGGCAATTCTGAAATTGGTGATGAGACCTGGTTTTCTTTATTCTGGCGTGACGGTTGCCGATTTGGAACAAGGGGAGACCCGGCCGGTTGCGATATCCAGACACGCAGATATCGATCGCCTTGCTCAAATTATCATCCATCGGTTTTGTTTGGTAAAGAGGAGGAGTCAATCTTAGCTTGATCAAATTCATTTTCTTTCCTCTCCTTCCCCTCCTAAAATATATACATGGATGGCGCCGACAACTAACACCATAAATTTATCGCATGTTTATCACACACATAAAATCTAACACTTTATTATACTCACATAACCATATGACAGGTAGAATCACGTAGTTAGTTGGGGAGCAGGCGGCTTAGAAGATAAGGTTTATGAAATGATTTTAAAACACAGCGGTAATGGATTCAACTCACTCTATCTCAAAAGAACCGAGGGATACCACACATACATAGATAACTAGGTTTCTAAACCGAGAAACAAAAAACCAACACAACGTTCGGTGAAGCCTTTTTATACTGAACCGTCACGTGAAATGAGTACGTTCAAGATCGTACGCCACGTAGACAAACTAGGATGTACACACTTGAAGGGGTGTGTAATAAAGAGATAGGCAAGGGCTTGAAAGACGGCAGGGAGAACCTTCCTACCCCGGATATATACATAACCAAAGCCTTATGGAAAAGTTACCTATGGGACTTAAAGAAAATTTATCGTAGAAAGAAGAGAAGGAAAAAGTTTGAAGTAGAAAGGGCGTATCATTACAAACTCAACCTTGATCAGGACAGTACAAATATAAACTAAAATATAATACAGAGGAAGATTATTAAGTAAACAATGAAGAAAGAGAAAGTATATACATGTGAGGGAGAGAGCATCAGGGCAGCGGAGTAGGTAGTTTGGTCGGGGAGGGGTGGGGATTACCCAGGGAGAAAGGAAACATCTTTAAAATAGGGCTTTTAGTAAGTTCTATCTGTTTGTTTAAAATTGGGTAATTATTTTTATTTTTATTTGCTTTTGAGATTTCCAATGATTCTAAATTATTGAGACGTATTCCTATTTTATTTTTATGTAGTATTGGAACTCCTGTCGTTCTATTAAATGTATGATTAGTTTTAATTAGGTGTTCGGCAAATTCTGAAAAACCGGTATTTGTTAAACACCTGACATGTTCTTTTACTCGAATATTTACATTACGCGCGGTTTTACCAATATATATTGCCGGGCAATCGTTGCAATTAAGTTTGTAGATCCCAGAGTGGCTAAACGTATCTTCTTTATCTTTACAATTATTTAAAAATTTGGCTAAGTTATTATTAGTATAGAAGGCCGGCCTAATTTCTGATGGAAGTTTAGTTGTGCAAAGGGAAGAGAATTTACTTATAAACAAAATTCTACGCCATTGAGTAGTTAAATTATTATTAATAATAGTTGGTAGAGCATTATATAGAAAATTATTTGTTGCGATTCGGCGAAGTTTTTTTGAAAGGATTTTATCAATAAGATCAGAGTGATAACCGTTGTTATTAGCTATTTGTTTTATTGTAAGGAGTTCGTGAGAAAAATTATTATTAGATAATGGGATGGTGACTAGCCGGTGGATCATGCTGTGAAAGAAGGAATGTTTATGTGAGATAAGGTGATTGGAGGTATTATGGATTACGGTGTCAGTAAATGAAGGTTTTCTAAAAATGTTGAAGTTAATTCTATTTTTAACGATAGACAAAGAAAGATCTAGAAAGTTTAAGCTGGAATTTATGCCCATCTCTAATGTGAACTGGATTTGTGAGTGGAAGGAATTAAGGAGTGTCAGGAAAGTGTTTAACTGGCGCTCTGTGCCCGTCCAAATACGTCATCCACATAACGTTTCCACAAGAGAATATTTTTTAATAATGGGGTTTTACATGCAAATATTTGATTTTCTATATTATCCATAAAGATATCAGCTAGTACAGGGCTAGTAGGAGCGCCCATTGGTAGACCAGATCGTTGCTGGAAAACAGTATCATTAAATTTAAAATAATTTTGGTTTAAACACAGGTTAAAAAGGCGAGTAAGATCGTTAGAGAAGTCATTAGGTAAATTGGAACTATTTAGTAAGTTAGCTATTAAAGATTTACATTCTATTATAGGTATATTAGGGAACAAATTGACAACATCAAAAGAAATAAGTTTAGAATTAGCTGGGAGTACTAGATCCTTCAAATCGTTCACTAATTGTATAGAGTTCTTAATTGTGAAAAACATTGGCATTATTGAATACATTGGTTACAAATCATTTGTAACCAATGTATTCAATAATGCCAATGTGTTTTTCCCCAAATACACAAAATGCAAAAAATACATTAATGCACTTGCATAATGTTGATTGACTAGCTGATCATTTGTGGAAAAGTGAGTGGAAGGGTTTAGTTTTTCCTATGGGGAAGATTTAACCCGGACAACAAAATCGGAAGCATTAAAAAAAAAGAAAAAAAAAAAAAAAAAGAACTTACTAAAAGCCCTATTTTAAAGATGTTTCCTTTCTCCCTGGGTAATCCCCACCCCTCCCCGACCCCACTACCTACTCCGCTGCCCTGATGCTCTCTCCCTCACATTTATATACTTTCTCTCTCTTTATTGTTTACTTAATACTCTTCCTCTGTATTATATTTTAGTTTATATTTGTACTGTCCTGATGAAGGTTGAGTTCAACCGAAACCGGTCGACGTATATAAATGTAATAAAGTGGTTTAAAACAAAGATATTCTTTCATTTGTGTAATAATGTCAAGCCACAAAGTGTTTGCTTCCTTCGATAATTTAATTTATATAACACCACTGTACCCACTTATATCTATATTAAATACAAAATAAAAATATATAGTCAGGAAAAACGCAGGTGCATGAGCACGTGTTCCTATATATTATGAATATATTAAAAGTTTATTAGGAAACGGTCTGCAATCCAGTTATAAAGAGGATTTTAATAAATCAGCAATTCTCATTTTTCTCCTTGACAAAAGCAATGATATGCTTACATAGAATTTCGCTAGAAAGGCTCGTACGTGACTTGCCAATTATTCTGCTCCTATTACATAAAGCATGATTTATGAGATTAAATTTCAGAAACTTTTTCGTTTCTCGTTTGAACTTTTTACTATGTCTATTTGATTTAGTGCCACTTCACCAAGTGCCTCCTCTAGCAACAGTACCTACTGACAGGGACGTTCACTATACAGATTGCGAGAGTTCTACCACACAACTTTGATGTTTTGTCGTTGATTGCTTTGAGAATGGATTTTAAATTGGGAAGTTAAATTTAAATCTCAACGGATGTCTTTTTCCACTCAAGGAAGAAAGTAATTAAAATAAAAACACGGAGAAAACTTAATGATATAAAATAACGTTAATTTAATATTAAATCTATTTGACAGAGTTCCTAACAAACTATCAGTTAAAAGCGAACGTTTTATGATGACGGAAGTGGAACAAATACATTTATTTATGAGATAATATTTTACCCCTGTAGTATTGACCCTTCCAGCATTTGAGGATCATACATGACCTGGAATCCATATTTTACTAAACTATTTTTATCTTTATTTCTATCATGCGGTAATACTTAATTTTTTTGACGTTAGAAAGAGAAATAATAATTCTTTCCAGTTATTTCGCGGTTTGACTTTAAAAATATTTTTTTAATGAAATGAAAGAGATAAAAGTGAAGGTACAGTTTTCCTACTAATTTCCCAAGCAATACAAACTTGTTTTCGAAAAATCGAGTTTTCTCAATTTAAGTATGATTGGAGTTTTTCACATTTGGTATTGAAATTTTATTATTTAGAAATTGTAATGTTTATTTTAAATGCATACACCGAAAAGATAAGTTTATCTAGTTTCTAAACCAGTATTTGTTTTACGTAATTAAAAGAAAGAATATGTACATAGCGCATTTGAAATACATAGAAAAAATTGCGAATTGAACAAAAGTGAAGAAAATACAATGAAGTTTTTATGGAGAAATTAAATCTTTAATTCAAAACTACGTCTATTCATAATGTTCATATTATTACACCTGAGCAGTGTGCAGCTAAGAAACAACTATTAGTCCACATTAAGGGTTGTTTATTGGTTGTGTAGGGTTTGAAACACGTTTATTAGTAAGGCCCAAAATCTAATATTTTATTGTTCACACTTTATAATAAATAACTGTAATGTATTGGTCACCATGAAACATGAAGTTGCCTAGTTCAATGTGTCAATGTCTTGTAAATAGAAATTAAATACCATGTATTTTATAAATAAATAAATACAAAAAATATATAAATATGATTCTATTATAATTTAGAATTATTATTTTTATTTGTTTTAGGGGTGTTATGCCGTGTTGCGCTATCTCCTTCTTTAGCCAACGTTTTGGACATAACACCCCAAAAACAAATAGCAAAAATACTCTTGGCCGTGAAAATCCTGAATCATAGTTTTAGAATGATTAATTTAATTTGATTGTTTGCATGATTGTTTTAGAAAGTTCAAAAATTTGTACGCAGTTGTGTTTTTGATTTATTGATCTTTGAATTTATAGATTTAAAAAGAAACAATAAAGCCTTTAGAGACAATTTCATAAACTTTCTAAGAACGTGTTTGGTGTTGTTGGTACAAATGTAATTACGTCAAACGCTTTTCATTTATACAAAGTGTGCCATAATTTTTGTTAATAATAATAATAATTGGATGACTTGTATAGCGCCGTTTTTGTGCAAAATCACCTCAAATGGCGTCAAAGTAATTGTGCTTTGATATTTTATAGATAGATAGAGAATAAGTTGATAATAAGCAATGGAGCGATAAACACGCGAAGAACACGGAATTATTGTTACTGCTTATTTGACCAATTTCCGGTTGTTTTATTTTCTGTTGTTTGTAAACCCGTGACTTACGGCTTTTCTAACGATTTATTGCATTTAAATGCAGGCACCGATTTTCCTGCGACTGCCATTCCATCCATCCCATCAAACATGTACATTATAAAATGTTAAACTTATACAAAACGAATAAGATTTTTTTTAAATTTAATGTCAAACAAATTAAATAATGTTATTTTCAAGTTCTGCAAGAATTTTGGTTTTTTATTATTGTGTCAGCTGATTCGGCGTTCAAGGTCATTTTCAAATTGTGTTGAGGCCACGTTGGGAAGACTTATTTATATGATTCAGTTTACCTCCACCAAATTTCACTTTTAATGACGTCTAAAATGATTTATTACCGGTTAAACCGACTTACTGAGAAAGTAATTGTGACAATAGATTCTGTATTCTACTTTGAACGTTGAAAATACTTTGAAATCTTTTTTTCCCACATTAAATGGTACCGTTTTCTTAAATATTTAATAATGACGTGACTGCTTTTAGCTTAATTAAATGTGTTATCCTGTTGAGCTCTTATGAACAAGACAAGGAGCGGGGAATATATAATACCTAAGATAAAGAAAATACTAAAAAATCTAAAAGAAACACAAAATTTAACGTAAAACGTTCCAACTTCGGACTCGATTTACTCGGAAACGAAAGCTCAAATCAAATAAAGTTATACATCAAAATTGACTACGAATCTGATTCACCACTTTTTCTTTCTGAGTACTATTTCACTACAGTACTAATTTCCAAGTTTTCTGACACAGTGTATTCTGTTTCTAGCAAAGGATATTTGTTTTGCAGGTAAATAATGTAAGAATTTACATAGCGTACATATCATTTCTAATATATTCTGTAGTTAATATTGGTTTAGGCTCCACTGGCAAATAGCTCCTGCGATACACTATTTCCTGAAGTAACTTGGGTAGTGTAATGTGGTCTTTGTGCTGGAACCAATCTCATCTCTAATTGCTGATGATAGAATAAACTATTCGGTATACTTACATCTACTTGAATTTCACTTGTTGTCGTTAATGAATGAATGCTATTTCCGACATCCAATCGAGCTGTAGCTGTCAATTTATAGCTACACATTATCAAATTTTGGTGGCAATCACGTACACACCCGCGGAAATATACGTATTTATCTGAAATTGGATGACATTACAGCAGATAATAGACCAAATGAAAGGTCCTACCCGATCGGAATTTGGTTAGATTGGTAAAGATGCAGACTACAGTTACTGTGTAGGAAAGTTCAAACCTGAGTAATTTTTAGTATTTATTTTAATATATTTTAAAATAGATGTATTGATAAATTTGGAATATAACACTCTCACTGTTTTATTGACATCTTGGATATCGGAGGTCCAGGCCATCTCTCAAGGAACCATCAAAATGAAACATTGTTATAAAGTTATACTGATATACCATTATTTATTTGGCAACAAGGTTATGCATAATATTACTAAATTAGCTTAAAACTATTGTATTGAACATTTGTACCCTGAAATTTTACTGGCTCTGTTTCAATAGGTTTGTTAGAGGTACCATATATTTAAAAGCGCTTATTTAATGCTGTGCATGCTTGGGTTTCTTCGCTCGTGTCCATCGCGTTGTTCAATCCTCTAGCTAGACTACCACAAGTCCACGACTTTCCGCGCTGAAGTGAGGAGTTCTCCATATCCAGTGCCTGTCTCGCTGTTTCCTCTCATATTTCGTCTTTGCCCCTCGTCTGTAGTTAATCATTGCTTTTATGGGAATGATTTTTGCGTTAGCTCTTGCTGCTGTTTCGTCGATCACCATATAAGGTGATCCTTCTGATTAAACGTGACCAACGCATGTTTTACACTACATATATTGCTGCGTGATCAATGTGATGGTGTATCCTCTATGATTAGGAATGCTTGATTAATGTAGGATATGGGCAACTCATAACACTATCAAGCATTGAAAAAGTTCACTTTGATACCTTTACACCAAGAAACTTTATATAGGTTTATAAAGATCACTGGAGAAATATTATATTCAAGTAAACAAAGAATTATAAATCGTATTTGGCAAGTCTGTGTTTGACGTAAAACAAATAAACATTGTGATGCGGGTTTGATGAAGGAATGATATCTTGATTGAGGAAATAAGATTCCAATAAATATTCTTCTCGCCCTCGGCACTTCCGTGAGATATTAGAAGTAGCAAGCAGTAGAAATGTTTGCAAGGGTGAATTGGGGCAACATGAGAAGGGAATACAGGTGGGGGATTTATTAATTTTTTTTAGCAATTTTTTCATACAAGTTTACAAATGTCTAATTTATTATACAGGGTTTTCCAATAAGAGGTGTTATTTTGAATAGCCCGCTATTTCAGCAGATGTTACTTTTGAAGCTGTAATTTTTTGACATTTGACAAGTAGAAACTACGCCATTAATAAAAATGGAACGATATACGCTTCAAAAACGCATTAAAATTCACTTGAGTGAATCAAATGCAAATCATCTTGAGTGATGAGGCCGATTTCCACCTCGATGGCTTCGTCAAAAAGCAAAATTTTCGCATCTGGGGCTCGGAAAACCCAAGAGTTATTGTTCGAAGAACGAACAAGGGTTGGAATAGCCGACTAAAGGGCTGTTCCACACAGATAACGAATAAATAAATTCTATGGCTTGTGACAGGCGAATGCGGAAACACAATGCATAACGTTACTTCACAATCAACTTACCGGTGAAATGATGGTGAAATCTGCATAAGCCTCATCTGTCAAAACTGGAACGGGATTGTCGTTCGTTATCACTCGTTATTTTAGAGTAAATTGCGATAAAAAATACGTATTATGATTATTCCGATGAGACAACCGGCGATCGATATTTGACAGGACGAACGGTTTTTGTGCGACTGGCTCGGCTCACGGCTCTCCGTTGTTTTAGCTGACGTGTGCGAACTTAAACTATACAGTTTAAATTCTGACGATACGATTGGTTATTACACAGCCTGTCAAAAGCAATCGGCGTTACGGAACATTCCGCCCACCAAAATACAACAACGTGTATTTTAAAGAAAATTTAGAAACCTAAACGAGCAATGCCGTGGAACGTTGCTTGAACGAAGAAACAGTGAAAAGAGAGAAGAAAAAGAAAAAAAAAATACATATATATATTAATAATGATAATGAAAATAATAAGAAAAACGAAAATCGATAAGAGAGAATGCGCCGCGAAATCGAAGATGATTAGTCACATTGACTAGGCAATGGACATAATTTGGTTAATGGTCTCAATCTGCACGAATAGTGTCGTCAGCTCCTCGAAAGTTAACGTTTGGTTACCGATTAAGCGATAGAGATGAGTTTTAACCGATTTTACCTGAATCTTCCATACGCCACCGAAATGGGGACTCGATGGTGGATTGAAACGGAACTCAATTTGTTCTGACTGTGAAGCAGTTTGCATAAATGAATTGAGCTGAGTCTTAGATCCAACGAAATTCGTGTCGCAATCTGAGTGTATGACGTTTACACGACCTCGTCGACCTACAAATCGACGTAGCGCTGCAATAAAAGCTTCGGAGGACAGGTCAGAAGCTACTTCAAGATGAAGAGCCTTGGTGGTAAAACAGATGAATAAGCAAAGATAAGCCTTCTTTATCTTGGCGCTGCGATAGTTGCCGGCCTTTATATGAAACGGACCACCGTAATCAATGCCCGCAATCGAGAATGGTTTAACCTGATTAACACGAGCGGCGGGTAGGTCACTAATGAAAGGTTCTAGAGGTGCTGGATTTATGCGATAACATTGTATACACCTTGACAGACAATGTCGGATGGCGCGCTTGGGGTACAGAATCCAGAACTGCTGTGTCAAGAAATATTGCTTTGTGTTAATGCCTGGGTGACAATGTTCTCGATGTAGAGCGTCTATCACAAGAGAAGTAAGCTTAGATTCGCGAGGAAGTAGGGCAGGATGTTTATGCTCGAATTCGAGCCCAGATCGTGATAACCTGCCACCCACCCTGAGCACACCGTGGTCGTCAATGAAGGGATTAAGCTTCCGCATTTGTTTCGACAAAAGGTTGCCCTCTTTCAAGCGCGTGATATCATCATTAAAATGTACATGTTGAGTGCGTTTAACTACTGTCAAAAGTGAAGTGTGAATTTCGGCACGGCTTAATGGAAGATACAAACGACGAAATTCTTTATTCTGTAGGTTGTAGATGAATCTAAGACAGTAACCGAGAATGCGTTGGATCTTCCGAATCGAAGAAAATTTAACTAGTAATAGGTCCACCAGATTTTCGTCCTGTTGGACAAATAACGATCGAACTCGTTCCTCGGAGTGAAGTTCAATTTCGTCGACATTGCCATCGAAAGACGGCCAAGAATCGGATGACTGGATCCGCCACGAAGGCCCCGCCCACCATAACGTGTTATCGATTAGATTGGCTAAAGATTGACCACGAGAAGCGACATCCGATGGATTATCTCCAGATGACACGTGATGCCAAGGAGTCCCTTCGAGGGCATCTTGAATGCGACTGACACGGTTGGCCACGAAAGTCTTCCAGCGACACGAAGGAGAACGTAACCAGGCGAGCACGATGGTTGAATCCGACCACGCAAATGTATTGGATATCGGAAGCAATTGGTGCTCTTGGATGGGTTCCGACGAATGAAAACGCCAAAATATTCTTTGAAAAGCACGATCTGGTTCTTGAACCAATATTTGGCGATACATTTGTCGTACATCAGCAGTAAACACTACCGATGGTGTACGGAATTTTATCAAAAGCTCCAGCAGGTTCTTTTGAAGCTTTGGACCGATAAGCAAGGTATCATTTAACGAGGGTCCGTTCACATCCGTCGCTGAGGCGTCGAAAACCACTCTTAACTTAGTGCTAGCGCTGCCTGGACGAAGAATGCAATGATGAGGTATGTGATACTTTCCCTTGTGCAAATCTTTTCCAGGAACACGAGTCATGTGACCACTGTGTAAATAATCAGTCATGAAAGCAGAATATTGTTCACGTAAGGTTGGATTTGCTATGAGTTTGCGCTCGAGTGAATGGAATCTGCGTAAAGCGATCTCACGCGACCCTGGGAAAGAGATATCCCTTCCCCTTTCTCGGAAAGGCAAGGATACGATGTATCTTCCCGAAGATCCGTCCCGTGAGTGGTCAGTGCAGTACATTTGTTCACAAAGTTGTTCAGGAGTAAGGTGTGAAGACTGGGGAATGGTGTCTAACTCCCACAGTCGCTGGACCTCTTCGTGAAGCCGGTCCTCGTTAGTAACGATGAAAGATTTCGTTTCGTGAACAGTGTCCGAACCAACTGAACCTAGAAGATGCCAACCAAATGCAGAATTGAAAGCTGATGGCTGACGTGGACCACCATTCAAATTACCAGGTCTCAGAAGAGAAGAGAAAACCTCAGCACCCAGAAGAAGATCAATCGGTCCCGGTTTGTGACAATCAGGATCGGCAAGAGGCAAGTCTCTCAACTGATGCCACGATGACTTATCTAGACGAACAGTTGGCATGTTGCCGCAGATACTAGGTAGCGTAAGTACCTTGATGTTGAAGAGAACCCGTCCCTTAACACCGATCTCTAATTGAATGACTCCTGACGTGCTTGCAGAAGATTGGCCTAAGCCGCTAACTCTCTGAGAACTGGCTTGACGAGGGATGCCTACGAGCTCCGCAGCACGATCGGTGATGAAGTGAGCTTGACTGCCCGAATCGATCAATGCGCGAAAGGTTTAAAAACGGCCGGATGAATCGCGAATGCCAACATTGGCGGTTGACAATAGTACTATGGACTTGTCTCCTAAGTTGGTGAGGACCTGAATTTTAGAGTCGGAAGAAGTATCCTGGTCCGTAGACGTCGTGGAGTATTGATGCTGATCTTCCAAAGAAGCGTTTTCGTCTTGATGAAGCAAAGTATGATGTTTTTGCTGACATTTTTTACATGTAAACAAAGATTTACAATCTTTAAGATAATGAGAAGAATGAAGACAATTGAAACACCAACGGTGTGATTGAACAAACTGTAGGCGATCCTGAACTGACTTGGGTGCAAATACCTTGCACTTGGAAATGGAGTGGTCTTCCCCGCAACAGGAGCATTTCAGGTAAGTGGTGGAGTTTGAGGACCTATTTGTTTCAGGCTGTCCTTTCTTAAGATCGCAAAGAAGCGCTGAAGTGCGGTTTTTGGCAGCCTGATTAAAGTTCCGTGCAAGAGGTTTGTCAATAGTACTGATATCGCGAGTCGAAAAATGTAAGTCTCGTACAAGAGCTTCGCATTTGTTATAAAGAAACTCTTTGAGTTTCAAATATGAAGGCAGGTCGGTAGGAGACTGCAGTTGTTCGAATGCGCATCTTGTAGGTGAATCTAATTTCGACAGTATTAAATAACAAAGCACGAAGTCCCAATTATCTGTTGGGAGATCCAATTCTCTTAAAATTGTTAAATCCTCATTAAATACATCGAACACGCGACGGAATTCAAAAGGATCGTTAGGCGGAAAATTTAAATTTAGCATTTCCCGCCAACACGTAAATGCGAGTTCACGCGCGTTACGATAGCGCGCGATTAATCTTTGATATGCTTCAACGTAGTGAGCTCCTTGTACTGGAAATGTCCGAATTAACCCTAAAGCTTCTCCCGATAAACATGAGAACAAATACTGCATGCGTTCGATGTTGGATAAAGATTTGTTTTCATGAATCAGAGCGTTAAACATGTCGTAAAATTCGGACCATTGCTTGACATTTCCAGAAAATATTGGAATGTTTATTTTTGGTAATTTAACGTTTGTGCACGCATTCGCGGTCTTACAATCGAGAGGCTGACTGGTTAACTCCTGGTAAATTTCGACAATTCGATAATACATCTCGTCAAAGGCTTCACGAATTTTATCCTCATCAATTTCGTTTGTGTCATCTAAAGCAAATATTTCCGCGTGAGACGTTTCAAATTCAAGAACTATCTTTTCCAGAGTAGTATAATGCGCTAACAGTAAGTTGCACTTAGTTGCATCGTGCAAAGCGCTTTTTGCTATTTCATGTGTCTTGAGTAATCTATTATTCGCTAATGTCCGTTTCCGGCGCAATATATGAATTGCTGGGGCCATGTTGAATAAACACGATTGGAAACGTACCCAAAAACGAAACGAAAATAAATAGTAATAATATAATCTATTACAATTATATGCGCGGTAGGTCGAAAATACTCAAGAGCTAGGTACCTACCTAATTACTGTTCGAAATTTAAGAAACATTCCACAGCATTATCCGTTTTGGCATAGATAGATTATAATCTTAAAGTTCCCTAGTTTCGGCACCAAAAATGTTCGAAGAACGAACAAGGGTTGGAATAGCCGACTAAAGGGCTGTTCCACACAGATAACGAATAAATAAATTCTATGGCTTGTGACAGGCGAATGCGGAAACACAATGCATAACGTTACTTCACAATCAACTTACCGGTGAAATGATGGTGAAATCTGCATAAGCCTCATCTGTCAACACTGGAACGGGATTGTCGTTCGTTATCACTCGTTATTTTAGAGTAAATTGCGATAAAAAATACGTATTATGATTATTCCGATAAGACAACCGGCGATCGATATTTGACAGGACGAACGGTTTTTGTGCGACTGGCTCGGCTCACGGCTCTCCGTTGTTTTAGCTGACGTGTGCGAACTTAAACTATACAGTTTAAATTCTGACGATACGATTGGTTATTACACAGCCTGTCAAAAGCAATCGGCGTTACGGAACAGTTATTGTTGAAAAGCCTCTCTATCCTCAACGTGTGACTGTTTGGTACGGTTTATGGTCCGGCGGAGTCATTGGACCTTACTTTTTCGAAAATGAGGCTGAAGCAACAGTTACGGTGAATGGATTGCGCTATCGAGAGATGATTAATGATTTTTTATGGCCGGAATTGGATGGTATTGATCTGGAAAACGTTAACTTTCAACGAAACCATTGATCTTTTACGATTGAATATCAAAATAACACCTCTTATTGGAAACCCTGTATCTTACATACACACGTTATTACATGTTTTTATTATTTACTAGCTGTACACCGCCACTCATTGCTGTGGATCAGTCAGTCTGTGCAGATAGAAAAACAATGGCGCGTGTTGCTTTGAGGTCCAACTTATTAAATATGTACTGGTATTGGTGGAGCACCTGACCGGCAATTAGAAGGCTGCAGGTTCAATTTCGGTCGGCGGCATGAATGTTTTTTCGAAAGATTTTTTCAATTTACATAGGTATTTAAGGCTAATAATTATTGCTTAAAAATAATATGTTATCCTTTGTGCTATGCTTTAAAAATCTTCTTTCATAAAAATTAGTTTCATTAAAAATAATAAAAATTATATTGTTTATCAAAGTTTTTCTTAGTATTAGTGTTACATATACCCAAAGGTGGGATACAATTACTTGAGTTTTTAACGTCAAGGTTGTATAAAACGAAACACCTTGCGACGTAGCAAAAGTTACCCTCTGTGGAGGGTGTTATTTAAATAGAAAACTACAACAGATAAATGTTATAATAATTTAAATTAAATAAAATTAAATTAAAAAAATCTTTGATAAGTTCTAACAGTAAAGAGAGCCTCTACTAATATAACTTAATTGTGTGGCAATAGACTGTAACTAAACTGTTTACTAGGGTGGATCGATTTTTTGTTTTCGTGTTTTTCTTAGCAGCGGGGTGTGGAATGGATGCTCTATGGGGATACTTTTAAAAGTCATTATGACAGCATTAAGATATTTCGAGTGCAAGTACTGCCCCAAGTCAATTCAAATTTAAAAAAAACAGCGTGAAAATAGAAAAAGAAGGGTTTAGTCTTTGCTCAATAAAAGTAGTTAAAATATAATAAAATAAAATTTCATTTACTAATAACATTATCTACTAATCAAGAAACAATAAAAATATCATTGCTACACAAAATAATTACAAACAATGTTAAAAAATAAAGTAAAAAATCATAAAAGTTATTGTGTTTTATAGTCCTTCTTCGAATTGAATACTGGCATTATACGACAATATTCTAGCTTGTTTTGTATCCACCCTTCACGCCTTTCAGAGCCGCAAACAGCAGAGCATGATGCCGTTACCACTTTGATGCATCTTTCCGTGGCTTGCGTGTCACAGGGCATCAATCGGAACCTACACAAAATGTTGGATTCGATAATTTCGTGGTCTGCAATGGCATCAATTATTGTCTCGCTAAATATCAGTTTTGTAAGAGGTGGTTCTGATGGTTTTTCCCAGTAGATCAAGTCAAAACAGTCTGCTGCGTTGAAATTAAAAGTAGGTAGCTTAAATACTCTTATTGGAGAGAACCCTGACTTACGTCCTCGGATACTTAGAATCCGTCTCAGAGCCAACTCTCTAATTTGTCTTTGTTCGTCGTTTAACATACTAATAAGTATATTTTCGCTGTGGCCAAAATACCCGTTGCGATGAATTACGGGATCTACCACCTTTTTTAAATGCTCTGGAAGGTAATGAGACAATTTTATGGTTTTGTGGAGGTGTCTCGCCCCTTAAACACACGAAAATTGTGTTTTTATTTTAAACCACATCGGAGCATACACTCTTAGCACACATTCAATCAATATCACCTGATTTTCTGTCGAATTCTTGAAGTTTTCGTTACATTGTCCATATTTTCAATAAATAAAGCTGGTCTGTGCTATGGTGGTAACGGGATTTTGTAATGTCTGGTAAGTTGCATTCTATTGCTTGAAATTCAATCACATGATGATGTTCACAGTTCTTGAGTAACTTTCCTAGTTGGCCGCTAAAACTTCTAGGACCACCAAAGTATTCGAAAAGGTGTCTCAAACTTAACTCGTTAGCATATAACTAACAGACCAACCACTGAAGTGGACGATGAAGCTTTCATTCAAGAAGTCGAATAATGCCAGACTTAGTTCCAGTATTAACTGCTGTTCTGTCACATCCGATAGCCACGATGCACGCTAAATCAATGAATTTTGCCACAAAATATGCAAACAATTTGTGAGCTATTGTTTTAGCATCACTGAACTTAACGCCTACATGGCCAATGTATTGTGAGCCAGGTTCTTTCAAAAGACTGATATGTTCTTCTATCACAACTTTTCTGCGTCCATCCTCCAAATGTTTTAATGTTTAATGTTTTTAATGTTTTATCCTCTCGACCGTCAAACGATATGCAAATGCACGAATCAAAATCTGGCTGATTGATGGCAGTCAGTGTGGTCCTAGTTTTGCCACGAGCACGTCAAATATTATTACGATCGATCACGTTTGTTTGATTATCTGTTGTCACTAATCCAATATCTTGCAATGTAGCGCTGACGATGGCAGCACCTGCCCGATCAAAAATACTGTATCGATCCAATGTTCTGATGTTGGATTTATTGCATAAGAAGAAGAAGTAGATGAGGCAAAGTATTGTTGGTCAGTTGGAAGATCAACGTTAGTAGAACTTGAAACTGTACTGCGAGATGTGGACGGTTGAGCTAAAGATGCGCGGTGCGCGAGCGAGGCGCGAAAGTGGACTCGGCAATTTGTCAAATATCGCGGGAAAATAAATATTATCATAGTTTTTTTAATATTATTACTTAAGGCGCGACAATTTTTATTCATTATGAAATGTAAAAGTAAAAAATAATGTATTAATTTTGACACAAAACTGTTTTATAAAGGGACAATTTTTTACCAGATTTTAAATAGTTCAACTGCTTTGGGGCAGTACTTGTTATCAAAATTTTAAATTAATATTTTGTATGCTTAATTGTATGTACCTAGAGCATCTATTCCGCACCCCGCGAAAACTAATTTATAAAAATAAAAAAATTCCATACAATGGCGATCCACCCTACTGTTTACGTCTCCTATTAAGACGTAACCGGGCGTTGATTTTTCCATACAAACGTAGTCCCCATTTATCTTTCTGGATTTTAACCTTAGAGCAAATATTTTTTTAATATAAAATAGATATCGGCGATTTACGTGTCGGTACGTTTTGTTTTTTTTGATAAATTGCTTCTTATAGAAGTTATCACCTTCCAAAAATCAATCAAATTGCCTGATTTAAACGCAGTCAAAAGACGTTCAGTCTACAAACTAGACAATATATTTTGAAAAAAAACAAAACGGTCCGACATAGAATAGTTTCTTTTTATGTAGTTGGTAAAAAAAAAATTGAAAATTGGTTAACTTTTGGAGGAAAAAAATGGGGAATACAAAACCTCGATTTTGAAGATTTCATTTATGTCTTTGTAGCCCGAGCTGCATGTGTCCCTTTCGCTCAGTATTCGGGAGGTAAGGGTCGGGGGACAGGGTTTAGATAAATACGTATGTATTTGTGCGAAGTGATGTCACGTAGTCATAAATCGATATTCGATATTCTAGTGTTGTGTTGTCACGAGTAATCGATGTTTTTTTATTATTTTTTCCGTTTGGTCACTTTTGTGTTTGTTTGGTGAAGTATTCCGATATTCTTACTTTAATTTCATATGTTTACGTAAAATAATATCTGTAAAAAAAACATCCGTTACGGCCAGACCAACTCCGAGGTGATTTCGTTCCGTATTGCCAATATGGATACAAAACACTCAAATTGATAATTTTTTTAAAAATAACTTTATAATAATATAATAGCATAATATTATAATTCTTCAATAACCTATAATGTATATTGTTATTTTATTTATTTAACTTCTATTTCGACAAATAAATATACAGCAAAGTGATGTAGCGTAGTATATCGAATTGTGTCGGTGCACTAGTGTTGTCTTTTCCCGAGTTATTGATATATTTTATTAGTTTTTTTTTGGTTTAGTGACTTATTTCGAGTACACCATACTTGCCGATCTTACTAAAATTGGACCAAATTCAATATGTATACGTCACACACTATAATAATTTTCAATTTGGGAGGTGGTTATGGGTACCGCCGCTCCGGGAACCATTTATTGGATAACCTCTTTCATAGGTCACCCCAAGTGGTTCGCTACGTTTGGTGACTTGAGCAGGGGTGCCCGGGTTCATGGGGGTGAGGATTGTCCGGGTCTTGGCGATATATGCATCGGTCCGCCAGTTGCGTGGCAGGCCGGATCGGGAGACCAGTCTAAACGCACGCTCAAGTCGCGACGCGACTGAAGATGAGTTAGCAGCAAGAAGCCACCTGACTATTGTATGTGCACGCTCAAGTTGAGACGCGACTTATTTGGACGAGTATTATAACAAAACCCTGTAGCAACCCGATACAGAATTTGGTCGTAACACGGACAATGGACAATGGACATGTACCTAGCATGAAAGTCAAAAAATCCTCAATTTACAATGAATAAAGAATTTTTTTTTAAATATATATTTTTAAAAAGATGCTATTTGCGTGGTGATCTGTTATAACAAAACACAGTAGGAAAAGTTGCGCCGTTTAGTCATGACATTTTCTATTATTTTCGAGTTACATGGATATTTAAATACTAGTTCATTTTTACTCATGATCCGATTTTCAGAACCCCGACATGTCTGGAGGTAGAGTGGAAAAAAATGGAGGTTTGCTCCACACCATCCGATTTGCAGTGTGGTGATTGGCAAGGGTGTTATGGCTTTCATGTCATTTTCAAAATTTCTACGAATGGCATTGGCGTTGGCTCTATTAAAAAAACACAATAATAAGATTCGTAAAACAAAATAGTGAACAAAAAATTGCAATATTATATCGAAAATTGGTCACTTGCGATGTTTATGTGGTAAAAATTGGTCATTTTGGCCAAATAAACATCGCAAGGGAATTAAAACCTGTTGATTTCAGGAATTTTACTAAAATAAAAAATAAATATTTTATTTTAATACTTTTCCCTGTCTCAAACAACTTGAATGGTTTAGTTAAGTTTTGATAAACAAAAAAGATAACTATCTGTCCAAACAAGTATTTTATATTATTTTTAATGGATTAATTTAGCAAAACGACACAAATTAATTTAATAAAATTTACTTGGGCACGCCGCGACCTGCGGATTCGTAGCCAAGAGCTTTACCCTTCAACCACGCAGGCAGTTCAAATGTACGCACCTACATATTTTAGTAGGTGTACCTATATGGGTAGTAAGATTTTTTTTTTATTTTTTAAAAGAAAGACAAACATTCCCTGGTTACGAATAACCTAACATTTGAAAAACTCTTACTACCACCACACTAAGCGGAAGGTATTGCTTGTGTTGTGATGGAGAACTTAGCCAGCCGAGGAATCGAACATGGGACGCCCGGGTGGGACCCAAATGCGATGCCCACTCAGCCACTGACCGGTCAAGTAAGTAAGAGCAATACAATTAATTAGTAGTACATTATTTTGATGTATCTCACAAGGTTTAGCCAGCGTTAGCAATTCGAAATTCGAAAATCCTATCAAAATCCATTTCGCCGAGATTATACGCCAAGACAAAATCAGTGACGGAGAAATAAGTTGGAAAGATAACCACAAACACAAGATACATGACGAAGGACGGAAGACGGGAGATGCGGGAGGCGGAGGAGGCGGGATGCGGGAGAGGCGGAAGTCGAGCGTAACATGCACACACACACTCTTAGTTGGGTGGGTACCTACACATCGATAGCGCGCTCGCTGAGCAGAGTGAAATAGCAAGTGATTTTTAAAATACCTATTGTTCAAATTTTTCAGCGCCCGGGTTTCCTCTTAAGGCTCCCAAGTGATTAAGTCAATTCCCCTAATTCCTCTCAAGTAGCTGGATTTTAGATTAGTATCTGTTTGCTGATCAGATATTTAGCTAACAAGCTATTTCAGGAAAAACTAATCGCCCTATGCATTCGATGCATTACTTCGAATGTTCATAAAATTATAAGTAACTATAAACAAATTTAAACTTGCATGGGTCATTCCCCCTAAGCAGGTTAAAAATTATATAATATTGTTTTTAACATAAGTGACTTTAAGTTGTGGCAATACTAAAGAATTCATTTATTGTTTTGCGTATAATTCGTAGAAATCCATTATATTTAAAAAAACTGTACTTATAAACACGTTTATATGACTTATTTATATGATTCTATTTTACCCCCTCCCAATTAATCATGATTTATTACCGGTTAAACCGATTTACTGATAAAACAATGTTGACAATAGATTTCATATTCTGTGGGGGTATTTTGAAGTCTGTTTTCGCCACATTAATGTTATCTTAATTGTTTAATAATGATGTGGCTGCTATTAATTTATTTAAATGTTTTATATTGTTTAGGTTTTATGAACATACTTAGAAGCAGGGAATAAATAATTTTCCTTACTCTATTAATTAATGTTATATTGGGGTCATTGGTTCTTTTATTGATTTCTAAGTGTTTGAGTAAAATTATTCACCGCTTCTAAGTGAGTTCACAAAACCTAAACAAGACATCATCATTAATGTTGGGAAAACAGACTTCAAAATACCCCATAGAATATGTATACTTATGCTAGTAATATAGTAAATGATTAACATGATAATATGTTTAACACTTTTTGACCTGTTCGGCCAAAAGTATTATGGTGATTTATTTTGGTGTTTTATGCCGTATTGCGCTACTGCCTTCCTTACGTGTCCATCATCAGGGCAGATGTGTAATCGAAGATTGTGGTGAAGCGTGTGCTTTTGTATATGAGCAGGTAATACAGTACAATTTAAGTATGGTTTTACGCGTTGAATAGGCCCTCTAAGAATGTATTGGGATTAAGGGGAAAGAACTCGAAGAACCTAGGGATAAAAGTGAGCATCAGGTCACCAGAGGCAGAGAAGGAAGGCAGCGGAAGGGCTCCGTCCCCTGTATTTTATAGGGCCCACAGATACTGTAAATAGTACACAACTGCTGACTCTGTACAAATCGCAAGTGGGTCCCACTGTTGAATTTAGCAGCCACCTCTGGTCTGGAGCTCCAAAATACCTAAAAAAACCATTGACTGTGTAGAAACGGGCGGTTTGTTACACAGATTCCCCTATCTTAACAAACAGATTGTAATTACATTACTTACATTTGATCAATATCTTAAGTGGAATACACATTACCTACGTATCACGAATAAACTTAGAAAACATATTTATTTCTTAAAAAACGTTAGAAAAATACTAGACTTTTAGACAATTACTCTCTTTTTTAATCTATCATTGAGTATACAAAATTCGCATGGGGAGGTGCAACACTATCAGCTATAAATTCACTATCGAAGGCACAAAAATTGGTTACGAAAGTCCCCTTATTAACAAGTACTGCAAATATATATTACAAATTTCATGTATTAGATATTCGACAAATTTACACAAAAACTACCTTAACTCATCTGTTTAAAATTAAAAAAACACATACATTTTATGAAAATACCCAAAATATTGTAAACATGAGGCACAAAACCAAAAAACTCATACAAACACCTAAAACAAACACAGCATTTGTTCAAAGAAATTTCAAATACATTGCGTCTAAAATATACAATAACCTACCTGAAAAAAACAAGACAATGGAATAATATTAACAGTTACAAAATCCTAATAAAAAAATAGATCATCGAAAAAGGTCGTGCAATAATTAGTCACCTCACCCAAATATAATTCCTTATCTCATTATTGTTACCACTACCTACCAACCTGAAAATTTTGGTCAAATATTTATGCATTATTGAAAAATGTTCATTATTTTAATATTATAAAATATTTGTAAACTAGTCTGTCTCGGTACAGGATTTCCTAGTGAGACAGGCAAAGCCAAATAAATATATGTAAAACTTTTTATATAGATGCACATAATAAATAATAATAATAAATCTTTAGGGCACAGGTATATGTGCTGTCTCTATTGGGAAACATGCCAGACGGTTGAAATTTATCACATGAGAACGGGTTGTTTCTACGAATCGTTCTTGAGTTCAACTCGGCTGTGGAACGATTTGCCAGCCTCTGTGCTTCCTTCTTCCTACAAATGGGTATCTTCAAGACCCAACTAACGAACTAACTCATCATCACGCCGTTTCCCCGCAGGGGTAGGCAGAGAGGACGGACCGCCAACAACTCGGTCACACCACACACTTCTGGCCTCATTCACATTCATACATACTCTTCTATTGTTCTGACTCTTGACATGGCCCGACTCAAGTATCTGATTCACTTGATCGTGCCATGTCTTCCTCGGACGTCCCCGACTTATGCTACCATTCGCATTTGCATCATATATCCTCCTTACACTCCTATCTTCGCTCATTCGCTCTACATGCCCAAATCATCTAAGCTTCCATTTCTTAATCTTGCACTCTTTGCGGATCTCCACATTCCTCACACGATCATACATGGTTTTACCACACATACGCCTCAGGGATCTCATTTCCACAGCATTCAATCTACTTTTATCCTTTCTCTGCCAGTTCCATGTTCCATAAATCAGGGTACGTACCAGCACTTCATTGTGGACTGCTAACTTCGCTTCTTTTGTAGTTAATGTAAAAAAAGCTTTATTTTCTAATAATAAAACACTTATTTCCACATCGCACATATTCGTTCAAAGTTTTATAATAATCTCCCACGCAGCACTTTTCAAATACCTTTTTAATAGCAATTTAAATTTTCTTTAGCGAGATTTCAGCACTTGGCCCATAAAATGGGTTTAGCACACATGAAGTAAACTGCTGGAAAATGGTAATTCACTTTTTTCTGAAGAGCGTTAGTACCTACCCTAGAACTTAACAATGTAATATTCTATATTATGGTAGATGTAATAAGCAGTGGCGTCCAATTCACAAAGGCTTAAAAGCTGTGTTTACGTTACGAAAAAGAAATCATGAAAAGAAAACAAAGTTTTTTTTAAACATCTATTTAAAATTAAAATAAATAGTTTTGCTGAGTATTGAACCTTTTTACTCATTAATCGGAAGCTCCAAGCCAAAAATGTGTATATTCTCGGTATATTGTAGGTAATCTATCGATAAAAAAAAGAAATGTCTTGCCATATTCCTAGATTTAAGAAAAGCTTTCGACACCGTTAATCATAATTTACTCATTAAAAAAATAACTCGACTGGGCTTCAAAAAAGACACACTAAAATTACTATCAAACTATCTTAAAGACAGAACACAAAAAACAAATATTGGGAATAATTATAGTTCAGAGAAACAGATAAAAAACGGAGTTCCGCAGGGAACTGTTCTTGGCCCGATTTTATTCTTAATTTATATTAATGATTTATGTAATTTTGTAATCCCTGGTAAAATTGTTTCTTACGCCGACGACACGGCAATAATAGTGAATGGTAATAATTGGACAGAAACTTTTTCGAAAGCAACTGTATGTACTTCACTTGTTTCAAAATGGTTAAAATACAACAAACTTGTCTTAAACTACAGCAAAACATTTTACTTACCTTTTTATAAAAACATAAGAAACAAACCAAAAGAAAACCTTAAAATTAGAATCCATAATACAACTTGCAATCAAGAAATGTGCTTCCTGTGCAACAAACTCGCTAATGTCAAAAATATAAAATATTTAGGAGTATCAATAGATATTAATCTTAATTGGAAATCACATATTAATCAAACCACTTCTAAACTAAGATATCTTACCTACATATTTTATAGACTCAAGGAAATTTTAAACGCTGAAAAATTGAAAATGATCTACTTCTCCCTGGTGCAATCTGCAATCACTTATGGCATAATAGGATGGGGTGGTGCACCTGATACATTTATTAAGCCTCTACAAATAATTCAAAAACACATAATTAAAGTCATATATAACAAAAATAAAACATTCTCGACCGACCTATTATACAAGGAATCTAAATTATTTAACATTCGTAAATTATTTATATTACAAACTATGAAATATTTATTTAAAAACAAAAATAATTTCAAAATAAATGAAAACAGAATGAGTATAAGAACAAATAATATATTTTACACCCCCCAAACCAATACTAAATTCATGCAGACACATAGCAGTTTCATTGGTCCTCGTACATTTAACCTTCTACCACTACAAACTCAAATGATAAATAAAAAGATAGAATATATCAAAGAGGTAAAATTATGGCTGAATGACGCAGATATTGAAACGCTTTTATTATAAATTTATTGATCCTTTCTACAACTCACTTGCTGAAACTTTATAAACTATTGTACATAATGTTTTCTCTTTACTTTTTATAATAACTATAATAAAAAAAAAACTTTTTCTTCTAATGTATATTATACTTTAGGTACTTGAAATATAGTAATCATTTTATATTACCCACACTCAGGCAGTGCCTTAGTGGGTTTTCATTTCTTGTGTATACTATTTTGTATTATATATTATGTTATTATATACTATCTATTAATATGTATAATATATGTAAAGAAATAAAAATAAATAAAGTAAAAAAAAAAAAAAAAAAAAATATATATGCATTAAAATCGATTGACAAACGGATCTAGAAACGTTCGATTTCAAGCACAAAACTAGTTTTTATTTATTTTGTAAATAATTTTATAAGAAAGCAAAAAAGTTAATCAAGTGAAACTATCACAGATAATCTTAGCTATAGTACTAAATTTTTAAAAAGTAGTTTCCTTTACGCGTTCATACATTTCTATTGAAAAAATATTTTTTTTAGTAGTTTACATTTATATTTTTTATTGAGTAATTTATTATTTTATTTGTATTCTACTCAAGCGAAACGATAGGAAAACCTTTAATTTATTTAAAGCATATTTTTGGTATTCATATTGTATACCAATTCGTTATAAAGATTAATCAAAATAGTGATTTAGCATTAAGCTTCACCTTAACTGGAGTCGACAATTCTGCCAAGTTCGCCAAATGCCGATCGACTGATTGTCATCCGATTTCAGAGAAATGCGTATATTTCCGCGTGTGTATGCGTGATTGCCACCAAAAGTTGTTAGAATGCACTGAACCACGTAAACACCTCAGCACAGGTTCTCCCAGTGAGGTGTTCACGAAACATATAACATTACCCACCACAATGTCACCTACTCAAACCTACCTCACACCCAGCATAAAAAAAAAATATTAACAACAGTTCTAAATTTACGTATTATATATAAATGTAAATATTTGGTAGACACTGTAATGTATTTATAGAAATAAATAAAAATAAACTGTTAAAGACAGCAAGTCTACTTGACGAGTTTCAGCTTGATCGTACATCGGGAAGAGGGGTAATTTTCTCTTCCATGAATCATTAATTCAATCCAGAAACAAGAGCGAATTTAAAATGTATGAATTTAAAAATGTGATCGGTCGTTTATTCAGTTGGACGCGACAATCAGCGAGAGATGATAATGAAGTGGAAAAACTACACCGAGCCTTCCTTTGGTCAAAGAGCAATACACGCCACTGGTAGCTGGTGTTGGTGGAAGTTTGATACTGTAGATCTCATTAGGGTTATATAAGCTGTGCCATTGAGGATAAGAGTTATCTACTAGTAAAAGATTTTTAATAAAAAATTGTTATGTCTCTGCTTTACTTGCAGATTTCTGTGTTGGGAACTTTTTGGTAGAGTAAAAGGTTCTTCTACTATAATTGTGTTTATTTACGTAACAATTAATAAGTCTGAATTTAGCTACACTGTTCATTACCCGAGGGTTGGTAATTATCTGTTTCTGGAAGCTTGTTGTTTGTCAATAATATCCCACAGGCAATTTCTACGCTCTATGGACATCTGTGGGACTCTGGAGTAAGCTTTCTGACTAGTGCCATCTATCGTTTGAATACACAACTTATTACAATACATCAAAAGAAACGAATAATGAACATTTTGATAAAGGTTAACACTAAACTTACTTTGCATTGACATCGACAACGAGTGTCAAGTGTCAGCTGGATCGTATGTCAGGAAGTGGGTTTCCGCTTCAAAGAGTTGAATTCATTCATTACCGAAAAAAAAGTGAAATCCCTTCTTCTTCTGGCGCTAGTAAAATTATAAAGAGTATGTTAGTTGTAAGTTTCTATACATGTAAATATATTTGTCATTAACACAGTACTTACAGGCCTTAGTCATAAGTCACTAGATATAAATCTTAGGTGTAAGTCAGTAGTTATGAACCTTAGTCGTAAGTCACTAGAAATAAGTCTGAGATGTAAGTCACTAGTAAATAATAATAATAATAATAATTGGATGACTTGTATGGCGCCGTTTTTGTGCAAAATCACCTCAAGGGCGCTGTACAAACTTATAATACATTTCTACAGTGATCTATGTTATTACTTAATTATTTATGGAGAAAATATACAGTACAATACTTACCTGGTAGGTCACTTGAGATTAACACTTAATTAACATTATCTAATTGTTTATTGGCGAAATTTAGATACAGAATTTAGGACTTAATTGAAAAATTGAATATAACTGGACTTTCTCTTAGGAATGGTATATTTAATCTAAGGGTACGACATGACAGCTTAAAAAGGTAAGTTTTTAGTTTAGACCTGAATTCTGTTTGACTTGTTATGGATCTTAGTTCCGGAGGGAGTTTATTCCAAGCCTTCGGCCCAGATACTCCGAAAGCGCGATCATCAAACTTAGAATTTGGCTTGCGCTTAGGTTCTATCAGTCTGCCTACAGCTGATGATGTTGCTGATATTTTGGAAGGCTGGCATAAATGCCGTTGCAGTTATTTTACAAGCAATAATTATTCGCCTGAAACACTTATCCACATTGAAAAATCTCCTGATAAAAGATACATGACGCCAACGGGACTCGAACCCATGTCCCTTCGATTTCCGGTCTACAGCTCTGACCACTGAGCTATGGCGGCTTATCTCTTATCCGCGAAATAATTCAATATATACAAGTGTTTCATTCAACAATTACTGCTTGTTACATTTTTTCACCTGAAAACAACCAACTTTATTTTATATGAGAAAGGCATTGCAAGTGCTAACTCTCTCACTAGATGGCGTCGAGACAAATTGTCTACATTTTTAGGTGAAATACTTGAACTTGTCAAATATTTTTTTTTTTTTTTGGTTAACTAATGTTTAAGACAAGATTTTTTATTTTTGATATTTTAGCCGTTGTAGTAATCGAGACGTGAGACTACGTAAGAGTTGATAAGTAGTTTTTTTGCTTCTGTAGGAAGGTTTCTTCGGACATAATTGAGTTGTCTTAGGTGAAAAAACCGATGCTTACAGTCCTATTTATTTGACTTTTAAACGAAAAGTCTGAATCTAAATTGACACCGAGAAGTTTGACTGTTGTTTTAGGGATGATATCGCTGCCGGAAATAGTAATAGGTGAATTGTCTATGAAATGTTGACGATTGTTTGTGGCTGCCCAGAGAAACTCAGTCTTAGATGGATTGAGCTTCAGCTTGTTTGAAGACATCCAACGAGTTATTGCTTCTAGACATTCAATTATACGGATTTTGAGACTATTGATTTCATTTGGAGCGCAGTAAAAATAAACTTGCTGATCGTCAGCGTAGCAGTGAGATAAGAGATCAAATGACTCGATTATTTTGGCGACATCATTTGTAAAAAGGATGAAGAGAAGTGGACCCAAAATGGATCCCTGGGGTACCCTGAAGAAAGTGTTGCGAAGTTGGACAATTTATTTCCAACCCTCACGGCTTGTAAGCGATTAGATAAATAGGATACCAGCCAGTTTTTTATGTCGGAATTCAAACCAAATGTTTCCTCTAATCTCCTAATGAGGAATTCATGATCAATCGTGTCAAACGCTGCACTCATGTCTAGGAGTGAGATAAGTGATAACTTACCTGACTCTACGGCCAGAGTTATGTCTGATAGCATACGAAGTAGTCCGGTTTCAGTTGAGTGGAACTTTCTGTACGCAGATTGACGTTTTCCGAAAAATTTATTGGAATTCAAGTGACTGGTTATTTGTGCGGCAGCAATTTTCTCCAGGATTTTTGAAATAAATGGTAAGTTTGAAACGGGCCGATAATTACCTAAGTTATCGGGGTCTAGTTGTGAATTTTTCAGGATTGGTGTAACTACAGCTGAATTGAGTGGAAAGTCACCTGTGCTAAGTGATTTATTAAAAACGTGAACTAGGAATGGATATAAAACAGTAGAAAATTGTTTTAATAACCATGTCGGTATGGGATCAAGACTGCACTGTTTATTAGGCGAGCTTGAAATAATTTTTATTACTTCTTCCAGCGTTGTGGGTTTGAAGGAAGACAAAATTCCTTTAGAATTTAAAGTGAATTTTGGCGGACGGGCGTGAGATGCGGAAGCACGAATGGATTCAATTTGTTTCAGAAAAAAAATTGAGAAGGCTTCCGGGGTAGTATCTATTTTCATTGGAACAGTGATTTCGGAAATTACAGTCTTTATTGAGTTCCAAAGACGTCGCGGGTTGGTTCGCTCAGAGTTAATCTTTTCTTTCCAATAGTCTGATCTTTTGGAATTAATTTTACACGTATACTATTTTTGAGCAAGGATCCACTCGTCTCTTGTAGTTACAAAAGAGTTTTTCCTATAGGTCCTCTCTAATTTCCGCATAAGTCTCTTCTGGTTTCGACATTCATCGTCAAACCAGCCGTCAGACTTTCGAACTTTCCGTGTTTTTGATGATGTCGGGGCATATTTATTTAACAGACATGAAAGTGTTTTATTATATGTATTGATAAGTTCGATAAGTTCGGTAGGGGTTTTTGTTTCCCAAACATTGGGTGTACATAAGAGAGACGTCTGTAACTCTTCCATAAAATCGCTAAAGCAAAATTTACGCCATTCCCTTGATACAATTGTTCTATATGGTACTTTAGGCGAGTTTAAATCAATATCAGTGCAAACGAGCCGATGGTCTGACAGTCCTATATTACGAATATCTGCTGAAAGCGGTGGATCACTGTTCTTTGAAATTAGTACATCTAATGTACCACCAGCATCATGAGTTGGGACGTCGACCCATTGGTGGCATCCAAAGCTGGCTAATAGATCTAAGAATTTAACAGTG
This sequence comes from Hesperophylax magnus, assembly GCA_026573805.1. Taxonomy (NCBI): domain Eukaryota; kingdom Metazoa; phylum Arthropoda; class Insecta; order Trichoptera; family Limnephilidae; genus Hesperophylax; species Hesperophylax magnus. The sequence goes on from JAIUSX010000130.1 coordinate 1,143,977, forward strand.
TTTGGTGATGTCACGCGCTCGAGACAAATATTAATGTCGCCTGTAATAATGAGTGCGTCGGAGAGTTCAACTGAAAGTGCCAAAAACTGTGAAAACTCATTATAAAATTCGAGAGAGATTGGTTTCGATCCGGGCCTATAAAGGGTGCACAACATGAACGACGTTCCTGAAGAAGAAACCCTGCATCCAATATACACAAACGTGTTAAATGTACCGAGAGCTACTTTTTTTAGCCGTAATCCTGGTTGGGCTATTATCGCGACACCCCCGTGATTCACGTGTGAGATATTGTTTGATGGTAGGTCCCCACTAGGTCTGGCTTCTTCAAGAACCACATACCCTAAAACTCGGAGTCTCTTAATTGAGTACGAATCACTGTTCTCGTGCCAAATTTCTGTGACCGTAAGGATATGGAGTTTTTGGTCTCTGAAAATATCGTCCACCACCTCTAGTTTGTTGTTAAGGGATCGCGCATTCCAGGAACCAATCGCAAGCTGTCTGCTCCTATAGTTGGCATGTCGTTCTAATCTAATTTCATTCAAGTTGTTGTGGAATTTATCAGAATTGCGGAGGGCTATAGATGGTAGGTAATTCTGTTTGTCGATTAGTCCGACTACTTGAACACCCTGTACTGACGGAGACATTATTATTTTTATTACTATTGTTATTATAAATAATTATTGGAACGTATTGTTCCTCCCTGCATAATTATTTTGTTTTTTGTCTACCGCGACACCCCCTGTATCTAAATTTCACATTCGGATCACGGACTGGATTGTATATGGTTGCTTTTGCAGTCACTGAAGGGTTCAACACACTATCACTTTTAAAACTTAGAAGTGTAGCCCGATCACTTACAGCAGGAGTGTTTTCGGCCTGTGCTGCATCACTAAGTATTGTGTCATATTGTTCCTTTCTGATGCACAGTGTATGTTTTTTATGATAGCGTCCAGCACGGCAACCACGAAATCTAATTTTATGAGTGGTATTATTATCGCATCCAAGGTCATATAATGATATTTTTGCAGCTAATTTAGGGTCCATAAAAACACTTTCACTTTTGAGATGTAGTAGTGTCGCCCTGTTGTATCGGATATTGTTTACAGTCACCATAGTTCAAAGAATACCCATTATAAATCACTTGACGCATTTACACTTGACACGGTTGCTCGGTTGTCTTTCACACTGCACATGTGGCCAATTTCTTCGGCCGATTACCGATGCTGCAGAGTTATTGTGCACTTCTAGAACAACGTGGCAGATTTGAACATGAAATATTTGAAATTTTGTATTAAAACTTGAATTAATCTCAAATTAGCGACACTAAAATTTTATAAATCTAACTTAAAAATTATTGCGGTTATTTTACACTTTATCTACACCGAAAAAATTGAGAACTTCCCAAGATTTTCAAAATATACGCGGAGCGCTTAAAAAAGCAGCCGGCCGCCCCTAGAGCGCCTATGATACCTTGATAGTTATTATGAATCCTAGTTGTAATCCAGCTGTATTTAATTTAATAAATATATTTGTACAGCGCCCTTGCGGTGTTTCTTCACCATTTTTCACTCATGCTATATATTTTTTTATTTTTATTAATTTTATTTTATTAATTTGTACATTAAAGTTTACAAATGACTAATTAATTTTTATGTATTAATATTCTATGTTTTTTCTTGTTTTATGTGGCTCCTACACAACATCTTGAAATTTTCATTTGGGGCAGTCTTTAGGTTTTCCGGCAGCGCGTTATAGTATTTTATCCCTTTATAGAATATACTGTGTATTCGCCTTGTTCTTTTTTGGTAGCCTGATTTCATTGCACGTCCTAGTTTTATGTTTGTGTATGTCCTTGTTTACAATTTTATTTATATAAATATTTGGTATAAATTAGCCAAATACAGGGTTTTCCAATAAGAGGTGTTATTTTGATATTCAATCGTAAAAGATCAATGGTTTCGTTGAAAGTGAACGTTTTCCAGATCAATACCATCCAAGGTATCAGGCCATAAAAAATCATTGATCATCTCTCGATAGCGCAATCCATTCACCGTAACTGTTGCTCCAGCCTCATTTTCGAAAAAGTCAGGTCCAATGACTCCGCCGGACCATAAACCGCACCAAACAGTCACACGTTGAGGATAGAGAGGCTTTTTTACAATAACTCTTGGGTTTTCCGAGCCCCAGATTCGACAATTTTGCTTTGTGACGAAGCCACCGAGGTGGAAATAGGTCTCATCACTCAAGATGATTTGCACTTGATTCACTCAAGTGAATTTTAATAATTTCATTGCATTTTTAAAGCGTGTATTGTTTCATTTTTACAAATTGCGTAGTTTCTACTTGTCAAATGTCAAAAAATGACAGCTTCAAAAGTAACATCTACCGAAATAGCGGGCTATTCAAAATAACACCTCTTATTGGAAAACCCTGTATTATTATTTAAAACCTTTTATAGGTCAGGAATATAACTTCGTAGGCAGTTGGGCAGAAGCTCAAAATACCATCCGTTCTAAAGATACCTGGAGTGTTAGCATTGATAATCTGCATCCGACAAAGTCGTCATAATCATAGGTGCCTATATGAATTTTACGTAAACACATATTATCAGATATTTCCGAACTTATTATTTTATATGCTCAGTGAAAATCCTACAATCGAACATTATATTCGTAGCTTTTACTCTGCGGCAGAGAGATATTATTGAGAACATAAATCACCAACAGAATGGGACATTGCTTCACATTCTTTGCAACACTTTTCCCCATAAGGATATTATTTATCGCCCAAAGTATTGAACTGACATCAATAGAAGTTGAATCTTGTAAAGGTGACTTTTTAACTTATTGGTGATCGTTTCAGGTTATGAGCGCTATTATATATTACTATATATCTGTTAATCATCATTGAGTATGGAATCATAGCATGGAGAGGTGGCACATCATCTGCACTAGACCCAATCATAAAAGCCCAAAAAACCACAATCAAAATAATCCTTAGGCTACCTCTGATTACAGACTCGAACTTAATCTTTAATATTATAAATGTGTTTGAAGTTCAACAATCCTCACATACCTATATACATAGAAATTTTTGGTACATTGCAACAAGATTGTACAATACTCTTCTGGAGAACATAAAAAAATTGAGCATGAGGAACAAATGAACTAAGAAAAAAGTGTAAGCAGAATATATTGAAAATGTAGCTAAAACAATGCGCACCCTGATTCACATAATTATTTCATTACGGGAAATTTAAAAAAAAACAAGACTTAAAAAATATATACTACGGGCTGCGTAACTCAATCATAACCTACGGTTGCATTGGGTGGGGAGGTGCAGGAAGAACAACATTAAACCCGTTATTGAAGGCACAGAAATCTTTTTTACGTGTTATTATGAAGAAACCTTTCAGATATTCGAGCGACGCTCTCTTCAAGGAATTAATATACTTGATGTCCGACAGTGCTATATAAAAAAAATTGTAATCCATGTTCATAAAAATAAAAACAAAATGAAAACATCCGAACACAAACATCAAACCAGAAGTAAGGGAAGGAATGACCTTTCCGTGCCAACAAGCAACAGAGCGGTTTATCAAAAAATATTCTCATATCTTCCTAAAATATATAATAAAATCCCCTCTTAGCTGAAACTGTGTGAATTGTCATCCTTCGGTCTAAGAGTGACAAAATGGTTGTTGGATCTAGGCAGGACTGATTCCGAAATGATACTAAAAATATAATTTGAAATCACGAACGCCTCTATATATCTTTATGTATCTTTTTTATGTATCTTTTTATGTATCTTCTTTTTAACATACTTATTTTAGCTAGTCTTAAATCCTGTATTCGTATAGGATAACTTGAAACCTGTAAATTTGACTGTCCTGAAACGGGAATCCTTCCTAGTTGGACAGTCAAAATCATAAAATAATTTCAATATTATAAAAAATAAATATGACATGGTACAATCGAGTGAATCAGATACTTGAGTGGGCCACGTCAATAGTCAGAATAATAGAAGAATATGTATGATTTATGAATATGGATGAGGCAAGGAGTGTGTGTCAAGACTAAGATCTTTGGCTGTCCGTCCTCTTTGCCTACCCCTATGGAGATGGTTAGTTAGTTTCTTTTTAATATCTTAAGTGAATATTAAAGTTAGTGTCTATAATCCAGGATCAGTTCCCCTCTCTATTTGTCGATTTACAGCTTTAAATAAATTCCTTATTTAAATATTTAGCTTTTGTCTTCAGTATGGTACATGTAATGGTACGCATACATTTGTGAACTTAAACGCGAACCGAGCCACGAATTACGGGAATGGAACGAAGCAAATGCGAGGGGCGTTTCGCGCCATTTGCGGTTGCTTCTTTCCTTTTCCATAAGTTGAGGTTCAGTTCGGCAGTTCGGCTCGCGTATGTATACGTAGAATTAGGTACCATGTAAGTGGTAAAAACTCCCCACGAGGAAATAGGGGCTAACTGGCTCTCTGGGAATGTTGACAGATCGCCGCTCTGATCCGGAGATAATTGTGTGTAAATTTTGGATTTTGCTTTCCATTCTCTTTTTTGTGGAAATCTTGGAACACATTATTTATAACGTGGAGCAGGAAATGTCTTACATACGTGGTGGGTTTAACTGTCAAATTATTATAAACAATAATGAGTCTCTTGAAATATCCATACAAATTGAAAAATATATCCCGAGTAAAAATAAATGCCACCGACGGGAATTGAACCGGCGCGGCGCCTTCTGATGTCCGTTTAGGTGCTCTGAGACCACTGAGCTATGTCGGATAATTTCAAACACGCCAAGTACTTCAATCAACAATTACTGCTTTTTTTCACCTGTAAACAACCAACTTTTTATTTTGTAGGAAAGGCTTTGTTAATGCTAAATTTCCCACTAGATGGCGTCGAGGCGTATTATTTATACATTTGTTAGTGAAATATTTTAACTTGTCAAATATTATTATTTTTTATTTTGTTATTCTTTGTGCCATGCATAAAAAACCTTGTCTTGCAAGCATTAGTTTATAATTTATAAATATTATATAATGTTTGATTGTCATTAAGAAAGTAGTTTTTTTTTATATAATTATGCAACTATTATTTAAATTTTATCCAAGGTATTAGTGTACAAAACACTAATTAGACCAGTGCTTACGTACGCAGCCGAGACGTGGGTTCTAACTAAGAAGAATGAGCGAGCACTGGATGTTTTTGAAAGGAAAATTTTGAGGCGCATCTTCGGACCGGTTCTAGAAAATGGATTTTGGCGCAGACGTTATAACAATGAGCTCTATACTCTGTCTAAGGAGCTAAACGTCACAAAGTTCATAAAACTGGGAAGATTTCGGTGGCTAGGTCATGTGGAGAGAATGACCGAGCATCAAGAACCAAAGTCCCTGCTGAGCTCAAGACCGATAGGGAGAAGGAGCCTGGGAAGGCCAAGGTTAAGATGGAGCGACAACGTCCTCAAAGATTTGTCTGCCTTGGAGCTTCGAAACTGGAGAGAGCTGGCGCGGGACCGAGATGAGTGGAGGAAGACTCTTGCGGAGGCCAAGACCCACCAGGGGTTGTAGAGCCAAAAGTGATGATGATGATGATTATTTAATATATATAAGTGGGTACAGGATATAATATGAGTACATAAAAAATATATTTACATTACAGAATTGTAGTTAATTAATTTAAGTTGTAGGCCTATATGTCGTAATTCATTAGATATAAATCTTAGATGTAATTCACTAGTTTTAAATCAGTAGTTCTAGTATTCATTAATTTAAAATATATATATTAGGGTGTCCCAAAAAAATTATAGTTGTTATTTTTGAACGCATACCCTCTAATTTTGTTTTAATAATGACAAAAAAACTTATAAAAAAAAATTCGTTTACTTTGGACAACTGCAACCCGTGCCGAATTGCATCGAAAGATGTCAGTCCTTGTACATTAAGACGCCAGCGAGCAAACGTGTTGATGAGCTTGTAGTAACTTGCTATTTTGTTAGTAAACGAAAATCACTCGTTCAGGTAAGATGTTGTTAGATTTACGCACTTCTAAAAAGAGTATATTTTTAATAGGAGTCGTAAAACACCAAATATCGGGTTCTAAACTGCCATCTAATGGACAAGTTTTTGAAATTTTGTTCTACAATATCCGGAAAGTGAATTTAACTGTCAATATATACCAAATATAGCCATAGTTGGTTTTTTAAAGCTGTGTTTGAAGTAAAAATCAGTCAAGTGACTACAAGCCCTGACATACCACTCTTCAAAAAGTTTCGAGATAACTGTAAAAATGTTGATCCCGATAAAATTCAGTGCTACAGAGAAAATCTCACATTGCACCTAACCGCTTCCGAAATCAATGATTTGCTTGACTTTTACTGTACTGCACTGACAACAAAAATCCTTTTAGATGACTATTGAGAGTTTTTAGAGCTCTGTGTGGTAGTTTTAGGAGGAGAAACAGCGAGAAAATTTAAGATTCGGCCTCCAGGTGCTCGATGGATGGCAAAGGCGCTTTATTCCTTGAAAATATCATTAATTTGTGCGCAATTTAAAATTACCGGTAAGGATAAGACGGCACTTTTAGACGTTTGCCTGTTCATAGTAACATCCTATGTCAAGCCATGGTTACAATGTATTATAGCAGTTAAAGCACCTTACCAGGACTTGTGCTTTTTGAAATCGATGAAGGCTTAAGAAAAAAATGATGAAAACATCTCAATGGCAGCTTTATTTCTGTTCAGTAAGCAGTTATGGTATTTGACCGATGAAGGATCTATTTTATCGCTGTTTGACGACGCTGTGGATCAAACAACTAAAATAAAAATGCTCGAAATATAAAAAAAATAATTTATCAACCCATGACAAACGTTACATCCCATCGAAGGAAGATCTTGATGGTAAATTGTATGGTAAGTTTATTAAGTAGTTTAAATTATGTTTTGTATTGAGGTTTTTGTTCATATCATAATTTAGTGACGTTTGTTTCAGAGAAAAATATTTACGACTTCATTTCAGTTAAGAGCAAGTATTTGTTTGATCGTCTGAACACAGATGCTAGTTTTCTTAACGAATTCCCTACGATGTGGTCAAATAATGCTTCGTGTCAAGAAGTCAGAAAGAAGGTGTCGCCGCTGAGGGTAGTGAATGATACAGCTGAAAGAACTGTTAAGTTAATGCAAGATTTTCATGGCTTAATATCACGGTCAAAGAGGAACAAAAATAATTTTTGTTACGATGCGTTCAGGAACACCGGAAGATTTATCCGGACTGTAAAAAACAAACTATGAAGAAAAAATTTAATCAATTTACCATTTTTAAATATAAAATACTACATAATTGAACATTTGTGCATTTTTAAATTTTATTTATCCGAAAAAAATGAAAGTTGAAAATCCTTCCATATTAACTCTGTACCATATGTTTGGCATCAAGTCGGCACGGGTTGCCGGTGTTTAATCAAAATAATATTTATTATATGAGTTATTGAAATCAAATGGAATAAAATAAGAGGGTATGCATATTTAAATTCATGAAAAAAAAATTCTTCCTTATGTCCTGGGACACCCTAATATTTATATATATATATTAATTAATACATTTGTACAGCGCCTGTAACGGACGTAGTTGACCACATTATTTAATTTCATAAAATTTGTTTTACATTTATAAAATGTGCCTACCCACGCCACTGGCGAAATCATCACTCCCCGCCACTGGCCATTTTGTTCCCGGCCGCTTGAAAAACTTTGTCTACGAATGGCTTCGATACCACATCGCCGGCTTACCTGCCGCGTGGATCAATGTCCAGCATTTTTTCTATGTAAATTTTACATAGAAAAATCAATTTTTAAACATTGCAAATATGTATATTTTACTTGTTCATCCCCTCGGCGGTAGTCAAATAAACACTATTTTCGATATACTACCGCTGAGGAGATATCAAAAAAGCTGTTTTTCACCCATATGTAAACCCATTTTTGAACAATATTTTTTACCCTTTTTGCGTGTACAAAAATCCAGGAACCTCGTAGCATAGTGAATCTTATCTCTTTCTGAGCGCTATGTTACGGGGGACCTCGGAAAAATACTAACTTAACATGTTTTACAAATTTGATCGCTTGAGATCATTTTTACACATTTATTTTACAAACATTTCTTGTTTTTTGTCGTATCTTGACAAACAAAAAATCTAGTTGTCAAGATACACATTCCTATAACTACTATGCATTTAAACTATGTAATTATCATTCATGTAAGCGCTCAAAATCTTTTCTAACTCTCAAATTTAAGCGACTACTATCACCAGTACTACCGGCAAAATGAATATGCAACATCTTGTCGGAGGCTATAAACACATATCTGGCGCGGGTACAATCCCCCACCACTTTTTGACTCAAAGCCCAATGTCGGGTGCGAGTCATGCTTATTGGATATAAGCAGCCAAATAATAAAATAAAATTAGTTCATCTTTACCACCGAAACCAAGCGTTTTATTTATCTACAAGTGACTCCTGCCCAACATCTGCCTCACCCCGCCAAGTCTTCTGGTCCAAGATCTTCTGGTGTTACCTCTTCAAGACAAGCCGGCCCTCCTCTGGAAAACCGCCAACACCAGAAGCGAGCAGAGACAACAGCACACCCAGTGCCCAACATTCATCAAGCCTGGGTGCGGGAGGCAGATTTCATCACAATATCAACTACAATCATCATCATCGGCCGTAAAGGAGCATCTCATCGGTTGAAGACACGGTTTGGACCCGGCGCCTAAATCTACAGTCTTGTGCGGACTCCCGTCCAGTACAGCGCCCTTGAGATAGATGTTAGCGTGGACAATTGGGTTAAATTGTTGAAATTTGTACCTTTGCTTTGCACTAAGATTGTGCATAGATTAACTTGAAGGTATTTTTACAAACTTTATATGTTTTTATTTTCATTTGATTTTACGCCCAGCTGGGAACAAAGTTTTTAAAGCACGAACTAATGGCGTTTCTTTTAAGTTAAGACATTTAGAAAAGTAAAAAAGAAAAATACAACTTGAATAGTGTGAATTATAATAATAAGTTGGGTATTCAAGCGATAGATGGCACTACTCATAAAGCTTACCCCAGAGTCCGACAGATGTCGCTAGAGTGTAGAAATTGCCTGTGGGATATTATTGACAGACAACAAGCTTCTAAAAACAGAAAATTACCAACCCTAGGGTAGTGAGCAGTATAGCTAAATCCAGACCTAATTATTGTGACGTAAATAAACGCAATTATAGTAAAAGAACATTTTACTTTATCAAAGAGTTCCCAACACAGAAATCTGCAAGTAAAGCAGAGACATAACAAATAGTAACTGGGAAATTTACTTAAAAATTTAACCACTAAGGGATTTACCAACTATGTTGCAATGATTGTCTATCGTTCTACATAGGTCAGACATCTAGAAATATAAATATTAGAATCACGGAAAATTTAATTCCAAAGGTTAATGTTTCGTCTGATTTTTTCTGACAAGCCGCTGAGACGCTTAATAAGTTTTCTCAGATACTCAAAACGGTAATATTTATTTAACTCTCCGATGGACAGTGTAATTCTACGTCTTTGGATGTGCAACGTGGCCTGGCCAGGCTATATAAGAGGTTTGGGCTGTAAAATTAGTTAAACTCATTCAATAAGGATTTCAATGATATTTACATTTATTTGTGTAATTAAAGAAAATTTGAAAACCATATCCTAGCTAGCAATTTCGGTTCCCCTTGCATGCCATTCATTTTATAAAAATTCGTTTAGTTTAATTGAAGGTATGTTTTAGTTATTATTGTTGTTTCTAATGTAGAGAGGATATATTTTTTTTATATTGTGATTTATTTTTGTTCTATTATAATATTTTATTATTAATGTAATATTTACAAATTTAATTTTGTCAATGTGCTGCATATATATACGTTGTATAAGTGTATATAGCGGGAAAAAAACACCCTGTTTGCGCGTACAGTTTAATACAGGTTAATGAACCTAGCATTTTAATATCTCTGCTTAAAATTTTGGCATCTCCTTGTTTATATTTTGTAAACATTTTGACGCCCAGCGTCTCCACGTCCCAAAAGATAAGACAAACCCCGAAAGAAACTTCAGCCTTCAGGGCAAACACAAAGAAACTTCAGCCTTCAGGGCAAACACAAAATTAAATTTAAAGTATCAGTGATATTTGCACCATATATATTCTACACCCAAGTAACGAAAAATCTTAAAAAAAATTTGTATTGAATGCGTTTGTCTCGTTGTGTTTACAATCAGTGTTGAGACTACCCTAAAAAAATATCAAATAACTTCAATTTTATTTTAGCGATTTATTGTTTGCAGTTTTGTTGGGCAACCTTATTCTTTAGCCAACAACAATAAACAATATGTAACACGTTTCGGACATCACTTCCATGTCCATCGTCGGGGCAGATGGGCAACGTTAATCTCCGCCCTGAAGGATTATCCCCTGACCTTCCCGCCGTTAGCAATCTCCCCCTCAGTCTTCCAGCTTATCTTAAAGATCCTCAAAATTAATAAGGCACCTAATCCTAATCAGTATGAATTATTTAACAAGATTACGAAATTCTCTCAAAAATGCTTCAAGGCTTATTTTACCTTTTTTTTCTACTTTGGGGATAATTATTCTGGCTGTTAATAATAAGAGTTGTGAGTTTGACCGTGAATTAAATTTTGATGTTGAAGTCCTGACTGGGTTAAAAAATTTAGTCCACTGCTATTGCTTTTGATTTTAATCTATTTGCATTAAATCCGTCCGTCTCTCTCTGCAGAACGCTGCAAAAGGCCTCCTTTTTGATCTGAACTGACTGAGCCAGCCACCGCAGATCCATAATTAATCTCATCGCGGTAAACTTTAGTTAATTCATCTGTATTTATCTCATTGGGTGTACGCAACTTAAAAACCGTGAATTGAAATGGACCCTGTTATTTGAAACTTGCAATCGGTCATTAATGATACATACACCATACCAGCAAATACCACACAAGAGACCCAACTGCTCCCAACCGTCTGGATCTGGATTGGGGTATGTGAGGCAGAAAGTAGTGGGGAGGTAAAAGAGATGGGTAAGAGGATGGTGGGGGAATAACTGGCTATTCAGATCTGGTCACCAAACATGGCTAAAACCATTTTAAACAACATTCCAATTATGAATGGTGGTCTTATAATGAGAGATACTTCATAGGGCGATACTAGATCTTAATAACCAGGTACTTCTCCGCCATCCTCTCCCTCGTCTCCTTCCACTCCCCGCTAACTTCAGCCTCACGACGTACCCCAATTGGTTATGCCATTTTCCCGATATATTGGTTGATTTAAAGCTCGGCTTGGTATTTATTTACTTGATAATCTGCACATATGTAGGAAACCCAGATATCAGCGATATTACGCTATTGTATATGATTTTACTACAGGAAAGTACTTGATTTTATAAGCTGCGTTATTGGTATATCTATGGTCTATGTCATTGGGAAATCGAGAGCAATCGAGAGCTTTCAAAATATCAAATGTTTTAGTCGAGCTAATTTACGCGAAGATTCTAATTTTAAATCGTATTTGTTTTGCTGTAGTCAATACACTATTTATGAAATTATGACAAATGAACCGCTGAAAAAACTGTTCTGATATTGAAAAATTCCTCGTATAATACCTTACTAGACTATTTGTCTATTTTAGATTGATTTTCAATTAATAACAACAACATTCCCTTGATTTTAACAGTCTATAATGATAAAATTATACAATTAACGTATATTTCAGTGAGATTGGAGTACTTAATTACTTACGTAAACGTCATATTTGACATTTGTCGCTGCTAGCGCCTCAGTGTCTATAAAGGGAACTATTCTGCGGCTTAAGCGGCCGATTTAGCCCGCTTAAAATTTGCACGAGGAATGTTGCACAGAGCAAGGATTCGGACTTTTTTTTTTTTTTTACAGTAATACCGCACAAGAGTCCCAACTGCTCCCGTTTGGAGCCAGTGAGACTATGGCATCCCCAATTGGGGTATGTTGTGAGGCTGAGGGTATATTGGGGAGGGGAGGGAGATGGGGAAGAGGAAGGTGGGGAAGTACCTGGCTATTCAGATCTGGTCACCAAACACGGCTAAAGCCATTTCAAGCAACGTTTCAATTCTGAATGGTGGTCTTACACCAGGGCGATACTGAGAGTATCTTCCACTCTGGAACGTGCCGCAAATATACTATATATTATTTTAAATTAATTAATTGTGAAATAACACAAATTAATCAAATAAAATTTTATTTGCGCACGCCGGGTTCGAACCCGCGACCTTCGGATCTGTAGTCAAAAGCGTATACCACTAGACCACGCCGGCCGTCAAACTGGACTGACTCTTATACCGGGCCATAGTCTTACTGACTCCATACGGATGAAAGCAGATTCGACTCTTGTCTAATATTATTATAATATTTAATTTTATATGTGAACTCTGAATTATTATAGAAAACGCCATCGAGAAAATCAACAAAGGGATAAAATTCATTTTCAATATTGCCTACCACACAAATCTCAAAATGGTATAAAAAATAAAGTCGTTATCCGCGTCTGTCTGTTTGTGCGCTTAGTTCTTTTAAACTACGCAACGGATTTAAAAAAAAATGTCAGTATCGTTTAGAGAATTTCTCTCCAAAGGTTTACATATATGATAAATGCACATTTTATTTATAGAAAGTAGGTAAAAGCCGATGTTTTATAATCAAGACGTAAAACTATATTTTTGGGCACTACATTGCTAACGCTACAAAATAATGTACTACAGAATTGTATACCTTAAAAAGGCCTACAGAGAATCTTACTATGATATATGTCTATCTCCCAAGGGTAACCCCCAGCAACGCCGGGTACGTGTCATTTAGTAGAAGATATTTCTCCCTTGTACCGCGAACATTAGGATACTATTCACTGCTTTTAATGATCAATTTAAACACTGAACTGTTTTACCAATAATCTATCGGCTGATACTGTGACGAAGCCCTTTATTTAATGACAATAGTGTACCTACCAAATCAGTGGCTCATCAGTAAAGCGCACAGGGGACAATGATAAATTGTTAATAGTCATATTTGTATTCTACCCTCCAATTCTTGTATGTTCTTTACTCTTGTACATTTAGCTTTTTTTTGTTACTTAAATAATACAAATAAAAAAATAGTTAGCAAGCAGCTAGAAAAAAAACTATGAAATGTGTCGGATCATGTTTATTAATCCAAGGTTTACGCGAAACTTTTATACATCTTGCTTGAGGTGATTTTTCACAAAAACGGCGCTCTACAAATTATCCAATTATTATTATTATTATTATTATCTTCTTCTTCGCGACTGAAAAAGGCAGACAGGAGTGAAGGAACATATTTAATTGTAATTATGTAATAGAAGATTTTAAAACCTTTTCCACTACATTTTATTTTTGACCGTAACCGGTTTCAGCCTGTTAAAGCCATCTTTATACTGGTACAAATATTTCTTAACCTATGGCTTAAATAATACATTACATTTAGGGGTGGGGGTAACAGGGGGTGTCATATAAAGGGTTTATTCAAATTATTTGGATTTTCCTATCTTCATTGTTGTGTCTTGCTTTCCGACTGAAACGATATTTTAATGGACTCTATATAAAGATAATTACCTATTCAATAAATTAATTCGGTTTATTTGCTTTGTAGATTAATATTTGTTTAGGGAATACGTTATTTGAAATATTTCATTATTTTTTATTTTTTTATAAAGAAAGACAAATATTCTCGGGTTACGAATAACCTGACAATATTTGAAAATCTCCTACTACCACCACAGTAAGCTGAAAATGTTGCTTGTGTTGTGATGGAAGACTTAGCCAGCCGAGGAATAGAACACACTACGCCTGAGTGGGACCCAAGCGCGATGTCAACTCAGCCACCGACCGGTCGTATCAAGTATATTTAAGGTTTAAGTTAATCATATTCTTCCAGTCAGAGGAATTCATTGATACAAATTATTTTATATATTTTTTTTATTTCAAATAAAATTTACATCGAATTCATGTGTTTAATTTTATGTGAACTGCCATGATAGTGATGTGTTATGAAGTTTGCAGATTGAAGATTTTCATAATATGCATAATAATAGTTAGTAAATTATACAATTCCGATTTAGTTCATATTTTATGCGACAAGTAGAAATAATTAAATAAACATTGATAAGCATAATAATTCATATTAATTAAGTCAATTGAGGAATGGGAGAGATTTGTGAAGAGAGATTAGGGGGTTAAAGTGTAGAATGTATGGGTGTTGAGTTTGAAATGTATTTCAGATGTAAGGATCCATAGAGTTATTTGTGTTTTGAAAGTACGGACTTGAGTTGCGGTTTTTAGGATATCAGGGAAAAGGTTGAAGGTTTTGGGTGCTAGGTAGGTGAATTGTCTTTGTGCTGATCTAGTATGAAGTTTAGGTACATCGAAGTGTCTTTAAGAGTGTTTTTTTATGGTATTTGTAAGAAATGGGTATCGCCGCCCCGGGAACCATACTCTGGGTTACCAACACCTCTGCCACAGGTCACCTGAAGTGGTTCGCTACGTTTGGTGACTTAGCAGGGGTGCCCGGGCTCATGGAGGGTTGTGCGTTCTGGATCACACTGATGAATGGGTCGGCCTACTCACTGCGGGGCGGGCCGGGCTGGGAGAGGCCGGTTGAGGGAGATCCAGTAAACCGGTTATCGCTGTCCGGGCCGTTGGATAGTACAGGGGCCCGACCCTTGGGCTCACGACCAAGGGTGGGCTGCCCCATCAGCCAGCGAAAAAACCCTGCCGCTGATGTTGTGCCGGTTCGTGACCGGTGAGGACCCAGCATCTAGCGTTTGGGGCGCACTGGGCGACCTCCACAGCCGGACTCTCCTGCCCATTGCCTAGAACCGCAGTCAGAAGAACATACCTTACATTTGGTGTATCCAGTTGCTCCACTCTCCAACTCCCCACCCAACCTTTTTAACCTAATCCTTCCCAACCCATCCTAAATCCCACAAACAAATAAAACAAACTTAAAAACTATGAACTCACAACAAATTAATATAAACTCAGCGACAGCGAACAGTAGGAGTCCTCAGTGTGGACCGAGGATGAAGGTGAATTTCGCTAACATTCGCGGTCTGCACACCAACCTAACTCCCATCCACCACCACCTTCTCTCACAAAATCCCCATCTCCTCTTCCTTACGGAAACACAGATTGCCGAGCCCCCAGATACCTCCTATCTGAACTGCCCAGGATATCATCTGGAAAGCCTTTTCAGGCCCAAAGGAGGTGTCTGCCTTTACAGCCGTGCTGACATCAGCTGCGCTCGTCTCGCAAATATCGAGAGCGCAAAACACGAAGTGTTATGGGTACGTGTGGATCTCACCGGTATGATGAGAATTTATGCGTGCCTATATCGCTCACCAAACCTTGCCGAATCAGACACTGTTGAGTTGTTTAAATACTTGAGTGACACTGTAGATATTCTCTTGCCCCGTTACCCATCGGCCGAGTTTGTAATCCTGGGGGACTTCAATGTTCATAATGAACAATGGCTGAAGTTCTCGGGCCCAACAAACTCTGCCGGTAGATCAGCGGAATCCTTTGCCCTTATCCATGGACTAAGCCAACTCGTAGAATCTCCGACCAGAATACCAGACATCCCATCACATCGAGCCAACCTACTCGATTTGTTTCTCACTAGTGAGCCACTCGGGTACAGAGTGGAGGTGACAGCGCCCTTAGGATCCTCTGACCACTGCCTGATTACCACCTCTGTCCCATCCTCCATGAACCGTCAACCCGACAAACATGTAAAGAGGAAGGTATGGCACTACAGGGCAGCAAAATGGGACGGCATGCGGTCTTTCTTCGGCGCCTTTCCTTGGAGTACTGTATGCTTTAGCTCCGAGGACCCATCAATTTGTGCACGCGAGGTAGAAGAAGTAATCACATCAGCAATGGATTGCTACATTCCCTTCTCCGTCAAATCCTCTGGGGCGGGCACAAAACCGTGGTTTGACCATTGCTGTGCTGAAGCTGTCAGACTCAAAAATACGGCTTTTAATGCACTCCGGAAGATTAGCTCCATGAATAACCTTTCGGAATACCGAAAACGGGCAAGGGATTGTAAGAGAGTTCTAAATAGAGCTAAGAGCGATCACGACCAGAGAATTGCGAAAAAGCTGGCTGACTGCCCCACTGGTAGCCGTGCTTTCTGGTCACTCGCTAGCTCGATCGGAAGAAATTTCTGCAGAACCACTTTCCCACCTCTGACCAAGCCTGATGGTCGGCTGGCTAACTCGGCCCGCGAGAAAGCTGAATTATTAGGCAAAATTTTCGCGGAAAACTCAACTCTTCAAGATAACGGAGAGACTCCCCCTTCCATTCCGCACTGCGGTTTTCAAATGGAGGAACCGAAGATCCGGAACAGAGAGGTTCTCCGAGTCTTGAACGAGCTGAAAGTCGACAAAGCCAGTGGGCCGGACGGAATACCTGCCTTGGTCCTCAAGAGGTGTTCTGCAGAAATGACTCCAGTGCTCGCGAAATTATTTAGGCTCTCTCTCAAAGGTGGAAAGGTGCCAGATCTTTGGAAAAAGGCAATCGTCCACCCAATCCCAAAAAAGGGGGACCGTTCCGACCCTTCTAACTACCGCCCCATAGCCATCACTTCCATACTCTCGAAGGTATTAGAAAGGGTGGTTAACAACAAATTGCTCACATATCTCGAGAATAACAATATCCTAAGCGATCGGCAATATGGATTTCGTCGAAACCGATCCTGTGGCGATCTACTCGGATATGTAACGCATATTTGGGGGCGGTACATGGAACGTTTTGGTGAAACCCAAACCGTTGGGTTAGATATCTCCAAAGCCTTTGACAGAGTCTGGCACCGGGCGCTTATCGGGAAATTACCATCGTATGGGATCCACCCAACCCTGCATAGTTGGATTGCGGACTTTCTGAGGGGAAGAACAATTCAAACCGTGGTTGACGGCTCTTCTTCCTCACCGCACCAAATCAATGCGGGGGTGCCACAAGGATCTGTGCTGTCTCCGACGCTGTTTTTATTGCACATCAACGATCTCGTTGAATGTGCACCAATTCACTGCTACGCTGATGACAGCACCGTTCACGAGGGTTATCTTTTTGACAGGCCCCCTTCCACCTATGATGTCCGAACAGCTCGGGAAGTTTTGAAGCGAAAAATTGACCACCACCTAGAGATGGTTCGTGCCTGGGGTAAGGCCAACTTGGTCAGTTTCAACGTCTCAAAAACCCAAGCGTGTCTGATTTCGGCAAAGAGGGAGATCAATGACTGTCTGGTGCAATTTGATGGGAGCACTCTCCCCAATAAACACTCCATTGAAATGCTTGGAGTTACTATATCAGACCAGCTCAAGTATCGGGGATCCATAGAAGCCCGAGTAAATCAGGCCTCCAAAAAGTTGGGCGTCTTGTACAGGGCTAGGAGATTCTTCAACAGTGACCAGCTGCTGACCCTGTACAAGTCTCAAGTCCGCTCAACTATTGAATTTGGGAGCCACCTTTGGGCTGGTGCCCCAAAATACTTGATAAACCTGCTTGAGTCTGTGCAAAGGAGAGCGATCCGTCTGATTGACAATCCGTTGTTAACAGACCGATTGCCTTCTCTGATGCATAGACGCAATGTAGGCATGCTGTGTCTGTTCTACAGGTATTTCAATGGAGCCTGCTCCAAGGAGCTAGCAGCATTGATTCCTGATGCACCGGTGCACGTGCGCGAAACTCGACGGACACGAGCTGAACACCCGTTCACGGTTGACGTTGGCTTCATGAGAACGGGCCGTTTTTACGACTCGTTTTTGTGTAAGTCGGCTCGTATGTGGAACGGGCTACCGGCGTCTATTTTTCCTCCCTCCTATAATCCGAGCCTCTTCAAGGCCCGCATTAACAAGTCCCTTCCTACAGCCCCTGCCTTGCTCCGCCTCACAACGCCGCCCAATCGGGTGGTGACATAGTTCCCCTGTCTGTGCACTGCACGGGCAGGGACACTCTTGTGAGGTGTCACATAAAAAAAAAAAAAAAAAAAAAAAAAAAAAAAGAAATTAAATGAAAGATGTAACAAACCAATGGAAAAAATAAAAACCTTCCAGAGTATTACTTCTGCTTCCTTAAGCTCTTTTCCAATTCCACTGTCTTTTCATCATTTAACATAAAAAAACATCTGCATGGGGAAAACATGTTTGACAAAACAAAACAAAAGCTCATAAACAGTACGATAGTTCTCAAACTTCCATTGTTAAAAGTTGTCTCATTAAAATGATGAAGAAGTTTGAGAACCGTTTTCGATCCCAGGAGTCAAAAGCCCAGCGCTTAGTTAAGGAAGTACCACAACCACGGAACAACGAAAC
The DNA here is from genome assembly GCA_026573805.1 of Hesperophylax magnus. Taxonomy (NCBI): domain Eukaryota; kingdom Metazoa; phylum Arthropoda; class Insecta; order Trichoptera; family Limnephilidae; genus Hesperophylax; species Hesperophylax magnus. Next base: position 1,162,430 of record JAIUSX010000130.1, read on the forward strand.
CATGGAGTTTGAGGACGTCAAATGAAAAGCTCTTTGATAAACCGCTTTTATGTCTAATAGGAAAATTGAAAATTACGATGATAATAACCACAAATATTTGTGACTCCAACTACATAAAGTCTTTCGAATCCGGGGCCTGTGACAGTCAATCTAAACAAAAAATTTCGACAGTTGAACATTGTTGATCAATTTCAATAGAGACGTACATTAAAATTGTCATTACTTTGTACATACGAACACGACCACGACATTCTGCTGTCGGTTTATCTTACGTACTCTATATTTCTATAATCTAAGAGAATGTAAATCTGTTTCCTGCTTTGTTTCGTGATTTTTATAGCGTCGATACCCGTTGTTATTTGATCTGTAGAGCACATAATATTTTCGGCGCTATAAGAGATCTTATCTCGTATCGCGCAGCGGGACATCTCTATTGTTACATGGATAAACACAAAAAGATATATTAGCCGAATTTCCACCTGAGTAACTACAGCGCCACTTCATAAACTAATTGATAAACTGGAGCATCTTTCATATAAACATTTTTATATCCAGTTATTATCCCCATGTGTGTTCCTTGGATGAGTAGGTATGAAATAATTTAGTCACTCAAATGGTTAACATAGTCAGTGAGGCGGTAATAATGTCTGATTTTTCTGCAATTAGTCAAGTCCATAGCTATCCTATGGTGAAGGCCCCATGAGAAGCGGGGGAGGGTATGACTGTACGAAGGGACTGACAGAAGCAACATTTGAACATTTCATCTTTGTATGTTTTAGAATATTGTAGATTTTTTAGAAAACTCTGGTTATTTTGGTATAAATCAGTATAATCAGCTTGTGGTACGCGGTGGCGTACTGGTAACAAGAGTCGTACGATCATTCATATGCTGGGAGCTGAGAGCCGTATCGAGGGAGCCGTATCAGTTAGTCGTACCGCGGGAGGGATTTAAGAATGCAAAAATGCGGTACAAACAATCTGATGTATTTTATTATTTTTTACAACGTAGTGATAATTCGAAGCCGTAAAGGTAAGGCTTATTGGTGGAAATGCCACAACGATCTGAAATTTGTGTTGAAGTGGAATTTCACTAACAAATCTCTACATTCTCAGAGCTCAAGATATCTAACTTATTCATGTAAACTGCAAATACATTTTTTCATTAAGATATAAGAAATTATTTATTAACCTCTCAGGATACAACCTATCAACCGTAGAGTTAATTTGTTCGCTTTCGGGAATAGCTCATATAATCTCATAGGAAACAATGTGTCTCCCTTACAATCATAGTTAGAAATACGAACTAAATGGTGTTAGAAAGAGAGAACACGGTGCGGTGGAGCGCAACAATACAGGGCCACGGGATATGGCTGGCCAGTGACGCGAAAGGCCGCGGTGGGACCCGGCGATTGCTATTTTTGGCGGGAGAACGATGTGTCACTTAACATCCAAGTTAGTATTACTGCTCAGTTCTAATGTGTTTATGGTTATTATTAAAGACAGTAGTCTATTATTATTTGTAGATTGTGAAAGTTTTTGCTGATTTCCAAGCCAGTTTTGATACTAAACACATAATTTTGGTGATTCCTTGTCCCTTAGTAACGGGCACAAAGGTGTCCCTTAACACCGGACAAAGCAAAAGTTTTTTTTTCTCGTAAGTGTACACTTTGTATAATAATTGTTCAAAACTACAATGGCTGATGAGGGAAAACAAACCAAGGGCTTGATGGTCAAAGGAAAAAGTGGAAAGAAAAAGGAACCATTAACTTCAATACCTGAACATGACACAGAAAAAACGACTTGCGTAGTTTGCTTAGAGGACTACAACGAAGACTGGATACAGTGCTCTAGCTGCAATGGGTGGGCACATGAAGCAATGCAAACATCCCTGAATATGCAGATGCCTACATATGTGATCGATGCAGATTGTTTTGAATGGTCCGGAGCTGGGGGTTCGAACTTAAGGGCCCGCTTTCCGCGTAAAGAATTGAGATTTGGGCAACACCCACAAAATAAACAATATTTATTGTTAAAAGAATCCGACAGAGGTGTCTGAATTCGTATTAGGAATAATTTTGGGGATTATTTAATAATTTAAATAACGAAATTAAATTACCGACATCTATTGCAAGTTTAGAAAAACAGAACCATTTTTAGTTAGCACCGAGCAAATGAACGAAGTCGAAATGAAGATGGTTCTCAAAATATGGGTTTTATTACGGATTTAATTAATAATTTTTTTTTTTAATTTTACAAAAAACATTTACGAAAGTTATTTGTATAGGTATAAAAATTACTTTACTTTACTAAAATACTATTATCACTTTTATAAAAGTAATTTACAACTTTTATAAAATCAATAAATATATTTTTACATCAATAAGGTTTTTCTTATATGGTTATCTTTATAGGGTGTCCGGGGGTAAAGTGCTCAAACTTCAGGAGGTTATTCTAAATGCTAGAAGAAGTAAAAATGAAATGGAAATTATTCGAATTTCCAAATTTTTTCCACAAAAATTTATTTTCCGTAGAAGAAATTGTTTTTTTTTCTATACAAAAAATTAAACTTTTTTACTCGAAAACTATCTTAACCCTTAAATGCATGACTTTTTTTATTTGAAAATAATATATATTTTTGCATTCTTTTTATAAATTAAAAATAGGGAAAAATAATTTAAAAAATATTTATCCATAAATTCTGCTTATTTTGAGAAAAACGTTATTATATCATATGTGAAACACTATGCATCCATGTCATAAAAAATGCTCTTACCTAATGTTACAAAAATAATTATCAGTGAATAAAGCGAACTAATTTATGACTTATACGTAAAAAATGAAGACAAATAAAAACAGGGAAAGTATTAATTTAAATGAAATGCCGTAAAGCAGTTTTTGTTCTTATTAAAACATAGAGGGACTTTGTACTTTTGGCAGTGGCAGTACGTCAGACCATTGCAGGTAGGAAGTCGACACCTCTGCCTCTTTTCGTGCCATGTTGGCCAATGAGATACCTCATCGCTTCTTATGTCTTTTGGTGGGACATTTAATTTTGGGCCTTTTTTCTTCTTTTGTAAAACGGGCTCTAAACTTCCACTTGGCCGACCAGTTCGTTTGTTGGTAAACTTAGAGTCAACGGTGCATAAAGATCGAGAAATTAGGGTTTTAAATTGGGCGAGACGCATAATATTTTATGTATTGGCGTTTTTTTTGATCTTATACTCTTCTATATAGAAACCAAGAATTTACTATAGTCGTATCAACTAAGTGGTATAGCACCCTCATCCCTCATATACCATCTATTGCTTCTCATCGCAATTTTATATCTTCCCATGACACTGTCTAGTAAGTCAACTCCTCCCATATGTCTGTTGTACTCTATTATAGCAAATGGGCAGTTAACTGTGACATTATTTTTTTTTTTTTTTTGTCATAACGTTCAACAGTTTTTATTGAAAGTTCCCCTGCAAAAGACGATAGTAATGTGACCACCTTGTTATCCTTCCAAACAACATTAGACATTTCAACGCCTTGATACGATCCATTAAATTCCGAGCTTGTTCCTCGTGGAGCATTTTTCATTATTTTTTCTTCTGGTAGCTTACATTCAGGGATTCTATTCCTCCTAACTGTCCCCTTTGAATTTCTGTGTTTGATTGAATGCTTGTGCAAGCCAAATGGCTTAAAAGTTTAATTGAGGTGTAATAATTGTCAAAATATAGTCTGTGGTTCAAGTTTTTTGGTACTACGCGACATAGATGCACAACAACATTTCCACAGGCTCCCAAATCTGGTTCACTTTCAAGTCTTGGCAAGCAATTCTCTTGTCCAGAATAAAATTCAAAATTATAAAGCGTAACCAGATACGCCACTCAATACAAAAAGTTTATAACCCCATTTGTGGGGTTTCATGGGCATGTACTGTTTTTTTTTCTCCCTCTATATTTTGTTATATATATGCACACATTATGTACTTCTTGTTTAGTATTAATTTGTACCCTGATGATGCTTAAGTAAAGCGAAACCGATCGGTTCTTAAATTAATAAATATCGTGGTTTTAAAACAAAAAAGTATTTTATTTTATTAAATTATATTCCCGACAGTTTCAGAACTTTCAATAGCTTCTTTCGCTCGCACGTTCATTATTATTCTGGATTCCACGTTCGAGTATTGTTATTTGAAACAGATGGCCCATATATTATTATTACATATTATATTATATTTCGGACATCGTTGCATTGTGAATCATTAGAGCAGATCTTAGAGTAATATTGTAAAGTGACGTGTGTATTTGTGTACGTAGAAAGTTAATTCACAAATAAATCACGATCATATAGTATCCTCAACAAGCAAACTAAATTAATAAGAACTTGCCCCGTAATTTCTAATGTTTTGGAATTAGTTTTATTTCCCAAAGTACGTATTCTGAAAAAAATAAAATAATAATTTTTATAACTTTTTACTACACAATACATAAATAAAAATAATAATTAATTTTTATAATAAATTATCGTTTATCGTATTCTGAAAAAAATAAAATAATAATTTTTATAACTTTTACTACACAATACATAAATAAAAATATGAATTACAAATGTTTATAATAAATTATCGTTTATAATAAATATAAGCTTGTAAATCAAATATTGTACTTTTTTCTTCTCACCTATCATGCGTTGAACCCTTTGGAGATATATTGTTTTCTTTGGAATACGAGATGTCTTTCGCTTATTTCCCATCTTTGAAAAAACAATATTTATGAACTGATATACGCTTAAAATTATCTTTATAGGTTCAAATATTTGCACGTAATCGCACGTCTGTATATCATAAAACGTTGAACGACACGTCTGCCCCCAAAGCCCTCGAGTTGGCGAATGAGCTTTGCAATGAAAGATAGGTTAATCTTCATGTCGGAGCGAGCGCGCTATAATAAATGTGATTTAAAAGCAATAAGCGTAAGAGACAGTTGTGAAAATATTTAATTAAACATGACTTATTAACAATACAGCAAAAATTTCTTTAGAATTATCTTAAGTAGCATTTAAAGAAGCAATCTGAATTTTTTCATACCTGTAACTTGTAATATAACAGAAACAAATGTGTAAATAATAATTTTTGGAGCATACTTTGCAATTTTTTTCTATCGAGGGAATTTTATGTAATTAACGTTTCGGCCCTACACATATTCAGATAATATCTTGAAAAATAGCATATATTTTTTTAAGAACTTAGAAACTTAAAGTGTTACGAGAAACTTGTTATAAATCGGTAGAAATTTGGAATGCGGCCCCTTAAGTCCATCCGGTAGTAGGTGCCACATGCAAGAATTGCATTTTTTATCACCAACTTTTAATTTAGTTTTATAAAATAGTTTATGCAGAAGTTGCATTTTTGCTGATTTATTTTGATTTTATACTTAGTTGAGTATATTAGTGAAGTGGTTTTTATTCTATTTTTTTAAAACACTTAAGTGTCCGCCACTGGGGGGAATTCCCCCTACACTTTTATGAATCCAAAAGTTCATAACGTAATTTGAGAAAAGTTTATGAAACTTTGTTTTTTTTTTTAATGATAATTTTTATATGGAACAATAAAAAAAGTGAGGTGGCTGTAATTTTTATAATGCATTTGTCTAAAAAACATGTGTATTTTTTTCGGTTATCAGTAATTTTAGTTCAGTGAGAAACATTTTTTTTAAACTTCATGTTTGGATTTTATTGCAAAGTGGAAATACACCTAACTTTTCCGACCTTCTGACAGCGAATTTAAGAAATATAACGGTCAGTCTGCCAGAGGCCTAAGGGTTTAAGAGTCGATGGTGAAATAGTGGCCTGTAAGTAAACTGTGGTTTGTGTGAACCACCACGTCCCTATTTAAGCATGTTGAATATTATTGGCCCATAAATCATTAGAGTTTTTGTTTTTCACTTTAGGTCAAAAGCACAATACATAATATACCTCAGCATGGAGGGACCGTATTTACATAAAGTTGAGCCGTAAATCTACTGCAGGCGAAATTTGAATATAATTATGGGCTATTTTCTAGTCCAATAATCCCCCCTCATTGTTTTGAGGTGGGTTTGCTCCTATTTCATATATTCTACGTATTGCCGCAATTCCAAATAACTTATGTTATTTATTTATTAAAAAATAATACAAGATTTCAAATTATAACAGTATGCAAAATAAATATAATTTTTTTCCTAATTATTCTACTACTCCATAAGGTGAGCTCCGGGTGTTTATTGTAGAAGTAAGAATATACAAACAGAAAATAATGCCTATTATTGTAATATTTTTTGAGCAAATATTATATTTTCGTTTTCAAAATTGAAAATATAATTTTCCGTGATTTTTCACGGGTCTGCGCTAGTAGATACTACAAATTAATACAAGCATTAAAAATATTACGTGTATCACTTCAAAATCGAAATTATTTTGTAATAAATTTTTGATCAATTTGGAAAATGTTTCCTAGCAGGAAATTGAACACATCTATAATGTGATAAAATCAATTACATCATTTCACGGGAAACGCTTCATTCGAATAATGCACTCGGCCACTGCACCCGGAGTTATTGATTATTTTACTCTAATGACCGCCCATTGTGACATTAACCGATTGACAACCGGTAACTAACCGATTGTTCATCTCAATTTCTGTTAAGAACATTGGTAATAATAATTAAAACTAAAATCTTAACTCCGGTTAAAGCTTTTTTTTTTAAATTTTGAAATGTGGGTTTGGGTAACCAACCTCTGTCATAGGTCACCCCGAGTGGTTTGCTACATTAGGTAATTTAGCAGGGGTGCCCGGGTTCATCGGGTGAGGTTTGTTCAGGATGCGCCTGCCCACCAGCTGCGTGGCAGACCAGATCGGGAGGGGCTGCTTTGGGAAGATCCTTTGACGTCTCTAACTGGTCTCTTGCGCTGCGGTGGGAGAGATATATTCATATGTCCTTCATTCCTGGATACACTGATTCCCAGATTCCTACGCAACCCTCACACCTTTTACCTTAACAAAGACCCACCACAAACCCACCCAGAGATGACACAGGCCCCGAGGAAGATTATTTTCCTCTGGGCCTCCTGTGATAATTTAATAATGTATAAATATGTATGTTATAATTTAATGATTGATTATTTACTCCAGTCTTTGACATCCGTAGTCTAAAGGTAAGGCTATCGACTAGCAAACTGGAGTTTGCGGGTTCAAATCCCGGCGTACGGATTTAAATTTAAATTTGTTATTATATCATTATTGGCCAGTTGTTTTATAAACCAACCAGAACTTGAATAGAACCTTAATAGAACTTGTAAATCAACTATGAAATTCGATGAATTGTCCAAATTCTCCGAAACAACCCATCCGAAGTTTTGTCATATATTAAAAAGTGTTTTAATATACAAAGTTATTACTTTCAAACAAGTTTCGAATGTTTGTCTGTGTGAAAAGTTTCTCTATCTAAAAAAATTTGAATTGTTGAATTTGGAGTAGAATAAGATTGAAATAAGAATGTTTCAAGCAAAGTAGAATAGTTATCCCTGTACAGTATGTCTAGGGGTATATTTATGTTGTTGCTGCTAATGGTGGAGGTTGCCAGGACCTCTAAGTTACCTCTCCAACTCGCAGGGAATTCTACTTGTTGAATCAGGTACAGATGTCGTTTACCAAACATCCTGAATACATTACCAGATCTACATAATCTTAGTAACACTCCACCGCTACTGCTGATCCTATAAAAACAACATGAGCTATTTAACTAACTTAACTAAGTGATAATAAGCTACCACCCGACTTCATGCGACAGTTAGGGATATCTAATACCTAATATTCAACCTAATGCTAAGTAGACCCCTTATTCTGATCATAAAATTTCCGTGTTGTCAGTTCTGGGGTTAGTTTCCAAATCCAAAGTGTGGTATATCCTCCTTGGCTGAAGAGGGGAAAATGAAACCCCTCAACCCATTTTCAGGCTCTTATCAGATAGAGGAAACGGTGCCATTTTTCAAAGTAATCCCGTAAAGCCTTCAATATGACTTAAATGTCATTTTCATAAAGCAATAAAACCAATTATGTTATTATATTATGTTGTTTTAGGAGTGTAAAAAGTGTTTGTCGAAGGACCTTGAATGTTAGTGTAATTACCTTCTTATTCTTTAATATACTAGACAATAATATGTTCTAAGGAAGGAAGGACTCACCATTATGAACAAGGGCATTCGGTTTCTTCCTGTTTATCCTCCTCTGAGATCACGGCGGTGGCACTGAAAAAAAATGTAATAAAATAAGCGAGATAAGATCTCGCGCGGATGCGGTTTTTATAGTGAGCTATGCGGGTTATTGTAACAGACTGACTGCAATGTGCAGCGAAAGAGGTGCGGGAACAGAACATGAAGGTAGGACAAAGGAACAGCAATATTTTCTTAGTACAGTGGTCGCATGTATGTACATAAGTATGAATGAGATGTGTGTATAAATTGATGTATAATGCATAATGTCGCAACTACTCTTATTCCATTCGGTTTATTTGCAAGCAAGTTCTGCTGTATTATTTTGAGTGTTGTCAAGTGCAAATTTGTTAATTCCTCTTTTCCTTCATTAATTTTTAAAACTTATTTTGGCTTGTAGAATATGAATAAGTCATTTGACATTACGTGTCGAAAACCTAGTTACGCGAACTCTTGCTCTTTATATCTCTGCTTAGAAATCATGATGCGGCAATATTAACAGAGTCAACATTTCTTTGATCTCCGATTTTTATTTGGAACTCTTCCAACTTTATTCCCTCTACTATACAATATACGTGTCTAGTATCTAGTCAGGAGGGGAAGTATATACCACGTGACTGTGGCTGGCACCTGTGACGTCACGTGCTCCGCATTTAAACTATTCCAGTCTTGAACCAATCTTAGCGATAAGATTAAAACATGCGGCTTTTAAACTCTATCAGTTATTTATAAGGATCAAAGGGTGTGAGGGCGGGTATAATGAAGCAAATTTAAAAAAAAAGCTTTATAAATTTATATCAGACTGGTTTTTGCCATTTTGATGAAAGCCACGAAGAGCAGAAACCCCTAAAATCGTTTAATTTGCTGCCCCAATGGGCCATTTTAGCTGTGAGAGGTACCAAGGATCGATTATTACTACCTATGAAACAGTTTTTTGATTATTCCACATTCCAAAATTTTATTCAAAATGTATTTTCATTTTATTCCTTTCGTAAAAGTCTTGGTAGAAATAAAAACTCAAGAAAGAAGATCGAAGCAAATGTTATTCATTTGTTACTAACACACATACGTCGTCGTAGTTGAGAGTGCATTTTATTTCGCTGCTCGTATCAATAAATAAACAGTGCAAATTTCATCCCCAAGTTAAATATTGTCATGTGAAGAATGTAGACAGAGTTTGTGTGGTGAAAATCTAACATTAATGGTGATTTTATAACGTGGATACTTATAAACAATAGGAACCAACATCATCACCAAGGAAAGGCTTTCTTTCACTCGTATTTCCTGTGATAATAACACGATCGATTGATCTTCTTTTTTATTATTTACATTCCATTTTAAATGCCAATCGGGCATCAAACAGTACTCTTTAGCTACGTAAACATCTGCGAGTCGAACTGCCGAACTGAACCTCAACTCATAGGAAAGAAACAAGTAACAGCAAATGGCGCGAAACGCCGCTTGCAGTTGATTTATTCCTTCGTAATTCGTGGTACGGTTCGCGTGTCGGTTCGCAAATATATACGTACCCTTACACCAAGAAGAAGTCTCCTGACTCTTAATTATTTATTTAATTTATTCACGTAATTAATGCCATAAAGTGTGTAGTTTATTGAAAGGGTCTTATTTTTTTATAATATTTTACCCTGCAGCCGAGGTGATTAGATTGCAGGTACTATTCGTTTCTATGTAATGACGTTACTAATTTATTCAGTGAAAATTGTTTTAGAGCGTTTACAAATGGTTCTGCAGAATGTGCGGTCTGTTCACATGCGATTTGCGTTCTTGTTTTTTTAATGGAATAGTTTTCTCTGTTTTAATCAGATTGATCAGTAATATTTTTAAATTGCTATTGATTTCCTTATCACTTTATGTAGGTTATTGATTAGAGACATGTTTTTAGTAGAGCAATTTCTTTAATTTCGAAAACGTCTTTTATCAATGTTTGAAGCAGAGGACGAAAAACATACAATTCTCCCTTCATTGCTGAATTATTCGAAAGCATAAAAGCTATCATGTCATATAATTTATCCAAGTTGTATCCAATTTTGTCTTTTTGTAACACAGAAGTTTTGTTTTTCCCTCTGTTATTGTGGATTTCAATGATTTCAGTGATCTTCTTGAATCTTTTGAAGAATTTTGGGTATTTGGCTTTAGAGAATCATCTCGTGGGGTACAAAATTTCACGATAAATTCGCTGTGAGCTTACTAAGAACGAGTGTGTAACATTGTATTTGGCGCGTACCTATTGAAACCGCATGTAAACAATAACAGACCGAGAGAAACATGGGAAACTTATGGTGCAGATTACGCTAATCAAATAACATCATCACTGCTATGGTTGCCTGAATAGAGTCTCCCCTGATGGCTCTCTAGAGACGGGAGTCTTTCAAATAACCTCCATAAACGGCTACTTCCATACATATTTTTGTGTTTATCTTTTTTAAGTTCTATTCTATTTTTCTGTTAATTCAACCAATGGAATGTATTGCATTGCACTACCCCTGCATACATTCTGGATTAAGTTATAATTATTATTAGGAACCCCTCTAATCTTTTGTCTTGCGCGATTAGATCTATCGACTAGTTATTGTTTTTTCATGCATTATTAAATTTGATATGCAAAAGGAGAAATTTTAGTTGCGATTAAAACAAAGCTTTACTTAATTATTATGAACAACTGCAGACTCTCCAGTGTCCCTGAACTTATCAGTATACATTAATATACTCATTAACAAATATTCACTAAACAAATTTTTTTTAAAAGCCGTTCGTAGACAGGAAAAATATTTACTTTTCTTAATCTCGTTTATACTGCAAAAAATAAATAACGTTACAAATACCCCCTGCTTTTACTTTCATTAGCCGCTGTAGTAAAGGTGTTCAAAATACAGCGTAAAAATCCTGAAAAATAAAGCGAAGTAATCGTACAGATAATCTAAATAAGCGTCATAAAATTATACTACAAAATAATAACTACAGGCCTGCGGAGTTGCTGCCTGGTACTGGACAATGGGGGGAGGGGAAGTGGTTAAGAGGCATTCGTGTAAAAGTGTTGCCATGTTTAATCAAAGCATGACCTCTGCTACTTAGTGGGTTAACCCTCTGCCCGCATATATATTTTGTAGGTTCTGTGAATATAGACCTACCTACATCAAAAGGTTTTTCTTATTTTTATTTCTTTACCAGAGCAATTCCGATGAGTTACTAAACTCATTATAGGAAGAGAGGAACTTAAAATACATAGATGGGAGTTAATAGCTACAATTTTATATTGGTATTTTGATATCAAAGTTATAAGTTACAAAAATATCATCATTATAATTTTCACGTATAAAACAGTACACAAATAGAAAAAGGGAGGCTAAGTAGAACAAACAAGAAGAAACAAAAAAGGAAGAGACAGGGATATACACATAAGCACAGAGCCAAGGTAGGAATTTATAAGAAGATACTTGTCCACTAATACATTGGTAAAAATTGTTTATGCTAGGTTATAAATACAGGGAATAGAAAAGGAGAGAGAAAGAAACAAAACGAAGTACAAACACGACAAAGATGATGTATTTTTCAATCTCACTGTTGGAATAATCTTAAGATGTTCACGACTTCCTTGTTCTAGAATACTTGTAAAGCTTTCAGTTTAATTGAATTAGAATAATCTTACCGAAAAACATGTTAGTAACACATTTTATCATATAAATTATTAATGTCTTCTGATTTGTTACTTTTCAGTGACATACAGCTCTTTTTGTAATTGTCTGCAGTGTGTTTTGTGTCTTCCTGTGAATGCAAAGTAAAAGAAGACGAATTATTGCTGTTAATTCTTTCTCTCTTACATTCCTCGCATTTAACGTAAATCTGTTTTTTTATTATTATTTATTGTCATCGTTTTATAATTTTATATACATCAGTTACTTTGGACTGAATTCCGTAGAAATGAGAGCCCCCAGGCGTATGTGTGGTAAAACTATGTATGATCGTGTCAGGATTGTGGAGATCCGCAAAAAATGCATGGCTTCACGGAGAAAAATCAGTATTATTAAAATCCGGTTAAAAACGAGATTTGATCTTCTTCGATTTGACCTATCAGGTTTAGGCCATCAAAGTATAGAAGGTTAGTTAACTTTTAGTTGTATTTGTACTATGTTTATTGTGGACCTTAGCTTTAAGCCTTATTAAGGTCCTTTCAAAGTTAAAATAATATTTTGTTGTCAGTTATAATATTTTTAAACCTCATCGACCCTTGTTTACCCTCTCGGGATTTGAATTCAAGTACCCTCGCAAAGGAATTTTACTAAATTAAATTAATTGTTTGCGTTAGAAAAATGTTTTTCTGGCCTAATGAAAACATTTATGTTTTGAAGAAAACAAATTAGCGTGGATATAATCAACACGATAATTTCAAAAGAAAGCGAAAAGTCACGTAATCGTTTTATTAGTACTGTTTTCAACAATTTAGGTATTTTGGTATCGGGTGTTAGTTAAGGAGGGATGAAGCCCTCCCCAAGGACAACAGTACAGTCAGGATATAGACGAATTAAATAAATATAATCACATAAATTGTTAAAATAACTCTAGGCTATTGTATCAGACGTAATCGTGACACATAAGACTGTAGATAGGGCCGGTGATCCCAATCTGTGGAGGCGTAAGATGTCTTCCTTCAGTGGCGTGGAGGGGTAGAACGGGGCCGTCTCTGAAGCCGCTGTAAAGCTGGTCCGAATGCTGTTTTCTTGTTCTTGAGCTGATTCCGAGTCTGGTCCAAAGGGGTAGGCAAGTCCGTGGTCCAGGGTGAGGCGGGGGTCAGAGTGAAAGAAGGCGAGTAGAAGCAGAAGTCGGAGCGAGGTAGAGGGCAGAGCAGAGAGAGAGGTGTTGAGCTGGTGGAGGTTGCTGGCTAACTGTCTTTCCAAGGGGCTGTTGCCCGTTTTATAGGACCCCGGCGGCCTTCGCTGACCGAGCGACGTTCACACGGGCCCGCTTTCTCTTTGATTCCTGGAATCGAGGCCCGTGTTTGTTACGTGCCCGCGGCCCGCCGCCGGGTTGGCTACCGCCCCTCGGCCGGTAATTTCGGGCCGTGGTCATTTGTGACGCTATGCCGGCGCATGGCGCACGGCAAGGCTTCCCACTACGTTTTGGCACGGTTCTAACAATCGTGCCCGAATTAAATATGGATATGATTTTGCCAGCTCTCATAGTATACTTCTCTGCCCGTGTCCCCTAGCCAAGCTCCGACGTTTCATTTATTGTTTACATAGAGGTTCAGACATACATTTTATACATTTCTTTCATTATACATAACAATTTCACATACATAGAGGACAGTTTATTCAGTTTAAGGACAGGCAAAGTTAAGGCAAATGGCAGATTTTAATATGGGGTGACGTCGGCTGATATCGGAGCAGTACGTCCGTTACACTCCCCCCGTGGAGCTCGGCTACACTCTTCGCAAGCGGCGTGCTGCGACATGGTCCCCGGCGGCATTGTTGCCGGTGGCATGGTCCCCGGCGGTATGGTCCCCGGCGGCATGGTCCAGGGCGTCGGCGGCGAGGACGGTGTTCGGACCAGCCATCCTCAGCGTTGTCCCGGCGTCGGCGTCGCGCCGGGTGCTCCCATGCGTGATCCAACCGAGGGCTGTCCGGGACGTCATTTGGCCGCTCTCTTCCTTCCGCACCTCCCGCGACACGATAAGCGGCCCGTTATCTTGGCCGATCAGCAGCCGTGGTTTCACTTGCCGGTGGCCGGCCACTGTTTGCCGCGGGAGGTCTAGGTCCGTTACGGTGTGTGCCGTACGCACCGACAGTCTAACCCGCCGGGACGTAGCATCGGATGAGCTCATCCCATTAGCGCCCCGAATTCGCAGGCCGCGTACCGGACCCGCGGCTCCGATGATGTCTGCAACATCTGCCTCGACTAGGGTTATTGCAGAGCCCTCGTCAAGCAGCGCGTGCACGGTCGCATGGCCCCCGGGGCCGCACAATGTCACGGGAATCACTTTCATTAGCACTTGTCCCTCACTTTCCCACGTGTTCGTGACTGTGTGCGTCTCGCGGTCACGAGTGTATGCGTCATCGTGCAGCAAGCGATGGTGCGGGGCCCGGCACGTCCCCACTCCGCAGTTGGTCCGGTACTCGCACCGTTTCGTCTTGTGCACACCGTCCAGACACTTAAAGCACAACCGTTCACTTTTCACAAGCTCCCAACGCGCACTGATTGTTTCTTCGGTGAATTGGGGACACTTGTAGAGCTTGTGCGTATCGTTTTTGCACAGTGCGCACCAAACTTCACTGCGGGGTTCCGGCCGCTCATCGGTCACGTACACATTTTCACGATACGGGCGGGCGGCCCGCTGTTGTTCGGCCGAGCTGCTCGGCCGCGCTGCTCGGCCATTGTCGGTGAGGCCCGACCGCGGCACCGCGTTGGTCAGCCGCTTCAGGAACGCGGCAAGCTGCACCACAGTGGCCGCGTGCGTCTGGTCGGCCACCTTACCCAACCACAAGAGGCGTAGGGCTAACGGCATCTTCGAGGCGATTTCGCTGAGGAGGGCCGGGTTGGAGAGGTAATCACCTCGCAGATTCCCCAGCGAAGCCACGATGTTCTGCACCGTGCCCGAGAACTCTACCAGAGCCTCGGTCGATGCGTCCTCTTGTAGTCGGGTCAGCCGCTTTATCCTGTCGCACATGACAGCCGCGACAGAGTGCGCGCCCCCAAAGCGGTGCTCCAGGACATCCATAATTTCCGGCACCTGCGCCGGGTCCAGGAGGAGAGGGCTGACGGCTTCTCGTGCCTTTCCCTTCAGGGCACGCTGCAGCCGCATCAGGTTCTCGGCCGCCGTCATCCCGCAGGTGGCCGTCGACTGGAGGAATTGCGCCTTCCAGGCTTGCCACTCTATGGCGTCGCCAGCGTAGGGCGGCAAGTCCTTTGCGCTGGACTGCCGGGCGATGAGGGATGCCATCCGCTCATCTTCGGGATGGTAGCGAGGTGTGCCACCGGCCTGGGACTGCCGGAGGGCGTCGGCGAACATGGCCGTCACCTGGGCGAGAGGGACACTCCCTTGATGCACCCAGTCTCGTGTCTGCCTCGCTGCCTCATCCGTTCGGTTGCAGGCCCCGTATCCGTCAGCGGGGGGCTGCGATGGCGAGTTTCCGCTCGGGGCAAATGCTGGGAACTGGGCGGGCCCGCGGGTCACACCGGGATAGCCGTACTGCGGCTCTGGTCCACCTCGCAGCGTCGCGGCGCCTGGGGAAGCGCCGTCCGTGAGTGGATCCGCAGCATGGTTTCTCCCCGTCCCGGTGTGAGCCCTCACGGCGCGGCGTGAGCTCCCGAAAACATCGCTATACTGAGCTGTAGTTTGTGACACAGTGGGCTCTCCCCCCACTGTGTACGTAAGGCTGTGACCGGGGCCGCTAGAGGGCGCCGCAGTCTGTGGCAGGCCCATCCGTGGGCCAGTGGTTTGCGCCTCCGCTGCGTACCCCTGACTAGGTACGCCCGGGGCCGCCGGCGTCGGCGTCGGTTGGTAATCCAGCCGTGGCGCAGTGGTGTGCGTCTCCGCTGCGTAGTCCGGGTATCGCCCGAAGCCGCTAGATGGCGCCGCCGTCGGTGGGTACTCCACCCGTGGAGCTGTGGCGTGCGTCTCGGCTGCGTACCTCTGCGTAGGTACGCCCGAGGGCGCCGGCGTCGGCGTCGGTCCGTAACCCAGCCGCGGCGCAGTGGTGTGCGGAACAGTGGGCTCTCCCCCCACTGTGTACGCAAGGCTATGACTGGGGCCGCTCGGGGGCGCCGCAGTCTGTGGAAGGCCCACCCGTAAGCCAGTGGTGTGCGCCTTGGGTGCGTAGCCCCAGCTTTGCCCGGGGCCGCTAGGTGGCTGGCTTCCGGGATATGCTCCGTCGGGTTGCCAGGCTGCAGGTGAAGCGGTCCGCGTGAGGTCTTTCAGCGTGGCGACAAGTTCTGCCATCTGTCGGGCGTGGTCGTCTTGCAGCTTCTGGGTGCGCCGCCTCTCAGCTCTTAGCTCGAGCTGCACCTGCCGGAGCGTGTCCTCGCTGGAAGCCTCGCTTCGTGACGAGACGTCGGCCGCGGCAGGGGGCGTCTGTGGTGGTGATGCGCCGGAGGGACCAGGCAGTAGGTCCGCTCGGGGATCAGAGGGGGCCAGGGGGGCGGTTGGCCGGAGTCCGGGGGGCGCGGCTGTGGCCGCCCCGGTTGGTGTGGGATCATCGCTTCCCTGCGATGAATCCCCGTCAGCGCTGTTCTTCCCAGAGCGCAGTGAAGGTGACATCTTCCACAGAAAGATCCGGCGGCGAAGGACCACTTATGTATCAGACGTAATCGTGACACATAAGACTGTAGATAGGGCCGGTGATCCCAATCTGTGGAGGCGTAAGATGTCTTCCTTCAGTGGCGTGGAGGGGTAGAACGGGGCCGTCTCTGAAGCCGCTGTAAAGCTGGTCCGAATGCTGTTTTCTTGTTCTTGAGCTGATTCCGAGTCTGGTCCAAAGGGGTAGGCAAGTCCGTGGTCCAGGGTGAGGCGGGGGTCAGAGTGAAAGAAGGCGAGTAGAAGCAGAAGTCGGAGCGAGGTAGAGGGCAGAGCAGAGAGAGAGGTGTTGAGCTGGTGGAGGTTGCTGGCTAACTGTCTTTCCAAGGGGCTGTTGCCCGTTTTATAGGACCCCGGCGGCCTTCGCTGACCGAGCGACGTTCACACGGGCCCGCTTTCTCTTTGATTCCTGGAATCGAGGCCCGTGTTTGTTACGTGCCCGCGGCCCGCCGCCGGGTTGGCTACCGCCCCTCGGCCGGTAATTTCGGGCCGTGGTCATTTGTGACGCTATGCCGGCGCATGGCGCACGGCAAGGCTTCCCACTACGTTTTGGCACGGTTCTAACAATCGTGCCCGAATTAAATATGAATATGATTTTGCCAGCTCTCATAGTATACTTCTCTGCCCGTGTCCCCTAGCCAAGCTCCGACGTTTCATTTATTGTTTACATAGAGGTTCAGACATACATTTTATACATTTCTTTCATTATACATAACAATTTCACATACATAGAGGACAGTTTATTCAGTTTAAGGACAGGCAAAGTTAAGGCAAATGGCAGATTTTAATATGGGGTGACGTCGGCTGATATCGGAGCAGTACGTCCGTTACAGCTATTTTATATTGTTCGGTTGAAGCGAATTAAAAGCGGTTTTACTCCATTGAAATTTGAAGCGTGTGTTGTTTTATTCCATCATATCGGAAGCGTTTTGATCTCAATACACCTTTTTTATTATACAAAAGAACATTTTAGTTAAGTGACTCAATAATTGTTTTAGGTCATTTAGAGAACAGTCACTTACATCCAAATTCTTTACTAGTTCGTTCAACAGCACCACTCCCCTCGTCATGCTATGCTTTGCCAGAACGTCCGTCGGTTTTGCCTTTTGGTACTCTGAATAAGTCATGGTATCGACTTCGGCTGTAGTGGTCTGGTACATATAAATCATAGCATCCCAAGAGGAATGGGCTATCAATAAAATTGTTCCAAATTTTGAAAGACATAATACCTAGACTTTCTTTCCGCCTAGTTTCAAGACTCACAGAATTAGTTTCCTCAAGTAAGTCGATATGGTGCATGAACCCAGAATAGGTTCCATGCGTCCGCATATAGACATACCTGAGGAATTTCTTCTGGATTTGACCTATTATATCAATGTATTTCTGGTGGTATGTTGCCCAAACATCGCTCGCATACTCCAGTTTGCTTCTCAGTATGCCATCGAACAATGCTAACAAAGCATCTTGGTTATTGAACTGCTTGAATTTCCTAATGACGAACCCAAAAAGTTTGTAGCAAGACTGAGTAAGCTGCGATATATGGGCAGAGATAAAGCCTAATACCATTCACGAAATATTTGGTCTATTTTCATATTTTTGCAGTATTTTTCAATAAACCTCATGCGTCAGAAAACATTCCTATTTGATTATCTTTGGCCAAACCTTTATAGTGTCGATGAGCGGGCGGAATATAAAGTGTGTGTTTCCTCTTTGATAAAAGTGAAAAATAAAGGAATTATTTTAGTCAAATTGTGACTATAATATGCTGTATATGATGCTCTGACGAATATTTTATCCCTCAGGGTCTATGTCATTTTTGGGAATGCTGTGTAGTGGGTATTTTCTAGGAAAGAAAGGAGGGTAAGTTTTGGGAAGGAAAAATGTATGAGATATAGGTATTGAATCTGAGGGACAATGTGTCCGGGAGTGTCGGACGTACGAATTCATCTCTATGAATACTGTAGATATGACATCCCTGAGGTAAAGCCATGTATGATCGTGTCAGATGTGGAGATCCGCAAAAAATGCATGGCTGATGTAAGCGTAATGAGTAAGATTAAAAAAGAGACGCTTAGATGGTTTGGGCACATAAAGCAAATGAACGAAGAGAGGAGTCTAAGGAGAATATAATATGACGCCAATATGAAGTAATAATCTTATCACAAGTAATAAGTCAGAATAATATAAGAATCTGTATGAGATGATGTACGAGTATGTACTAGAATAGGGCAAAGATTGTGTGCCAAGATCGAGACGTTTGTCGGTCCATTCTCACTGCCTACCCCTGCGGGGAAATGGCGTGATGGTTAGTGTTGTGTTCCCACACACAGTTCTCAGACTCGTTGTGATAAGTTCCAACTCTCGTAAATAATAGGTTCTTTGTGTTAAATCAGGGATTTATTAATACTTCACGTATTACAATGGTGACTCGATAGTCGACCTAACTAGAAGCTGGCTAAATGATGTCTGAAAACACCAGTTAGAATGCTCCCAGACAGTTTGTCTGGGAGCATTCTAACTGGTCCTGGTGACTGCTGGCTACCAGCTGCCATCTTGCAGACTTCCAAGCAAGCTCTTGCACTGTCCTCTATGAGTGCATCTGTGAAGCTCTTACTTCCCAAGAGTTAGATAAGTTGTTAGTCAATTACTTTGATAAACCCTTTCCCCTTAAAGTAAAATCTGACCGAAAAATCTAAATACCTATTTTATTTCAAGTTTCCTTTCAGGCCGCGAAAATATTAATATTTTTTCCAATCCGCAATTCGAATAAATCAGTCTGACGTAAATAAATATAATTTTCCATCGTTTCAAAACAATTCATCATTCGTTGTGAGTCCAAGTTAATGCCACCACTAATTAATCGGGTAACGTAACACTCACTAGAGCGGCAGTACCGGAAAGGGGTTATTGTGTGGTTAGGTGTGTTAGATAAACAGGCTAGAGTTATGATGATTAAACCCTCAGAACAGAATGAACAGGCAAGCCATATCTATACAACCACTAATACCCCTATATTCAAAATACTCACTGTTTTTAAATTATTTATGATAAACCGCACATCCGCATGCCGCATCCACAATTGTGGTATGTTGTGAGGCATGATGGGGAGTGATGATTTTTGTGTGTAAAAAGATAAAAACCAGCGGAATATGCTGCAATAAATTACTATCTAATTTATTATTATTATTTTTTAATTATAAACTAATGTTTATAAGACAAGATTTTATGCATAGCATAAAGGATAACAAATAATTGTAAGCAATAATTAGTCTCCTGAAATACCAATACAAATTGAAAATATCTCCCGAGTAAAAATAATAAAAATAATAAGAGAAATTTAGCACTAACAAAGCCTTTCCTACAAAAATAGAGTTGGTTGTTTACAGGTGGAAAAAATAAAATAAGCATTAATTGTTGATTGAGGTACTAGTACATATTGAATCGTTTGGCGGGTTGGAAATAAGCCGACATAGCTCAGTGGTTACAGAGCACCTGACCGGACATCAGAAGGCACGGGTTTAATTCCCATCGGCGGCATTTATTGTTACTCGGGAGATATTTTCAATTTGTATCGTATTTCAGGAGACTAATTATTGCTTATAATTATTTGTTACCACCTAATTTGTTCAAAAAAATTTACGACATTTTGAAACATTATAATAATAATAATACTAATATGATGATTTATTTATTGAATAATAGGATGATTTGTATTGCGCCGTTTTTGTGCAAAATCACCTCAAGGGCGCTGTACAAATTTAAAATTTAGATTCAGGATTTAGGATATAATTGGAAAATTGGATATAATAGATATATAAACGAACAAAGCTCTTAATGCTTTCCTACTAACTCTAGAAATATATATTACCAAACACACCATATCAAAAACTCACAAAACTTTAAAACTTAAACCATGGATCACAGCAGGGCTAGTAAAAAGTATTCACAATAGAAACATGATGCACATGAGAATAAACAAAAACCCATACGATAGTAAACTAAAACACGATTATTTACTATATAGAAATCTCTGTAACAAATTAATCAAGCAAGCTAAATTCAAATTTTACAGGAATGAAATAGAAAAAGCCAGAAAGGATTAAAAAAAACCTGGAAAGTCATTAATGAAGCAGCTTATTTAAAAACCAAAAAAGTAACAATATTAATAAACTGTCAATTAATGGTGAAATACTTGAAACAAAAAACGATACACACAAAATAGCTAATTATATTAATTCTCATTTTTCCAACGTAGGCACAAATCTAGCAAACAAAATCCTTATCAATAACCACACTATAGTACAACTATCATCCAATCACAGCCCTACTAAACAACCAATTCACTCGTTTAATATATATAAACTTAACAAAAATTAAATTTCTGAACTTATCTTATCTCTCAAACCACATTGCGCTCCGTGCCCTGACAAAATCTCAAACCAAATATTGATTAATCTGCATGAATATATTAACACCCCTCTCCTACATATATTCAATCAACAATTGGTCAATCATCGGCTGGTCCTGATAACATTCCACCAATCTTCTTAGTAGATAAGTCAATCAGTATTGACTTATCCTCTAACTAAACTTTTTAATTTGTCCATAAAAACTGGCATTTTTCCGATAAAATGGAAAACAAGCTTTCTGTCTCCAATATTCAAGAAAGGTGATAAATCTGATATATCCAACTATAGACCTATCTGTATCCAGTCGTCAATCCCGAAAATACTTGAATCTGTCCTGCTCTCTAAACTCTCGCCTGAAATCAATAAAGTAATTTCACATCGACAACACGGTTTCATAGCAAAAAGATCTACTCTAACAAACTTAATGATATATCAGGAATATATAACTAATTCCATGAACAATCGTCTTCAAACAGACGTAGTGTACACAGACTTTAGTAAGGCTTTCGACAAAGTTTCACATAAAATTCTTTTAAACAAACTAAGATCCCTGGGTATAACTGGGCATATTTTAAGATGGTTCGAAAGCTACCTTCACAAAAGAAAAATATCAGTAAAAATCAATTCACATTTTTCACATCACTTTGAAATCTTCACCGGAGTCCCACAGGGGTCACATCTGGGCCCAGTGTTATTTTCCTTATTTATCAACGACATAACTTCCATCTTCGATGGAGTTATGATACTTTTATTTGCGGACGATTTAAAAATTTACAAAACAATAACTAATCATAATGACTGTAGCGTATTGCAATCAAATCTTTTGGGGCTACAAGAGTGGTGCACCCTTAATGAACTGTTTCTCAACATTGAAAAATGTCAATCAATAACTTTTACCTGAATCAAAAATCCCATTAAATATCAATATAGCATCAACAACAATGTCCTAAAAAGAGTCGAACAAATTAAGGACCTTGGTATATTATTTGACAGTAAATTAACTTTTGTTCCTCATATAAATGAAATAACCAACAAGGCCATGAAATGCCTGGGTTTCATTCTGAGGATGATAAAAGAATTTAAAACAATTAATTCCTTCAAATTGCTTTATACTGGGTTGGTAAGAAGTAATTTGGAGTACAACTCAACAATCTGGGCTCCATTTTATAAGACTCATCAGCAAAAAATCGAAAGAGTACAACATAAGTTTCTAAGGTTTATTAATTACAAACTTGGAAATCGAAGAACTTAATTATACATATCTAATGGAATTAATAAACCTAAGCGATTTAACTACAAGACGCACAGTGAGTGACTTAGTTTGCCTTTTCAACATATCAAATGGCAACCTGGACGCCCTCGATTTAACGAGCTTAATTAATTTGCGTATACCTACCCGTGATACTCGTTTAAATGCTCCATATCTTGTTACCAAATCTGCCAATAATTACTTTGTAAACTCTCCAATTCAAAGGCTTCATACACTTGGAAACAAATATAGTTCAATCGATGTCTATCATTTCCAATCGGTTTCCAAATTTAAAACCAAAATATTAGAACTTTTAAATTAAAACAATAAAAATTATTGCACTTCTTATTAAATTATTTCTTCAAGATTGACAAAACAGGTTTATACCTACAAACTATCATGTTTAGATTTGCTTTTTGCTTGGTTTTATATGTCTAAAGGTTAATGTTATATTATTGCTTTACTATTCTTTATTTAGAATCTTCACAATATTTTTTTATATAAACTATGTAAAATGGCTGACCGATCGCCCTCGATTTAGCAGGCCACTACAACCAGTCAAATGCAGTATATCTGTTAACAATACTACCAATAATTATTTCTTTAGCTTTCTAACTCAAAGGCCTCATACACTATGTGTCGTATTGTATCATGTTACTGCTGCCACTACCTAGCATTTACATTATTTATTAACTAATTTAAGTCTGTATAACTTAGGAGTAGGAATATTCTTATTTTTGTACTATTTAGTTGCTGTTATTATATGGATATGGTTATATGTATTTTTTCAATTACTTTTGTGAACTTGCAATCTTCAGAATATTACTTTTTTATGAACTATGTATGTAAAAGCCCAATGGGCGTATAAATAAATAAATAAATAAACAAAGTTTCAGACAAGGGATTGTTCCGGACAAACTAAAAATTGCCATTATAACGCCAATCCACAAATCTGGGGACAAAACTCTAATTGCTAACTACAGACCTATCTCACTTTTAAATTCACTATCGAAAGTTCTGGAAAAAGCAATGAAAAAAAGACTATTAATCTACCTTGATAAACATAACTTACTCTCAGAGTGTCAATTCGGTTTTCTAGCTAAAATGAGTACGGAACAGGCTATCTCTGAATTAACTAATTACATTGTTAAAAACACAGATGAAGGATCCAAGGTGATCGAAGACTTTCTAGATCTTGCTAAGGCTTTTGATACTATCTCTCATGACATTTTGTACGAGAAACTAAAAAAAAATGGTATCAACGGACCGCCCCTCGACTGGTTCATTAGCTATACTAAAAACAGAAAACAAATAGTACAACTGAATAAATGCTACAGTGATCCGGAAGAAATCAAGTATGGTGTCCCTCAAGGTAGCGTCCTTGGTCCCCTTCTATTTCTCATTTACATAAACGAACTAACTGAGATTAAAATGGCATCTATCGACTATAAGATAATCAGTTATGCAGATGATACGGTAATTTTAGTCAAAGGTCCAAGTTGGGAAAAGGCCTTCAAAAATGCGGATACCGGTATGTCAGAAATAAAAAATTGGCTCGAAAAAAACTTACTTACCTTAAAAATCTCCAAAACAAAATACCTAACTTTTAGCAAAAACATCACTGGGCAACCAAAAACCCTTCCGCCTTTATACCTACACCTATATACTCCCTCAAAATCCTCATACCACCTCTGCGAAAAAATAGAACATACTGACAACATCAAGTATCTAGGCTTAACAGTGGACCATAAATTGAAATGGGAACTTCACATTAACTCCCTCATAAAGAAAATCCGTAAACTATCTTTTATTTTTAAAACTATAAGAAATATCATGTCACAAAAACAATTAAAAAATGTTTACTTCGCGCTATGTCAAAACCTTTTAACGTACGGGTTATCAGCCTGGGGGGGAGGCGCTGATAAGTTTTTTAAGCCCCTCAACACAACCCATAAAACATTAATTAGGATTATGTTCAAAAAACCATATATGCATCCAAAGGAAAATCTCCTAATTACAAATAATATACTAGATATTAAGAAACTATTCATTAAAAAGATCATCCAAATAAACTGCATAAAATCCTCACCATGCCACGTAACTTACCCACATAACACAAGGGCAAAATCACAGAATCAACTTCAAGTGCCAAAAATTAATTCAACCTTTGCCAAAAAGCACGAATCCTTCCTAGCACCTTACATCTTCAACACCTTCCTAAAAGAAACCACTTACTGCAACACTCTTAAACACCCAAACAGTTTACTTAAACATTTCAACACATGGTTACTACATAAAAAAACGGCATGCATCAGCAAATTTCTAGCAATCCCTTCTTAGTCTAATTCTCATTCCTTATCTACAAACATGTGTTATTTACATTTATTTACTCTTTCTTATTAAAACTGCTTATGTTTTACGCATGCCTAGTTTATCAATACCTAATACTCTTGTAAACTATTTTTTTAAATGTTATTATTATGTGATTTAGACGCTACCATTTTGTAAATTTAAAGTTCCTTTGAAATTCTTGTTTTTATGTAACTATATATGTATATAACTATAGATGGAATTTGTATAAATGTATGTGTAAGCAAATATATGTACCCGCCTCAGAACAGAAATCTTCTAGTGAGGCGGGTTACTTTCATATTTGTAATATTGATCATGTTATTGCAATAAACGCCCGGGTTTCCGGCATTTAATAAAAAATAAAAAAAATAAAAAAATTGGACTTTCTCTCAAGAATGGTATATTTAATTTAAGGGTATGACAGCTTAAAAATGTAAGTTTTTAGTTTAGAACTGAATTCTGTTGGGCTTGTTATGGAGGGAGTTTATTCCAAGCCTTCGTCCCAGATGCTCGGAAAGCGCAATCACCAAACTTAGTATTTGGCTTGCGCTTAGGTTCCATCAGTCTGCCTACAGCTGATGATGTTGCTGATCTAAGAGTTGACTGCCTCAGATCAGTGTTTTCAGGGACGCATAGTTCAGAGATGTAGGGTGGGGCCATTTCATTGATGGATTTAAACACCGTCCAGCAAAATCTGAACTGGATTCTTTCAGGACACTTGAGCCATTGAAGGTTACGAAGGTGTTCTGAAATGTGGGAATATTTTGAAATGTGCGAGTATTTTGAATATGTAGGTGCTTATTGAAAACACAAATCGATGAAACTGATGTTATGTATGGATGAAGATTTAATAATATGCAGTCCTTAAAGGTTGAAAAACTGTGCCTACCCTTTTTGATTTTATTTATGTGTGAAATCAGAAAGAGTCGGTCAGACTATGTCACAGTGAGACTATAACATCCCCAATTGGGGTATGTGGCGAGGCTGACGGCAGTGGGGAGGGGTAGGAGGTGGGGGTGAGGTAGGACATGAGGAAGAAGAAGGTGGAGAAGTACCTGGCTATTCAGATCTGGTCAGCAAACATGGATAAAGCCATTTTAAGCAACGTTTCAATTCTGAATGTTGGTATTAAACCAGGGTGATACTGGGGGTATCTTGCACTATATTATAATATTTTAAATTAGTAGTTAGTAGTTTTCCTCGTTTCGACCCCGACAACGGAGGCCGCTCCTTTGTGCTTCTAGATGTACCTTTTCCAATTTTTAATAAAAATCATCCATAATCATCCATCATGACGGCCGGCATAGTCCAGTGGTAACGCATTGGACTGCCATTCCGAAGGTCGCGGGTTCGAACCCGGCGTGCGCAAATAAATTTTATTTGATTAATTTGTGTTATTTCACAATTAATTAATTAAAATAATTAATTAAAATAATATATAGTATATTTGCGGCACGTTCCAGAGTGGAAGATACTACCAGTATCGCCCTGGTGTAAGACCACCATTCAGAATTGAAACGTTGCTCCAAATGGCTTTAGCCGTGTTTAGTGACTAGATCTGAATAGCCAGGTACTTCCCCACCTTCCTCTTTCCCTTCCCCACTTACCTTCAGCCTCACAACATCCCCCAATTGGGGATGCCATAGTCTCACTGGCTCCAGACGGGAGCAGTTGGGACTCTTGTGAGGTATTCACTATAAAAAATAAGGCTGCGTATAAACACGCTAGCCGAATTGCCGAGCTGTACCACGACATATGCGAAAGGAACGAAGCAACCGCAAATGGCGCGAAACGTCGCTTGTGGTTGCTTCGTTCCTTTCCCCTTAATCGTGACTCTGCCCGGGCGTTTTTTCTCGTTTCTCTACACAACATTATAAATGCACGGAAAAAAAAGAGTATTGCTGATTTATTAAAATCCTGTTAAAAATCGGACAGCAGTTCGTTTCCTAATAAAACGTTAGTACTTTAAGAATATATCTGAACATGTGTTTATGCAGCTGCGTTTGCCCTATCAATATATATAATATATAATGACGAAATGAGAAAAAAATATGATAATCATGAACACCTGTTCCGACGTCGCTTTAAAACATTCCTCTTTTAATAAATACTTACTGTCAGTCCTGTTTTTAACAGGATTACTAGTAATTTGAAGAGATTTTTGATAAATCAGCAATATTTTATAAATGTAAGTTTTCTCCGTGTGTTTTATGTTGATTAAAATTATAAACTACAAAGTTGGGTGATGCTAACGTCTTGGAGAGGGAGGTGTAAATTAGGGTGGCCCGACCAGCTCTCTGCCTGCCACGTGGTGGACTGGACTATATGTGTATTCCTAGTTCAATTATTTAATCAAAGTAACCTTTAAAAGGTCGAGGATACTTCAACTAAATAACGTTATGTTACTATGGAAACCCCGGAACCCACGAAAATTATCTAAATTCAAATATTTTTCAGTAAAGCAATATTAGAATATTAGTTTCATTATTAGGTGGTTTGATATTTCCCCCAGCGCTTGTAAGATGGCGCCACTGGAAATTTATCTGTCAGTTAAGTATCTCTTGCGATTCCAAATTCAAACATAAAAAAATATTTCTCACTTTTGGCGAAGCTTAATGCTAAATCACTATTTTGATTAATCTTTATAACGAATTGGTGTACATTATGAATACCAAAAAATATGCACTAGATAAATTAAAGGTTTTCCTATCGTTTCGCTTGAGTAGAATACGAATAAAAAAATAAATTACTCAGTAAAAAATTCCAGGATATCTCAACACAATAACAATTCAATACTCAAATGATATAAAGTCAATATAAGCGATAAAAAACTAACCTATAAACCTAAGGTGCGTCGGTAACGGAATGACAATTCAACACGCCTTTAAAATTTATAAAAAGTTATGAAAAATAATGAAAAAATAGGTTAAATAGGTACCGTAGGTTTAACTAGGTTAAATATTTGACGTAGGTTTAACTAGGTTAAATAGGTGATCTAGGTTTAACTAGGTTAAATATGTGACGTAGGTTTAACTAGGTTAAATATGTGACGTAGGTTTAACTAGGTTAAACAAGTGACGTAGGTTTAACTAGGTTAAATATTTGACGTAGGTTTAACTAGGTTAAATAGGTGATCTAGGTTTAACTAGGTTAAATATGTGACGTAGGTTTAACTAGGTTAAATATGTGACGTAGGTTTAACTATTTTAAATAGGTGACGTAGGTTTAACTAGGTTAAATAAGTGACGTAGGTTTAACTAGGTTAAATATTTGACGTAGGTTTAACTATGTTAAATAGGTGACGTAGGTTTAACTAGGTTAAATATTTGACGTAGGTTTAACTAGGTTAAATATGTGACCAGGTTAAATAGGTGATGTAGGTTTAACTAGGTTAAATAGGTGACGTTGGTTTAAATAGGTTAAATAGGTGACGTGGGTTTAACCTATTTTTTGTTTCATCACTTTTAATGACTTTATTTCACTCTTTGAAGGTGTGCTGAATCGTCATTGGGTTGAGTTATCACGGAACCAATCTTTCCACGTTTAACTAATCATTTGGCCACCCATAGTAAGAGGTGTAGGTGCAATCCTCTAATTCTCCCATAGCAAAGGTTACTTTTCCATCCATCATCATAATTCTTCGCTGTGATATCAGCCGTCTCCCATGGCTGACAGTTCTACACATTAATTCTTGTAACGGTAAAGTATTTATTACATTTGTTAAATATGAAGAAAATGGATGGGAATTTTGATGAGAGCAAGATTCCTAATAACACCCGCTTGTTACGGTTTTAAGTATGAAAATCGTTTTATGGAATTCACGAGGTTATTGTATATTTTTTTCTGGTATTCGATTAAACGTGTTCCAATCTAATATTTTGACTTATTTCAGAAAACTTCCATTTTCACGAATCCTTCTAAGGGTGTTGCATGATCAGCTAATTTGGAAATAAAACCTCTGTGGGCGGTTTGCACAAATAATGAGTAGACGTGAAATAGTTTACTGGAAAACTGCTGATTCTACCTTCTACCAGTGAGAGGGGGAGGGGAAGGGGGAAGAGGAGCGGATAATGCAGGGTGTGCATTTTACCACCAGAAACGAGAAATACTTAATTAGTAAGGAGAATTAAGAATAAGGCTCCTAGATAGAAATACTTTATACCATGCAATATAATCAATCATCAGTTTTAATATTCACCGTACTCTGAGAAAAATGAAAATTGCTTATTCATTAAGAATCTTTTCATATTATTGGTAATCCGTGTAAAAACGGAATTGCAGGCTTTAGGCGAATTAATCAATAGGTTTCTTTATAAACTTTAAATATATTATAACGATGTCGATAACAATGCTCGTGCATTTGTCTTGATAATATATCATGAAAAAGGTGAAAACACATGTTCCGACATCATCATAATATATTCGTAATTTAATACAAATTTATTAGGAACCTTTTAGTTCATTCATTAAGGCTACGTAGTGAGCGTTCAAAGATGAAAGGGAGATATGTATGAATGTTAGAGGGAGCACGCTAATATTAAAAAAAAGTATAATAATTGAGCGAAAATGGTGAAATATTTAATAAAACACGACTCGTATGAAATAGGGAAAAAATCTCAGAACAAATGATTTAGTTGCATTTAAAGATAAACTGTGTATTTTTTTATGCCTGTAATATATTAAATAACAGATTCTTAATAAATTACAATACACATTTTTCTCCGTGTAGAATGTAGATTTAGCATTATGTTTGATTATTACCCCATGTCAATAATAATAATCACAGCATTTATAATTAGTGTCGTAAATAATATTATTTATACTACTTGTATTTAAATTATAATTTAACATCCTGATAGCAAACTGCTTAAGACGTAACCGGGCGTTGATTTTTCCATACAAACGTAGTCCCCATTTATCTTTCTGGATTTTAACCCTAGAGCAAATATTTTTTAACATAAAATAGATATTGGCGATTTGCGTGTCGGTACGTTTTGTTTTTTTTTGATAAATTGCTTCTTATAGAAGTTATGACCTTCCAAAAATCAATAAAATTGCCTGATTTAAACGCAGTCAAAAGACGTTCAGTCTACAAACTAGACAATATATTTTGAAAAAAAGCAAAACTGTCCGACATAGAATAGTTTTTTCTTATGTAGTTGGTAAAAAAAAATTGAAAATCGGTTAACTTTTGGAGGAGAAAAATGGGGAATACAAAACCTCGATTTTAAAGATTTCATTTAGGTATTCGTAGAGCGAGCTGCATGTGTCCCTTTCGCTCAGTATTCGGGAGGTAAGGGTAGGGGGGACATGGTGGACATGGCTTAGATAAATACGTATGTATTTGTGCGAAGTGATGTCACGTAGTCATAAATCGATATTCGATATTCTAGTGTTGTGTTGTCCCGAGTAATCGATGTTTTTTTATTATTTTTTTTCCGTTTGGTCACTTTTGTGTTTGTTTGGTGAAGTATTCCGATATTCTTACTTCAATTTGTTTACGTAAAATAATATCCGTAAAAAAAACATCCGTTACGGCCAGACCGACTCCGAGGTGATTTCGTTCCGTATTGCCAATATGGATACAAAACACTCAAATGGATAATTTTTTTTAAAATAACTTTTCGGTAACTAGCATAATATTATAATTCTTCAATAACCTATAATGTATATTGTTATTTAATTTATTTAACTTCTATTTCGACAAATAAATATACAGCAAAGTGATGTAGCGTAGTATATCGAATTGTATCGGTTCACTAGTGTTGTCTTTTCCCGAGTTATTGATATATTGTATTAGTTTTTTTTTGGTTTAGTGACTTATTTCGAGTATACCATACTTGCCGATCTTATTAAAATTGGACCAAATTCAATTTGTATACGTCAAGTACTATAATAATTTTCAATTTGGGATGTGGTTATGGGTTCCGCCGCCCCGGGAACCATTTATTGGATAACCTCTGTCATAGGTCACCCCAAGTGGTTCGCTACGTTTGGTGACTTGAGCAGGGGTGCCCGGGTTCATGGGGGTGAGAATTGTCCGGGTCTTGGCGATATATGCATCGGCCCGCCAGTTGCGTGGCAGGCCGGATCGGGAGACCAGTGTAAACGCACGCTCAAGTCGCGACGCGACTGAAGATGAGTTAGCAGCAAGAAGCCACCTGACTATTGTATGTGCGCGCTCAAGTTGAGACGCGACTTATTTGGACGAGTATTATAACAAAACCCTGTAGCAACCCGATACAGAATTTGGTCGTAACACGGACATGTACCTTAGGGTGGAGTGACGTTGTATGGGACTTTTTTTTTTAAAGATGCCAGTACTGTAATAGCAAAAAAAAAGTTGCCTTTATATAACACCTCTTTCGTCTAAAAAAATCAACTCGATCGAAACATTCCTTTATTCAATAACCAGCACATTTATATTTAGAAAAAAAATTGTATGAAAAAAGTCGCTGAAAACTCTGCCAAGCATTATAAACAAGCGATATTCATAGCAAAAATACAATTTTATTAGGGGTTTTATAGCTAATAAGGTGCATAACACATGTGAAAATAAAAATAAAATTACCATAGTTTCAAGGCAGGGTCTATTTTTGGTTTTTTGAAGAGGATTATTGATTTTTTATTGTTTTTTTCGTGTTTTTGAGAAACATGTTTTTTTATTAAATAAAATACTTTAACGAAGAGAATTTTTTAAACATTATCGAAGTTTTATAATATTTATCGTGTTTTGAAATGAGATTTGGTGTGAAATTCGGGCATTATATGCCTAGATTTTATTGTCGCCCGAATAAATCCATCTCTTGCTTCAGGCCCAACTGTAGACAACGATGCCTGGGTAACTAATTTGATGCACCTCTCGACTGCTTGAGTGTGGCAGGGAAATCTGGGAAATTCAATACTGTCTTTTTCTTCACCGAAATTATTTATCATTTTGACTAGGTCGTCATTACTGATTTCGGATAGTATCGGTGGCGGTGTAACTTCGCATTCCTGCCAGTTGATAATAAAGTCTCTAACAACAGATGGACTCGGACATCTATCTCGCGCCTTTAATATTCGTCTCAAACCCAATTCTCTTACAATAAGGTTGTCATCCATTATCATGGATAGTAGCAGATTTTCCGGGTGGCAAAAATAGGCGTTTCTTTGAATTACTGGATTAATTATATCTCGTAGATCGGTGCTCAAATATCGGGTGAGTTTTATTATAGTAAAAACATGTAATGCCCCATCTTTACACGACGGGTGCCTCTTTATCTCAAACCATGTCGGAGCATATGCTTTAACAACATATTCAGCAAGAATTTTTAGGTTCACTGAAGGGTTAGTTGTTCCTATATATAATCGAAGTATTTAGTTTGCTGATGTCAACCATCGTGAGTGACAAATACTACCTGGATGACGGTTTGCTAAATTTGGTGGGCAGTGACCTGTTGTAACTGCAAAACATATTTCGTACAAGTATTTTTGATCCGTGCTCAAATTTTTCAATTCCTCTGCGTTGAGTTTGTGCATCTCAAAGTGTATTGGTGAATAATTTATAACGGTGTTTTTAGAGCTGCTTGAAAGAAGTTTTCCAATAGGTCCTGATGACTAATGACCCTTTAGGTCCTGTTGTAGCACCATCTAAGTGTTGAAACAAGTGGCGAAGGGGAAGTTCGTTTGCATGCAGCTGACAGATAAACCATTGTAACGGATGACCTAATTCCAATTCCATGAATCTAATAGTTCCATTTTTTTGCCTGTATTGACAGCAGTCCCATCACATCCAATCGCTGATAAATCATTCAAATTAAAACCGTTCATTTTTAAATGGTGTAACATGCTCTTTGCGATGTTTTTGCCAGTTCCTGATGATGGTGTAACATTCAGATAAAATGGAATAATGTTCTCCTGAAATCGTTCTCCGATGATATCTATCCCCTATTTTTTCCTGAGTTAGTGTTTTATCCTTCCTTCCATCGAAATATAGACCTCGAATTTTTGTTGACTCCGACGACATCTGCCATGTTTTTATTAAAGAAGTGCGACACGTTTGTCTAGCTCGTCTGAGTTTGCTCCTATCAATCACCATTTTAGAGTCGTCTTCGGTTACTATGCCAAAATCTTGTAATGTAGCACTTACAACAGCTGATGCCGACCTGTCTGACAAACCATACTGATCGCAGATTCTGGCCAAAGTGGGGAGTTTTAACATCATACGGGAATATTCATCATCATATATTTTCTGGAGGTTGCGAAGAATGTGAAGAAAATGATTGGTTTTCATCAAAAAAGGGTTGACGTGGTTTTGTCGCTGATGCTGTAGATGAGCTGACCTTCGAAGCAAGTTCAGATAAACGAGCTTGCATCCTCATTTTCCGATGTAATTTTTTTGTTGTGTCGGTGTCTATTGTTCCCAGCATCATTTTTCTCGAGGATCTTTGGTCTTGAAGGAATGCTTGTTCTTTGGTGGGTACCTTGCGCGTCTTTTCGCAGGAACACATATTCAGATTGTTACATTTGCATGAAGCAATATCGAAAAGTTTATTCATTTTGATTTTATAAGAATTTAACTTAACATAATAATGCACACTTTTTTTTGGCCAATTTTTAAGTTTTAAGTATTCGTTATAATGATCTTGGATCAGTTTCATCACTCGATTGTGTGAAACAATGGGAATAGAAGCGCGCTTCCAAATTCCTTCAACAATTACAGATATAACACTTTTTAAATATTGAAGACAATATTAGTGATTTCTAAACGAAAATCTGAAACAGAAAAATCAGAAAAGGAAACGGTCACATCTGGGACTCGAACCCAGGACCCCTGTCTTTCCGGGACAGTGCTCTACCAACTGCGCTAATGGGACCCTATTCTCCTCGGTCACTTTTCACTGTATCATACTTCGAATAAGAACTACTAACATATCTTATTCGAAGTATGATACAGTGAAAAGTGACCGAGGAGAATAGGGTCCCATTAGCGCAGTTGGTACAGCACTGTCCCGGAAAGACAGGGGTCCTGGTTTCGAGTCCCAGATGTGACCGTTTCCTTTTTTGATTTTTCTGTTTCAGATTTTCGTTTAGAAATCACTAATATTGTCTTCAATATTTAAATATTACAATTTGAGGTTTTACTCAATAAAGTTATTCCGAAAAATAAATAACACTTTTTATTTCGAATACTGACGGTTTTTTGTAGAGTTAAGATTACGCTCACATCGTAAGAACAAATAATGTTTAATCACTTCTGAGACAGTAGGTAACACTTGAGAGTTCTTTTCAGTTGGTGCCCCGAATATTGGACATAAAATTTTGCTTCTCGTGTAATTTGCATTCATTTTCACAACAATTATATGTGTTAAAATTTAATCGGACAAGGATTCTAACACGTCTACGGTCAGCGGTAGCCGAAACGAAACTAGATGCAAGTCGCATCTAGTTTCTGCGACGAAACAATAGGAGCGAAATTATCCCCCCCACCTCCACAGCGCTCACAAACTAACTAGTTTAACAGCAATTTATGCAGTGTTTTTTTTTTATAAAACATGTAATGTTCAATAAGGTAATGCAATTGAAAGTAATGGATATTATTTTATATTTTTGAGACTGTACTCAGATTTTGGGAAAAAAAGACTTTATTTTTTTTAAGTATTTTTACGAGAATATGAATGACATGAAGCATCTTTTGGCAGCTATTACAATACCGAGATTTGATTTTTGCAATGTTGCTCCATGCTAATGTACCTAGCATGAAAGTCAAAAAATCCTCAACTTTTATTTTTTATTTTTTATAGTGAACTTACAATGAATAAAGATTTTTTTTTTAAATATATATTTTAAAAAAGATGCCATTTGCGTGGTGATCTGTTGTAACAAAATACAGTAGGAAAAGTTGCGCCGTTTAGTCATGACATTTTCTATTATTTTCGAGTTACATGGATATTTAAATACTAGTTCATTTTTACTCATGATCCGATTTTCAGAACCCCGACATGTCTGGAGATAGAGTGGAAAAAAATGGAGGTTTCCTCCACACCATCCGATTTGCAGTGTGGTGATTGGCAAGGGTGTTATGGCTTTCATGTCATTTTCAAAATTTCAACGAATGGCATTGGCGTTGGCTCTATTAACAAAACAAAATAATAAGATTCGTAAAACAAAATAGTGAACAAAAAATTGCAATATTATATCGAAAATTGATCACTTGCGATGTTTATGTGGTAAAAATTGGTCATTTTGGCCAAATAAACATCGCAAGGGAATTAAAACCTGTTGATTTCAGGAATTTTACTAAAATAAAAAATAAATATTTTATTTTAATACTTTTCCCTGTCTCAAACAACTTGAATGGTTTAGTTAAGTTTTGATAAACAAAAAAGATAACTATCTGTCCAAACAAGTATTTTATATTATTTTTAATTGATTAATTTAGCAAAACGACACAAATTAATATAATAAAATTTACTTGCGCACGCCGTGACCTGCGGATTCGTAGCCAAGAGCCTTACCCTTCAACCACGGAGGCAGTTCAAATGTACGCACCTACATATTTTAGTAGGTGTACCTATATGGGTAGTAAGATTTTTTTTTTAATTTTTAAAAGAAAGACAAACATTCCCTGGTAACGAATAACCTAACATTTGAAAAACTCCTACTACCACCACACTAAGCGGAAGGTATTGCTTGTGTTGTGATGGAGAACTTAGCCAGCCGAGGAATCGAACATGGGACGCCCGGGTGGGACCCAAACGCGATGCCCACTCGGTCAAGTAAGTAAGAGCAATACAATTAATTAGTAGTACATTATTTTGATGTATCTCACAAGGTTTAGCCAGCGTTAGCAATTTAAGCGCCCGAAAATATATTTTAAATCAGTTGATTACACAATGACTTTCCTCTACTTTTTAAAAATATAATACATATTTATAAATTACGTGTGTAAACCTTTCGGAAGAAAATCTTTAAATGATAGTGAAAATCCTATCAAAATCCATTTCGTAGTTTAGAAGAAAACAAAAACTAAGCACACAAACAGACAGACGCTGATACTTTGTTCGATACTATTTAGAGATTTTAGTAAGACCCAGTAAGTGCCCAGTAAACAAAAACATTATATGCCGAGACAAAAGGAGAAATAAGTCGGAAAAATAACCACAAACGCCAGGGACCCAATTTTCATTTCAGTAGACAACTGTTCGCATGCGATAATTATCTACGTTGTCTATGGTTTTTCTATCATCGAGTAATTATCTACTAATTTTCGATAGAAAGCGTATTTTGGAATTTCTAATAGATAATTATCTATTACAAAGCAGTAGTTAATTGGACTATTGGTTTTAGTAGTAGTTCAACTGTCAAAAAGTGTTACTTGTACGGTTTGCGTGTGTCGTATTTTTGTTAATTATTATAAACATGGTGAGTTTTGAAGATTTGACGCACATACAAGCGACCGAAGACATGGAACAGGCCGAATATTTAACTGAAAGGCCACCAAGAAATTTTTTTTCAAGAAATGATGCATTTAGTCTGAGTAATGAACTGTTCATAAAAAAATTTCGACTATCTAAACAATTGGTGCTCATATTAATTGATCTATTGTCGCCTTTGATGAAAGAACCGTTTAAAATCAAGTCTGTAGATGTTAAAACGAAGGTAAGAACGATTAATGATCCCCGTTATATGCAAACAAATCATTTTTTGTACTCAAATCAGTGATATGATAGTATAACATTGTTTTTTTTCAGATTTTAATTGCGTTGAATTTTTTTGGCTCAGGATTTTACCAACATCCTGTTGGGTCAAATTACTACTTCTTCAACGAACAACAAAGTGAAATGAAAATTGACAGTCGTAAACAGATGTATATAGAAAAATTTATCAAATCTATGGAGTTAAATACACGGGTTACCATATAAAAAAAAATAAATAGATACATTTTTATGTTGGTATTAATATCGGTTGTTTTACATTATCTACGACGGTCGAAAATACGCATTTATCGAAACAGTAGATAACTTATCGTGCGCAATCCTCGCATGCGAGCAATTGTCTACTGAAATGAAAATTGGGTCCCAGGTATACCTACATGACGAAGGACGGAAGACGGGAGATGCGGAGCGGGAGACGAGCGTAACATGCACGCACACACTCTTAGTTGGGTGGGTACCTACACATCGATAGCGCGCTCGCTGAGCAGAGTGAAATAGCAAGTGATTTTAAAAATACCTATTGTAGTCCAGTCAGCCTGTGTCGTAGAACACCATTTAGACCAACTAAATAGTATAAAGCTATTTTTTCCCCCATCGACTACTACCATTTAGACAAGTGTTTAGAAAAAAGTCCCCGCCCCTACCCCCCCTTGCTTCCCCCCCTGTGCCCCCCGAAACATGAAAAGTGTAAGGGTTTCGTAAATCGCGTCTATCTCAATTATTAAACAACATATCGGATTGGAATTTTTTTTATTCTCTTTATTCTAACATTTTCTACAAAAAAAGTTCACTTAACTTTCGTCGTAACTTTTACCGTTTGTTTGTAATTCGTATGATAAGGTAAAAATTTGTATATTTTTTGGCACATAATTTTATATTTTGTCACAGAACTTTTCAGGCCGACATTTTATGAAAAAATATTTCCTACAAAAGTTGTAGCCCCTGTTATTACCTTTAAAATGATATATTTTAATGTGTACTTTATGGCTAGAAAACGCCAAATATCAACCGTGAAAGTCGGGATGTGACATCAGAGTGTACTGGCCTTGAGGAGGGGGTTTCGGGTTGTTGCATGCAGAGTGACTGATGTCAAGGCCATAAATAGGTCAGTTACGGAAACCCGCCAGACAGAAAGGGTCACGTCGCGAGAGTCCGTGTTTCGCAGTGATTGTGTTTTATGGTTTGTGTTTTACGGTTTGTGTTTGTTTTTGTGAACCAAAATGGAGAGCGAGTCATGTGTTATTTGCAATGAACCTTTATCTGTAAGTCAAAATGTTACAGTTACTTCTAAGGGGATTAAAACTTTAATCGAATCTAGCCTTCAAAGGAATGACGGCCTACAGTGTAAATTCGAAACTCTTCCGACAGTCAGTATACACAAAGAATGCCGTAAAGTGTATACCCGTAGTAGTTCAATAAAAGCTTACATAGCGAGATCCAAAAACGTTGAAGATTTTGAATCAAACAGTGCGCCTATAAAACGTAGGTCTAATTCTCAGAAGTTTAATTTAAAAGTGAATTGCTTATTTTGTGGAATGGATGCGGTGGTAAATATAAAGACTCCAACAGAATATAGGAAACCGGTCCATTTAGTTCATACTTTAACTATAAAACAAACTATATCTAAATATATTGAAAATAGGAATGATGATTGGGGTGATTTGGTTAGGTCCAGGCTAGAAGG
Organism: Hesperophylax magnus; assembly: GCA_026573805.1. Lineage (NCBI taxonomy): Eukaryota > Metazoa > Arthropoda > Insecta > Trichoptera > Limnephilidae > Hesperophylax > Hesperophylax magnus. Next base: position 1,200,366 of record JAIUSX010000130.1, read on the forward strand.
AGTTGTAGACCTCGTAGCTGCTGAGGGGCGTTATCATTCCGACTGTTATGCTAGGTTTTTGAAACAACCCACTCAATCATCCAGTACGTACGCAGGTCGTGGTAGACCAGTTGACGATTTATTAAAAGAATCATTCATAAAAGTTTGTGATTTCATTGAGGAAAACGATGATTGCCAGCATAGTATTTCTGACCCTTTGCAATTGATGAAAAGTGTGTCAGGCAGAGACCAGGTTTATGAAATTAACTACTTCAAAACTCTATTACTTAGGCACTTTGGTGAAAGACTTCTTATTACAAACATAAAACATAAATCCTCCATCGTTTGTTTAAGAGATGTGGCGGGCAAGGTTTTGTCTGAAACTTGGTACTCTCAAAAGAAAAGCAATAAAGATGATGAGATTAGGAGAATCGTTTCTACAGCAGCAGCTTTGATAAGACAAGAAATTCAAAATCAAGTGTATGATGACTCGACTTACCCCAGTGTTGAAGATATAAGGTCAGGCGGGAAAGATGTTGTTCCACAACTTCTAGATTTGTTTTTAAACGATCTAACGAAGAGAAGAAGGCAAACTTCAGACGAAAGTATGGACGTAAAACGAAAGAGGACTACCATAAATCACATGATATTAAAACTGTGTAGGCCTAGGTCTTTTCAATCACCTGTCCAGTCTGCTTTTGGATTATACTTATCTAGACGGTATGGCTCTAAACATTTAATAGACATTTGTTCATCTCTGGGATGTTCAACGTCATACTATGAGACAGAAATGTACTTACAATCGCTGTTAAAAGCAGGCGGGCCCCAAATTGAGGAAAGGATTTTTTTCCAATTTGTATTTGACAATATTGATATCAACTTAAGAACTCTTGACGGTAAAGACACATTTCACGCTCTCGGAGGCATACAGTGCGTAACTCCAAAAACAGCTGTGTCGAGTGATGTCCGAGTTCCACGTGTTAAGACATGCGACTTTGAAGGTAAATTCAATGTCCCAGTTTTAATGTATACTAAAAAAGCGAAAAGTGGCTTAAAGTCCTTAACAATAGAAAACATTTCTGAAAATATGCCCACTCAATGCTTAGTCTCAGCTCGTAACATGCTTTGGTTATGTAGTTTTGCTTTTGTGCCAGTTTCACTACCTGGATGGTCTGCATACATTCGAAACTGTTACGATGGTAGACAAAACTTTGAACCATCTTATGTACTGGCTTTGCCTTTTATAAACATAGATCCAGGAAATCCGACTGCTATTTATTCTGCCCTTAGTTACGCTTCTAAAGAGAGCAAGTTAGCTGGCCAGCCGTGTATTGTCACTTTTGACCAACCACTTTTCCTGAAAGCAGTAGACATTGTTGCAAGTTCTTCTACAGAAAGTGAAATATCTGTAGTAATCGTCAGACTAGGTGGATTCCATCTTCTAATGAGTTTCCTTGGTTGCTTAGGAAAGTTTATGGAAGGTAGTGGAATCGAAGAAATGTGGACCTCTGTTTATGGAAAATCAACGATTCCTCACCTTATGTCAGGACATGCTTACGCAAGGTCTTATAGAGCTCACATGATGACCCAGGCAGCTTTGATGTTACTGCTATTCGAGGAATGTTCATCTCTTAAAGAAATGATTACAAACGACTTTAATGATATTCATATCCAAACAATTAACAAACAAACAACTGTTGAAGACGCCATGAGAGAGTGTAAAACAAATGAAATAATGACAAGACTAGAAGAAGTGTATGAAGATTTGGTTAAAACTAGTAGAACTTCAAAACTGTGGCTACAAGAGTTTAAATTGGTGAATTTGGCTCTAGACTTTATTCTGGCAGAGAGAATCGGCGATTGGAATTTGCACATTAATACAGTCAAGCAAATGATACCGTATTTCCATGCTGCTGGACATTTGCTCTACGCCAAATCCGCACACATATACTTACAACAAATGTTGAGTCTACAATCGAAGATGTCAAATGAAGACTTCGAAAGGTTCGTCAATAAAGGTTTTTTTACAGTTCGGCGTACAGATGGATTTTTTACCGGTATCTGGACGGACATGACCATAGATCAGACATTAATGCGATCATCAAAATCCATAGGTGGCCTTACTCATGGACGAGGATTAAGCGAGAGGACGCTAACCAAGTTCATTGCTTGCGCTCCTGCATCCCTACAAATTTGTGAGGCTTTCGAGAAGTTCTCTGGCTGCTTGACTCAGTTTAACGAACAGCACACTGAACTTAGATGCAGTAGAAGAGAAAGGGACTTGCAAGATATTAATAAATTTCTCGGGTGGCTGCGTATCCATAATCCTTTCCGACGGAGCAACGATTTAATTTCTTTATCCTCTGGTCTAGTAGTGACAAGTTCGGGTGTAAACTGCGATGAAGCGTATGATGTAGGAATGAAATGCTTGAAAGACATCGAAGGAAATAATTTTGCAGATGTTAAATTGAAAAGAAAAAATAAAGTTAAAACTATAGGCTCCGTAGTAAGTGGTATAAATGTGAGATCTGAAGAAGTGCCAATTAATCCTGATCAGCTGTTTAATAGGGTTATATGTATGTCTCAAGGAACAAATAATCTCAAACAATACTTCAACTATGAACTTAGCCCATACCCTTTGTCTTTATTTGAAAACAATAAAATGATAAGAAAGGGAACTAAATCAAGTCTTATGAAAATATTTGAAAAGTGGACAGTTAGCAACGAAGTTTTCAAAAATTTGCCCCAAAAAATATATGTAGTAGATGGAGGGTATCTTTTGCACAGTGTTATTTGGCCTGACAAAGTAACATATAGCAGCATCATAGAGAAGTATGTTGATACTGTAATGAAACGGTATGGGAAAGATTGTCATGTTGTGTTCAATGGGTATCCTGACTATCCCACCACAAAAGGGGTCGAACATATGCGGAGAAGTAAAAAAACATCTCTAGAAATGAAATTCAACGTTAATATGGAATGCTCTGTGAAGCAAAATGAATTTTTGGCAAATCCAAAAAACAAAAGCCAGCTTATTGAACAGCTCTCTCAGAAGCTTAATGAAGCAAACATTCCAACCATTGTGGCGGAGGAAGATGCAGATACTAAAGTGGTCGGAAGAGCAATAGATGTCTCCCAGATTCAAAGTGGGAGGCCTGTAGTTGTTGTCGGACAGGATACTGATCTTTTCGTTCTATTGTTAGGGCTACCACAGTGTCAAAATGTGCAACTATTCTTTCACAAACCCTCTGGCACACCATCAACGTATGACATCAGCAAGATTCGTGAAGAGATTGGTGATATGAAGGATGTGGTATTATTTTTGCATGCTATCACAGGATGTGATACCACATCTTATTTATTCGGCAAAGGCAAAATTAACGCGTACAAATTGCTAAGTTCATCAAATGGTCTCCGCACAAAAGTTTTACAGTTTTATGAAAAACAGGCAGACAAAAATATTCTCAAAGAGGTAGGAGAGGCTTTTGTCTTGAAACTATATGGATGCACAAGGTCTGCAAGTCTGAATGACAGTAGATATTCAATGTACCTTAAAGCTGTTGCAAAAATGTCATTAAAATCCAAATTTAAAATGGCGTCCCTCCCTCCAACATCTGATGCTGCTGAACAACACGCCTATCGAACATACTATCAGATTCAAAAATGGATTGGAGATAAGGAAATCAGCGCTACGGACTGGGGATGGATTTTAACAGACAACATGCTGTACCCAGTGCACTCAAAAAAACCACCGGCACCTGAAGAAGTTATAAACTTAGTTTCCTGCAACTGCAAAAAGGCTTGCAAAAATAATTGTAGCTGCTTTAAAGCATCACTTGATTGCACAGAAATGTGCGGGAGCTGTGGTGGATCATGCAGCAATGTAACTTTGGTTGAAGTCGAGGAAAATGAAGAACCTCTCATGGAAGTTTAGGATATGATCAAATTAAGATACCGCAATTATTTTGTTCTAAAATAACATCTTTAAAAAATATTACATGCATTTTCAAACCAAAAACTATTTAAAATACCTATTTTCGCTGTATACAAGGACTTATTATTATTTGAAACAAATTTAAAAAGTGGGGAATTTATGTTTCACCGAGACTCGATTAGTTTTATTTATGGAAAATGCAATAGTGTACCTTGAAGATAAAAAACACTATCACTATACAACAATATCTGCATTGCAACGCCGCGCCGGCCGGCCCCACCTCGACCGAACCCGCCATGATAATCTCGCTGGATCTCCAACAAAGTAAGTACTATTTTATATCATTTTAAAGGTAATAATAGGGACTACAACTTTTGTAGGAAATATTTTTTCATAAAATGTCGGCCTGAAAAGTTCTGTGACAAAATGTAAAATTATGTGCCAAAAAATATACAAATTTTTACCTTATCATACGAATTACAAACAAACGGTAAAAGTTACGACGAAAGTTAACTGAACTTTTTTTTTAGAAAACGTTACAGCAAAGAGAATAAAAAAAATTGCAATCCGATATGTTGTTTAGTAATTGAGATAGACGCGATTTACGAAACCCTTACACTTTTCATGTTTGGGGGGGCACAGGGGGGGAGGCAAGAGGGGTAGGGGCGGGGACTTTTTGCTAAACACTTGTCTAGATGATAGTAGTCGATGGGGAAAAAATTAGCTTTATACTATTTAGTTACATATAAAAACACAGGCTGACTGGACTATTGTTCAAATTTCTCAGCGCCCGGGTTTCCTCTTAATTGTATCATTAATAATTGCAAATTCACTTTGTGGCGTAAATTTATTTTAAGCTAGCTGTACCCCGCCACGCGTTGCTGTGACACTGTCTGCGCACATAGTGAAACAATAGCGTGTGTTGCTTTCACGTCCAACAGCTGGAACTGTTTTAAAAAAATGTATGTTTGTCCAACAGATAATGCTGTTTGACATCTATATCATATAAAATAGGTATATAAAAACACACGCGTATTCGAATGCAACGTTGTGTCAAAATTTAAAAGCAATCGGTGAAAACTTTCGGAGACGGAGACGATTTTGAAACAACGAACATTTAATTTTTTATTTATATATAGATAGATAAAATAAACAGTAAAATAAATAACTTTGCTTACACCTATCTTATACATGGTTGTAATTGTTTGTTTTTCAATATTTATTTAGATGTAAGCTAGTAGGAAAATTTATAAAATACAAGTAAAAAATACCATAAAAATTACAATTAGATTGGTTTAACAAAATACCTTCGTATGTAATCATATTTTTCTTCTTACATATATAGCACATACCCTACGAAAGGTGCCAAAACTTATGGCTTTTGGTAGGTAAAGTTTTTGTCCTTTATAAAATAAGCTCTTTTGTGTGCACGTAAGTTTATTTTTGGGAATTGGAATCTAGGCAACTTTTCGTAGGGTAATTGTAAACCTTTTCACTTTACATAATATAGTAAAAATTATAATAATAATAATGCAGTAATAATAATAAATATAATTAATGCAATACATTCCATATTTTGAAATAACAGAAAATAAATTAGATAATTAATGAAAACAAGACAAAATAACAGTAAATAGATAGGCACAAAAAATTAGGAATTTAAATGAAAAAGTTACACACAAAAATATGTGCAAGCAGCCGTTTATGGAGAATATTTGAACATCTCCCGTCTCCAGAGGATCATCAGGAGGGACTCCATTCAGGCAACCATGGCAGTGATGATTGTGTTATTTGATTGGCGCAGTCTGCGCCATAAGCTTCCCGTGAGGTGGCGAGAAGCGCACCAAAAGAGTGCACTCGTCCCTCCAGGAACATGTCCGTAGCGCTGCAGTATCTCGGTAGGCGGGATAGTTGGCGATAAGCATTATTATAAGCGGCTTTTAGTTTATGCCATTGAGATGCAGTGTAATCTACCCACAGTTCTGACGTGTACAGTGAAGTGCAGAATGCGTTGAATAGTATACTTTTGACTTCTGTAATGCAAAAGTGGATTCAAGTTCTAGATGCGACGATATCTTTTACATAATTTTCTGTCTCAAATTTTCGTTTAAGAATCGCTTAATATTGTTTTCAAAAATTAAAAATATGTATTGAAAAGATATTATTGAAGAATGATCAAATTGTAAATGTACCTTCTGATGAGAGCTTTCGTTTACAAAATTTTTACCAAGAATTCTTCTTCTAAAAAATACGTGTTTCGTTCTCAGAAAAACAACGTTAAACTATCTCCACCAGAAATAGGATCCTTTAAGGCAAAATATGTACTAGGGTTTCCGTTTTACTGACATTTCTACGATCTTAAAATAGCACAAATCGTTACTCATGTTCATTTCCCAAATTATATACAAATATGTTATATTCCCGGAATCAATCCCTTCGTGCGTCAGCTCAATACCACCCTCCCTTTACTTAAGGTCAACCCAAGGGATAACATACGTATAGGGTAGACCGAGGCTATTAGGATCATTTTTTATGTTTTCTTGAAAAAAATTAAAACTAATACATTTTGGAAAAAAAAACTTATTTAATATTAAGCATTTGTCATTTTTATATGTTTTAACTTTAATGATCATAACATAAAGTAACTTTAAAAAAACATTATGACTATTACTGTAGACCTCTCCACCGATCCGAATCACCCCATATATATGTGGTGATTCGGATCAGTGATAGGGCTACTCGGATCAAACCCGAAAAAATAGTTAAGTATGAAAAAAAAACAAAAACCAAAAATAGGTTTTAGAACCCATAACTTATATGAAAGTATTATGATACTTATTACACTCTTATTGGCTTACACACCGGACAAATAAAAACTTTATTAAACACTTTCTTGTCGTAACATTTTTTGTGGCACCATTCTTCGCAAGAAGAACATTGAATCCAATTTTCCTTTGGAGGATGTACAAAAGCTTCATTGCAATAAATGCAAAACCGCTTTCTTGAAGCCGATGAAGAAACTGTTATGGAAGATTTTTTTTAACTTTAAGTCCCGGGGTACCTTTTCCTTTGAACTGTAATTTTGGGCGGTTTTTGGTGGCATTCTAATCATAAATTCATCCTTCTTACGTTTACCCTTATACAGGACAAATGGAGGTATGAATGATCCAACTGCATTCATATAAGCCAAAACAGTTACATTTTGACCTCGCTCGACACTTCACATTGATACGGGATGATTATTTAGGGGCATGCCGGTTTCGTTCATATTATAAATGCATTCTGGCCTTCCTTGTAATTGACAGTCTCTTCTTACCTTTTCCATTGTGTCATAAAAATTTGAAATTTTGTCTGGATCCATTCCGTTAATATAATTAATATATTCGCTCGAGATAGTCCTTCTGGTTTTCTTATGGAGAGGTATGGATGACGCGTAACGATGAAACCAATCTTGACCTGCCATTCCAACTTCTGAATTAAATCTTCGTTGAGCTTGATTAACAAGACGATTACAATAATCAAAAGCGTATTTCCTGACCATTTTTGGAGTAATGCCGAATCCACGTTTAGATAAATAAACCAACCTTTCCGCAAACTGTTTTTCAGATTCAATATCTATTGCAGGTCTTGCTCCTGGATTAGAGATGATCCCGGTGATTGAAGTCGTATGTCTTTGTAATGTCATGTATGGGATTCCGTAGCTCACAGCTGCACTGCGTAATCCCATTTCACCGGATTTAACTTTCCTAACGGCTTCATCCATTGCAATTTTTGACCATGATTGATTAGTTGTCTTTTTCCCATAATTGCGCACCATCTGTTTCAAATAAAAATACAAAACAATTAACGCATCGAATTTTAAAAGCATTAAAAAATGATCCAAATAGCCCCCCCACCGTCGGTCCGTTTAACCTCACATTTATTAATATGATATTTACTCAAAGTAAAGTACAAAATCATTCAAAATGCAATTTATTGCGCTTTAATTCTGTTTACTGTGCATTTGATTGATAAATATATAATATATGAACATGACTAAATAGCTTACCTTTTCAGAAAAAACACTAAGAACGCAGAGAACAATATTACATCAGGCATTTATTTGAGACGTAACTTGTACGATCTTCACACATATCGATTTTTAGCAGTCAACCCACACAATCTGTAATATCGGTAATTTTACTATTATGGCATCCGGTAGATGGGGAAGCTATGTCTAAATTTTTTCAATGTCATTTGGTTACAATAGCCGAGATATATCCATATTGCTTAGCTTTTTTTTTTTTTTTTTTTTTTTTTTTTTTTTTTTTTTTTTTTTTTTTTTTTTTTATTAAGGAGAAAAAACAGATACAGATATCAATTGACAAAAATATATACGAAACATCAACTAGAGAATTCACCTGCATCCAAACTATTTCTCACGAATTAACTTAAACAGCAGTTAAAAACATTTACAAATATTTTCACTTATAAATATGGGAAAAATATATACATAAGAATATTATTTTACAAATAGAGATATGAAAGAAATGCGCAATATCCTTTTAAGAATTTACAAATTATTTTTTAAAAAATTTAGAGGGTAAAACAAAAAAAAATATATATAAATAGATAAACAATGTTAAACAGAAATTAAAAAAAATATAAATATATTTAAACGAAGTATGTCTAAGTTGTTTACTTTGAACTTTGTAGGAAAACAGTCTTCATTTTTCTACTAAAAGTAGTGCGTGTATCAAAAAATAAGTCAGAGTCCTTGAGGTTTTGATTCTGATTAAGAGATTCGCACATTCTTCTGATTGGATCCCTGACACCAGCATTTCTACTCGTCCTGCTAATGTGGGATAAGTCGTTAAGCCTTGTTACTCTGGGTGGTACTTTGAAGTTTATCGATTTCAGTAAGTCGGGACAGTCAATAATGTTGTTACAGATTTTATACAGAGTCATGAGATCAAGGTATGTTCGCCGGTTAGATAGAGTGGAGACGTTATAACTCGAGAGCATATTTATGTACCCGCGTTTGGGTGCGCTCATTCTGTAATTGAGGCATCGCAGAAATTTCTTTTGAATACTTTCAATATTTTCTTTATAGATATCGTAAAGTGGATTCCATATGGAGGTGCAGTATTCAAGTTGAGAACGGACCAGAGTGTGGTAAAGAAGAAGATATGTTTCAGGTTTTCGAAATTCACGGCTGTTTCTGATGACAAATCCTAGCATGCTGTAAGCTTTATTCACAATATTATCTATGTGCGCATCGAAGTGGAGTTTGGAATCAAAAAGTACGCCTAGATCTCTTATACAGTAAACGCGCTCGAGTAAATAATTACCAATACAATAATTGTGTTTGATAGCGTTTTGATTTTTAGTAAAACTTATTTGTTTACATTTATTGTAACTTAGGTAAATTTTGTTTTCATTGCAAAACGTTTCGAACCTTACTAAGTCGCTTTGTATGAGAAGACAATCGTTTAAATTCCGAACAATGGCAAATATTTTTATGTCGTCAGCGTACAAAAGATATAAACGATGCACGAAACATTTAGTAACAGTGTTAATAAAAAGAATAAACAACAGCGGACCCAGGATTGACCCCTGTGGCACGCCAGAAGTAACTGGTTCCTATGTAGAAGTCTGTCCTCGTAATGATACGGCTTGTTGTCTTTTTGTTAAATATGAGATAAACCAACGTAATAAATTTCCTCTAATTCCGTTGTACATAATTTTTTTAATAAGAATAAGGTGGTCAACCTTGTCGAAAGCTTTTTTGAAATCGCAATATATTGCATCTACCTGGTGGCCTCGATCCATGCTAGTAAATAAGAAATTTGAGTAAATAAGTAAATTACTCGTGGTAGATTTGCCTTTTACAAACCCGTGTTGTTGTTCAGTAATTTTGGCAGCAAGCTGGGGATATATATTGTCATGGACAAGTCTTTCCAATAGTCTGTTCTCAAGGAAGGTGATCTCAACTATAGCGTAGAACTATTTTACTCTCAACTGAATAGTATCATCTCCGACACAATTCCTCTAATTCATCATAAAGTACGAAAGTATCCGATATGGTTCAGCAAAGAATTAATTCAGTTAATTGTTATTAAAAAAGAAACACATAAAAAATATAAAGAACACAGAACAATTCCCAACTATATGGCATTCAATAATATTAGAAGAGATTGCAAAAAAATGACAAAAAGATGTTATAAAAATTACATTAATTCTGTTGAGAACACGATACTTCATGATGTAAAATACTTTTGGAAATACACAAAATCATTGAAAAACAATGATGCTGGTATTTCTGGTAATATACGTTACAGACAAAATAGCTCCAGTAAAATTTATGAAATTGTTAACATGTTTGCTGATTACTTTAAGGACGTGTATGAACCTGATATTCCAGATGACTTAATTCCTTACTTCAATACGGATTTAAATTTACACTTATCGCAAATACACATTGATATTGAAGACATAATAGTCTGTATTAAATCACTTAAACCTAAAACAAGCTCGGGACCTGATAAGATTCCTTCCATCTTACTTAAGAATTGTGTCCAAAGTTTATCTGTTCCGCTTAATATACTGTTTAATAAGTCACTCTCCACAGGACACTTTCCAAAAATATGGAAACTTAGCTACTTAACTCCTGTATTTAAAAGTGGTGATAAATCCTTTGTTGAAAATTATCGGCCTATCTGTATTCAATCGTCTATACCTAAACTTTTTGAGAAATTGATTCTTAAGAAAATCAGCTTCTTTGTAAACTCTTGTATCGCAACTTGTCAACACGGCTTTATCTCCGGCAGATCAACTTTGACTAACCTAACATTATATGAAAATTTTATTTCCAATGCACTTGCCAACAAACAACAAGTTGATTCTATATATACCGACTTCAGTAAGGCGTTTGATAAGGTCTGTCATAAAATCCTCATTAATAAACTTTTGAAACTCGGAATTAATGGAAACCTTTTATCTTGGTTTAAGAGTTACTTACTAAGGCGTCAGTTAACTGTCTGTATTAATGATCACTTATCCTACATGTTCGAAGCTACCAGTGGCGTACCCCAGGGTTCGCATCTTGGTCCTATACTTTTTAATTTATTCATTAACGACGTAACAAACATATTCACCCGTGTTCTCATTCTAATGTTCGCTGATGATATGAAGATATATAGAATTATTGACAATATAGAGGACTGTCTAACACTTCAATCTAATATTAATAGCTTTAACGATTGGTGTCTTAAAAACAAATTAACACTTAATGTAAAAAAATGTCAACTTATGAGATTCCACAGAAAAAAAAACCCATTGTTGTTCACCTACTTTCTCAATAATCACACCTTATTATCTGTTGATGAAATAAGAGACCTTGGTATAACCTTTGACACTAAATTAACTTTCATTAAACATATTAATAATATAACCAGTAAAGCAATGCAAATGTTAGGTTTTGTCTTACGGATTTCAAAGGATTTTAAAAATTTAAAAACTGTCAAATTACTTTACACTTCACTTGTTAGAAGCCAACTAGAATTTAACACCACCATTTGGAGTCCTTACTACAGTGTACATGAGAATTCCCTTGAGCGCGTCCAACATAAATTTTTACGTTATATTAATTTTAAATTGGGAATACTCATCGAAAACATTAATTACCCCTCTCTGTTACATTTATTGGGACTCGATACATTAAAAGAAAGAAGAATTTGTTTTGACCTATTTTATTTATTTAAAATCATTACCAACCTGTTGAACTCCCCTGAACTTCTTTCGCTAATATGTTTCCGTGTACCTAGTCGATCAGTTCGTTTCAAATTACCTTATCACTGCAACAATACAGGATCTAACGCTGAACTCAATTCCATAATGAATCGCCTACATGTACTTGGTAATAAATATGTTTTGGATGAATCTATAAACATTGCTAGTTTATCCTCATACAAACACCACCTAATTAAAACTGTATGTCAGCGCTTCTCTGATTGAATATAACCAAATACAGTTTTAAAGTATTAGTTTATCCGGGATTTATTGTAAATTAATTGTTTATATATTTATATACCTATACACATTGTTGCATTGTATTTATAATAACCATTTCTATTGTTCTCTTTTATGTATTTTGTATTTATATTTTTTTTTATCTATGTATATTCTGTATCTATAATAAGTAAAAAAAAATGTTATTCTTTTGTAAAAGCCGCTATAATCGGCGTTAATAAATAAATAAATAAATAAATAAATAAGTTTAGGGATCGCCGAGAGAATGGATATTGGCCTATAGTTGGCTTGATCCGAATAACTCACCTGATCCGAATAGCCTCGGTCTACCCTACAATGTTTTTAAATGTTAAAACAGACATCAGAATGTCATGTAGTTTTTATTATAATAGGTTGCTGAAAGTGAAACTTGTGTATCAGAATGTGAATTTACCATAGACATATGAATATTAGTAGACCTGCCCTAAGTGATTAAAAGCGTATTATCCCCACTCCCCATACCGGTTCAATTGAGCCGGCTGGGCTCGCATATGGCCTCAAGTGAAATTTGAAAACGTGACGTCATCATTCTTGTGCGAACTATGGTCGAGGCATCATCGGTTCATTTTACGAAATAACACGGCAAAATGTTGACTTGTACTATGAAAACTTGTAAAAATAGATGTGAAAAAGAGAATAAACCCAATTGTCGTATTACATTCCATAAGTAAGCATTATTTTACTTTATTTTAAGCTTATTCACACCGTATTATATGGATCAGTTTTAGAAACATATACTATCACATCACAATGTAGCGATTCTCAAGTGTGCTCATCGTTGTTTACTGGGGTAAGTAAATTATGAGACATTTGTAAAAGTGTCTTAACTAAATACTCTGAAACTAACTACGACTCTGAAAATAGAAGCTGCATTACTTTGCCGAATTTGGACTTCGCAAATTAGTTCATAACGTGGCGAGTAATTTGCGCTCCCATGTAGAAATGTCTATTCATTCAAAAGCAGATTTTACTTTTAAGAACTAAATGGTGATATTATAATGCGAGATGCCTATTTACTGTCAGATTGATTTATTGACGAATCACAGTCAGCCTTACTCCCTTCGTTCTTCAACAGTTGATTTTACCCCTCGCCATTATCTTCTCGTCTATTAATTCCTATGTCTGTGGAATTTACAAAATTCGTCGCTGCTTATTAGGTTAGGTTTTCTTGGTTTATATGATAGGTCTGTGGAGACTGGAGTCCCGCCACCTGCCGCCGCATAAAATAAAGTCGGAATCATAACGACATAAGTGAAGAAGTAATGCACAAAAATATGCGATGCGTGGCCCTGTGTTTTGGACAGATCTATGGATGAATTTTCCCTATCAAATCAATTAAATAATGTAGGAATCTTAACGACATAAGTGACGAAGTCGTGTAAAAACAATATTCGGCGCGCGGCCCAGCAGAATGGACGGACCTACGGTCAAACTTGCGCTGGCAGGCCTAGAAAAGTTATCCGTGACTGACCAGTGGGGTTTATTTTAATTATTTCTGATGAACGCATTATTAAATTCCTAAATTTTTCTAGAGGAATACCTCGAGAAGTTACTAATTCATAGCCTAAAAATAAAATTTGATGCTTACGGCTAATTTTATACTAAACTTTCAAACCGTTTCACAAAAAATATTTTAATGAAAAAGTAGTGTTTTTATTAATCTTAAATATAAGTAACTTACAAAGGAATCGGTCAAAAAAATCTGCATGTTATCGTTATGAATTTGTGGGAATTGACTAAAATGTGTGTCACGAGCAAAACCCCGTTATTAAAGTCTCGTGTCCCCTTGAATGAAGTCACCGGTAACCGACTGCTTCGTACTTACATACCTTACCTCACAATATAATAAAAGATAAATAACACGATTCATCTCTTTCACACCGGGAAAACTAGCTTCGTAATAACTAAAAACTCATGATTGGTATACCTAGGCAGTTTAAGACTTTGTTGTACTGTTTAGAAAGCAATTTGCCAATTTGCAATTAGTGCACACTTCACCATGTGATGAAAGGCTTAAATCACAGTGAAAAACAGATAAACCATAGCTGCTAAAAATATGCAAATTATTTATGAAAACCGTCATTCTAGCGACATCTGTTGATTTAAAATTGATTCAGTTTGTTGGCAGTAGACACCTGTAATAGTTGGAATTATGTCGAGATTCTATAGCATAAACACAGAGGTCATTAAAATCGTCTAGGAACGACTGGGACTTCCCCTGTCTAGGCTTAAAAACAAATATTGAAGGTTGTCGACCAATTAGATCTGGACGAGAGCTATAAAAATTTTGAATAACCAATCAGTAAACGGAGAGGCGTGCATCAACTACAGACAAAGGATTGAACTTTGGACCGGGCGATAAAATAGATAATTAACGACATTTCCATTCCCACAAAAATTAGAGGTGAACGCACTATGGTATAAACACTGACGTTCAAGGCGACAAACTCTAGGAAATGTTTACAATAACTGAGACATTTAGGTGATAGCGAACCGTTGACATCGAGGGCTTTTGGCCTTTCATGTTGGAAAAACACACACACGAAAATGCAATGAAAAAAAAACTATAAACGTGATAGTATAAAAAAGGACGGGTAAAACGAAAGAAAGTTGCTGGCAGAATTTTCAACTGTAGTGCAATTATTTATGATAGAAGTAGGGTGTCAAGTTCGATAGAAAATCGTAATAAAGGGAAACGAAAGTGTTAGGGACATTAGAAATTAATCGTTATCAATTTAAGATGAAGCGGACATATTGGAAAATCAATTTGGGAATGGAAATCTCGCTTTAAAATAGACATTTTAGAAACAGTGGAGAGACTGGACGAAGGAAAATACAGAGATTTTGAGCTGCTACAAAGGTCCTAGGCACATGAAAATAGAGTACCAAAGGAAGGCCATAAGACTAAACATATAGCGATAGATTAGATTCAGGAAAAGTAGACATTTTACATAATTATCAGGGTAGATAGATATTAGAGTTACACAAGATTACAGAGGGATCGAAACAAGATAAAAGGTTGACGGTCTCATGTGTAGTTTAAAGGATAAACAATCGAAATTCGAACATGATTTTTGTTTACGTTAAGGTAATAACCCATTAGAAAAGCGATTAAGTTTAACGTGGAGCTTATGAGATATTTATTTAAAGCAAAAGATATTAAAATTAATAGGTTTGAAATTAAATTAAATTTACGAGTCTAGTACCAAAATTTTAAACGTAAACAGATGTCAAAGCGGATATTTTATGTGATATTTTGTATGACAAAGATAGGAGATAGGGCGGAGATCGAGTAAGGCAATAAAAGTGACAGATATCCCAGAGTCAAATAAGGTATATCTCCCATGGAAGTGTGGAAAAATATATATTAATTAATAATAAATGAAGTATGAAATTTTCCTGGAGACCACACACATCGGGAAAAGCGAGGAAAAAATAAAGAAAGGGTAAAGAACGGTGATAAAGAATGATCCAAGTGGAGAAAAGCGATACAATTCTAATTTATCCGTAAAATTAATAAATACGGCTTAGAATATAATTAGTTATAGAGTTATGAGCAATAACATAAGGATAAAGAAGAAAATTGTGCAGGAAAACGTCGCGAATAAAAGAAAATCCAAAAATAAGGAAAAACTCAAATCTGCGACATAAAGAGAGAAGGTACGGGTGAAAATGGAAAAAGCTCATATAGGTGACAATAAAATTAAGTAGATTTTAGACAAATCGAAATTCAAAAATGCATAGTAAAGATTTCGCCATGGATTTAATCATTTTTCGCATGAGATGCATAAAATTGAGATCTATATATATGTTACTGGGGACGGACCTATCGCGAATTGAGAAAAAAAAGGAACGCAAAATCATGATATTTTAACTACATTTTGTATGAACCATGGAACAAAGGAAGCTTGGGCAATGGACGCAGACTTACCCGATTTGGACCCTATCGATCTAGCGACGTGAGAGAAAAACTAACTGCCGCCCAGAGCTGGACGACAAAAGATCGTATGGATGTACAATCAATATAAGTGAGAGGGATGTTCAAGGTTACGAGTTGATAGGAGATAGAATTAAGCATCAAGAGAAATTCAGATACGTCTTTTGGAACCTGAGAGGGGTATAAAAGAGGGTACACATCAGTCAGGAGACAGTCGCGCCGAGGATTCGAAAAGTTGTTACGTGGCAGTACTACGTCTTTGGTAGGATTAACAGTGAAAAATCTTTAAGTGTTAAATTTTGAATAAGTCCCTGGGACTTTTGTGAAAAGTACAAGTGCTAGAGTCAGTGAAATTTAATAAGTCAGTTAAATTAAATCAAACAGTGAAAATAAATACAGTTTAAACTCAGTGCTTTAAAAGTAAAGTGTGAAGTGCTTAAAAGTGTTAAAAGTGAATAGTGCAAAAAGTGTTAAAAGTGAATTATTAAAATTTAAAAATAATTATTTCATTCAAAGTGAAAACATTAGAATTTAATGGAGAGTTTTTATCGTTAATCTAGAGTGAACGGGTTCGCGGATTGATATTTAAAAATAAATTATAATTTTGCATCAATCAAACACAAAAACAAAAAAAAAGGGATTCAATAATAATAAACGCTCAAACCTTTGTTCTAAAAGTAACAATTCGAAAAAAAAAATAATTGTAGATACTTTAAAATATTGGTGAAAACAGTGAAATTTAGAAGAAAGTTTTAAACAGATATTTAATTTATTCAGAATCGAAATATTTAAAAGTTTGCGCAATTCGGGATGAATTTTCTTATAAATTTTTATAAAAAATTAAAAAGGAATGAAAACAACAAAAATAGTTCGACCTAAATAATTTATAATTTTCCGGCACATCTATATCACAAATTTTAAATATCAGCTAATTTATATGAATCAAGCAAGAATAAAATATTAAATAGGAATAAATAGTCGAAAAGATTTATTTTGAAATTGGTTGGAAAATACAGTTAATTAGGTAGAATTTTCTTCGGCAAGGTTGTTGTGTAGAACCCAATCGGAAAAACCTTGGTGGGGTGAGTTTTCCTTTTATAAATAATTTTCAGGCCCTTGGAGTGCGGAGATACAGCTGATTATGGTATCCCAATTAAATTATTAAAACAACAAAAGGAATTACGCATTAAAATATGTGTATTGTGTATTTATATATATATGTATATATATAAATATAAAATAATATATTGTATATAAGGAATATATATATGAGTAATGTATTTATATATATGTATTTTACTTATTAATCGAAGCATCGAAATGGTAGCGATTTTTAATACCTACCCGAGGACATATCGATATTATTGAAAAAAGAAAATATGTATTTATTAATATTCAAGTCTATGTATAATCATATATCTTATATTTATTTATTAATATATGTACTCTTATTTAACATATTTTGGCAATCGAGATATGTGTACTTAAATATGTATATATATTATTTTCACCTAACTTCTAGTAAATTTACTAAATTCGGGTAATGAAATAAATAGTTTAACTTCAAAAGGAATTAAAAATATTTTAATTAACTATGCACAATAAAAGGTAACAGAACTGAATTACAAGGAGAGGTAGAAATATTTCTTAAATAAATAATCTCGCATCTAGGTTAGTGTGTCAATGAGATGTTTATATTATTCGATTTGTTGATAAACAAAGCATACACTGAAGAATTGGGTCAGTCAACTGCATAGTTTGAAAACGACCTTGGCCGTAACTAGATAATTTATTAGAGTTATAAGGATAATCATCAGGATGTCATTGTGCAATGTGCAGCGATTTGGGTCATTCACAAATGCCTATCGTTCGCAAACGACGATTGAAAAATCACGGGCTAGCCAAATTTATATCAAAATATTACATGAAACATTTGAATACCATTGATTAGATAGTCGCATAGATTTTTATTAGTTACTTGAAACAGCTGGGAGCCGCGTGTTTACAATTACCTATCATTCACAATCTACAATTGAAAAATCACGGGTTAGTAAGATTTATATCGAATAATTATACAAAACATTTGAATGTTATTGATTGGGTGCTCATACAAAACCCCATCAGTTGCCTGAGACATTTGAGAGTCGAGTACTCTCTAATGCGGCAATCAAATACTTGAAACAATTGAGAAATCACGGGATAGGATGAACAAAAATTAATGTTGAACCCTGGAGGTAAAATTTAAAACAAATACAGTTCACCCAATAGGAGGCAGTGGTCGCTCCTATAACAAGACCATTATCCAAACCAAATAGAGATGGCGATTCTCTTAAATAAAAACGTCAAAACCAAACAAACAAAAGCCTGGAGTTCGATAGCTCTCCAAAACAAACTATCAAATAAGATCTTATTTTACTAGTATCTATTAGTATCACCTTATTAGTACGTATTTATTCGGTAACCAAACTTAGAGCTTCGCAGAGTTCTTGGCACGAGATCCGAGCTTGGGATGCGAGGTAAATAGCCTTGTATTGCAAGTTATAAACCCTTCCCAAAAACGTATGTATACATATATATCTTCTTATGTACTGTTTACTGGAGAATGCGGACCTGCATACAGCTTGCATTTAGGTCGGTAGACCACTCTCGCATTCTCTTTTAAACGTGGAATGAGGATTCACGACCCGTAAGTCCACACCAACCGTGAGTATATGATTGTATATAGGACGAAACCGGTTCGCCCTAAGTAAATAGTAGACCTTGGAGGAGATGGAATTTGGAGGTTTCGGGACCCGAGGGAAGACTTGAAGGCAGTGCATGATGACGTGGAAGGTTCATTGGGACGCGATAACTTAGGTATCAATCAATGAACCGTGTCATTTTTTCATCAATCAAGATTGTGCGAATTTCTCGTTGACTCACGATCATCTCGTTTACTTGCTGGAGGATAGGAGCCAAATTTTGCAAGCAAAGGGCTATTCCGAGTTCGTCAAATATACATTTAACTAATTACATTAACCTACTAAATCATTCTTTACATGTACCTTATAGCAGCAGAATCAAAAAGGAGTGGCGCCAAACAGACACATGAATTTACCAAAATCATTGCCAAATTTACTAACAAATTAACCATTTGAGTTATATTCAATTACCTGTCCAAATAAACATGTATAACATCCTTTATCAGCGTTTAACTACGACTTTGTTAGGGTGTAGGAAATCAGAATAGTTACAATAGGAAAGCTAGCTCATTCAGAGAAATCATTTAAGTCTAGGTTTGCAATGGAAAGACCAAGTAAATTTTGAAACTCAACGCCTCGATCAGAACCAAGAGGGTTACCACAAAAATGAAAGTAATTAAAATCCTATATCATAAATCAAAAAATTACACAACGTTTGATGGAATTTAATTACAATATAAATACGAAAATATTTGCGTTCAATTTCGTAAATAACGTATTAATTAGTTAAGTACATATGTCTATAAAGATATACAGTACAAGAGGGCTTTAAGTAGCTTTCTGAAGTTATCAAAGAAATTAAGGGTCCAATTTTCATGGAGGCTTATGTGTTGTAGGGGAGGAATTTTCCATCCCTGCGAACACATATGCAAAGCCTTAGAAAAAAAAAAGAAGTATCGATCATAGCCAAGAGAGAAGAAAATTTTATATTGTTTAATATAATAAAAAAGAAAGACCGAAATCATGAGAATATTACAACCATCAGACAACACCTAATGCCTAGCCACTCGCTTTAAGGACCGCTCTGTTTCATGCACCTCTCCACAAAATACTATAATTGGGAGGGGGTGGGTGTTGAAAAAGGGTTGTAAACAGAAGGAATAAGGAAGGAATATAAGTTCAAATGACATATGGAAACACTTTCGTACGACGTAACTGCGTGTAATTTTGCTGTAAAGTGGGTGATATTGGGTACGTTTAAGTAGCTATTAGTCATTCTGCGTCTTTCATAAAGGTCTCACGGGCTGTTCCCCCTGAGCAAGAAGGGGTGGTTTATGGGATGTATTGTGGTTGTTCCTCTCTAGGGGAGCTAGTGATAGGTGTGACGGTGTATGTTGACATAACTATTAATCTTCCTTTGACATTATCTTTCCATTTTTCCCATCCTATTTTTACCTACAAGTACCAATTATTATTTGACTATACCCACGTGTGTGTGTGTGTGAAATTTTAAAACAATAAAATAGACTGTCAAATCAGCTTTTATTGATGGGAGTCTGTTTGATGAACATCTATTGTTATCAGTACTGTTATTAATATTGACTCGAGGTAGAAGGCCTGTGCAGTGAACACATTCAGTTCACTCAGTTTCGCATCCAACCTGGATACAAAATACTGGCTTGTGCGTGAAATCATATCTCCTGTGAGTGAAATAATACCATCATCATCCTTGAAGAACATCAAAGGGGTAAGTCGGATTCCTTCCGTACTCCATGATCACCATCTCCAACCATAGTTGTGTCAACTTCAAAGTTCACAGTAAATATTTTACAGTCCACTCTTGATACGCCTATTGCGATCACAGTGTAAAAAAATGTTATAAAGGAAAAATAACTCACGTTACAAAAACTTTGCCAGACTGTTTGAGGCAGATATTTTTACCTATCCAGCAGGACTCTCTTGACGTAATGCCTTGCACACACTTGGCACACTGACACTCAGATTCCTAACCACCTGTCATACCCTTTTCCTTACCAGATCTTCCTCTCCTTCCCTTCCTTTAAAAACCCTCCTCACAGCATCCTGCGTGGAGCTAATGTAAAAAAAGATAGTTGAAATTGATTTGTAAAGAATATAATGTTCATTTGGTATTCTGTTGAATACGTAATATCAAACTCATGAAGGAACTTTAATTATACCTACTCATTTATTTATTTTCTATGAAGATTTCCACCATTGCTTCTAGAGAGCATTTTTGAATGGTAAAAAATTCTCATTTCAAATTTCTGTGAAAACGAAGTATTCAACTGTTTGAACAAGTAGAAATTTGATATTTAAATTTCTTTATGAATAATAATGAAGTCAGGGCTGTAGAACTGCAGACCGTGGACTGCCCAGTATTCAGTGTTCCGCTAGGTAAAAACCAGAACAAGCTTAAATAATTTCTTAATTTAAAAAAAAATGTTTTAACGAAATTGAAAACATCCAAAACCTGTTTTTTGTTAATGTTCTCAGTTTTACTGTATAAGCGCTGTACATTTTTAGCATTCAAAACAATCGTAGATTTTCATTATCCAGTTGGCTTTTAACATAAGTAAGTACCTATATTAAGAAAGAAAACCTAATTCGCGGCATCCGGCTAATGAGGATATCGCTAACACGTGTTAATGAGTGGATAGAGGTGGAAAGGAGGTGAAAGTAGCAGAAATATGTTGAGTAATACGACTTAAGTACTTTGCTAAGTATTTTTGGACAGCATTACTGTGTTTTACCATCACCATTACGCATCTGACCTGATGACGGACTCTGTAATGCTATCCGAAACGTTGGCTAAAGAAGGAGATAGAGCAGCACGGCATAGTGCCCCAAAAACAAATCACCATAAAATCTTTGATTATTTTAATCAGGCCGACTCAAGGAATCGAAGATAATGTGTAATACGGGACTTCATGGAATAGCCTCTTTATTTATGTTTTTGTCTCATAAAATAACATTCGCCCATCAGCCCTTGTGAAATTTTAAAATCAAAGAAAGTTTTTATGATATGAACTCACAAACTGAATTCCCTTAGCCGGTTTTGTCGTTTTTGATATGTCAACAACCTTCAAAAGGGAACACGTGTTCTGCCTCTGCCGTTAACTACTCGAGTGTACACGTGGGGCAAGCTTCCCCTTCACAAGGGATGCTGTCGAAAACTCTTATAAAATTATTAAACTACCGTCAAACCTTCATTGTCACCCTTTTCAATGAGAAAGGTTTTAAATTAGCTGTTTTAAACAAAATTTGTATTTAACATGTTATTCATTATTTATATATTTCTCATTTCTTGAGCCATTGGAAATAACGGGTTATTTTGACAATATATAACTAAGCTATTGAAGTCAACTGTAATTTGATAATCATTAAGGTTTTTATTATCGGTTTGTACAGATTGGCATTATCGACAAATACTTTTTCGACTTTATGTCCGGGTTAAATCTTCCCCACAGAAAAAACTAAAACCTTCCACACACTTTTCCACAAATGATTTACTAGTCAATCCACATTATGCAAATGTATTATATAAGCATAATAAATACAAAATAATACTAGAAAAATACGTCAACTCACCAGAGAATGTGAAAATAATTCACTGAGTCCAGATATTTTCATATCAGAAAAATAGAAGCTCGGCTCGGTAGAACTCCTAACTGGACCTATAAATCCTACCGATGCCTCAATATAAAAATTTAAAAAAAAATAAATTTGGGATTATTATTGTCATATTAGAATAATATTATTACTTATTTCAAAAGCAGTAGTACTCAGCAGTATCAAAACATATAAAACAGCTGAAGGTAACTCAGAATTGCATCATAAAGACCATACTAAAGGTTCCCATAAGGACGTCAACAACAGAATTTTTTAAACAATTTGACGTTCCAAGCATACAGAAAATCTATGCCAAAAACATTTTGGTACAACACCTCAAAAATAATTCTCAGGAAAACACCTCACATACTCATAAAACCAGAGCCAAACAAACAGAGATACTAACTATACCAAAATGTAACTCTACCTTCGGACAAAGAAGGTCTGATTTTTTAGCAGTAAAGGTATATAACAAACTCCCACTTAGTATCAAACAAATCAAAACAAAAAACAACTAATAATAATAATAAATATCTTTATTGTGACAAATTTTCAAACTATAACTATGGAAATACATGTAAGACTGTTTTGTGTACATTGGTTTATAAATTAGAAGAGTATATAATTTTATCAATGGAAATTAATATATAAACAGTAGGTAAAATAAATGTAAATAATATAAATGTTAATGTAGTTATATGTTAAGGTTTATCATAGCCCGCCTCACTAGGCTTAGCCTGTGTTGAGGCAGCTATCCACCAAGTTTATTTATAGTACTATAACGTACCTACAATTATATAAAAATATGAACACTCAATAGTTAGGTAGCATCAATATCAATACATCATATACCAAGTTCGTTTCTAGTCCTAATAATATACCTACAATTATATGAAAATACATACAATAATTAGGTTGCATCAATGACTGCGAATTTGGATGAGTGCACCGGTAAAGGCCCTATCATTACTTTTAATCCAAATTTTTACGCTATCTTTGAAATTTTTTTGTGAATGACATGTTTTTATTTTATCAGGAAGAATGTTATAAAGTCTAGTCGCAAGATATCTAAAATTTCGTTGTCCAAAAGTAGTGTGCGTTACAGGAATTTGAAGTAAGTCTTTGTTATTGCTTCGAGTACAGCGAGTATTAGATCTTTTTTCGTAGTATGTATGTTTATTTGTGTATAGGTGAGTGAGTATTGTTTTTGCGTATGTCTGCCGAACAACAAACACATTCATAATTTTAAAGATCAAGTTCGAGTCAGTAATTAGAGGAAGCCTAAGAATTATTTTTATAATAGTTTTCTGTGCCCTTATGATTGGGTCTAGTGCAGATGAAGTTCCACCTCCCCACGCTATGATACCATACTCAATAATAGATTGACAGAGTGCAAAATAAACCATTTTCAAGTGTTGTAAGTTGAGGAAGTTTCGTATCGTTCTGAAGAAGTGCATGGTTTTTCTTATTTTGTTTGCAATACTTTGAGTGTGAAGATTCCATTTGAAGTATGGATCAATGGTGAGGCCGAGGTACTTTATCTGAGCAGTGCGCTCAATGTAGGGACACTGACAACATTCTTCAGAATTCAAACATGTGTGTATTCTAATAGAGGCATCGTCATGAGGTTGACCTGTAATATTAATGCTTGATGTGATGTATTTGGTTTTCTCGGCATTCAGTGTGAGCGTATTAGTATCCAACCATTTTTTTACAATGCTTATGTCCGTTTCAGCTTTTTTGTAGACAGCTGGCCAAGTGTCAGCTTCAAACAGAAGAACAGTGTCATCGGCAAAACTAACTATTTTCCCCTGAATATTAATGTTACATAAGTCGTTAATATACACCAGGAACAAAATCGGTCCTAATATGCTTCCTTGTGGTATACCATAATTAGTTGAGCAGGTGTTGCTTAATATGTTATTTATTTTAACTTGTTGCTTACGCCCATTAAGGTAGCTTTTAAAGAATTTAAGTTCGTTGTCCGCAATACCGATTTTTTCAAGTTTATTTGTTAATTTACTGTGCGATATGGTATCAAAGGCTTTAGATAGGTCTAAGAAGATTGAAATACATTTTTTGCTTTTATCAAGGTTTTTAAAATCTTGGTTGATAACCCATCAACTCCGGCACTAGACGTGTTTTTTAGGGAATTAATTATTTTTAGAATCTCTTCCCCAGACACTTTTTGAAAGTTAAATCTTCTTTGAGAAAATTGGAGTCCTATTTCAGAAGTTTGAGCATTCCCACAATTTGGTAGACGAGAAGCAAGATGTGACCCAATATTAATAAAAAAATTATTGATGTGATCCGCAACGAGCTTTGGGTTTTTTGAGGTATCAATAATTTCTCCATCAATGCAGAGTTTACTTATGTCTTGTTTGTCTTTAGTGTTTTGTGTATTTGTGGCTTCTCTTAAAATTTGCCATATTTTTTTGGGATCGTTGTTGCTTTCTTTGATTTTGACTCCGTAATAGATTTCTTTTGCCTTTCTGATGACGTCACCGCACGTATTTCTGTATCTTTTGTAGGTGTTTATTGCTATTATGTCATATGGATTTTCTTTCACTTTTTTGTGTAGTGCGTTTCTTCTACGAATGCAGTTGATGATTGAATGACTTATCCATGATTTCAAGGATTTAATTTTGTTTGGAATTTTTTTGACAAAATTGTGGTATTATTACTTAATTCATTTTTCAGAAAGTCAACAAAATATATCCATGCATCATCTGAGTTTTTTATTTGGAAAAGCTCTTGCCAAGATTTATTTTTAATTGAGGCTTTTAAATTTTCAAAGTTAATATTATTGTATATAAGAGACTGATCTCGTCTATTTTTTGTGGTGTCGGATTGCAAAGTGAAGATTGTTGTGTAGTGATCTGTAATTGTTGATTTGTAAATGATGCTTTTGTTTTGTTTATTAGTTTTGACCATTATGTGATCAATACATGAAGTTGATTCATTGACTATTCTTGTTGGTGTATTGATGGTACTAATTAATCCATGGAATTCTAACATGTTTAGGTAGTCATGACATTGGTGATGTGAATTGTTTGGGAGTATGTTGATATTTAAATCTCCCATAATTATCAAATTTTTAGTATGGGAAAGATTGGATAATATGCTATTAAGACTATTTAGAAATGGTGTAATATTACGATTCGAAGGAGAGCGGTATATTGCTAGAATGCAAGTGTCATTATTGTATGTTATTTGCAAACAGTTCGCGCCAATAATGTCTATTTCCGTTACAATGGGGTTAAGATCATTTTTTGTGTATACCACGACTCCATCGTTCTGGCTATCATGTTTTGTCGAATTGAAGGAAGAGTAGTGATTTATTAATTTTGGAGTATAAATGTTTGACAACCAACATTCCGTGAGAATAATTATATCAAAGTCTATATTAAGGTGGTTAAGCTGTATCTGGAGTTCGTTAAAGTTTTTATTAATTAACCTAATATTTTGGTGCATAATTGTAGTGTTTTTTACCTCTGCTATAAGATATTTGCAAATTTTGGCATCTGAAGTAGTAAAAGGGTTGATTTGATCACCATGTTCTGCATACATGCGATTAAAGTTAATAGCCATTATAAAATTTATACTAAACAAAAAAAAGAATTGTTTAATTCCCTTGAATGAGAGCTCCACTAATCCGTGGCCATCACTGGGGGTTTCAACCTTTCATTGCTAGTGCAGGAGTTCATTATTGTTACAGTGCGAAAATAAGCATAAAAGATATGACTCACCAATATTGGGGGAATCGACCCAGTGAATGACCGGTAAAAGTGGGGCTCTCAATCAAAGAAACTAATCAATTTTTTTAAGATCATCAGAATGTTTGATGTAGTGTATTTGTCTGTCGCCGTCATTTTTCCTAATCATTATTTTACAGTCTTTGTACCAGACATATTTGAAGCCCATTTCTTTTGCCCTTGTTTTAGACCTCCACAGAAGATCTTTGAAATAGTGACCAAGGATTTCACCAACAAAAATCTTCTGGAATCCGTTTCCTTGTGCTGTAATTGTATTAAGTTGCCTTTTGTTCAGTAGAATTTGTCGTCTTTTTTGGGGGTTAGTAAATCTGACGTGGAGTTTTGGAGGGACTCCAGGTCGTCGGTCCGGAATTTTCTTGATTTCGAGGATGTCATCGCTTTTTAATTCGATTCCTGAGACTGCGGCAACCCGTTTAATCATTTCTGCAGGCTGCTCACCCTCTTTTACTTCGATCCCTGTAAATTCAAGGGTGTCTTCATGAGTTACTTGCTCCACTTCTGCCAGTCTGACTTCCAGGCTCTTTATTATTCTGTCCTTTTCCGTTAGCTCCTTTCTCATTAATTCAACTTCCGAAACCAGTTTGATAATGGTCTCCATCTTAAGATGAATGTCATCGTACTGACGGCTGATGAAGTCCCTTGTGTTTCTGGTTTCTTGATTTTCATCATCTATTTTCTTTATTATTGCTTGTTTAAATAATTCCAATTTTTTTTCCATTTTCATCTCAATTTTTTCCAGCAGATTGTCGAAGTTTAAAACGTAGGGCTCAGATGAAAGGTTAGCAGCTGTCGTTTGTCCTTTGCTTCTCAGATTTTTTTCTGAATTTGCCATTTTGGTAGACACTGTAGGTCAAACACTGCCTCTATTACCCTTTTGGTTGACTTGAGATGTACTGTTAATTTTTCGATTTTAAAATACTGATAATTATTTATTCACTGGTCAATCACTGACAAATCGAACACTGACTTAGTAAAACTAACAATTCTCATCGGATTTGACACATCCACGGGGAAATTTTCTCGCTGTACCAGATTGTTAACTATTTATTTCGGGAGCAGATCAAAACACAGCTGTCACTCGATTATAGGTATTGTTGTATGTAACTGCATTAAGAACATTAAATCTTGGCTTAAGGAATTACCGGAAAAAGAACTTACTAGCATATTTAAAACATCGTCGTAGAAGTTTCTGGAAACCCTTACTCAAAACATGGAGTCATACCATAGAAGTCGCTGAATAACTTATCCAAAACCTAGTCCCCCTCAGCACAGGATCTCCTAGTGAGGAGGACTACGAATATAATCAACATCTATTTTTTATATATATATTCTTATAAAAATGTAAAAAAAATGTATAATATAGCTACTAATAAAAAAAAAAAAAAAAAAATTATTTTTTTAAAGGAACATAAACAGCATTAATATTAATTTAATATCGAAACTCTTCTAAAAGCCCAAAAAATGGTAATACGTGTCATTAACAAGCGACCGACAAGATATCCTCCACTCGACTCCTCGTAGAGTATAAGGTCTTAAACATACGACAACTCCACCTTAAATTTTCGCTAATACATTTCCTGTTCAAATATAAAAATAAAACTCTCTTACAACACAACTACATCACCAGAACAATAACCAACGGTCACTACAAAGTACCTTCACTACATACCACGTCAGCTCAAAGACAATTTTTCTTCCTAGCTCCTAAAATCTTTAACCTTATCCCTGAAAACCTAAAAACCGTGAGTCAACCCCATTCCTTTAAAAAATAAATTACGAAATGGATCCTTACACACGGAATACATTACAACTACAATACCCAATCATTCTACACTCTATCAATTTAATCACCTTTCAGACAAAACATAATATATCCTAATTCCATAACTTAGCGGTATAGTATGCACATAATTAATTAGTGTGATCTATTTACTAATAATTTCTCAAATTTTTCATCTTATTATAATTCTCTAACTTCTCCATCCTCTTCTTGCAACCCAAACTAGCTATACATCATTTTTCTTATTTCTCTATTTTATATTATAGTAATACATAGATTCTATGTCCGTAAAATGTAAAATTCACCCGCCATAACACAGGGTCATCCCTAGCATGGAGGGTGAAATATCACAAAAAACCACTCATGTTTCTCAATCTCAATCATGTTTCAATAAAATAAATAAATGAGGATGGAAAAGAAACAGACCAATTATAAATGTTCACTGATGGTTGAATTGGTAATGCACAACTAAGTATTTAGTGAATGTAGGCTAAAATATAAAAAACCCAACTATGTGTTTATTGTATACAGTTGTAGCTAGCTAGATATGGGGGAGGAAAGGGAAGAGCGAATGTTGCCGCGCAACTGATATTTAAAAAAAAATAAAATTAGCAATTTAAAAATAAAATAAGGTGCAATTAATGTAATAATAAATAAAATGTGATACAATGAACTTCTATAACGATAGTAACTTAGTGATTACATAGGTATATTGATATTTTCCACTGTACCCTTAAACAATTTAAAATCTAACCTTTCAATGTACTTAAACCAAAACAATTCTATTTATCGTTCGTCTATTCTTTTCATATATTTTTTTAACTTATAACTAACTAACCATCACACCGTTTCCCCGCAGGGGTAGGCAGAGAGGACGGACCGCCAAACAACTCGGTCATGGCACACACTCCTTGCTTCATTCACATTCATACATACGCCTCAGGGATCTCATTTCAACAGCATTCAATCTACTTTCATTCTTTCTTTGCCAGTTCCATGCCTCACTTCCATACATCAGGGTATTTTTTTGTTAGCGTCAACTGCGTTCAGTCCTCCATTAATGGAGTTACCTGCATTTACTCTTCTTTCAATATCTGTCAGCCTTCCCATCTCTCGTAAACATGCTTCCTAAATATACAAACTCATCTACCTGCTCCAAGTATTCCTCATTCACAGCTATATTGCACACTGTTTTCGTACTTTCTCTTTCAAACACCATTACTTTAGACTTACTTACATTCATCATTAACTCATTCTTCACGCATACTTCGTTCATCCTAGACACGAGAGACTGCAGATCATTCATACTATTAGCAATCAGCACCGCATCATCAGCATACAAGAGGCAACATACTTTAATTTAATTACTCAAATTCGTGCCCAATCTCACCTCTTTCAATTCTTGCATACAATTATCCATGTATAGATTGAATAACCATGGTGACATTACGCAGCCTTGTTTAACACCTTTTGTGATATCAAACCACCCCGTAAAACCACTGTTCACCCTAACACATGCAACGCTTCCCTCATACAGAGACGCAATTGCCTGAGTCAGATTTGTATTCACTCCATACTTGGACAACACCTTCCATAGCTTTTTCCTGTCGACTCGGTCATATGCTTTTTGTAACTAACTAATTTATAACCTTAAATATCTACTTTCTTCTTAACCTGTAACCATATAATAGATTGAAAATGGAATATAACTGGTTTTGGAATTTAAAATTAATTCACATGCATAACTGTATGTTTTTCCCCGTCAATTTCCCTCAGGGCCCAAAGATTGGTATGTGGAGGGTATTTTCAAGTAAAGGTAGTTCAGGGAAGGAAAACATGTATGAGGGGTGTACAGGAGTGACAGACGTATAAATCGATCCCTTCCACAGCGGTGCAAGGCGATAAGTCGAGAGAGTCCTGCTGGAGAGGATTAATGGTCTCTCTCGAGTCTCGCAGTAAGTGGGCAGACGCACCTGCCGCCAAGACCTAAAAAAACGTCATCCCATGAACTCAAAATGTCCTGCCAATTCAGCAAACGTAGCGAACCACTACATAATAAATAGTTACCAGGGAGGCGGTCCCCGTGCTCGCCTCCCGATTCAGAAAATTAAAGGATCATATTCTTATAACATTATTAGTAATTGGCAAATTTTACATTTTGTACTAATATTGATATTTTTTATACCTTATAACATTATACCAGTAGGTATGTATGTGAATAGCACATGTTGTGTCGTTTAAATTTAAATAAATAAATAATATTGTATAAAATACGGATACTGTAAAGCAGGCCGTTGATAAATATACTAAAAATTTGCATTCGAAAAACTTTCAAAAACTTGTGATAATGTTCGTTTAAAAATCACAGTTCAGTTAATTTTTAATGAAATTTGGAACTCTCTGAACAAAATTACGTGACCAAATTGATATTTGAAGGAAATCTGAAGTTAGCGTGTTTTTAGAACGGGCAATTAGTTTCATTTAAATAGCTGGGGAGGGACTTTCAAAACTAACCTTTCACCTGTAGAAAAGGTTCAGAGGTTAATTTTGAAAGTCATCCTAAGAAAACCATCGATATTTCCAACCACGCAGCTGTTTGACTCGTTTAGGGTTCTTAGCTTAAACAATTTTTTTTTAAAAGAATGCACTGTTACAAATTCATAAAGACCATTTCAATTCAACAATTTCTACAATAATAAGTAACCGATCTAGATCACGTGGTAACTTAGAAATTCCTAAATGTAAAACTAGTGCTGGCCAATACCACTATACTTATCAAGGTATAAAATTGTTTGATGCCCTTCCGCATAAAATTAAAACTGAAAAAAATTAGAAAACTTTCAAATCGCAAATCAAACAACTTTTAGACAAACCCAATGGTAATCACAAGTTTTAATTTCATTGGATATATTTTTCGAATAATTGTTTATATGAACTCATTTGTAATTTTTATTGATTTATTTTCCTAAATTCACGTAATGAATTTAGGAAAATTGATTAATGATTAATAAAAAAAATATATATAAACAAGATTTAATATTTAAAAAAAAAGCTACATATATTTTTTTTTTACATATCCTCTAAAGTTATATTATGCGCTTCCTAATATGCGTTTATTGTTGTTGCATTTTATTAAGTACCCATGTCATACAAGATTGCCAGCTCGGTCTTTGAACAATTTACAACTAGTACTGTACCTACCTTCTATTATTTCGTATCTAATAAGTACATTTTTATTTTTATATCTTATTTTTTTTAAGTTTAATAACTATTATATTATTTAAGTTATATTTTTAAGTTTGTAATTAAATTTCTTATTTTCTTAATTATATTGTGTTATTTTATTTATTTATTTCTTTTTATTTAGGAAGCAAACAGTCGTACAGTAAAAAATTATAACAATAAACATTCATATGTTCTAGACCAATTAAGTTCCATTAAATTAAATGTAGATTTAGTATTTTTTACCTACACAACATATTAAATGGCAAAAAATAAACATAATAAAGAAATACATAAAATTAAAAACAAAAAGAAAAAATACAACTTTTCGCATAGCTATACTATTCACTACGGGTGATAATAATGTACTTTTCACAACAAAAAAATCGAATAAAATAAAAGTATTTTAATTAAAATTTATATCAAATTTATCATCTAGTTTTATAACTATTTTTTAATTTTTAGCTACATCAACTAGTGAAATTTTACAACCTATAAACCATAATGACTCCCAACACTCCCCAACTCAAACACGTGATATAATTTCTCAATTGAGTTGGGCAGTTTTCGTTAAAAAATTTCTAAT
This sequence comes from Hesperophylax magnus, assembly GCA_026573805.1. Lineage (NCBI taxonomy): Eukaryota > Metazoa > Arthropoda > Insecta > Trichoptera > Limnephilidae > Hesperophylax > Hesperophylax magnus. Next base: position 1,231,940 of record JAIUSX010000130.1, read on the forward strand.
TTTTTCGCAATCAGCCTTGAATTATTTACATTTGTAAATTATTGTAATGCGTTTGTATATTCAATAAAAAAAATAAAAAAGCCGTTTTTACTGCGGTAATGCCATGTCGTATCACGTGACAATACTCCTGTCTCTGTCATTACTATCTGTCAAACTGACAGCTGTCATCGAAACTTTCCGCAGAGGAACTGCCTACTCTACCGCTGTACCTAAAATTTTGGTAAAATTCTTTATAATGCGTACCTTTTTGAGTGCCTCTAAAAGTGTCTGTATTCTGTGAAGACCGAAGGATATTTTGTGATAAAATGATTGACAAGTGTCTTAAGCACTGCGAGGTGAAGTGTGGAAGATATGCATTGAAACAGAGGCTTTACTGTTGGTTTATATGCCTCTCAAATCTTCTGTAAACATAATATCCTTTACAAAAGTGATATATAAGCCTCCTTGTAACTTTAGCGACTATTCGGTTGCTCTGAAACTTTTAGCTATCCATTCTTTGAATGAAGTTGAGACTTCATAGATCCATTCCGATAGGCGCTTTTCACGATACGATTAATTTATTTATGTTCTCCATAAAACAGTTGTGCACCAATATGTCACGGAAAGATCATAAATTTGTGGTAGATTTAAGTATGGTCATGAAGGTAGTTTCTGTAAGAGACGTTAAAAATGTCGATGATTAGTGCAGAATCGTTAAGCACTTTGAGTCGCTCTGTTGATTGTCGAGTTCTGATACGCAGAACCTTACCAAAACAAACCTCTTTCAATATAAGTGGATATTTGTTCCGGAGATTAGTTTGCCTAAAATATTTTTCTACGTGTTTAGGTGTTGAAATCGAGCATTCCTCTTAATAACAAGGATGGGTACAGGAATGGATAGTACATTTATTTTCTCATATATAGGTAACGCATAAGCGTCTTTTGTACTTTTTCTTTTTCAAGGATATGTTTTTGTTCAGAAGGGGCCCAAATAATGGAGCTAGATTCTAGGATACTTCGAATAAAGGATTCATATATTCTCCGTATTGAGATTTCGTTATTAAATGATCTCGCATTACGAAAAAAAATTAAGCATTTCGTTGGCGCGGGAGACAATATCAAATGAGTGGGATTTGAAAGATTACGGTTTTGAATCTCGTTTTAACGTGTAAACTAACTAACTAACTAACTAACCATCACGCCGTTTCCTCGCATAGGTAGGCAGAGAGGACGGACCACCAAACAACTCGGTCTTTCATTCATCGTCTCATACATACTCTTCTATTATTCTGACTCTTCTTTGGGCGTCCCCCATTCGCATTTGCATCATATGTCCTCCACACACTCCTTTCTTCGCTCATTTGCTCTACATGCCCAAACAATCTAAGCGTCCTTTTTTTAATCTCACTCATTACGCTTATATCAACCTTGTACTCTTTGCGGATCGCCACATTCTTCACACAATCATACATGGTTTTTCCACACATACGCCTCAGGGATTTCATTTATACAGCATTCAGTCTACTTTCATCCTTTCTCTGTCAGTTCCATGCCTCACTTCCGTACATAAGGGTAGGTACCAGCATACCTTTAGCACACTATACCTTTCCAATCACCTAAATAAGTACCATTCCTAGATCCTTGAGGAAACCTTGAAACTAACAGTCCATCACCACTTTATCACGTCAACCTTCCTTCCACAATGTTTTCTGTCTTCACACTTCTCCCAGTCCTCAGGGATCTCATTTCAACAGCATTCAATCTAATTTCATCCTTTCTCTGCCAGTTCCATGCGTCATTTCTATACATCAGGGTAGGTACCAGCACTCCATTGTGTACTGCTAACTTTGCTTATTTTACAAGTTAATGTATTTTTACTAAAGTGGTTAGGTTAGGGAGACAAAAATGGATCTTTGGATTTTGCAAATGTGATGGATGCTACGCGGCATATTGATCTGACAAAACAAATTAATTACTTTGACTCTGGATAAGTTGAATCTCACACGTTATATTGATGTTAATTTGGTAAAGCCATTTTGAAATTGAAGACAGGTAAATAATTTCTTCGTTAACATTATGATGAGGCTGTACGACGAAACTCTAATTATTTATTAATCAAATTTACTCCGAAGTGTTCACCCATCTTCTTCTTGCCTCTTCCCCTCCTTCCACTCCTCTTTAATGCCTTCCTTCTAGTAGCCAAGTCATGATAAGTAAACGAGTTACTGAGAAAATGATGTAAAATGTTGTGAATTGGTGGGAAAAGCAATAAAACGTAAATTGGATGCAATTTTAGAAATGCGAAACTTAGGTCCCTTTTACTAAACCAAAAATTTGATGAAATATGTGTTATTAACATCAACATGACTTCTAACGCGGGATTGAAAATCTCATAAAATCCACATTTAACCTAAAACCTATATAATATTAAAATAAAATTAGGCAAATCCTCATCTTCATACCTTTTAGGGGAGTTCTATTTCACTTTGTTCTAACATTACTGCTGCTTTAACATGACCAGGAAGCCGTAACTATGCTAGACAATCGACCAAGTATTTATCAAAACGAAAGTGCGTTATCTCACAGTCGAAAAATCGGAGAAGGCATTGCTTTTTACCTTTTGTTCGTCTGCGCGAAGCAAATTTGTCTTCCAGCAAATTCTTTCAAAAGCTTTTCAAAAGACTCAAGCTCAACTTTACGAAGGTCATTTTTAAACGATTCTAGGGCAGTCAACAATAGTTCAGATAGGAGCTCTGGTAGAGTTTATCATTAACAATTTAATCAGCTTTTTTAATATTGAAAAAATACCTTATGGATATCTTTGCGGCGGCGCGTGTCAATTAAAGAAACAATTAATAAAAAATCATTTCGTTTTTGCAAAACAACTACGTCACGCAACAAATTTGCCACAAATGAACGATCTTCACTGGTTTCACGTACGTTTTAAGAAATGTGTACAGCAAGTTTACATCACGGTGTGTTGTTAAGTTCATGTCTATATCTTGAGACGGAATACCTTTCAGGCTTGCTATTGGCCGATAAATTTAACAAATTAAGATTTGAGCCATAACTTCGTGCTCCGTTTTATATTTTGGGAAACTTGCATTTATATTTAGGCTTTCGAAGCGAGGCATCGGAATTCAATGAGGAGTTATGAAAATATTCTTAGGTGGTATTATTTTTAGTTTAAAATTAGGTATGAGAGGTCTAATCTTTTGTTATATTATGATATTTCGATGATGGTGGAGTTTTAATACGTGACGAGGAGCAAGAAACAGCAAGAACTTGACGGGAAACGTATCGAACTATATATCAATATTTTAGAGATAAATTAATAAAATACTTTTGACATGATTAAGCGAAATTTTAATGCTAGTACTTCTAGACTTCGTCTTCTGTGGCAATATTGTTATCAATGGGCTGTGCACATGGGGTAAAAGCAATGGTTTTATTTATGCGTTAAGTTTACATTATTTCTAGATTTTAACCGAAAAGGTAAGAGGAATTGTTCTTTCTAATTATGTATGTGGTACATTTCAGTAAACAGCGAAATAATTTCGTCGTTATTTTGCCAAAACAGCGCGGTAATAACACTATCGGCGGTAACATTATTGAAATAAGGGTGAAGTGGTTCATTTCCTAGTTAGGTATACTGGTGTATAGGCACGTACCGACAAACTTTAACCAGCTATTCCTTAGCAAATTTTTTCAATAAATAATAAATAAAAAATATTAAAAAATCCACACTCCGTCACTGTCATTGGCATTGTTTTTCGTATTCAACAGCTGTTATAAGCAAGTGTGTCAAAAAGGGTCCTGGCTCTTTCACACACACTAAATAATAATAGTTAAAAATGAGACGAATGGTGCCATGCCATTTCGTTGTGATTGTAAAAGCGCGCCAATATAGGTACGTACGTATATTATTCAACGAAACTCGAAGAAAATATTGCCAGATGGGTTTTAAACTTTGACAAATGATAAAACATTGGTGAAATGTGGAGAAAATATGAACAGTATATTTTTTATTAAAATAAAATGTTACCGGACAACAAAGTGCCCAAAACATTTTTTACTCCAAATGTGCTAAGAAATAGCTGGTTAAAGTTTGTCGGGTACGTGCCGATACACCCTGTATAGTAACAAACTTGTCTGTGACTTTAGTATTTGTGTGTTGTGTTGGTACCGAATAGGTAATAAGTCACTTACACTAACGCTTTTAGGTATTATCTTATCGTTCCTTTAAGAAATCCTCCATTACTTCCCTCTGCAGCTGTGGGACACTCTCTCAGTTCTCTTTCAAAATCAGTTCTTTTATAATCCAAGACCTCCCCTGAATAATTGCGACCCTTCTTAATAAACTATTCATCCTATTCTCCTCGCAGTGGAAAACAAATACAAGACACACCGTGTACAGAAAAACTGTAACCATACCGGGTGGCGCAAACAGAAAACTGTTGCGAAATAGCTCTGCTGCTTCCCCTCTTCTTCTGTCTTTAATTTCTCCAGCGATCTTCCAGCCCGTGCGTCCAATCATCTCGTCTAAACTGAGAAAGATGCTGGTAATTAGGATTTCCAGATATTTAATCAAAAAGGGCGAGAGGGTGGCACAGATTTGTACTCTACCTCCCCCCTGTAAGGTAGTTTGAAATGTATTTTGAAAGAACTGACTTAAGGCGATGCACTGCGTAGTAATGCAAAATCATGTGTTTTTGGTTTGAATATTTGATCGCCCAGAAATGTTTCAGATGCTTTAAATAAATACCGCGAGTATAATACATTTGGCATTTATAATAATCGAGTCTAAGTCTTTTTATAAGACCAGAAAATTAATTTATAACGCCTAGGAAAACTGCTTTAAAGTTCAAATATTTCTACTTACGAACCCATTTTCGGTTATGGTTTTACTGTACACTGTGGCAAATTAAGTTATTTATAAAATGATCGGAAAACTAACTAACTAACTAACTAACGGATCGCCAAACAACTCGGTCTTGGCACACATTCCTTGCCTCATTCACATTCATACATCGTCTCATACATACTCTTCTATTGTTCTGACTCTTGACATGGCCCGACTCAAGTATCTGATTCACTTGGTCGTGCCATGTCTTCCTCGGGCGTCCCCGACTTCTGCTACCATTCACATTTGCATCGTATATTCTCCTTACACTCCTTTCTTCGCTCATTCGCTCTACATGCTCAAACCATCTAAGCGTCCCTTTCTTGATCTTACTCATTACGCTTACATCAGCCTTGCACTCTTTTCGGATATCCACATTCCTCACACGATCATACATGGTTTTACCACACATACGCCTCAGGGATCTCATTTCAACAGCATTCAATCTACTTTCATCCTTTCTTTGCCAATTCCATGCCTCACTTCCATACATCAGGGTAGGTACCAGCACTCCATTGTGGACTGCTAACTTCGCTTCTTTTGTCAATTTTTTGTTAGCGCAAACTGCGTTCAGTCCTCCATTAATGGAGTTACCTGCATTTACTCTTCTTTCAATATCTCTGTCAGCCTTCCCATCTCTCGTAAACATGCTTCCTAAATACACAAATTCATCCACCTGCTCCAAGTATTCCTCATTCACAGCTATATTGCACACTGTTTTCGTACTTTCTCTTTCAAACACCATTACTTTAGACTTACTTACATTCATCATTAACTCATTCTTGATGCATACTTCGTTCATCCTAGACACGAGAGACTGCAGATCATCCATACTATTAGCAATCAGCACCGCATCATCAGCATACAAGAGGCAACATACTTTAATTTAATTACTCAAATTCGTGCCCAATCCCACCTCTTTCAATTCTTGCATACAATTATCCATGTATAGATTGAATAACCATGGTGACATTACGCAGCCTTGTCACCTTTTGTGATATCAAACCACCCCGTAAAACCACTGTTCACCCTAACACATGCAACGCTTCCCTCATATAGAGACGCAATTGCCTGAGTCAGATTCGCATTCACTCCATACTTGGACAACACCTTCCATACCTTTTTCCTGTCGACTCGGTCGTATGCTTTTTGTAGATCTACAAAGGCACAGAAAAGTTTTTGGTTTTTTGCCAGAAACTTCTCGGTGAGCATACGCAATGAGAAGATCTGGTCCATGCACCCCCTTCCACTCATAAAGGCACCTTGCACATCCCATATTTTATCCTTTGTTTCCTTTCTTACCCTTTCAATCAAAATTCTACCATACAGCTTGCCAACTGAACTTAGCAGGCTAATAGCCCTATGATTCCCACATTCCATACGTGACCCTTTACCTTTGTATAATGGCATGATCACTGCCCTTCTCCAATCTAAAGGCGTGTAACCTTCCTTTAAACATTGGTTAAAAAGATTGCCCAACCATGTGAGAATTATCAAAATAAATATTCGCAGCTATCACTCAAATAGAAATCGCACAGAAAACGATATTAAAGGTTATACTCAAAAAACATAAACTAACCGACACAGACCAAATATTTAAAAGCTGTGACGTACTTGATATACGCCAATTATATGTTAAAACACTACTAAACTACATTTTCGAACAAAAAAACAAACCCCAACAAACACAAAATATTACTAATAGACCGGTCAGACAAGCGTACAAAGAAAACATAAAAACTCCGAAGGTAAACACTACCTTTGGACAAAGACACCATAAATACCACGCTATTAAAGCATTCAACAGTCTTCCACTTGAAACAAAAATTGAGGAAAATAAAAATAAATTCAAACACAAAATAAAAAAATGGATTAAAGAACAAAAAGACAATATTACCAAAATTCTATAACATAAAAGAATAAAACATATACACGCAACACAAAAGAAATATATAAAACACGCAACACGCACAAACACATAAATCATTATAAATGCCGATTTACATTCTCTTTTAATATTCTTCTTTTAGTGTGAAAATTATATTTTAATTTTTAATCTTTATTTTCAGTTTAAATTTATCTTTATTTTAATGTTGTTTTTCTTTTTTTTTTAAATGTATAAACTCTTATATTATAAAATGGGGGCCTCAGCACGGGTAAACAACCCAGTGAGGCCAACATTACTGAATTAAAATATGAAATAATTGTAAAATAATGTATCAACAATAAAAAAATTATACGGCTACCTCCTTTAAAATATTCAGCAGCAATATTGTCGAAACCGACAGCCTTACCATTCTTCATACACTTAATTGATCTTTCTATTTCATCCATGCTAATTTCGGTAACATTCAGTCCATCATCATTCATATCTGATTCGCCGCTTGAATCACTGTCACTCACTTCACTTTCAAAGACTTCCTCGAAATACTTCATCCATCTCTCTTTTATTTTTTCCTCATTCGTCAACATTTTTCCATCTTTCGATTTTATCACTTTCATGCTTCCGGTTTCAGGGCCACACCGGGACCTTTTGACTTCCTTCCAAAATAACTTAATGTTTTCTTGGAAATAGTTTGTCATTTCCATTCCTTCTTTCTCTTCCAGGCGTTTCTTTCGTTCTTTCACTCCAACTCTTACTTTTTTCTTACATTCCTTATATACTTCTTTCGCTCGATCCTTCTCTTCGCTGGAAGCACTGCCAGCCGCAATCAGACATAACCATGCTTTCTTCTTCTCTGAGACCAGTGCTTTAATCTCATCATCCCACCATGCATCACCTTTCTTCCTACCTTGCGTACTTATTCCACAAACCTCTCTAGCAGATTCACAAAGACTCACTTTTATGTGGTTCCATGTTTCGTCTATGCTTAGACCGTCCATTTTCTTCTCATTCAATCTCATCTCTGCACAATTCACATACTTACTTCTCTCATTATCGTTTTGTAGTTTTTCTATTTTGATTCTTGTTGGAGTTAGCACCGTTTTCACTTTAGAGCGCCAACCGCGAAAGAGGTTTACTCTCGACACCACCAAAAAGTGGTCAGTTTCAACCTCTGCCCCTCTGAAAACTCTCGTGTCCTCGGTAACAGCTCTCAACCTAGAGTCAATTACTACAAAATCGATAATTGACCTCTCATTTCCTCTTTCCCACGTATATTGGTGGATACCTTTATGATCGAAAAAAGTATTGGACACAAACAGGTTCCACTCTAAACATACTTCAAGTATTCTATTCCCGTTGTCATTCGTTCTTTTGTCCTCAAACATACCTAAGGCCGATTCAAATCCATCACGTCTAATTCCTACCCACCCATTCAAATCGCCTGCCATTATAATCCTTTCATTAATATTTTTCAGTCTCATCACATCATTCACACCAGTCCAAAAATCATCTTTCTCTTCGTCATCTCTCCGTATCTGGTTTCCCAGACCAAACGACGAGCCTATCATTATGCTGCATTGTACCGCTCCCTTTTTTCATACTCTCTGTTACACAAAGTATGTCCAAACATTTGCTTACCATTGTCTCACACAATTCATTCATCTTTCTTTCCATACCTCCTCTAATATTCCACGTACCAATTCGACATTGTTCGAGTTCCTTCCTCCTCTTTGCGCCACCGAAGGGTTGGCGATGTGATGGATAGCGAGCCTCATCGACACCTGTGTCGGCCATACCCTTCTACGAACTGCTTATCTAGTCTAACATACTGATACTTAGGTATAAATCACTAACATACAAATGAATATAATATTTAACTTAATCCTAACGCCATCAAAACTGTTCCAGATGTCCAAATGATAAAACTTAATTCTAAAACAAAAAGTATCACTATAACAATAAACTATTCACTGCATAATTGTTTGTAATAGTTCATATTTGCAGAAGACAAAAGACGCGGCTTCATTTCGATTTCGTGCAGCGGGGGTGTAGAAATCGCCAGATGATTGATTGTCTTGTACGTTGCATCTTGTAAGGGCGGTTCAGTGACCGAACCACGGACAGATCATATGGCCGACAGACGTCTATAACGGCCCCAGTGAAGGTAACGGCGAGCATGGTGGCGGCAGCGGGGGTTGAAATATCGGTATGCGACGGCCGATGAGGTCTCCACATCTGGTAAAAATTATCAAATGCCAAACTTGGGCTCACTGACACTACATTTTTTTTGCGGCACCGGGGGTTGACATATCGGTACGGGGTGGCGAGAGACACGGGTAGGTTGCTGCGACCGCCGATGAGATGTCCACATCTGGTAAAAAATCCGGACTCGGGCTCACTAACACTACATTTACACTATCCCTTGGGATAAACAATCTTGCTAAATATTTGTGCCTGAACATCCACAAAATAAAATAAAAGGCGCTTTTTGGCCATGTTTTTTTCTTGCCTAAATCAAAACAGCTGGATGGTGTTAAGCGGGAATTTAAGCCTTATCGCCATCTACGTAAGGAGTGTTATTGATGTTGGCTCGATTCAAAATATTACACAATGTACTGCATCGCCAAAGTGTGATGGGAAGAAATACACATTGAAAACAAATTGACCTCATTCTTTTCGTTTCGTATTTTTTAATTCTTCATTTAAGCACCCGCTAAACTGCTAAAGCAGTTTATTAGCAGGTAAATTTAACTATTTTAATTAAAACACTAAAGCACACATATAACGAGAAGCCACAGTATAGAAAATAGTCATAGATGAATAATATTTCAAGTGACAACAATATAAGAGCATAATATACATAGAGAGATAGATAACACACTCATAGGCATACATACACTTAAAGGCACTTACTTAAACACACTAATTTTATACAATTACACACATGCAATCAATCAATCAATCTACTAATGTATTTATAAAAAAAATCGTGTTCTAATAACCATTTGTCAGCATTTTTTAAAAATTCAGTTGCGCAATTTGATTAACTTTTTATATGCATTGGCATCTTATTAAATCTAGACGGTACAAGATAAGTAAATGTTCGTTCGTATTTATTAGTAATTTTTGGAATGGACATAACATCAATTTGACTGAATTTTGTGTTGTGTGCGATCTACTTTGTATATATATATGGAATCAGACTGTATATCTTGGCATACAATTTTATACCATAATATCTCTCGAACAGGTAATATTTTAACCAGTGGCGGCTAGTAAATAAGAGTTATAAAAATAATACTATTAAAGTATTAAATTTTCGTTCTTTGTATCACGTGTCATAAGTCACGTGGTGCGAGCGAATTCCGTACCACTCATTGAAAAACGTCAACCGGGAACATCAATTATCTATACGCGCAGAGCGTAGATGTCGACCACAGTATTGAAATATCTTCGAAACATGAACGGCGATCACCAATGCCTCTTAAACTCTTTGGTGAGATGGCGCCACTTTAGTTTACAGTTCGCATACTTTAACGCACTACGCATTTTTGTAAGAACAAGCCGCCACTGATATTAACTGATTCGTATAATAATTTTATATCTTTTCTTTGTGCATAAATGAATAACTATCGTAAATGTGCTAAATCTATTTGCCACACAGGATGAAATGCTGAGATCAACAATCTGACGAAGACAAATAAGTATACATTTGTCAAAATATTACAATAGAATGAAAGAAACACAGAAGGAACGTAAATTCCAAGACGTGTGAAATTAATTTCCTTTCTTCTGCTTATTCCATTGTGGCTGCCTTAAGGGATGATAAATAGTTTAACATTAGGCTCTCTCCTTTGGTTATGCTGTCTGAATGGTTGGTTAGGGTAGAGGACGCAGAACAATCCGCAAATGAATCCCAAAACCTCCTTCACCGGTGCCTGTGTTTGTGAGAATGTTAAAACATTGTTTTCTTTGAATTTTGAACTTTTTTTATCTTGTCTTAATGGCGGACTGCGGAAAACTGCTGAAAAGTTTTCAAACCATTCTTGGTTTCAAATCATTCTTGTAAAACTTTGTTTGGCCTCCGTAGTAAGGTAAGGCCCTTGACTAGCAAGCCGAAGGTCGCGGGTTCAAATCCCCGCGATTCATTTGTGATTTTACAATTGATTAATTTAAAATAATATATGGTATACTTGCGGCACGTTCCAGAGTAAATGATTACCGGGCGGCGGTACCCAAACCCACCTCCCTAAATAAAATAATTGCATTTCTTAATAACGTTTATCAAATTTATATAAATTACAAATCTTATTCATTTTCCATATCATGTAATAATACGCCATCTGTTTGTCAAGATACATTGCACCGTGTCAGCCCAAACAATGCATGGCGGTTCAAGAAACAGAAAGGCAATTAATTACTGCATCTCCTAAATGGTCATGCAGCGAAATAAGGATCTGGTTACTTAAGGAAAATATAATCGAAATAAAGTTAACAGTCATATTATTTAACATTTCATATCTGACTCATTAAATAATAATTATTCATTAACTTGACTTATAAAATATCCGTTATTTGTTGTTCAAAATGCATATCTGATTTTAGCTTCAAGATAATTCAAAGGGACTTTTGCAATAGACTTAACGTTACTTTCATCACTTTTGTTAAGTTTACAACGATTTCTGTGTATTTTAAATGCAATGTATACATCTTGTTTTTTAATTTTTAGAAACTAGATATAATTATCTTTCTGGTAATAATAATTAAATTTTAATATCAAACAAGAAAAATGTTATCAAACCGCTAACCACATTTTTACTCAATGTTTAACTTCAATCATAAAAAAATTGAGAGAACTGAAAAAATTCGAAAAGACATTCATTTTGTTTGGGGAATTTGTAAAAAAACTGTACCTTCACTTTTATCTCGTTCATGTAATAAAAATAAGAAATACTTTTTAAGTTAAACTGATTGTTATGATAGCTGCGAGAAATATGAATTATTTATTTTGGCTATTTGTTACCGTGGGATTAAGTGGCAACAAATAAAAGCAAGGATTGGTTTATTATCTATGTAGAAAAAATTTTTAAGAATACTAAAATGTATTACCACAAAAAAGACATAATAAAAAATAAATTAATTAGCATCCTACAATTAAATCTGTCTGTCAAAGGGCTTGCATAGGTAAATTGAAGGTGTGATAGCTGATCGTTCTTGATGCGAAGTAGTAGATTCCAGTTCTTCACAGCCACTCCCAGTTTATAATTTATCCAAATAATAATCTTGGTAAACAGCCTCACTCTGCTGGTCTCCAAAAGGGTCCCTCTCAACCAATGAGGATCGACAGATGCCATCCGATTCCATCAATCCAATGGTCAATGCTCCATATGCAAAGCTCAAACAAATTGGGGAATGTGTTCGTCGAACCTCAGCCAAGGGGAATGCCCACTGCTCTGGGCTGGCGATCAAAGAATGGTGACTGCTTCCAATGCAAATCACAGATCCTTGCTCCCTCAGGTTTGGCAACTATCCAAATCAGAATTCAAGGGCTGTCAATTTGACCAATAGTTAAATGACAATGTGTAGGTACTTAAAGGTCCCACACACCAAGATCATAGATGCGATGTAAGTAAAGTGATGCACGCACACGTTGTTACAAATCTTATGTAACATATTTTATAAATGGGTTCCAGTAAAAATATTTGAGGCAAACTGAAAATAATTATCATTTTTCTTTCTAGTGTCAAAAAAACTTTTTTCCGCACGTTAGAAAAAAAGATAAAAATAATATTATAAAATCTGGACGTCCGATCAGATATGACCCTAAAACACTGGAGGATTGTTGGCAGAATATTTTAATCTTTTTAACATTCGGAGCTAGTGGCACTCATTTTATTAAAGCTCATATTTCCATGCAGATTGTGTCGCTGGTCCGGATATTTAAATATAATTTAATATAACTCATTCCACTAAACTGAAAGGCTCTTTCTGCATACCAATTTAAATATTATCTAATTTGCATACAAACAGATTGTTGGATAAACAAAAATATAGGTTCCATGAAATTTAGTAATTTCAATACATTTCAACACATTTAAAATTTTAAAAATCCACTCGTAGCGTTTTTTCATGACACGCTTATAAATAAATTTGTCACGTTGAGTTTAGCTTAAGAAGCTTTAATTAGCGTTCTCGCTATCCGACCCTAAAAAGGGTCCAAGTGCCTTTTTTATCTTGCCCTAATGCTGGTGGAAATTTTCTACTTAACAAACATTCATTCTATTTTCAAAAAGCACTCAGATTGCAAATAAAATTAAACAACTTCATTCATACTCATACTTCATGTATTGATGTAATGTTCCGACAGTTGTCTTGCTTCAACACCTCGCAGAATACCTTTCCTAACTAAGTAACTAACAATCAAGACGTTTCCCAGGGGTTGCCAGAGAGGACAAACCGCCAAACAACTCGGTATTGGCACAAACTTCTTGCCTCATTCACATTCATACATCGTCTCAAACTTTTTTTTCTATTATTCTGATTCTTGACATGGCCCAACTCAAGTATCTGATTCACTTGCTCGTGCCATGTCTTACTCGGGCGTCCCCGACTTCTGCTACCATTCACATTTGCATCATATACTCGTAATCTCTTCACACTCCTTTCTTCAATCATTCGCTCTACATGCCCAAACCATCTAAGCATCCCTTAATTGACCTTACATCAGCCTTGCACTCTTTCCGGATCTTCACATTTCTCACACGATCGTACATGGTTTTACCACACATACGCCTCAAGGATCTTATTTCAACAGCATTCAGTCTACTTTCGTCCTTTCTCTGCCAGTTCCATACATCAGCAGTTCATACCAGCACACCTTTAGCACACTATACCTTTCCAATCACCCAAATAAGTACTATTATTTTTTTAATGATAAATTATACACAGGAGGTATTTTCAGTTTGTATGGATATTTCGGCCGACTAATTATTGTTTTTAATAATTTGTTATCCTTTGTTCTATGCCCAAAAGACCGGACGTCAGAAGGTGCGGGTTCAATTCCCGTCGGCGGCATTTATTTTTACTCGGAAGATATTTTCAATTTGAAGGATATTTCGTGCGACTAATTACTGCTTATAATATTTTTTTATCCTTTGTGCTATACATAAAAAACCTTGTCTTATAAATAATAGTTTATCATTAAAAAAATAATAATATTTTACCAACATTTCACCAACAAAATGTAGATATGTAGATATTAAATTCCAAAAAACATAACAAACTACACACACTACAACACACAGAATAACCTAACACAGAACGAGGGAGTTATCGTATTCCTCAAAAATCATATATCTCACTCAGTGAACGAAATCATAATCAACGACTTTAATTGTCTCAAAATTGAAATAGATAACCATGTAACTATATTTTCTATTTATCGATCACCAAGCACATCTAACATAACCCCATTTCTAAACTCACTTATTCAATCTCTATCATGTGTGAAAAATTGTAACAATATCCTTATTATCGGTGATCTCAATATAAATATAATTAATTGCACACATCCTCAAGTCAATGAATATATAAACCTACTAACACAACAAGGATTCGTCCCAGCCATTACAGCACCTACCAGGATATCTGGCTCGTCGGTGAGTTGTATTGATCATGTATTTTCAAAATGTAAATTAAAAAACAGATCTCTTGTATACCAATGCACTGTCACAGACCACTACGCTACCATAACATCTCTGTCTCATAAAATACATAAACCACCGCAACACGTAATCACACAAAAGAAAATATCTTACAATACACTTTATGACCTGGTCTCTCAGGAAACTTGGTTAAATGTTTACAAACAGAGTGATCCCAGTCTGGCCTGCAAATCTCTTGTTGACACACTACATATCCATCTAACCAACGCTACATCAGACAAAACTCACAAAACTAAACACCATGATTCTAAACTTAAGCCTTGGATAACTTTTGGTATCCTACACTCTATTCGTAAGCGCGATAAACTCCACGCACTCTGCAAAACAAATCTCAACGACTATGAATCTCACCTGTTCTACAAGAAATACAGAAATGTGTGCAAAAAAATTACTTTAAAGGCCAGAGAAGATTACTACAAAAAACAAATAAATAACGCAGAGAATGACAAGAAAAAAATATGGAATATCATTAAAGACATATCTTACACTAAAGTAATGACAACACCCATAAACAAGATTAACGTTGATGGTCAACTACTAACAAACACAGGTAATGAATCTGAAAAAATCGCAGATCATTTCAATGAGTTTTTCACCATAATTGGTTCTAACCTTTCCAATCTTATCCTGGCAAAAAATAGTGTTTCGGAACATGAACTTGCAAACGAAATATCCCTGACTCCTCTGAGATATAGTCCTTTCCTTTTCACCCCCACCACAGAATTAGAAATTATAGAAATCATATCAACTTTAAAAAATACTCACTCAACAGGAATAGATGAAATCTCTACTAAACTTACAAAACATTTAAAAATACTTATAGCCAAGCCTCTAGAGCATATTATAAACCTTAGCCTCCAATCCGGTATATTCCCAAACTCTCTTAAACATGCCTCAATTATCCCTATTTACAAATCAGGTGACAGATCTTCCCGAAATAGTTACAGGCCAATATCTTTACTGAGTACAATCTCCAAAATCATTGAAAAAATATTAAAACTAAAACTGGTTAAGTTCCTTGAGGAAAATAAAATCCTTTCAAATAACCAGTATGGCTTTCGCAAAAACCGTAGTACTGATGATGCAATTGCAACCTTCACCAAACTGATATCCGATAACCTTGATAAGGGTAATAAACCTCTTGCTGTCTTTCTAGACTTATCTAAAGCCTTTGATACTATTTCACATCACATTCTCCTAAAAAAACTGCAACAGATTGGGATAGAAGGTACTGCCCTAAATTGGTTTAAAGGCTACCTTACACAAAGATCGCAAACAACTGTTATTCACTCAAACCGAGCATATAGAAGTAAATGTCTATCTATCTCCTACGGTGTGCCCCAAGGAAGTGTTCTAGGTCCGCTCCTATTTCTCATATATATGAACTCACTTTTGAAACTGGACATTGATGGCAATATAATATCTTTTGCTGATGATACGGTTATCATATTCACTAGCAAAACATGGAAGACATCAATAGAGAAGGCAAATTATGGTATTAACAAAATTAAAAAATGGTTAGACTCCAACCTCCTCACGCTAAATGTACAAAAAACACAATGCATACACTTTTCAATCCGTAAATTTACACTCCCAGAAAACCTTCCCAAATTAATTATTCACACTTGCTCACAAAATCTAAACACATCTCCACTATCACCCAATAATTGCTGCTCATGCCCAAATCTTAAACCATCAAATGAAATAAAATACCTAGGAGTCATTATAGATAACCAATTACGCTGGGAGGCCCATATTAACTCCATAACTAAGAGACTCCGTAAGTTATGCCATATTTTTTATTCTCTACGATCAATCCTTGATATAAACACTCTAAGAACTGTATATTTTGCTCTATTTCAATCGATAGCAACGTATGGCATTATAGGATGGGGAGGTTGTGCAGCATCCATCCTCTACCCTCTAGTGACCGTTCAAAAACTTTTGCTAAGGGTCATCTTCAAATGTTCCCCCTCTCATCCATCAGAGCCACTCTTCAAGAAACTCACAGCCCTTGATATTTATATTGATAAACTCTACACAAACGGACATACATACACGCTACTCAAAGCACGGAAAATGCATAATTCCTGTAACGAAAACCACTTTTTCACAAAGGCAATACTCATACATCGCACCTAAAATATTCAACACGTTAAAAAACGACATCAAAACATCAAAAACACTTACTCACTTTGCAACCGGTGTGCATAAATGGATATCTGAAAAGGGGCGAAATTTCTTTAAGGAACATATGAACCTATATCACCAGTAAATAATTTAAATAACTTGTATATTACTAAACAATATATTTCTTTTTCATATTCATCATTAAAAAAAAATATATTTACCACCACTGATATGTTTCTTATACTCTAGTATTTATTACGAAAAATATTGTGACAATAATTCCACATTTGTGTACATATCCTTAGCCGTAGCTCAAACGTGGATTTACACAAAAATTGCCGATATATATCTATACACCTATGTTACCATAACAAGCACATGCAAATCGCTCATCAAGATATAACTTATCCCTACTTTCTTACCAAATAGTACTTTCTTTGATTTTATATTGTATTTGTATTCTTTTTTTAGAAATACACTTGTACTTAATGTACTTGTATTTTTACTACACTTTTAATTCTATTTTAATTACACAAATGTACTTGTATTTTTTTTTTGATACATGCTCCTTGTATTATTTTTAATTCAATAATACGTATTTTCTTTGATATACTTTTTATATTATTTTAAATTTTTCTGTTTTCCACACCTATTTTTTATATTCATATATCTTAAACTTATGTAGATATTTTGCATTATTTTTAATTCCTTTATACTTCATACTTGTTTTAGATGTATAAATTATTTTATTTTATTTTTATATTATTTTGTTTTCATTCAACTTATTTTTAATTTGTATTATTATACTTAACATAAAATTGACCACTACAACACGGGCATGTGCCTAGTGTGGTGGCCAAAAATTTACCCGTTTACTGTAATGTATAAACTTTACTGAATAAAGAACATATTAAAAAAAAAATATAATATGTCTCGACGCCATCTAGTGGGAAATTTAGCACTAAGAAAGCTTTTCCTTAAAAAATAATGTTGGTTGTTTACATGGATAAAAATAAAATAAACAGTAATAATATTGCAATATTATAATAATATTGTTGATTGAAGTAATAGTACATTGACTTATTTGGCCGGTTGGGAATAAACCGACGTAGCTCAGTAGACCAGAGTACCTGACCGGACGTCAGAAGGTGCGGGTTCAATTTCCATTGGCGGCATTTATTACTCGGAAGATATTTTTAATTTTTATGGATATTTCTGGCGACTAATTATTGCTTATAATAATCAAATAAGTACTGTTCCTAGATCCTTGAGGAAACCTGGGAACTAAGAGGCCATGGCCACTTTATCACGTCAACCTTCCTTCCACGATGCTGTCTTAACAATGTGTTCTGTCTTCACACTTCTCACAACCCATCATTATAATGGCCATCCTTTAGCCGCCTCACACAACGTTCTTCCGAGAACCCTCACCTAGTGGTGCCGGGGGCTTGCCCACTTTTTGTCGGCTTCACTAAATTTGATTAAATCTGCTTAGCAAGACCAGATCAAATTAAATTATCGTTTCGGAGTGGTTTAATGTAGTCACCTAAACGGGAGAAGTATAAAATTAGTTTATTTATTTATACTGGGTTTTTACAGATGTTCTCACTTACTTGAGAACTATCCAGTTACAAAAACTTAGTTAAGTTACAGACACAAATCTACAAATTACATACATACAGGTAAAAATGCAATTAAATACAGGTTACGTACAAATTGATATACCAAACAAATAATAATATAAAATTATGCATAGGCTCAGTAAAATGACAAATAATACTAGGAGAGTTACAGTGATTATCGACGAAAATATCTTCTTCAGCACACTCAATCTTATTATACAGTCGACACATTTGGGTCAGAGGGCTAATTTAGGCGAAATTATTTTTGAATATATTAAGGTGAAAATGCTATGGTGTCTTAAGCCAGTGCTCCGCAACTTTTTCTCACCTACAACACACCAAATTTCTTCCTAGAATTCTGCGGCACACCAAAAGCTAAAATAAAGGGTTTTCCAATAAGAGGTGTTATTTTGAACAGCCCGCTATTTCGGTAGATGTTACGTTTGAAGCTGTCATTTTTTGACATTTGACAAGTAGAAACTACGCCAAATAAAAATGGAACGATACACGCTTCAACAACGCATTGAAATTATTAAAATTCACTTGAGTGAATCAAATGCAAATCATCTTGAGTGATGAGGCCCATTTCCACCTCGGTGGCTTCTTCAACAAGCAAAATTGTTGCATCTGGGGCTCGGAAAACCCAAGAGTTATTGTTGAAAAGCCTCTCTATCTTCAACGTGTGACTTTTTGGTGCAGTTTATTGTCCGGCGGAGTCATTGGACCTTACTTTTTCATATATACGCGAGCCGAAGTGCCGGACTGAACCTCAACTTAAAAACGCTGCTTACAATTGCTTTTTTGTTTTCCCGTAATTCGTGGCTCGGAAAACCCAAGAGTTGTCGTTGAAAAGCTTCTCTATCCTCAACGTGTGACTGTTTGGTGTGGTTTATGGTCCGGCGGAGTCGTTGGACCTTACTTTCTTGAAAATGAGGCTGGAGCAACAGTTACGGTGAATGGATTGCGCTACCGAGAGATTATTAATGATTTTTTATGGCCGGAATTGGATTGTATTGATCTGGACAACGTTTAATTTCAACAAGACGGCGCTACGTGCCACACAAGCAACGAAACCATTGATCTTTTAGGATTGAATATCAAAACAACACCTCTTATTGGAAAACCCTGTATATAGATATTAAATTGATTCACAAATTTTACAATAATTTCTTTTTTTTTAATTGAAAAGTATACATAAATACATATAACTATTATATATTTATTTTTACGCAATCTTAATAATTATTATAATATAATAATAAATTAATAAGCGATTAATTGTTAAATTAACCTGCGCTTGTTTCAATGAACACAAAAGTTTTATATTCGGCTCGATTTTTGACAGCTCAACCCGAAGTTCTTGGAACCTTTTAAGCATGACCGCTTATCATTTTTAATTAATACAAGCGTTGAAAAACTTTGTTCACATAAATATGTCGTTGAAAATTCAAGTACTGTTGAGAATGCTTTGACGGAAATGTGAGGATATTCTTTTTTAACGTAAATCCAGAAAACATCTAATTGATCTTCGGAGAAGTGAAGTTTTAATATCATGTCATTATTTAAATCTGTAAATTCCACTCGAATTTGCAGGGGCAGTGCTTCCGTAGAATTTATTGCATTGGTTGCAAAAGGATTTCGAATCCAATCGTATTGTTCCGTATTAATGGAATAAAAATACTGACCTAATTTCTGTTGGGCCAGATCCACAGTTAATTGTTTGATTTCCATTGGTACATTTCTAAACATACTTTTTGCAACTCTTTTTGCCAAAGTTCGTTATTAAGTTCATTCAAATACTCGAATATATCAGCCATGTATGGAAGTTTGGCTACCCAGTAATTATCATCGAAGTGCTGATATAGTTTGTGCCCATTTTGATTATAAAGAACCTCACACACCTCGTGACGAAGCTCAAACAATCTAGCCAAAATTTTGCCTCGGGATAGCCAACGAATTTCAGTATACAACAATAAGGATTCATATTCGGCTCCCATTTCTGCACAGAGTATTCCAAAGATTCGCGAGTTTAGGGCTCTTTATTTAATTATGTTTACGATTTTAATGCATTCATTCATCGTGTTCAAAAGTTCCTCCGGTAAATTTTTGACCATCAATGCTTCTCGATGTATGCAGCAGTGTGGAAATTGTAACGTTGGATTTTTTGTTTTACACAAGAGACAAAACCTTTTTTACTACCCGTCATTGCCGTAGCGCCTTGCAAACAGCAATGCAATTGCTCAATTTAATGTTCCATTAAGTTATTTGAAAAAATTCTTCACCGGTAGATCGCTCTGGAACCTCTTTACAAAATAAATAATGTTCTTTAATAAAGTCCTCGTCAGCGAAAAGTACAATAGCTATCAACTGTGCTTTATTTTTAATATCGGTTGTTCTGTTGATCTGAAGCGCAAATTTTTCAGCCAATAACAGTTTTCTAATCAGTGTTCCTTATATATTGTGAATACGTCTTTTAACAGTATCTGCAGACAATGAAAAATAGACAATATTTTGAAAAATATTTTTTGTCATTGTGTATTAAATACATAATGAAATATTGTAAAATGTCAAATACATTGAATTTGACCGCGGCACACCTGTGTCCGGCTCACGGCACACCGGTTGCGGAGCACTGTCTTAAACAATGGGAATTGGGGACATTTATTTCAATATTGCTAAGACATAATGAGGTATCAAGATGGCCGTGGATAATTTTATGCAAACATATTAGGTCAGTCAATTGACTTCTTATTTTAAGTGTATTAATCTTAAAGTAATCACGACGTGCGTCGTATGATCTAAGATGGTCAAGTAGTCCACATTTGAAAGATAATAGTCTTTTTTAACCGATTCTATAATGTTTTCATACTTGCAAAAATGTGGATTCGAAATAGTACTTCCATAGTTAAATGTGATTGATTCTGAGCAAGTAATAGAACAGAATAGTAATATGGAATTATTAAAATTCTACCTTATATCTTGAATGCTTTAATTTGAAGTTGGTATAATATAGTACAGCTTCCCTGTGAATTCAGATGAACTTTATAGCTTTAAAGTCTTCTGTGCTCCGGGAGAGTTTTTTAATTGTTAATTGTTAAAATTTTAATATTTATTTATTTATTTATTTATTGTTGTTATACGCCCATAGGGGCTTTTCTATGCATTATTAATTTATCTCCATGTTCCTCGTGCCTTTCGTCCGTTTGGTCTGTACACGTAACTCATTAATACTTAGTAGCTACCTCTACACATTCAGCCTGCTTTTAATTATTTATTTTATTTAGTACATTTTATTGTATACATTTGAAAAATGTTTTGTCTGTCTAACTGGGAGAAATGCCGTTTTAGGACAGGCAAAATTTAAATAAATTGACTTATTTATTTAGTACAACTAAAAAAAATGAAAAGGAGAAAACAAACAAATAATTAAATTAGATAAAAATATGAATATTTCGTTTTTGATTACCAAACTTCCTAAGATAATAATAATAAAAAGAAATATATACTTAAATGAGATTAAAAGAATTTGGCATTCTTAGACTATAAAAATATTATCATTTGTTGTTTCGGCTACTGGCATTATACCTAGCTCTCTCATTCAAAATTAAGGCGTATTAGATCTATCAAAAAATTTATGTATAAAAATGCAAAAATCAGTCATTTTAAATACATGTAGGATTACGAAAGATTTTTTAAATATTTATGTAGGATTTATAGGCCCTGTTAGGAGTTCTACCGAGCCGAACCCTCTGATATGAAAATATCTGGAGTCGGTGAATTATTTTCCCATTTGATCTCTGGTGAGTTGACGTGTTGTTCTTGTATTGTTTTGTATTTATTATGCTTATATAATGCACTTGCATAATGTGGATTAACTAGATGATCATTTGAGGAAATGTGTGTGGAATGGTTTAGTTTTTCCTGTGGGGAAGATTTAACCCGGACATAAAGTCGGAAAAAAAGTTATAAAAGGTGTAACGTAAGATATGTTGGAACGCCAATGTAATGTAGGAACATACCATGTAATAGTGAGATCTACAGGATCAATTAGAGGGTACAAAAACGGTAGAGCAAAGATCTCAATCTCATGATTGTGGGGTTAATTTTCTGTCAAGTAAGGTGGGAAATCAGAAATAATAAGAGTAAATACTTAATCGAAATTATATTGAAACCATCAAAAGTTCAACAAGGGAGTACAAATAATATCCATGTAACAATAGGAATAAAAGTAGGCACATACCAGATGGACTCTTGAACCAAACTAAGCTAACTTTACGTGGCCGAGAAACGAAGGAATAACAACGGGTGGCGAACGAAAACTTGACTCCGGTAGAGGGGAACAGACCCGTGGCGGAAGCCAGGACATCCTTCACTTAGTGGAGACAGGAGGGCGCAACTCCTTCAACGCGCGCCTGTAGGATCTTCAACTCCGTAGCACATGGTAACCAACCAGACTCGTCTTACGGAGCCAGGACATCCTTCTCTTAGTGGAAACAGGAGGACGCAACTCCTTCAACGTGTGCCGGTAGGATCTACAAGTCCGCAGCACGTGGTAACCAACCAGACTCGTCTTACAGACTTCGGGAACAGCAATCCGTCCCTTCGCGACGCGGGGATAATCAGCCATAAACTTCTAGACACAGCTAGGACCAATCTATTTGCGGTTTCAAGTCCGAAACACGAGTACTACAAACATGACCACCGGCCAACACTCGATAAAAAGCGGGGTTTCATAACCTCCACTAAAAAATAATAACCAACACGAACTATTCGTGTTAGGAAAAACTCCCCGCGCCCTTTTTAAAAGATAAGAATCACTTCTAATCACATGATTAACTCAGATTAAAACACCTTAAAAGGCGAGTGACTGGATCACCTAGCAGCTGGCCAAGCCGACCGGTGAGGAAGTGACCATGAACAAAACTGTCTTTTCTTCCTTAAAAAATGATGGATTTAAATTTCCCGCCCTTTTGTAGTAACTCTAACTTGACCTTGTTGTAGGTAGAATATATGTACTCCACTTCTCTTCTGTGACATTGCAAAGCGAGTGTATAACAAATGTACTTCTTATCAGTTAATAAAAGCAAATCATACAAAATAAGAGTTTATTTCTGTTTAAATCATTAGGTTATGGGCCCAGATAACCCAGAAGCATTCAGTGAAAGTTTTTTCTAATAAACTAGCAGTGAAAAAAGGACTATTAGTAAAACATCTCCGCAGTGAAAACATAACCTCTACTCCAAAAACAAAATAGTGACTTTCTCGAATCATATTCCAAAGTGTTTTCGTGTTTGAACTCTGTGTTTTCATACATAAAAATGGCAACAAACAGTTCATTGGCATTAATCATTGAATTATCATTGATAAATTTCTGAGATGGGACAAACACATAGCCTTTACTTCCACAAAGGTCAGGAAACTTACACATCTGTTTATAGCAATAAGAAATATTCTATGTCTAAATGATTTGAAACGTATTTACTTTGCAATGTGCAATTCCATATTAGACTATGCTTCCTTAGGTTGGGGAGGTTGTGCTAAAACCATACTCGATCCCTTAGCTAAATCCCAGAAATCGCTTATAAGAGTCATACTGAAAAAACCTTTCAGGTACCCCAGCGATTCATTGTTCGCAGAGTTTCGTGTTCTTGATGTAAGACAATTATACATGAGGAAAATCATAATACATACTCAAAAACAGAGGCACTACTTAGCTTCCGTAAACCACTGTCATAATACACGACATGCAAAAAAAAACCCAACAGTTCCGCCCACCACTTCCTCATCTTTAGCACAGAGACAATTCTCATACTTAGGCCCTAAACTGCTCACTCTCATACCTGATGCATGGAAGTCAAAGAGTACTAATATTCTGCGCATGCAGGTAAACAATTGGCTTCTGGTCTTGGGGAGAGCTGAATGCGAGAATATGCTAAAAAACAGTAATTGAATTGTAAATTTTGTTTTTCTTTACATTTTTTTTTACATTTTAATTTATATTGGTATTATATTAGCATTACAGGAACTGTATTTTTATATAAAGAAAGTTCGAAAATTGCTCAATTCTTCGTGATATTTTTCCTTAAAGGAAAAGTTCCTTCTTTACTTTCATTTTTTATTTTTTTTTTTTATTTTTCTTTTCCTTGTTTTATCTATTAATATTTCTTTAGTTTATTATATCAGCTAAACAATATTAAAAAAAAAAAAAATGTCGTGGTATAACTGAAAGTACACTAGATTATGAATATACATTTGTATTACTTTACCAACAGAATTTCTTCAATTCAGTTTCATTTTCAAATTCATTTTCTTGTTTTTATCTATTAATATTTCTTTAGTTTATTATGTCAGCTAAACAATAGTAAAATATGTCATGGTATAACTGAAAGTATTCTAGAATATGAATATACATATGTATTATTTTAACAACAGAATAGTCAACACTATAATTTACTATAATTTACATGTAAAAACATTATCATATTGGAATGTCCTAAAACGGGCAATCGCCTAGTTGGACATTTTAAGTTCATTAATTTTATTATGTAATATTTACAAACAAACAATAAATAAAATAAATAAATAAATAAAATAATCGAAAAGTTAACCGGCCGTGAAAACTATGCGACATGGCAATTCGCAATGAAAACCTACCTACAACATGTGATGAAATAGTTTTCCTCCAAAAGAAAATGTATTTAATGAGAACTAAACCTCAATTACGTAGAAATCATCACACTAGAGACACCTAGCGGAAATGATTTGACTAACTGCAGGAAACTGTAATTATAAAAAGAGGCGTTTTGGTGGGGTGTGCCTATCCAGATTTATGACTAAAATTAACCAATCATAGTGGGCTATTGACAGGACAAAGAAGAAATCTACATTATTTATTAACCTGGGAACGAAAACATCGAGTCGAAGGGTTAATACACTATAAGATAAGCATGTTTACACGGGGAATACATTGGTCGTAAACTTTTGGTGTAAGAAACGAAGAGAGATTGATACAAATGGAAAAAAAGGATTGATTGTCATTTGAAATCGAATAAGGTATCATAGAATGTTATCTGGGAAGAACAAGAAACTTTTAATAAGTGAAATTAACGCGTGAGGGTAGAGTAGACTCAGGGAAACCTGGAAAAAACTGTGTAGAGAGGTGAAAGCAAAACAAAACTAAGTGATTTAATTATAGTTTGGAATGATGGAGGGAAACTACATCTACATATCAACAAGAAAAACGCGTAATCGATATGCAAATTTGAGAGGATCGTACTAGGAAATTACCGGCCGAGGAACCAATGATTTTGGATCGGTGAGATTGAATACAATGGCCGGATTCATAAATACATATATTTATATTGAGATAATTAATACAAGATCCACGATCATTAGACGGACGATTAAACTGAAATTAAGCTATAAATTTAACACAGGAT
Source organism: Hesperophylax magnus (assembly GCA_026573805.1). Taxonomy (NCBI): domain Eukaryota; kingdom Metazoa; phylum Arthropoda; class Insecta; order Trichoptera; family Limnephilidae; genus Hesperophylax; species Hesperophylax magnus. The sequence goes on from JAIUSX010000130.1 coordinate 1,257,622, forward strand.
ATATGGAATTGTTTATTTAAAACCAAATACATTAAATTGACAGGCAGACACATTAGCTAGAATTAATAGCTGAGGTACAAAGATTTCATAATAATGACTCCATATAAATCAAAAATGAATTACTATTTTTGAGAGAACAAGATGCAATACGGGTAACACCTTAATATTTAATTACTTTACAGTGGCGAAACGGTGAAAAGGGGCAAAAATAATGTTCATTTCAGGTCTAATGACATTAAGGTGAATAAAGATTGAGATGGTTAGAAGTACTGCCCTGTACGCTTAAACTGAGATAATGCTTAAAGATATAAATGAAAACATTTGAACTCTGTTTTCCAAGCAAAATTTGAATAGAAAGTTTGGCCTTGGAAGAAAGGACGCATACAGACCGACAGATTGGCAAGAACTGGAATATACACGAAAATAGCAGCATTATGAAGTTGATTTCGGCTAGATGCGAAAAAAATACAGTGATGGGGGTGGTTTTCGCACATCATAGGAGCGTGGAGACGAATTTAAAGTGCCATAATAACCAGAGAAAGGATGAAATAAAGGTAAACACTAATAAACATGATTGGATTGAGGGAATCCAGTGCGAACATGAACTTGCCTGATAAGACAGGAACAATAGTGACTGAATTATGAAGCGCAATCCCGAAAAGAACAAAAATTAGAGGGAAAACTCTTTAGAAAATAAAGGATTAGATAAGAAACGTTGAATGTGAAGTGTGCTTAGGGAGTACTGTAATGGACTGATTATATTCCCAGAAAAATAAACGAAATTAAGCACAGCCAGAAAAACACATTTAACCTTACGACGAACCCTATGAAAACAATTAAAGGATGCTAATCCAGCCCTGCAACTGCAGAGAATAAGACAGGAAATTTGGAGGCGTTAACGAGATATGACTGTGTCGTCCGAATAAGTGATCAGATTTAAATAATCAAAATTAGTGGCAGATATGTTCAAATTTACGAGTTGGTTGATGATCTAATTGCCTGAAGGGTGAAATCGACTTAAGTCATTTTGGTATTGAAGACAGTATAAAAGCGAGCGCACAGCAGTATTCAGGACAGTTCTTCGGGAATTTTGTGGAGCTTGAAAGTACGGGAGGTGCGATTACGCGTGTGTGTACGTCGAATCAGGTAATTAATAAGTCCCTGGACTTAGAAGATTTTGTGAAAAGTAAAAGTGTTAGATTCAGTTTTAAGTCTCTTTGAAAAAAATAAATCCCATCAGTGTAATTTTAACAAGTCAGCTTTAATTTAATTAAACAGTGAAAATAAAATAGAGTTTAAATTCAGTGTTTAAGAGTCTAAAGTGAAAAGTGCAAAAAAGTGACTAGTGAATTATTTAAATTCTAAACTAATTATTTCATTCAAAGCGAAAAACATTTAAATTCAATTTAAGTGTTTTATCGGAAAACTAGAGTGAACGTGATCGCGTATTGATATTTAAAAATAGATTATAATTTAGTATCAATTTTGTTTAAAAAAATATTAATAGTAAACACTTACATCTTTGTTTAAAAAGAAACACAATTTAGACAGTTCGAAGAGTAATATCAATGATTAGATTTGATTAAATTTAATCCCTTTGTGATTTTATTGTTGAGTTAAAATAAGTACGAAGAGAATTCGGAAGGATTAAAAAAAAAGTGAAAATGATAAAAATAAATACTGTCTCTTTGTTTAAAAAGTAATAATGAAATAAATTTGAAAATAAAGCATTCATCGGATACTTTAAAGTTAAGTTTAAAATTAAAATAAACATTATCTCTTTGTCTTAAAATAGTGGTTCGAAAAAAATAACAATAACCACTCTCCTTTGTTTCAAAGTAAAAGGAGTAATAATAATATGACTAGTTTAGAGTATGTATTTTTTTTTATTTTTTTTTTTTTTTTTATAGTGAATACCTCACAAGAGTCCCAACTGCTCCCGTCTGGAGCCAGTGAGACTATGGCATCCCCAATTGGGGGATGTTGTGAGGCTGAAGGTAAGTGGGGAAGGGAAATAGGAAGGTGGGGAAGTACCTGGCTATTCAGATCTAGTCACTAAACACGGCTAAAGCCATTTGGAGCAACGTTTCAATTCTGAATGGTGGTCTTACACCAGGGCGATACTGGTAGTATCTTCCACTCTGGAACGTGCCGCAAATATACTATATATTATTTTAATTAATTAATTGTGAAATAACACAAATTAATCATCATCTTATCAACATTTAAAACAGTGCGCACGTCAAATAATCGCTCCACAAAAATCGCTCAAATTCATAGTTAAAATCTCACCAAAATAAAACAACCGACGGTTGGTGTTTACCTGTAAAACCAGTGAAGTGATTCATCCAATTTAGTTTAGTCTAAACGGCCTAGTCATTACAATTTTAAGTGATTAAAGTGACAATTTGAAGTGACAGTGACCGGCTTGCAAACTCAATCAAAACCTTTTATTACAACAAATACAAACGGACCTGTGCCCTCACAATTAATATTATAATTATTTATCGATACGTCACAGGCGGTCAGTAGCCTGGTGGTATAAACGTTTCGCCAATACTCTCCGTGGAATACAGGAAGTCAGTTCAAACCCCACAGTTTCCAAAAAAAAAAAAAACTTTGCTGCTTTTTTTTCAACCGCATTTTTTTTTTGTTCTTTTAAATTTAATTTTAATCTGCATTGTAACGTGTGATATTTTTGAAACCCTATTTAAAAAAAAAATAGAGCATCTAATTAAACAATAAACTTATTTTTAAAAATCCACAATGAGCAGCACCAGAGGCAAGACAACCATTCTGGATAGAAGATAAAATTATACAGTTCCTAGAAAAAAAAATGGACGTAATGAAAAAAGACATAATGTCTCAAATAGCATATCAAAACATTGAAAACCAAAAAAACATCGATAGCTTAAAAAAAGATATGTCGGAAATTATAGAAAAAAAATTCTCTGCTGAATTAAAAGATGTAAAAAACCTCAAGAACCAGCTGTGCGAACTCACCAAGACCATTGACTTTCTTTCACTAAAAATCGATGACTATGAAGTAGAGAGAAATAAACTCCACAAAAAAATTAAGGAAGTGGAAAAAAAAACAGAAATTTAAAATCTGTTGTAAATCAATCTCTACAAAATTGCCTTGAAACATCGCTCGAAATCAACGGAATCGAAACTAAAAAAGAAGAAAATCCTAAAATACCTATAGAATGCATCTTTAAAAAAATAGGGTGTGAAGATTTACTAAATAATAATTCCATAATAAACATTTACACCAACTCACTAAAGAAATGTATAACAATAAAGATGGCTACAAAAGAATTGAAAGACAGGATCCTTTCCCAAAAAAAGAAAGCGGGATATTTCTCCGCCAAAGATATAAATCACTCCACCTCGATAAACCCTTTCTACATAAATGAAAAGCTGACGCCACAAAACAAGCAATTACTCTGGCTAGCGAGAGCAACAAAATCAATGGCATACCAATATGCGTGGACGAAAAACAGGAACGTCCTTCTCCGTAAAAATAAGGATTCACCAATAATATATGTCAAAGATGCGAGCGACATTCCACTCCAGTAACCGTGCCTCACTTCTACAACTTCTTTGGATACCTCCCGGACTCAATAAAAATGGCCTCTTTAGAAGTATATAGCATCCCGGAAAACCATGAATGCGAAAATTATCAAGACCTAAACTCAATCTTCGAAGACACATCTTTCAATGTACTAAATATGAACATCAGAAGTATTAGGAAACATTTTGATGAGTTCTGTATCCTTTTAAACTCGTTATCTTTCCAAATTGATTTTATATCTCTTACCGAAACGCAAATGCGCGAATGTATCCCTTTCAGCCTACCAAACTATATTTCTTTTTCAATTCCAGCTAGACACACCTCTCATGATGGCATTACCATATTTTATAATGTACACTCTATATCTAATATTAACATTGTCAGCCCAAATTTCAAATATTCAAATGCTGTCCATGCAACCTTTACCTCTCAAGGAAAAAAGTATTCTATTTTGTCAGCATACCGCTCTCCCTCATTATCCACAAATTTGTTCATACACGAAATTAAAACTTTTATTGACGAACATAGCTCAAATCAATTTGATTTTTCATTTTTAATGGGAGACATTAATATAAATATACAAAACGCAATACTAAATCCATCTGCAAACGAATATTTAAACTTACTGTACACCAAAGGTTACCTATCTTACCTGAACAGTACTACTAGGCCCAATCATCCTAATGATTCATGTCTTGATCACATATTTCTGAAAGCAAAAAAAAAAATACCCAAATAGATCTGCTACCTTAAAAATTGACATTACAGACCACTATCCCACCTTCTACGGTCATTGCGTTATAAATTCTCCCAGAAACATCGATCCCAATAACCAGCAGGAAATAAAAACAAAAATTAATTACCTATCACTAGACATATCACTAACAACCGAAACATGGGATTCGGTGCTTTCTAATAACGACCCTAATATGTCTCTAAATAACTTTTATGAAATTATTCAAAACCACATTGAAAAATGTTATGAACAAAGAAAACCACCTAAAAGTAAACATAGACACATAAAACCATGGATCACACGTGGTCTAATAATATCAATACATCATAGAAATAAACTGTTCAAATCTTACAAAACTTACGAAAACCATTGCATAACCAACAATGAAACACAAAATTACAGCAAAAGGAACCATTATATTATATATAGAAATTACCTTAATACTCTTATAAAAAAATGCAAACAACAGTACTATTCTGAACAACTAAAAAAAAGCACAAAACGACTCACGAATAACATGGAACATCATAAATGAGATCTCAAACAGGAAACAAAAGGATCACAAAATTCCCCAAAAAATTGTAACCGAACATAATATAATCTTAGAGAATGCTGAAGATATTGCAAACAATTTTAATCACTTTTTCACAAACATTGCATCTACCCTAATAGACAATAACCCTTCTCTTAGCTTACACTCTCAGAATGTATTCTCAGACTATTTAGAGACTAAAAATTCTACCTCTGAACTATCTGAATTCATGGAAATTACAGAAGTTGAAATCTCAAACCATATTGATAACATAAGCGTTAGGTCTGCAAATGGTCCTGATAACTTAAGTAATGCTACAATTAAATCCATAAAACAACATATAATCAAACCACTACATCATATATTTAACACATGTATCAGTAAGAGTATTTTCCCGGATTTATTTAAACTTGCGAATATCATTCCAATACACAAATCAGGACCTCGATGTAAAACAGACAACTACAGACCAATCACCTTAACTTCTCAATTGTCCAAGATATTAGAAAAATGTATAAAAAAACGAATCATCGATTTTCTGGAATCTCATGCACTCCTATCAGCTAACCAATATGGCTTTAGAACCAAACTCGGCACTGACGATGCTATATTTAATTTAACCAATAGAATTTATTCTAACCTAGACTCAAATATTAAAACCCTAACAATTTTTTTGGATTTGAAGAAAGCCTTTGACACAGTCAACCATAGTACTCTCTTAAATAAAATATCCAACATTGGAATTAAAAATAAATGTCTCATGCTTTTACAAAATTACATTTCGAATCGACAATAATGTACAAAAATTGGAATGTGTTTGAGCAATTTTGATACAGTAAAACACGGTGTTCCACAAGGGACTGTATTAGGGCCGCTACTCTTTTTAATCTATATAAATGATTTATGTAACATTGTTATACCTGGTAATATTTTCTCATTTGCTGACGATACTGCAATAACAGTCCAAGGAAATACATGGGAAGACACAACTAATAAGGCTAACAAATGTATTACTATTGTCAAAGAGTGGCTAGATAGAAACCTTCTTACTTTAAAATATGAAAAAACTCTCTGTATTCCTTTCTATAACACACTGAAGTCAGCTCCCAAAACTAATCTTAATTTAAGATTTCATAATGTAAATTGTAACCCTACCGCATGCTCAAACTGTAAAGAGATGAAATCAGGAAAAAATATTAAGTACTTAGGTGTAACCATAGATTCTCAACTAAAATGGACCAGCCATATAGAAAAAAACTGTTAACAAACTGAGATATTTAAATTATATTTTTAAAAGAATGTGTAATATAGTTAATATAAAAACCATAAAATTAGTTTATGATGCACTAGTTCATTCATCTATTTCCTATGGAATAATTGGTTGGGGAGGAAGTTACAATAATCATCTCAAACCATTAGAAATTGCCCAAAAAGCAATAATTAAGATAATGTACCAGAAAAGTAAATCTTATCCCTCCAAACAATTGTTTAGGGAAACCGATATTTTGGACCTTAGACAAACCTATAGTTTTCAATGTCTTAAATTTATCTACAAGCACCCAAACAATTTTATTAAAAACTCATATCGTTCCAGTCGAAGATGTGGCGCCTGTGAGTATGTTGTACCCCACTGTAAAACTAGACAGGCCCAGAGACACATTAGTTTTATTGCTCCAAAAATCTATAATTCAGTATGTTCAACCCTTAAAGAGACCACTCGTCAAAATCTTCATTCATATAAAAAATATATCAAAACTTGGCTCAAAACAGCCAAAATAGATATTTTTTTCTTATAAGTTATTAACAAAGCCATTAATTATACTTACAACTAATTAGCTTTAAGAGTAGATATATAATAAAGTCTGCTATGTGTTTGTTGTATCAATTAATACTTGTTGTACCAATTAATATTCATTGAGCACTTAAATATTTTTGGAATTTTAGTAAAAAGTAACTGAAATTACGGTAAAATCAATCACCATGTACAATATTTTATTTTTATTTAAACCACTGTTTTAAATATCCACATACAAATAATAATGCCCACGCACAGGCCTCGCCTTTGTGGGATTTTTTTGTTACTCTCTTTTATTTTTTGTTATTATGTATGTACCTGTATATATATGTATCAAAAAAATTTTCAATAAAAAAAAAAAAAAATAAATAAATAAAATTTATTTGCGCACGCCGGGTTCGAACTCGCGACCTTCGGAATGGCAGTCCAATGCGTTACCACTGGACTATGCCGGCCGTGAAATATATGTATAAATAATAATATTAAATATTTTATCATTGTTTGCGATATCTTTTGGAAAATATTAACCTCAGTCCTTACGTCAATCAACACTTACGGAAGCTAAATCAATACCTTAAGGCCACGGTCGAATGAAAAAAAAGGTAGTCACGAATAAATTTAATTAGACTACATTCTCAACAGCAAGTAGGTAGGATTTGGAACCCTGATCGCAAATTTCGTTGTTAACCCGAATGGATTTATTTGCAAGAACGATCAGGGTAGGTGAGTCAAAAAGAAATCAAATTATAAAATAAAAATTCAGAAATCAAAAGACAACGTTCTTGAGAGCCGAAAGGGGAGAGAAACCATAAGGGACAACGTTCCTGAAAGCCGAGGAGGGAGAAATCAAAAAAGTGAAATCTTATAATATTTTATATTTTATATATACAGGTTATAATCCGGTCCAGCCTCTGGTTGCGATATTTCAGCAACTAGATCCATCCCAAGAATTAGGTACATATGATACCTATGATATGGTATAACTTTTACCATTTCACATATAAAGATGCATATATCACGAATACCTATTATCACACTTGTGTCATGCACAAGTGCCTACTTCAAATACCTATTACCACATTCGTGTCAAAAACAAATACCTACTTCTAAATATCATTTCGAAATTAGGTAAGCCTTATTTACCAACATATACTATGACAATCCAAAACGATAATGTACGGTTGGTCTTCTAAACTATCAGCTGATAGTAGATATTACGTCACTGATAACAGATACAAATATAACCCACAAAGAATTCATAAGACCTAAAATAGGTCAAAGTCCTCTTAATTTAGACGAACTGCGTTCGAGCTGAACTCTAAAAAAAATAAAACATCGTGTCCGATAAGGGCCGGGTTCTCAAAGCTCGTTCTCCATACCAAATCACAGCAAGCATATTCGTGTGTGTTTTATACACTGGCTAGAAGTCAAAATAATATCAACAAGGAAATGTGGTTGTCAGACCGCGATACCAAATCAAACTAAAATTTCAACAAACAATGAAGTGTGTACTACACAAGATCATATTTAGGTTCCCAGTATCAAACAACCATGAGATGATAGCTCTTTATAATAAAACTATCAACCGAAACCAAACGTATGTTTATTATGTGTATCGTATATATTAGAATGTATATTAGAATGTATCTAAACAGGGTAAACCGGCTACGGGTGGTGTCAGCCCCGTAGCTTGGCACTCCCTGGTCTGGGATGTGTTATCTAAAGTAATACATTGCATATTATAAAAAACGTATGTATACATATATATCTTTGAATGTATTATCCACTGGGTGATGTGAGCCCGCCTACAGCTGGCGTTTTAGGCCTAAAATTGGTCATGTCACATCGCTTCTTGGAGTGGTGGCAGGCCTAGGAAACTTGTCATTACAACAACCGTGAGTATATGATTGTTCAGAAGACGAAACCGGTTCGCTTCAGTAGTCGTAAATCCGGAGGTGATGGAATTTGGAGTGTACTGGACCCAGGGGAGGTTCGATCGTAGCGCTAGAGGGTTGCGGATCTGGAGGTGTGGGAAAGCCTTGCAAGTACCTATCACTAGAGGCACCTGACTACGGTGTGAAAGTCTGATTCGACCTTGGTTCACCCGGTTACATTGCAGGAGGAGGCGCCAAATTTTTAGCAGCAATATTGCTTTCCGAGTTCGTCTTCGTACAAAACCATAAACACTAACCATACTTACAAAAATTAAATCTACATGTATGTTCCCCACAGGCCGTTGCAGAACTGGAGAGAATTTTGGAGAACATATGATTCATAACTAATATTGTACTAACCTATATTCGATTGATCTAACTATATATGCATGCTATGACACTAAATTAAATGTTATGTATTTTCCACAGGTTTTACGGTTTCTAAGGGAATTAGAATTAGGAGATAGGGATTCTCAGGAAAATTTTAGTTAGGTTAAATGATACCAGCGTTCGCAATATCTCGACGTAATCCAATCTCCTTGCCCAATCACTAACCTGAAAAGAACCAAGGTTACCACAAAAACATGATAATTAAGTTATAATGCACTGAAACAAAAAATATACACAACGTAGTGGAGAAATTTAATTATGCAAAAATAATGACTACATGAGAGATAACGTTAAAAGTCGTAACTATGTGATCTTAATTAGGGGTCTCTGTTTAAACGAGGTAGTGCCTCAAATAAGGGTGTTTAATTTACATCCTGAATAATGGTGGAGCGTGACGAGGGAGGAATGGTTTCATACGAGGGCACATGTGGACCGGGTAGGTGGTTTTTCCACTCCCCAGCTAAGCTCACGTTCGAAGCCTTCTAAAACCCCAAAAGAAGAAAAAGAATTATATATATTCACATAAAAAAGATGAAATATTACAAACACGAGGAATTGTGGGATTGTATTAAAACAGCTGACACATTTAAAGTGATTGATACGAAAAAAGACACAAAAGCAAAAACAAAAATTATTCTTCTTGTCGATCCTATTAATTATGTACACATAGAAGAAGAAAGTACGTCAAAAGGAGTATGGGATAAATTGGCAGCGGCATTTGATGATTCCGGGTTGATACGCCGGGTTGGTCTTCTGCGTGATTTGTGTAATACCTCGCTCAGTGCATGTAAAAGTATTGAAGAATATGTGAGCAAAATAATGTCGACAGCTCACAAGCTCCGCAATATTGGCTTCAAAGTGGACGATGAGTGGCTCGGGACTTTGCTGCTCTCCGGTCTGCCCGACTCATATCAGCCAATGATTATAGCAATTGAAAGCTCTGGCACGAAGATAACTGCAGATTCTGTTAAAGCAAAAGTATTGCAAGATGTGAGAAATTATGAAAACAACACAACAGCCTTCGCAGTAAATAAAAGGTTTCATAACAATGACAAGAAACAAACCAAGGGTCCGAGATGTTATTCCTGTAACAAATATGGCCACAAGAGCCCTGAATGTAAATCAAAACCCAAAAACAAGGTACAGAAACCTACCTCATCCTATGCTGCTGTGTTTATCGCATCGTCTTATTATGATGAAGCCTGGTACATAGACTCAGGTGCCTCAGCTCATATGACGAAGAACAAGAATCTGTTTCAAAAGGAATCAACTCATGTAGTAAAGAACATTAGGGTTGCAGACAATAAAGTGTTATCTGTGCAAAGCTCGGGAGAAGTGAGTTTAGATGTTTATAATGACAAAGGCCAAGAAAATAAGATTCTGTTTACAAATGTTCTACATGAACATGGACTAGCAACTAACCTGCTATCTGTGAGTCAAATTATTCGAAATGGTGGCCAAGTAAAATTTGATAACTCCGGCTGTGTCATCTTGAACAGCAAGCATCAAATAGTAGCAACTGCAAGTATTGTTAACAACTTGTACCGGCTGAACATGCCTGGAGGGCATGCTCACATGACTAATGTTGAAGAACAAGATGCTTACCTGTGGCACCAAAGAATGGGGCATCTGAATTTTCACAGTTTAATGAAAATGGCTGAAAATACTAAACATGTAACTTTTCTAAACAAAACAGAAAATCTGACATGTATAACATGCAAGGAAGGTAAACAGACACGATTACCTTTTAGAAGTGAAGGATCAAAGGTTAGCAAACCCCTAGAATTGATTCACTCTGACATATGTGGGCCAATGGAAATCCAATCTCTTGGTGGTGCAAGATACTTTATAACTTTTCTCGATGACTACTCAAAGAAAATTTTTGTATACTTTCTCCACAACAAATCTGAAGCTCTTGGAAAATTTAAAGAATTTAAACAAGAATCAACTGGATACTCATATAAAGATTCTTCGGACAGACAATGGCCTAGATTATGATAACAAAAATTTTTCCGATTTCCTGAAAAGTGCTGGGATCATACACCAGACAACCACACCGTACACACCTGAACAGAATGGTACAGCGGAACGCATGAATAGAACACTGGTGGAAAGAGCAAAGTGTATGCTTCTCAATGCTGAACTGCCAAAGTTATATTGGGCTGATGCAATACACACTGCCGCTTATATCATCAATCGTTCTCCAACGAGATCCTTGTTGTTCAAAACTCCCATGGAAAAATGGTTTGGCCTGAAACCAAATGTGAATCATATGCGTATATTTGGATGTGAGGCAATGGTTGTAATATTTTCATGATTTCGGTCTTGCTTTTTATTATATTAAACAATATAAAATTTTCTTCTCTCTTGGCTATGATCGATACTTCTTTTTTTTCTAAGGCTTTGCATATGTGTTCGCAGGGATGGAAAATTCCTCCCCTTACAACACATAAGCCTCCATGAAAATTGGACCCTTAATTTCTTTGATAACTTCAGAAAGCTACTTAAAGCCCTCTTGTACTGTATATCTTTATAGACATATGTACTTAACTAATTAATACGTTATTTACGAAATTGAACGCAAATATTTTCGTATTTATATTGTAATTAAATTCCATCAAACGTTGTGTAATTTTTTGATTTATGATATAGGATTTTAATTACTTTCATTTTTTGTGGTAACCCTCTTGGTTCTGATCGAGGCGTTGAGTTTCAAAATTTACTTGGTCTTTCCATTGCAAACCTAGACTTAAATGATTTCTCTGAATGAGCTAGCTTTCCTATTGTAACTATTCTGATTTCCTACACCCTAACAAAGTCGTAGTTAAACGCTGATAAAAGATATTATACATGTTTATTTGGACAGGTAATTAAATATAACGCAAATGGTTAATTTGTTAGTAAATTTGGCAATGATTTTGGTAAATTCATGTGTCTGTTTGGCGCCACTCCTTTTTGATCCTGCTTCTATAGAGTACATGTAAAATTTATTTAGTAGGTTAATGTAATTAGTTAAATGTATATTTGACGAAGTCGGAATAGCCCTTTTCTTGCAAAATTTGGCTCCTATCCTCCAGCAAGTAAACGAGATGATCGTGAGTCAACGAGAAATTCGCACAATCTTTTGACACGGTTCATTGATTGATACCTAAGTTATCGCGTCCCAATGAACCTTCCACGTCATCATGCACTGCCTTCAAGTCTTCCCTCGGGTCCCGAAACCTCCAAATTCCATCTCCTCCAAGGTCTACTATTTACTTAGGGCGAACCGGTTTCGTCCTATATACAATCATATACTCACGGTTGGTGTGGACTTACGGGTCGTGAATCCTCATTCCACGTTTAAAAGAGAATGCGAGAGTGGTCTACCGAGAGTGGAGCGACCACTGCCTCCTATTTGATGAACTGTATTTGTTTTAAATTTTACCTCCAGGGTTCAACATTAATTTTTGTTCATCCTATCCCGTGATTTCTCAATTGTTTCAAGTAGTTGATTGCCGCATTAGAGAGTACTCGACTCTCAAATGTCTCAGCCAACTGATGGGGTTTTGTATGAGCACCCAATCAATAACATTCAAATGTTTTGTATGATTACTCGATATAAATCTTACTAACCCGTGATTTTTCAATTGTAGATTGTGAATGGTAGGTAATTGTAAACACGCGGCTCCCAGCCGTTTCAAGTAACTAATAAAAATCTATGCGACTATCTAATCAATGGTATTCAAATGTTTCATGTAATATTTCGATATAAATTTGGCTAGCCCGTGATTTTTCAATCGTCGTTTGCGAACGATAGGCATTTGTGAATGACCCAAATCGCTGCACATTGCACAATGACATCCTGATGATTATCCTTATAACTCTAATAAATTATCTAGTTACGGCCAAGGTCGTTTTCAAACTATGCAGTTGACTGACCCAATTCTTCAGTGTATGCTTTGTTTATCAACAAATCGGATAATATAAACACCTTCTTTGACACACTAACCTAGATGCGAGATTGTTTATTTAAGAAATATTTCTACCTCTCCTTGTAATTCAGTTATGTTACCTTTTATTGTGCATAGTTAATTAAAATATTTTTAATTCCTTTTGAAGTTAAACTATTTATTTCATTACCCGAATTTAGTAAATTTTTCTAAGAGGTTAAGTGGAGAATAAATATATATACATATTTAAGTACACATATCTCGATTGCCAAAAAACGTTAAATAAGATTACATATATTAATAAATAAATATAAAATATATGATTCTACATAGTCTTGAATATTAATAAATACACATTTTCTTTTCAATAATATAGATATGTCCATGAGTAGGTATTTTAAATCGTTACCATTCCGATGTTTTGATTAATAAATAAAATACATATATATAAATACATTACATATATATTTATTCTTTATATACAATATATTACTTTATTTTATATAAATAAATACATAATATACATATATTAATGTGTAATGCTTTGTTTTGTTGTTTTTTAATAATTTAATTGATATACCATAATCAGCTGTATCTCCTCACTCCTAGGTCCTGAAAATTATTTATAAAAGGAAAACTTACCCCCCACCAAGATTTTTCCAGTTGGGTGCCACACAACAAATCTTCTCAAAGAAATCCTACCTAATTAACTGTATTTTTCAAATAATTTCAAAATTAATCTTTTCGACTATTTATTCCTATTTAATATTTTATTCTTGCTCGATTCATATAAATTAGCTGATATTTAAAATTCGTGATATAGATGTGCCGGAAAATTATAAATTATTTAGGTCGAACTATTTTTGTTGTTTTCACTCTTTTTAATTTTTTTTTTTATTTATATAAATTTATAAGAAAATTCATCCCGAATTGCGCAAACTTTTAAATATTTCGATTCTGAATAAATTAAATATCTGTTTAAAACTTTCTTCTAAATTTCACTGTTTTCACCAATATTTTAAAGTATCTACAATTATTTTTTTTTCGAATTGTTACTTTTAGAACAAAGGTTTGAGCGTTTATTATTATTGAATCCCTTTTTTTGTTTTTGTGTTTGATTGATGCAAAATTATAATCTATTTTTAAATATCAATCCGCGAACCCGTTCACTCTAGATTAACGATAAAAACTCTCCATTAAATTCTAATGTTTTCACTTTGAATGAAATAATTATTTTTAAATTTTAATAATTCACTTTTAACACTTTTTGCACTATTCACTTTTAACACTTTTAAGCACTTCACACTTTACTTTTAAAGCACTGAGTTTAAACTGTATTTATTTTCACTGTTTGATTTAATTTAACTGACTTATTAAATTTCACTGACTCTAGCACTTGTACTTTTCACAAAATTTTCCTAAGTCCCAGGGACTTATTCAAAATTGAACACTTAAAGATTTTTCACTGTTAATCCTACCAAAGACGTAGTACTGCCACGTAACGACTTTTCGAATCCTCGGCGCGACTGTCTCCTGACTGATGTGTCCCATCTTTTATACCCCTCTCAGGTCCCAAAAGACGTATCTGAATTTCTCTTGATGCTTAATTCTATCTCCTATCAACTCGTAAACTAGAACATCTCTGCCATTAATATCGATTGTGCGTTTATACGATCTTCTGTCGTCCAGCTCTGGGCGTCAGTTAGTTTTTTCTCTCACGTCGCTGGCTCGATAGGGTCCGAATCGGGTAAGTCTGCGTTCATCGCCCAAGCTTCCTTTGTTCCATGGTTCATACAAAATGTAGTTAAAATATCATGATTTTGCATTCCTTTTTTTCTCAATTCGCGATAGGTCCGTCCCCAGTAACATATATATAGATCTCAATTTTATGCATCTCGTGCGAAACATGATTAAATCCATGGCGAAATCTTTACTATGCATTTTTGTATTTCGATTTGTCTAAAATCTACTTAATTTTATTGTCACCTATATGAGCTTTTCCATTTTCACCCGTACCTTCTTTCTTTATGTCGCAGATTTGAGTTTTACCTTTTTCCTCTTGAATTTTCTTTATTCAGATGTTTCTCTCCACAAATTCCTTCTTTATTCTTATGTTATTGCTCATAACTCTATAACTAATTATATTCCAAGCCGTATTTATTTATTTCACGGATAAATTAGAATTGTATCGCTTTTCTCCACTTGGATCATTTTTTTATCACCGTTCTTTACCCTTTCTTTATTTTTTCCTCGCTTTTCCCGATGTGTGTGGTCTCTAGGAAAATTTCATACTTCATTTATTATTAATTAATATATATTTTTCCACACTTCCATGGGAGATATACCTTATTTGACTCTGGGATATCTGTCACTTTTATTGCCTTACTCGATCTCCGCCCTATCTCCTATCTTTGTCATACAAAATATCACATAAAATATCCGCTTTGACATCTGTTTACGTTTAAAATTTTGGTACTAGACTCGTATATTAAATTTAATTTCAAACCTATTAATTTTAATATCTTTTGCTTTAAATAAATATCTCATAAGCTCCACGTTAAACTTAATCGCTTTTCTAATGGGTTATTACCTTAACGTAAACAAAAATCATGTTCGAATTTCGATTGTTTATCCTTCAAAATACACATGAGACCGTCAACCTTTTATCTTGTTTCGATCCCTCTGTAATCTTGTGTAACTCTAATATCTATCTACCCTGATAATTATGTAAAATGCCTACGTTTCCTGAATTGAATCTATCGCTAAATGTTTAGTTTTATTGCCTTCCTATGGTACCCTATTTTCATGTCCCTAGGACCTTTGTAGCAGCTCAAAATCTCTGTATTTTCCTTCGCCCAGTCTCTCCACTGTTTCTAAAATGTCTATTTTAATGCGAGATTTTCATTCCCAAATTGATTTTCCAATATATCCGCTTCATCTTAAATTGATAACGATTTTTTTTTTTTTTTTTTTTTTTTTTTTTTTTATGTGACACCTCACAAGAGTGTCCCTGCCTGTGCAGTGCGCGGACAGGGGAACTATGTCACCACCCGGTTGGGCGGCGTTGTGAGGCGGAGTAAGGTAGGGGCTGTAGGAAGGGATTTGTTAATGCGGGCCTTGAAGAGGCTCGGATTATAGGAGGGAGGAAAAACAGATGCCGGTAGCTCGTTCCACATACGAGCCGACTTACACAAAAACGAGTCGTAAAAACGGCCCGTTCTCATGAAGCCAACGTCAACCGTGAACGGGTGTTCAGTTCGTGTCCGTCGAGTTTCGCGCACGTGCACCGGTGCATCAGGAATCAATGCTGCTAGCTCCTTGGAGCAGGCTCCATTGAAATACCTGTAAAACAGACACAGCATGCCTACATTGCGTCTATGCATCAGAGAAGGCAATCGGTCTGTTAACAACGGATTGTCAATCAGACGGATCGCTCTCCTTTGCACAGACTCAAGCAGGTTTATCAAGTATTTTGGGGCACCAGCCCAAAGGTGGCTCCCAAATTCAATAGTTGGGCGGACTTGAGACTTGTACAGGGTCAGCAGCTGGTCACTGTTGAAGAATCTCCTAGCCCTGTACAAGACGCCCAACTTTTTGGAGGCCTGATTTACTCGGGCTTCTATGGATCCCCGATACTTGAGCTGGTCTGATATAGTAACTCCAAGCATTTCAATGGAGTCTTTATTGGGGAGAGTGCTCCCATCAAATTGCACCAGACAGTCATTGATCTCCCTCTTTGCCGAAATCAGACACGCTTGGGTTTTTGAGACGTTGAAACTGACCAAGTTGGCCTTACCCCAGGCACGAACCATCTCTAGGTGGTGGTCAATTTTTCGCCTCAAAACTTCCCGAGCTGTTCGGACATCATAGGTGGAAGGGGGCCTGTCAAAAAGATAACCCTCGTGAACGGTGCTGTCATCAGCGTAGCAGTGAATTGGTGCACATTCAACGAGATCGTTGATGTGCAATAAAAACAGCGTCGGAGACAGCACAGATCCTTGTGGTACCCCCGCATTGATTTGGTGCGGTGAGGAAGAAGAGCCGTCAACCACGGTTTGAATTGTTCTTCCCCTCAGAAAGTCCGCAATCCAACTATGCAGGGTTGGGTGGATCCCATACGATGGTAATTTCCCGATAAGCGCCCGGTGCCAGACTCTGTCAAAGGCTTTGGAGATATCTAACCCAACGGTTTGGGTTTCACCAAAACGTTCCATGTACCGCCCCCAAATATGCGTTACATATCCGAGTAGATCGCCACACGATCGGTTTCGACGAAATCCATATTGCCGATCGCTTAGGATATTGTTATTCTCGAGATATTTTTTCGAGATTTTGACCGGTCAGTGGTTGAGTGGGCATAGCGCTTGGGTCTCACCCGAGCGTCGCGTGTTCGATTCCTCGGCTGGCTAAGTCCTCCATCACAACACAAGCAACATTTTCGGCTTTCTGTGGTGGTAGTAGGAGATTTTCAAACATTGTTGGGTTATTCGTAACCCGGGAATGTTTGTCTTTCTTTTTAAAAAAAAAAAAAAAAAAATATATGTGAGCAATTTGTTGTTAACCACCCTTTCTAATACCTTCGAGAGTATGGAAGTGATGGCTATGGGGCGGTAGTTAGAAGGGTCGGAACGGTCCCCCTTTTTTGGGATTGGGTGGACGATTGCCTTTTTCCAAAGATCTGGCACCTTTCCACCTTTGAGAGAGAGCCTAAATAATTTCGCGAGCACTGGAGTCATTTCTGCAGAACACCTCTTGAGGACCAAGGCAGGTATTCCGTCCGGCCCACTGGCTTTGTCGACTTTCAGCTCGTTCAAGACTCGGAGAACCTCTCTGTTCCGGATCTTCGGTTCCTCCATTTGAAAACTGCAGTGCGGAATGGAAGGGGGAGTCTCTCCGTTATCTTGAAGAGTTGAGTTTTCCGCGAAAATTTTGCCTAATAATTCAGCTTTCTCGCGGGCCGAGTTAGCCAGCCGACCATCAGGCTTGGTCAAAGGTGGGAAAGTGGTTCTGCAGAAATTTCTTCCGATCGAGCTAGCGAGTGACCAGAAAGCACGGCTACCAGTGGGGCAGTCAGCCAGCTTTTTCGCAATTCTCTGGTCGTGATCGCTCTTAGCTCTATTTAGAACTCTCTTACAATCCCTTGCCCGTTTTCGGTATTCCGAAAGGTTATTCATGGAGTTAATCTTCCGGAGTGCATTAAAAGCCGTATTTTTGAGTCTGACAGCTTCAGCACAGCGATGGTCAAACCACGGTTTTGTGCCCGCTCCAGAGGATTTGACGGAGAAGGGAATGTAGCAATCCATTGCTGATGTGATTACTTCTTCTACCTCGCGTGCACAAATTGATGGGTCCTCGGAGCTAAAGCATACAGTACTCCAAGGAAAGGCGCCGAAGAAAGACCGCATGCCGTCCCATTTTGCTGCCCTGTAGTGCCATACCTTCCTCTTTACATGTTTGTCGGGTTGACGGTTCATGGAGGATGGGACAGAGGTGGTAATCAGGCAGTGGTCAGAGGATCCTAAGGGCGCTGTCACCTCCACTCTGTACCCGAGTGGCTCACTAGTGAGAAACAAATCGAGTAGGTTGGCTCGATGTGATGGGATGTCTGGTATTCTGGTCGGAGATTCTACGAGTTGGCTTAGTCCATGGATAAGGGCAAAGGATTCCGCTGATCTACCGGCAGAGTTTGTTGGTCCCGAGAACTTCAGCCATTGTTCATTATGAACATTGAAGTCCCCCAGGATTACAAACTCGGCCGATGGGTAACGGGGCAAGAGAATATCTACAGTATCACTCAAGTATTTAAACAACTCAACAGTGTCTGATTCGGCAAGGTTTGGTGAGCGATATAGGCACGCATAAATTCTCATCATACCGGTGAGATCCACACGTACCCATAACACTTCGTGTTTTGCGCTCTCGATATTTGCGAGACGAGCGCAGCTGATGTCAGCACGGCTGTAAAGGCAGACACCTCTTTTGGGCCTGAAAAGGCTTTCCAGATGATATCCTGGGCAGTTCAGATAGGAGGTATCTGGGGGCTCGGCAATCTGTGTTTCCGTAAGGAAGAGGAGATGGGGATTTTGTGAGAGAAGGTGGTGGTGGATGGGAGTTAGGTTGGTGTGCAGACCGCGAATGTTAGCGAAATTCACCTTCATCCTCGGTCCACACTGAGGACTCCTACTGTTCGCTGTCGCTGAGTTTATATTAGTTTGTTGTGAGTTCATAGTTTTTAAGTTTGTTTTATTTGTTTGTGGGATTTAGGATGGGTTGGGAAGGATTAGGTTAAAAAGGTTGGGTGGGGAGTTGGAGAGTGGAGCAACTGGATACACCAAATGTAAGGTATGTTCTTCTGACTGCGGTTCTAGGCAATGGGCAGGAGAGTCCGGCTGTGGAGGTCGCCCAGTGCGCCCCAAACGCTAGATGCTGGGTCCTCCCCGGTCACGAACCGGCACAACATCAGCGGCAGGGTTTTTTCGCTGGCTGATGGGGCAGCCCACCCTTGGTCGTGAGCCCAAGGGTCGGGCCCCTGTACTATCCAACGGCCCGGACAGCGATAACCGGTTTACTGGATCTCCCTCAACCGGCCTCTCCCAGCCCGGCCCGCCCCGCAGTGAGTAGGCCGACCCATTCATCAGTGTGATCCAGAACGCACAACCCTCCATGAGCCCGGGCACCCCTGCTAAGTCACCAAACGTAGCGAACCACTTCAGGTGACCTGTGGCAGAGGTGTTGGTAACCCAGAGTATGGTTCCCGGGGCGGCGGTACCTATTGACCACCTTCCAAATTAAAAAATTTTAATTTGGAAATCGATTAATTTCTAATGTCCCTAACACTTTCGTTTCCCTTTATTACGATTTTCTATCGAACTTGACACCCTACTTCTATCATAAATAATTGCACTACAGTTGAAAATTCTGCCAGTAATTTTCCTAGGTTTTTCCGCCTTCTCTTATACTATTACGTTCATAATTTTTTCCATTGCATTTTCGTGTGTGTGTTTTTCAACTTGTAAAATCTTCAAAGCACTCGATTTCAATGGTTCGCTATCACCTAAATGTCTCAGTTATTGTAAACATTTCCTAGAGTTTGTCACCTTGAACGTCAGTGTTTATACCATAGTGCGTTCACCTCTAATTTTTGTGGGAACGGAAATGCAATTAATTATCTATTTTATCGCCCGGTCCAAAGTTCAATCCTTTGTCTGTAGTTGATGCACGCCTCTCCGTTCACTGATTGGTTATTCAAAATTTTTATAGCTCTCGTCCAGATCTAATTGGTCGACAACCTTCAATATTTGTTTTTAGGCCTAGACAGGGGGTTCCTAGTCGTTCCTAGACGATTTTAATGACCTCTGTGTTTATGCTATAGAATCTCGACATAATTCCAACTATTACAGGTGTCTACTGCAAGCAAGCTGGATCAATTCTTTCTCCGCCAGATGTCGTTAGCATGTCCGTTTTCATAAATAATTTGCATATTTTTAGCAGCTATTGTTTATCTGTTTTTCACTGTGATTTAAGCCTTTCATCACATGGTTCACCTGCCTAAAGAAAAGCGCAAGAAATGGGATCCAAAAGCACAAAAGATGATCTTCATCGGATACTGTGACCACATAAAAGGTTAAAGATTCATACTGCCGAATTCCAGAAAAGTAATAAAAAGTAGAGATGCTATATTTTTTGAATCTTCTCTGAAAAGAGACTTTGTTCCTTTAGAATTATCCATGAATAAAATTGAAATAGAAGAGGAAAGTTTAAGAGATGAAGATTGTGCCTCAGAAAGTTCAAAAGATGAAGATTGTGCCCCAGAAAGTTCAAATGAATCTGTAAAAGAAAACAAATCCACTTCTGACAGTGAATACATACCAGACACCAGTATTGAATCACCTGAAGTAAGTAGTGTGAAGTTGAGACCTAGAAACAAAAACAAAAACTTGCCTGAAGAAAGTACTTACCTATTTTCATTTATTCCTGATGTTCCGGAAACATATGAAGAAACAATTAGTTCACAAAATATAGAAAAATGGATAAAATCAATTGATGAAGAACTAGATGCACATAAGAAGAATGAAACCTGGATATTGATAGAAAAACCTCCAAATGCCAAAGTGATAGGATGCAAATGGGTGTTCCGAATAAAGGAGGAGTCAACGGGTCCACGGTTCAAGGCACGACTTTGTGCAAAAGGATTTGCACAAACAGCAGGTATCGACTACACCGAAACCTTTGCACCAACTGTAAGGTATGATTCGATACGTTTATTATTATTTATTTATTTATTTATTTAGACGCCGTAAAAGGCTTTTACAATATACATGATTTATGTTTACAGTGGTTCACAGGAGCGAAACAGTATTATGTTAAACAGAATAATTACAGAGAAATTATGTTGAAAATTAAACAAAAATAACATTTGGTATACATAGGTACATCAGCATTTTTATTTTCAATCCGTACAGTAGTTTAGTATTGAGGTTATTGTTACCTTCAATATTGAATTTGGTTGAATTTGCTGAGAACTAAGAGTTAGCTCTATTGAATCAGGGCTGTCAGTAAGACATCTCATAACAATTTTGGGAAAAATTATAGTTTTGATTAAGTATATAAAATTATTAGATAACACTCTTCTGTCTGATATCTGATGTAAGTGCATTGTTTAGGTTCTGTGATAACTTATGAATAGAATGGTATTATGTCTAATAACATTGATAATTACGACAGAGGTATGTTATTAAAGCCTTCTTATAGCTATATTCCGTGCAGTTGAATACATCTACTACTTCTGAGAAAGCATTGCCAACTGCATGCAATCTAGGTATAAGGGAGTTTCTAAATGACGCAGTCCTGATATTGTTATTAAAATTAAAAAGAATTTTGGATCGAGTGGTTCTAGTGGGTACATGGAAGGTAATTAGGCTTAATATATCAGGGCTGTCTATAATACCATTGACAATTTTAAAAATAAAAGTCAAATCGGAAATAAGTCTTCTATCTGAGAGTTTAAGTAGGTTTAATTCTTTCATCAAGTGATTGTAATTTATTGATTCTATAGGTAGACCGAGTTTATAGTTAATGTATCTTAGGAATTTATGCTGAATTTTTTCAATAGAATCGGAGTGGATTTTAAAGTAAGGACACCAAATAGGAGAATTATATTCGATTTGACTTCGAACAAGTGAGGAATATAAGATTTTTAGTGTTGAAATATTTTTAAAGTCTCTGCCATTTCGGAGAATGAAGCCGAGCATTTTTAATCCTTTGTTGGTGACTGTTTCTACATGTGAAAGAAAGTTAAATTTTGAATCGAAAATAATGCCGAGATCGTTAATTTCACTTACAGAGGCGAGAGAAACATTGTTAATTTTGTATTGATAGGGGTTGTTTTGTTCTGAAAAATCTTATAATGTGGCATTTACTAATATTGAGATAAAGTTTGTTAGTTTTGCACCAATCTTGAAGTTTATTTAAATTTATTTGAATGTGAATACAGTCATTTATTGTTTTTATAATTTTAAATATTTTAAGTTCATCGTCAAAAAGTAGCACTTCAAAATTTTGATCAAATGCAGTAACAATATCGTTTATGAAAAGGAGAAACAGTATTGGGTCTAAATGTGACCCTTGGGGTACACCGCTAGTAGCTATGAATTTGTGAGAAAGGTTAGAATTATTTTTTACTTGAAGATTTCTATTTGTTAAGTAGTTATTTATTCATTCCAATAGTTTACCCTCAATTCCGATTTGACTAAGTTTATTGAGAAGAATTTTGTGGTTAACTTTGTCAAACGCTTTTACAAAGTCTGTATATATTGAGTCGACTTGGGTTTTGTTTTCGAGTGAACATAATATAAAATTTTCATATAAGGAGAGATTTGTTAGTGTGGATCTGCCTGGCATAAATCCATGTTGATTAGTTACAATGATGTTGTTAATATGTATGGAGATTTTATCGAGGATAAGTTTTTCAAACAGTTTGGGGATAGTTGAGAGCATGCAAATGGGTCGGTAATTAGTGACATCATGAATATCGCCTTTTTTAAATACAGGTGTTAGATAGCAATTTTTCCATAGGTCGGGGAAGCAGCCAGAATTTAATGATTGGTTAAATATATGACATAGTGGATTGGCTATTATTGATGCACAGTTAATTAGAAAGGCAGGACTAATTTTGTCAGGACCCGCTTTTTTCTTTAAGTCGAGTGTTTTTATTTTGCGTTTAACATCAGGAACATTTATATGTAAAGCGGGAATGTGGACCGATTTCTTTGGATGAAAGGGTGGAAGTTGAACATTTGGGATATCATTATCGTAAACATTTTTGAAGAAGTCGGCAAACAAATTAACGATGTCATTAGTATCACTACTACTTTTCCCTTCGAAATACATGTATGTTGGTAGGCTAGGTTTGTTTTTTCTTAGTGAGTTTACATGTGTAAAAAAGTTTTTGGTATTTGAAGGAATAGACTTTTCTGTGTTGAGTATGTATGATTGATATAATTTTTTGGAGAGCTTTTTACAGTCAGTTCTATATTTATGAAATATTTTGTAGTCTGAGATAGAGTTGCTCTCTTTGAAATTTTTGTGCCAGATTTTTTTGTTAATTATTAAGTGTTTTAAGTCATTATTAAACCATTTGGGGAACTTTGATGGTTTGAATTGAATTAAGGGAACATATTTTTCAATAGCCGTCTTGATTATGGAGTAGAAAGATTCAAGATTTTGGTTAAGATTTGTGTTTTTGTCTAAAAAGGACCAGTCTGTACTTTCTAAGTATTTTGTTATCAGTGGATAATCTGCCCTTGCAAAATTGTATGAATATTTAGGAACACTATTTGAGTAAATGTTTAGGAAGTTGTTAGTAATGGTGATGTTTAAGGGAGGATGGTGGGAATCTTCGGGAAGAAGGGGGTCTATGGATTTACATAATTTTACTGAAGGATCGCTACTAAATGCAAGATCTAGTAAGCGGTGATTAGAATTGTATACGTTATTAATTTGTTTAAGACCTAGGAAATTTGACATATTTGTAATTTCACGAGCATTAGCAGATGTATTAAAATGAGTTGTTGAGTTATCACTATGGGTAATCCAGTCTATATTGGGAGTATTGTAGTCGCCGATTAGGAGCATTCTAGCTTCCGGATATTTGAGCTTGAGGGCCTCTACATCTTCAATGTGGTTTACGTAAATTTATTTAATTGATCCGGGAGGAATATAAACACATCCAAGAATGATTTTTCCTAGGTTCGTCTTAAGTAGTAGGAAAATTTGTTCTATATTTTTGTGTTTGCATTTTAGCCTGGATGAAGTTATAGATTTGGTGACTGATATTAATACACCTCCTCCTCTTGATTTGGTGCTGGTGGCGGTACTTCTATCTAAGCGGTAGGTGTTGTGTGAAGTGAAGCCTAGTTCTTTTGTGTTAAAGGACGGATCCAACCAAGTTTCTGTCAGGAAATATATATGAAAGGGATGGATTGGAATCGGTGATCTTAGCTCAATAAGTTTTGTGCGGCAGCCTCTGATATTCTGATAGTAAGCCATGATAGGTTTTAGTTTTTTGGGTTACTATTTACAGTAACAGGTTTATTATTTTTGTATTTTATTGTGAGTCCAATCTCACCGTCTTTGGTTCTTTGGTCTAGTGTTAAACGTAGCTTGGTGAGATAGTTTCTTTGAGCTGGGGTTTGGTCTGAATAAATTTTAATACCGGGGTATTCGTTTATGTTGTTCTTTTTCTTCAGTATGTCTATGGCTTAGATGGAACTGTCAAGGATGACTTTAAGAGGTCGAGGTTTGTCAGGTTTTGTGATTCCCAGACGAAAAGTTGTTATGTTGGCTCGGGTGATGGATGAGTTAAGAGTTGTTAGTGTGGTTAAGATTCTCGTTGTATCATCAGTATTTTTTCTATATGGGAACTGGCTGAGCTTTCAGGGAAGTTAAAAATAATTATGTTTTTGACCGTTTTTTCCTCTCTTCGAGCTCATCGGCAGCTTCACACATTGATACAGTTGATGAGTTTGTGGATTCTTGTGATGAGTTTGAATCTATCAATTTTGAAGAGACCATGTGCTCGTACGACTTGATCTGTCCCTCGAGAATTCCAACTTTTACACCTACATTCAACATAGTGCCAGAGAGGTTGGACAGTTTATTGAGTACTTTGGTCATTTGATCTTTTGTTAGTTTTAAAGCGGGATCCGTTATGTTACTGTATAGAGCACTAATTTCTTCTTTCGCTTTATTGATATAAGAAAGAGCATCTGTGGCACTCATCTTGCAAGTTGGAATTTATAAAATTAATTTTATTTTATTTTATATAATATAGCGGTGACAACCCTGCACTTGAGTTGTCTGTGACAAGTTACATGGGCTATTCACTTGCACACTTCGATACTCTGAATGTGTATGTCAGTAGTACTTCCTTCTGTATGGCGTTTGTTTGTGTGTGTCTAATGCGCTCTGGTGTCAGTTGAGATTTGAGATATTAAGTTATAAATAAAGAGTTACCAGTTAGGCAGCTGCAACCATTATTACACTGTTTAAGTTTAGATTTTAGTTGAGTTTTCGTAATAAAAATCACTACATAGAGTCATTAGATTAATGTTTACTGTTAAATTTTGTGGAGCAAAAAAAGTATGTGTTCACTGTGACACTTGGTATTATTGTTGCTTGGTATCCATGGCTGTCCAGTATAACCTTAAAATCATCCAACTTGACATCAAAACCGCATTCTTATACGGTGAGCTTGAAGAGACTATATTAATGACTCCACCTGAAGGTCTGCCTAGTGAAGGCAATATGGTATGTAAGCTCAACAAGTCTCTGTATGGCTTGAAGCAATCTCCCCGTTGCTGGAATAAGAAGTTTGACTCGATTTTAAAGAAATTTGGTTTCGTCAACAGCAAAGCTGATCAATTTGTTTATTTTGGTCAAGTCAACAATAAGAAATGCTACCTTTGCCTGTTTGTTGATGACGGCTTGTTATTTTCTAAAGATGAATCGGTACTAAAAGAAATAACTAATGACTTAAAAACTGTATTTGATGTAAAAATAGTGAATTCAGTGAGTAACTTTGTAGGCATGCAAATTGAGATACTCAGCAATGGTATATTCATACATCAAACTAAATATGTGGAACAGATATTGCACAAGTTTAACATGACTGATGCCAACCCCAACAGTGTTCCTGTGGACCCTCATGTAAAGTTACAAAAAGGAGATGGTGACCCAGAAAAGAACATTCCTTACAGAGAAGCTGTGAGTTCCCTCATGCACCTAGCTATAGTGAGTCGACCTGAAATTATGTATGCAGTGAGCATAGTGAGTCGATTTTTAAATTGTTACAATAAAACACACTGGAATGCCGTGATGAAAATCTTCAAATATCTGAAAGATACAAAAGAGTACGGACTGTATTACTCATCCACATCACAGCCACCAGTAGTGACTGGTTATAGTGATGCTGACTATGCCAATGATCCTGATACAAGAATATTGCCAAACTTAAAAAAAAACACCATAGACAAAATAACCCAATTAGGCAAGAACTACACTTGTCACAAAATATTTATGTGACAAAGGGTTCAAATTAAAGGAATTTCTAATATGAAGAATGTTGCATGAAAAAATCAAAATTGGAAGTTCTGTTTTTCTGTTCTTGTTTTTGTTGTATCGTGCTACATACATATTTTTTTTATAAAATAACAAAAATGGATAGAGAAGAGAAAGAACAAAATATTAATTATTTATGTAATAAGGTAAACATTCTTATGTTCAGCATTCTTTGTAAATATTAGGTATTAATTTTGATTTTAGTTTTTTTACGAATCTTCGTTGTCAGCTTTAGTAACAAATCAATTCCCCGAAATAAAAATGAATTTTTATTTTTCAAATATAAAATTCACTCTTTTCGCTATTCAGATTGTGAGAGTTGTGTATTCATTATTTATGTTTTTATTTGAACGTTTGCGCAGGGGATTAATAATAAATATGATCATTTGTATAGCGCCATTTTCGTGAGAAAATCACCTCAAGGGCAAATTTAATATATTCCTATGACTTAGAATTACTTATAACTTATTCCCTGTGGCTTATAACTAGGTTTAATAGCTAGTGACTTATAACTAGTAGCTTAGATTTACAATTAAAACTTTCAACTAGTAAGTTAAAACTATACATATTTTTAAGATTCCTAAATACCCCTTTAATATGTAGTCAATAGTTTCTCTATAATTTTAGTCATTCCACTCGAACAACGAATATTCGAGTGAAATGACTTTTGACGTTAGGCGTATGTAATTATGTACCTTCGAAGAGACTCAAGAATAAGAATGTTGAACAATGTGTGTACTTTCGACGGCGATTGCGAGCAGCCTGGATTGGAGAATCGAAACCCTGATCACATGTAAGGTTTAAGTAAATCGGCATCGCTCAGTGTGCAAATATCGTCGCAAGTTGAGATTTCTGCAAACAAAATCAGCATCTTACAAGTTCGGTGTTGTGTTTGGACATGTTCTATTAACGTGAAGTGTATCTTAAATAGGAATTTATATAAAAAAAAACAATTTTTGTCTGATGAACAGTGAACATTCTTACGATTTCGTAATGGAATATTGCTATACATTTGTGTATCTCTTATACCAATGGAAAAACTATTATAAATTGTGGGTGGAAAGGTACAAATTAATTGTATTTTGAGGTGTTAAAAATTTGTCATGTGAAAGCTAGATTAACCGTACAATGTCGGTATATTTCAGATTTAAACCACACTTTATGCGTCTTAATAACAACACGTTTTCACGGTGTTAAAATGAAAAATTTGGCGTTCTGCAAATGACTCATTTTTGCACGCTAATTCCTAGTTTTATTATAATTTGTGAAAACATATTTCAGTTAAATATTAATGTTAGTTTAGCTTCTTCGTAATTTGTTTTTAAATTCATAAAAATCTTGGTCATATCGATCATTTTTTCTTGTTCCCCTGTCAATTTACTAACTAGCAAGAATAACGTAATCAAAGCCAATTCCGATATTATGTAAGCATAGCATATACAATATTTTGCAAACAACATATTTATTAACACTACAATATCTGGGGATGCAAGTTTTTCTTTCTAGTTAAAGGTGTTACAGTCAAATAATATAATCTGGGAAAAACGTAGATATTTTCATGTTGTCTTTTCATGTTTGTACAGTTGATATCAATCATTCTTTGTGATGTTTATTTTTTGTTTCATTGTGTATTTAGTATTTAACCGGAAAACAGATTGTCCAGTGGAACGGATGTGATGGAAATAAACATTTTAGATTTAACTAACTAAATAACTAACCATCACGGCGTTTTTTTGCAGGGGTAGACAGAGAGGACGGACCGCCAAGTAACTCGGTCTTTGCACACACTTATTGCCTTATTTATTTATTTATTAACGAACATCGTCCAAATTACAAAATAATAACACGAATATAGTAAAATGAAAAATACAAGAGTAGACAGAGGTACATGAAAGCAAAGACATAAGGCAGATATAATATAAGAAAATAAAGTGACAAGTCGAATCAAGTCAAGACTACGCCGTGGGTCAGGACCACGGGACACTTATAATATTCGGTCACTTGTTTAGCGACTGGCAAAAATCATTCGACTTATCCCAAAAAAGTTAAGGTTTTGACTTGAGTTGACCAGTCTACAAATTCTGGACAGTGGTGAATAATATCCATAATTTGTCGAATGATGGTTGAGGAAGAGCAGTTCATTATTTCTGAGTCTGTGCGAGGGGATATTGAAGGGAATGAGTTGCAGTAGAGTAGTGAATCAATAATACCATTTATAATTTTGAAGAAGCAAATGAGGTCATTTCTTTCTCGACAGACTTCCAAAGGAGAGAGGTTTAGAGTGGGTTCAGTTTCATCACATAAGTATTTGCCTTTTTCTAATCCTAGCCTCCTAGCAATCCCTTTTAAGAACCGATGTTGAACAGATTCAATGCATCGAATGTGGACAGCATAAAAAGGAGACCAGATAACACAAGCATATTCAAGATGGGTTATTCACATTCATACATCGCCTCATACATACTCTTTTATTATTCTGACTCTTGACATGGCCCGACTCGAGTATCTGATTCACTTGATCGTGTCATGTCTTGTTATGTTGAGAATATTGGCGAAACTACACGAGAAATTGTGTTTGGTATTTTATTTTGTAAAAAACTCTCCATTAAAGTCCTAGATGGAGAAAAACTCTTCAAATTATTCATAATCCGGTTTAAAACGGGATTACATGCCCTTTCCTAATATTTCGCAAAACGATAAAATATATTGACGAAATGCAAAAATATTAGTAATAAATTATACGTTATGATAATATATTCGTTATGTACTAAAGGCCTTACTAATGCACGCGTTTTAAATGTTACACAACTGAAAAACAATAATTTATGAATGATAAATGGTTGGTTATCAGTTGTGTAAAATGTGAAACACGTTTATTATTAAGAGGGTAAAAGTTTAACAGGAAACTTGTTAATTTATTCGTTAAGGCCTGTAATTTAACGGGATTACCAATAATTTGAAGAGATTCTTAATAAATTAGCAATAATTATTTTTCTCTGTGTAACTTTAAATCCGTGCTCAAAGTATAATCCGCGGTTTAGAGAGGGGAAGGGTGTTAGAAAATTTTACCGATTTATTTTTGCGATTTTTATTTTTATATGTTTAAACTGTTTTGAGGGCTAGTTTAAAATAAAATTCCCACGGGAAGGAAAGTAACACTAGGAATCCATTAGCGAGGAAATTATCTCTGGAAAATTGATTTAAGGCACCGATATTGACGATTGCCCTAAAATCAAAATTGTCTTTCGCTTTTTTCAAGTTTTTATATGTTTTTATATATTTTTTTTACATGAATAAGCAAGTAAGTTAGCTGTTCATTGTCAATTATCTTATGATGTTATGTGCAAATCGGTGTCCGGATAACTCAAAAAAATGAAAATTCAACACACCTACCTATAAAGTTATGAAAAGTGATGAAAAAACACTTGGTCAAATAGGTTACTTATGTAACTATAAACAGTTTTATAAAATTATGAAAAGTAATAAAACAAAAACTAGGTTAAATAGGTTACATATGTAACTATAAACAGTACCATAAAGTTATGAAAAGTAATGAAACAAAAACTAGGTTAAATTATGTTGTTTTTATTTTTTTTATTAATAACAAAAAGATTTAACACGAATTGCAAATAAATATAATACAGTTATTAATTACATAATATATCTATTTGATGTACCTACCCCCATGAATAAGCAGGGCTTGGGTGTATGGGGGTGTTATTATATTAGGCATATATTATAAATATGTTACATATTATGTAATTATTTAACCTAGTTTTTATTTCATCACTTTTCATTACTTTACAACACTTTTTATAGGTGTGTTGAATTGTAATTTTGATGAGTTATCATAGAACCGTGCAAATCATAACACTATATAGTTTCTTAATTTATAATATCTGTATTTTATTCCTTAAACATGTTTGTGTAGTGTAAAAGGCACCATATTTAATTTCATTACCCCTGCTCATATACGTATACAGCCGCCTAAGGTCCACAATCTGAGATTTAATTCATATACCCTGTCTCTATGCTTATTATGCTCTCATTTACATAGTATTCCATACTTTGTTAACATTTCGCCGCCGTCATAAGATTGCTCAAAGGTTTATTAATTTAGTTTTCTCTTTAAAAACGATGGCCCTCATTAGGCATTATTATTAAAATCCACTATGCATTATTAACGTGATAAAGCTTATTCTTTTGAACACCTTCGAATGGTCCCAACTTAATCGATAGATTTATCACCTACGTAAATGTTAGGAAGTGAGTTAGCTAAGAGCTTCACAGATGCACTCATAGAGGGCAGTGAAAAGAGCTTGCTTGGAAGTCCGTAAGATGTAGTCAGTAGTCGCCAGGGCCAGTTAGGCTGCTTCCAGACAAACATTGTGTTTGCAGATCTCATTTAGCCAGCTCCTAGTTAGGTCGATCATCGAAGTCACTCTTGTAATACGCGAAGTATTGAATAAATCCCTGGTTTAATATTTATTTATTTTATATATATATATATTACAAACAACACAAAACAAAATGAACCTTTGTTTGTCCAACTGGGAAGGATTCCCGTTTCAGGACAGCCAAATTGTGTATTTAGTACATAATATTCGTACAATGGAATGGCGATGCTGTCAAAACAAATTTCGAGAACATTGTTGATTGCATTCGAAGTGACAGGATGGTTTCTTTATCCTTGAAAGAATCGCAAAGATGTAATTTATTACCAGGGTCAATTTGTATAACATTAGTAATTGCATGAATGGTTTCTTTCGGGACATCACAAGTCTGAGATTTTTTCCAGGTCATCTTGGAGAACATTTACAATTGTATAGTTCGAATTTCCACATTTATAAATCATTATAAGACATATGAATCCTATAGTACCTACTTATTATTTTACAAGTAAGCATCAAATTTTATTTATTATTTTTTTGGTAAACTAACGTTTAAGACAAGATTTTTTATGCAAAGCACAAAGGGTAACAATCAGGAGATTTTTCAATGTGGATGAGTGTTTCAGGCGAATAATTATTGCTTGTAAAATAATTATTACCCTTTGTGCTATGCATAAAAAATCTTGTCTTAATCATTAGTTTACCAAAAAAATAATAACCTAAAGTACTATATTTTTAGAATTTATTAGGTTATAGAAATAACACATTACTAGACCAGAATATATTCCGAATGACATATGAATTTCCAATTTTAAAATTTCGAATCTTTATTTATTAAATGGCTAGTCATTATTATACAGTAATCGAAATAAAACCGCGCAAAAGATTCGTAAATTTAAATTTAAATAATAACAACAATGAAGATCAAGTATTGGGAACTAGCAAAACCATTTTTAAACTTGAAATAAAAAGTGACTTTAGATCCTTATCTCTCTTAAGTATAAAATAGCCTTTTGGAAGATTAAAAATAAAATTTAACATAATATTATCAACGCTATTATATATTTTTTTCTATCTAAGTACTTAAATAAGTATTATTGTAGAAAGCAATCACTTTGTGGTTTGACATATTTAAAATGAAATAAAATACTTTTTGTTTTAAAACCACGAGTTTTTAATAATTTTTTGAACCGACCGGTTTCGCTTTACTTAAGCATCATCAGGGTACAAATTATTACTAGACAAGAAGTACAAAGTGTGGGGTTATATATAAAAAAAATTGAGGGAGACAACATGATATAAATATAACAAACACAGAGAAATCTTACAATACATGTACACAAGTACAAAAGACATGGGAAAAACCGAACGATAATTATGTAGACTAATGGATTATAATAATGTATATGGAGAAACAAAGCATCAACTGACATGGGGTGATAAGGAGAACTTGGACATTTTTAATGGTTTATTGGGAACAAACTTAATATTGGACTACTTGATATATCTAATTGATTATTAAGAATAGGACTTTTGGTTTTTACAGCTTTTTTTATTTCCAGTGCTTCTAGATTATTGAGCCTGTTACCATGCCCGTTTGTATGTAAAATATTAGCGCCTGTGTTATGACAGAAAGTATGATCTTTGCTTATCAGATGATTGGCAAATTCAGAGAAACCGTTATTATTGAGACAACGAAGATGCTCTTTAATCCTAATGTTAACATTACGTGTTGTCTTACCGATATAAAATGTCGCACAATTATTACAATTTAATTTATAAATGCCTGAATGGCTTAGTTTGTCGTCTTTATCTTTTGAATTGATTAGAAATTAACCTAGATTATTATTGGTATAAAAAGCCGGTCTGACTTCAGAAGGAAGGTTTTTTACACTTAAGTTAGAAAAGTTATTGATGAATAAAATACGGCGCCATTGATAAGCAATATTATCATTGATTTTTGTACAAGGACTAGCGAATAAGAAGCGATTAATGGCGATTTGCTTTAGTTTTTTATTTAAGATTATATCTATAAAAGATGATTCGTAGCAATTATTTACCACTATTTTTTAAATTATTTTTAGTTCATTTACAGTTCAGTTCTAGCTTCCAGCCAGAACGGTTGTTCTAATCTCGCTCCGGCGGTAAAAATCTCCGGATATTCTCTATTTTTTTAGAAAATTCACGGAAATTACTAATTTTCTCCAAGTTTCAATTTTGTACCATAACAGTATAGTGTAAATTATTAAAATAAGTGCTTTTCTCCGTCGAAAAGACGCGTTTTACGCGTTAACGCGTGCTCACCACCGCGTGGTGAAGTGAAAGAATCAACGTTTTTTGTCTATGTTCGTATATACTCTAATGAATAAATCACTCATCACACATATATTTAATATTACCCAGACGCCAATCTCGGCAGGCCCGACTCTTTCACGGCTTGCCCGGGCCGACTGCCGCGAACTCCGCTTGACAGTGAATATTTTACCCGGTCCCCCTTTTGCAATTTCGGTACTTAGTGAAATCGTGGCGGCTTCGGATTAATCATGTCTTCGGCCAGTGATACTTGTGAGCGACGAAGAAAATGAGTTGAGCATAAAGCAACTGATGGACTTTATTGCTGAACAAAATAAGACATACGATAATAGGGATAAAGGCGACAAGCATGTCGCTGTGCTTTCTCAACCGGGACCCTCTTCTGAAGGAATATCTATCCAGAATATCAAACAATATATGGAGTTTGTCAAGAAGAAAAATAAAAAAGTTTAAAAAAAAGTAAACTTAAGGATAATGAAGACAAAGGAGAAATGCATGTCGCACAATATGATGCACAGCCCAATCCAACCATCATATCCATAGAGAACTCGCCTAATCAAGAGAACCGAAAAAGACCACGCATAAATGATTCACCTAATAGTGATCAAGAAAGGATAATTCCCTCCATGGAAAGGCTAATGAGGATCTTGAAAATAATCAATGATGGCAACAACAAACTGAAAAAAACTGAAAAAAATGAAATAACCACCCTAGTAGACACTCTTATGACTGATCTCACGACCATGACTATTGAGCTAACAAAAGTAAAAACAAGAGGCGCGACGATCGAAGAACTTCTAGCAGCTCAACAACGAATGAGTGAGAAAATGGATAAACTCGTAGCACAGCCAACAGTCATTCCGCCAGAGAGGAGAAGCTACGTCAGCGTAGCCGCGGGAGCTCCTGCGTCCAATAATATCATACTCAACGGTTTGGAACGGCCCACGCCCCTCAAACAACCAACTGTGTTATTTTATCCAACCAATGCCGAAGGAAAGACATCTGAACAGATACAAAAGACCCTGGTTGAAATTCTTGACCCAAAAAAGGATGGTTTTCAGGTGGTCCGCACCAGAAAAATTAAAAGAGCAGGCCTTGCTCTACAGACAACAACATCTGGAGGCCTAGACAACATTAAAAAGGCGGAGGAAAAACTCACAGCACAGGGGATAAAAATGATTGCCCCATTAGGCAGATTACCTAAAATAGTTCTGTACGATGTCCCTAGAGGAGATGCAAATTCGGACGCAGCCCTATTTGAAGAGATTTACATGAACAACTTAGCAGACAAGGAAATCCTTACTAAAGAAGATCATCTGCGCACCATGAGAAGGGTATCGCTCTTCGGAAAGAGGGAAGGCTCCTCAATGAACATGATAATCACGTGCCATCCGCAAGCTAGGAAAATCTTGATCGACAACGGTCACTGCTTCCTGGGCTGGAATGCCTGTAGAGTAAGAGACTTCATAGGTGCTATCAGATGTTTTAAATGCCACTTATATGGACATATTTCCAAGGTATGCACCCAAGAAATAATTATTTGCAGACACTGTGCCGCTACCGGACACGAGTATGACGCCTGCCCTAACAAGGCTAAGGCACCTGTCTGTGCTACATGCAGCCGCTTCAAGAAGCCATCAAACCACGCGACTGGCGATAGACAATGCCCGGCCCAGTTAGCAGCTGTAAACGCACAAGTGCGAATGACGGACTATGGTAACTAATCATACCCTTTTCTCCATAGGACAAATAAACCTCCAGAAATCTCGAGCAGCCACTCTTGAGGCGCTGAAGGTCATGTCCGACCGGAAAATTGACCTCATGCTCATCCAGGCGCAATACACCTGGCGAGGAAAAACACCTGTAAGTCATCCAGGGGCGGTGCTTGAAGTAGGTAGTTCACCGGAG
Source organism: Hesperophylax magnus (assembly GCA_026573805.1). NCBI lineage: Eukaryota > Metazoa > Arthropoda > Insecta > Trichoptera > Limnephilidae > Hesperophylax > Hesperophylax magnus. Next base: position 1,292,744 of record JAIUSX010000130.1, read on the forward strand.
GCGGGTGTCCTGATCAACACTTCGTTGATCAGCCCCCTCCTCCTGGTTGGACTATCGAACGAACACCAAACCTGCGTTTCTATTAACTTTGGCAAGATTGAAATTATCTTAATATCAGTCTACTTTAAATACAGTTATCCTGTTGGACCACACATCCTGAGCTTGACGCGCGCCCTCAACGCGCTTAAAGGCCGTAACATAGTTATAGGAGGTGACTTTAACGCTCGCTCCCCTATGTGGTTTGATGACAGTAATCATAGAACGGAACGCTCAGACGCCGTTGAAGATCTTATTGCAGCGCAAGGTCTACTACTATTAAATGAACAGAGTAGTCTAACTACTTTTTCAAACACAATGGGTGAGAGCAACATTGATCTAACTCTTTGCTCTGGATCTATTGTAGCCAGGATGTCGAACTGGATGGTCCATGAAAGTGCTATAATATCGGATCATAGATTAATTACCTTTACTGTAGGGGTCCAGAAGACCCAAGCTCCAAGAACCTCCTGGAACTTCAAAACTAAAGGGGCGAATTGGGATAATTTTGGGGAGGCTGTACGTGACACCTTAAGGGGATTTTATAACGTAGCAGCAAATGATCCAGATAATATGGGGAATTACTTTAACGCGGCCGTTGTGTCAGCTGCTGAACGGTCTTTGGGAAGAACAAACCCGAAAACTGTTATTAGGACGCCGTGGTGGTCGAGTGAGTTGACTTTGCTGAAAGGTGAATATAAGAGGGCTTTCAGGGCACTTGGCTCCCTTAAGAGGAGTGGTGGTACGCAAAATATGATCACTCTTCTTAAGGGTCGTGTCTCTGGAGCCAGGAGAGCCTTCAAGCATGCTATCCTCTCAGCAAAACGAACTGCATTGCATAATTGGGTAATCCAAGTGGGTAACGCCAACCCGTGGGAAATCCACAACGCTATTGAAAAAACGGGGAAAGGATCTGACCGGTATTTGACTAGTATTATATCGGATAATCCCAATGGGAACTCTGAGAGTACTGATGTGACTACCACTCTTAACACTTTTCTGGGTAAATTAGTTCCGCTAGATTCAGTCACCGGGGAAAACGACCACCATAAACAGATAAGAGCTCTGTCACGGCTCCCACCTAGAATCCTTGCCCAGGAGGATAGCATATTAACTGTAACCAAAGCTGAAATTGAGGTTATAATTAAGGGTTTAGGTCCAAAGAAGGCACCAGGGCACGATCGGCTTAATGGAATAATAGCGAAGAATGTCTGGATCCATGCCAAGGAAGAGTTGTTCCAGGTTATGGAGACATGCTTGCGTAGAGGAATTTTCCCCACAGAATGGAAAAGAGGCGTGCTCAAGATAATCCCAAAGGGAAACGACAAACCAAAGACGGATGTAAAGGCTTTTCGTCCAATAACATTGTTACCTGTTTTCAGCAAAATTTTAGAGGCTTTGATTAGTAATAGACTGCAGCAAACTCTATCTCCGGCGTCTGAGCGGCAATTTGGCTTCGTCCCTGGGAAATCTACGGAGCACGCCATCATGTATGCGCTTGAGTGGGTGAAGGTCTGTCCCAAGAGGTATGTCATTGGAATCTTTTTAGATATCACTGGTGCCTTCGATCATGCGTGGTGGCCGATGTTGCTCACCAAAGTTAAAAATAGAGGATGTCCATCTAATCTGCTAATCTTTTCAAAATTAACTGTGACTATCTAAATGAAAGGACAATTGAAATCACTTTTGGAGATCAAAAAATAGTCCGTAAGGTGGACAAGGGATGCCCACAAGGCTCCATTTTGGCACCTAAATATTGGAACATTAACTTTGATGATTCCTCCAGGTTGCCCTTGCCTGAAGGATGCACATCGGTGGACTACGCTGATGACAAATTGTATTTGGTCTCGGGGGACAGCAGAAGGGAAGTGGAAGGGAAGGCTGAAGAAGGTTTACGAGTAATACTCAGCTGGGGAGAGAGAAATAAGATGAAGTTCACCCCCCAAAAGACCGTGGGACTCTTAATGAAGGGTTACCTCAGTAGAGCAAGAAACCCATCCATCAAAATGGGAGTCTCCACCATTCGATTTGCTGAATCCGTTAAATATCTTGGTGTAACACTAGATCGATCGTCCAGTTTTTTAACACATGTTAAAGAGGTCTCCAACAAGGCCCAGGCCCTTTTCTTGAAGTTGAGAAGAATCTCAAGAGTCGAGTGGGGTTTGCGTTCACCTGCGCTGCGACTACTTTACAAGGGAGTATACGTGGCTCAAGTCTCATATGCTGCCTCTGTGTGGGAGCACCGTCTGGGGAATTCACTCATACTCTCGGCACTCAAGAGGGGTCAGCGAACCCCCTTGTTGGCACTCTCCGGCGCTTATAGAACCGTAGCTTCGGACGCTTTGCCTGTTTTGGCCGGCATATTGCCAATCGATCTAGAGATCAGGGAGGTTTTAACTAAAAAGAAGATGACCAGGGGACTTCCTGCCACCCATCTTGGTGTAACTCTTACGCCGGGTGGAGCCGGGACTCTACCTGGTTTACTTAAACAAATGCGTGAGTTATCACTCAAGGAGTGGCAAACTCGGTGGGATAGATCGAATATGGGAAGATGGACTTTCTCCTTCTTCCCATCAGTTAAGATCAGAATGGAAGGGGCTCACATCAATTTGGATCACCATATGACACAACTACTCTCAGGACACGGAGAGTTCAGAGGGAGATTACATAGACTCTCCTTGTCACCACATCCAAACTGCGCTTGTGGCAATTCTGACCAAACAGCCGAGCACATTCTGTGGCACTGTGAGATAATGACGGATGCAAGAGATGAATTATTGGCTGGTTTAAATGTACCAACGAGACCGGTTTGTAATTCGGATCTCGTTTCGAATAAGGTGAATTTCGAGTGTCTGAGGAAGTACACAAAGATCTGGGTTGAGAGATGGTCTGATCTTAGAGTCGAGAATTAGATTAAACTCAATAGCTTTATAATGCCAGGTGTTGCTCCTGGCCTTAACGGACGACGAGATTACCTCATTTTATATGTCGCTGGCTGTAATTTTTTTTTCTTTCTTTTTCATGTATATAGTTATTGTTTTAATCTTCCTGTATATATTTGCGTAGTATTTTATTGGATGTTGTAAATTTTCTTATGTATATAGTTATTGTTCCTATGCTTTATTGATCCATCTCTCTTCTAGGTCGACATGTACAAAACCGGATTATTATAAATTTATTTGCAATTTTCTTTCTTTTCTTTTTCTGTTTCTATGTTTCACAGAGTGACGTGCTTGCTGGTAGCAGTACTGAACTGTTTTCTTTTTGTTCTGTCCCGGTTTACCCCAACTCTGGGGTGGCATAAGACCTCGTCCGTGTATACACATCTTGGATGACCAAATCACGATGAGGGACTAGTGTCGTCGTCTGCTCGCTGCGCCTCCCCTGGGGACAGGAGCTGGACTGAGGATGGGCTGAACGTCGATTGGTGACCTTCCGCCCTGCTTCCAGGTACTCCGACGTTTTCTCCTCATGGTCTTCGGGATTTTTCCCAACCCCAACTCACACTTTTCGTCGAGGCACAACCGGTTTCCTGGCTCAAGGGCGCGGAACCTGGTCCCCGTGAAACCTATCCAATGCCCTGCTCTCTCTCCCTAGGTCTGCTTGTGAGCGGGCGACGACACCCCCCACCACACAAAGAGGCGCACACTTTACCAATGTTGCAGGTGGCTGTGAATTATTATTTGATTTGTTGATACTTTGTACATATGATTTGTTTAAACTAACAAAATAGAATAGATCTTACTAACAAGTTACTAATACGCAGCACTTGCATACTGCGAATAACATTGTATGCATGGACATTTTGGAGGTCTTGTTTTGAAATTTTAAATGTAGACTCGCTATATCGACGGCCGGCATAGTCCAGTGGTAACGCATTTGACTGCCATTCCGAAGGTCGCGGGTTCGAACCCGGCGTGCGCAAATAAATTTTATTTGATTAATTTGTGTTATTTCACAATTAATTAATTAAAATAATATATAGTATATTTGCGGCACGTTCCAGAGTGGAAGATACTACCAGTATCGCCCTGGTGTAAGACCACCATTCAGAATTGAAACGTTGCTCCAAATGGCTTTAGCCGTGTTTAGTGACTAGATCTGAATAGCCAGGTATTTCCCCACCTTCCTCTTTCCCTTCCCCACTTACCTTCAGCCTCACAACATCCCCCAATTGGGGATGCCATAGTCTCACTGGCTCCAGACGGGAGCAGTTGGGACTCTTGTGAGGTATTCACTATAAAAAAAAAAAAAAAAAAAAAATCAAAAAAAAATTAGCGTCCTTGCGAGAGCTCTGAAGGGGTACCATCAGTACCTAAAACAGGGCGGGGAAGTGGTGGGCCTCCTCCAGTTCATTAGCAAAATTAATATCTGACATTGGAATTGTGACCAAACGATGGACCATTGAACGGAATGCGGAGTGCTTATGTGCAAATGGATGATTCGATGTATTGTGGATTACAATATCAGTATAGGAGGGTTTACGAAATATGTTAAAATCAATTTTGTTATTAACGATCGATAAGGTAAGGTCTAAAAAAATTAAGGTTGAATTATTGCCTGGTTCAAAATCGGTTCAAAAAATTATTAAAAACTCGTGGTTTTAAAACAAAAAGTATTTTATTTCATTTTACTTAAATAAGTGCTAAAAATATATATATATATATTTTTAATTAACATTTTTTTTTAAATTAAACACTTATTAGTTCATATTAAAAAAAATATTTAAAAAAGAACTAATTCCCTAAAAACTCCTTCCGAGTTGGAGAAGTGTTTGTGAGAACACAGCAGTAAATTAAGAATTTCAATTATTCATTAGATGGTAGTCTTGATTAATTTTGTATATTTTTTTACCATACCAAGGAATTTAGATTAAAAGAGGCGTCACTATCTCCTGTAAATCTTCTTTTCCTAACCGCCCTTTTGGGATAAAGAATAAATATTGACTTAATGTCTTCCCAAGGATGAGTTGGCTGCCGGGGTCTAGTCGGGTAGTGACCCAAATCGATTAGAGATTAAGGTTTATTGAACGGATCGATTTTTTTAAAGATTAATAAACAAGTCATAACAAATGGCTGCCAGTTTTTTACATTTTCAAATATTTCCAAATTATGTTGACCTTATTTTTTTTGCCTTTTATGATGAGCTGCTTAGACCTGGTGTTCCATATTTGGCCATATAAGGTCAAAACTTACCGATAAAAAATATAGCTAATTCATTATGAATCTATCATTGAAGAAGAAGATAATACTAATAAATCTAAACGAAACATGAAACAGAACAAGACACAGCAAATAAAAAAGATAACGGTCAAAACTAGGAATCGAACCAAGGAAGTTCAACCCAGTTAAAAACGGGATTGCAGGCCACTAACGAATCTTAGTGAACTTTTCGTTAAAAACAAATGTATTATCACGATGTCGGAACACGATGTCGGAACCCAAGTGCAGGTGCGTGAACATGTGTTCCGATATGTTGGGAATTTACTAAAAGTTTATCCGGTAACGGTCTGCAATCCCGCTTTTAACCGGATTACCAATAATTTTAAGAGATTTTTAATAAATTGGCAATCCTCATTTTTCTCCGTGCACGGTTGACTGTGGTAATACTGTAGGTATCTAAGGGAGTAAGCAGTGAACTAGAGATATTACTCACTTTGCGTTTCAGAATAAGGGTTGAATGTGGTAATACTGTAGGTATCTAATAACCAATATTTTGGGATCATTAACTTAAGCAGTAGCACCAGAATTTATGCATCTTTAATTTAACTACTATTTTGGCATCTTTAATATAACCAGTATTTTGATATCTTTAATTTGACCTGTTTTTTGGCATCTTTAATTTAACCTGCTGCAAGGAGCTAGCAGCATTGATTCCTGATGCACCGGTGCACGTGTGCGAAACTCGACGGACACGAACTGAACACCCGTTCACGGTTGACGTTGGCTTCATGAGAACGGGCCGTTTTTACGACTCGTTTTTGTGTAAGTCGGCTCGTATGTGGAACGAGCTACCGGCATCTGTTTTTCCTCCCTCCTATAATCCGAGCCTCTTCAAGGCCCGCATTAACAAATCCCTTCCCACAGCCCCTACCTTACTCCGCCTCACAACGCCTCCCAACCGGGTGGTGACATAGTTCCCCTGTCTGTGCACTCCACAGGCAGGGACACTCTTGTGAGGTGTCACATAAAAAAAAAAAAAAAAAAAAACCTTTATTTTTGGCATCTTTAATTAAACCAGTATTTTGGCATCTTTAATATAACCAGTATTTTGATATCTTTAATTTAACCTGTTTTTTAGCATCTTTAATTTAACCAGTATTTTTGGCATCTTTAATTAAACCAGTATTTTGGCATCTTTAATATTACCAGTATTTCGATATCTTTAATTTAACCTGTTTTTTTGGCATCTTTAATTTAACCAGTATTTTGGCATCTTTAATTTGACCTGTATTTAAGTATCTTTAATTTAACTTGTTTTTTGGCATTTTTAATTAAACCAGTATTTTGATTTTTTTTATTTAATTTAGCGCCATTAAAAGTTAAATGAAATTATTTCGTTAGTTTTATTTTTTGTTGCACGACAAGAAGTATTAAATCAAGCTAATTATTCGTATTTCCACTGGTTACATTAACTTGAACTAAAATATATCTCCCCCTTGTACTGCACCCCACTCCCCTCTGCAGTCCCACAAGTTCGTCCTCTAGTTCCACTATTCTACTATTCTACTATTCTACAAACTGTTCCAAACAAATGAAATTTGTGTAAAGCAGTGATACAGCGTGGAATTCTACAATTGCTTCCGCTGGAAGGGTCTGTTGTGTGGGGAATTTCCTCGCGAATCCGAGATTACTTCGCTTAGGAATTTATACAATTTGAGACAATTGACCATAATTAGATTCCGCCTTCTGATTAGAGATAAGATACCTCTGTTGTTTAGTGAGTACCTAGTTCTTTTATTGTTTATTTTTAACCATTTTGCAAAATACAAGATTTCTTGTTATTTAAATAGGTATAACAAAGCCTGAAGAAATAGAGAACATGGAAAATAGCCCGTAGAGAACATGGAAAATTACATTTTTTTTACATATTCAAGAATATGTAAAGATTCTTCAATTCTGAAATCCAGCTCTGAATTTCATTTGCCATACCACCACGGAGAAAAATGACTTTTGCTGATTTATTAAAAACCTCTTCAAAATATTCGTAATCCGATTAAAAATGGGACTACTGGCTGCTTCCTGATAATTTTTTAGTAAATTTGCAATAATATCGGAACACGTGTTCATGCACCTGCGTTTGTCTTAATAATATATAATGACGAAATGCGAAAATGATTCTTACGAACACGTGATCGGACATCGTGACAATTAATTGGTATTTTACTAATAGTTTATCAGGAATCCTATCAATTCATTAGTGGCCTCAAGGGCCTGCAATCCCGTTTTAACCGGTTAACGAATAATTTGAATAGATTATTAACAAATTCTTAAAAAGGGAACCTTCACTCATTCTGAAGATTTTTTTAGGTTAGGTCACGTGATTCTTTACTCGTCCCTCGTTTAGGGTCCTATACAACCTCCTCCCATTTCTTCCCACATCCTGTGGTCAATACCGATGGCCCCCTATACTCCACCTGTCTGGGCTTAAATCATTACACTGATAACATTGTGATTTATATGTAACATTTAATTCCGTTGCTTGTGATCAATAAGCAACAAATTTTATCTTAAACACTTTTCCGAGTTTAGAAATTAGACAAAAGAAATTATTTTCACTTGAATTTAAATGTTTTCAGGATTTTACTTTCAGGAATGTTTTCATTACATTTTTTAAATTTATTAGCTTACACGAATAATGTATTAATTTTCAATAGCTTATATTAGTTAAATAGTTTAATATAACTATCTTTAATTGCTGACAAGATAAATTTATCAACGCTTTAGATAACGTGATTCGTATGTAAATCTAATAGCTGAACTGATTAAAATATCAACATCATAGCTGACAATAATGACATATATAATAGCAACAACCACATGATAATAGCTTACATGATTCAATTATATTAATTATATTACATGATCAATTTGTCATTCTTTCGTAGTGTTTGATTAATTTATCAATCTTTGATAGGTGATATAGGGAATTAATTAATTAATCCTTGACAGCTTACGTAATTAATTAATGATATCTGACATGATGATGATTTTGCTTTGTTATTTAATAACTGACATGATTCAGTATTATTTATTATTAAAAGCTGACACGATTATGTCTTTATTTGAATATCTGAGGTTACTAACAAATAAACGTGTTTTAAATTAATTACGTGTGTAAAATTTTAAACACGTTTATTAGTAAAGGGATTAATTTCGTTTTTGAGCCACAAGGTGCGGCATCTTTCTTAATAATTACGTTTTCTATAAGTGGCTGAGTTGGCGTCGCATTTGGGTCCCACCCAGGCGTCACGAGGTCATTTCTTCAGCTGGATAAATCCTCCATCACGACACAAGCAACATTTTCAGCTTATTGTATTGGTAGTAGGAGATTTTCAAATATTTTCAGGTTATTCGTAACCCGAGAATGTTAAATTGATTTATATATATAATTGATCCAGTTATAACTTATGCATTGTAATCCGGTACTATATCAATAGAGTATTAATATTAATATATAACTTGAGTACAAGTCTCCTGTCTGGAACCCACATTATAATATACATATACAAGCTGTTGAAAGAATAAAACAAAAATTCTTACATTTTATAAATTGTATAATGGTTTTCCTGCAATTATGTTGAACTACAACACTCTGTTAAATTATATGAATATGCTCAAATTGTCACACAGAAGAATTTTTACTGACTTGGTATTTCTATATACAATTCTAAATGATTTAGTTGATAGTCCGGTATTGCTAAAATTGATAAGCTTCGGGATTCGACAATGTAAGTGTACGAACACAAAGGACGCGTGTTTCGGCTTTCAGATTATCGGTGCTCACTGCCTAAGTTCGTCGGCAGCGCCGACTTGTGGACACGTACAATGTGGGTAAAATCTGCGCCACCTGTGCGGTAGCCTGACAGCAGCTGTCAGTTTTATCAAAATGTCCGGCTTCACCGGCAAATAGCTCGGCTGTGGAACGAACTGCCGGCCTCTGTGTTTCCTCCCTCCTACAACATGGGACTCTTCAAGACCCATGTTCACTCCTTCCTCTCCACAAAAAGACCCTCCACATAGCATCCCCAAATATGACATAGGCCCTGAAGGAAATTACTTTCTTCAGGGCCTCCTGTGTGGAGTTAATATAAAAAAAAAAATAAAAAAACTGCTCCTTATCATCTGGAGCCAGTAGGACTATGGCATACCCAAGTGGGATAAAAGGACGCCGCCACGCGCGTACACAAATCTGAACCGGCCTTCACTATGTGCGGTCTCATACGTTTACATACGGTGGCCGAGTTGACATCGCGCTTGGGTCCCACCCAGGCGTACCGTGTTCAATTCCTCGGCTGGCTAAGTCCTCCATCACAACACAAGCAACATTTTCCGCTTTCTGTGGTGGTAGTAGGAGATTTTCAAATATTGTCAGGTTATTCGTAACCCGGGAATGTTTGTCTTTCTTTTTAAAAAAAAAAAAAAAAAATACAAACATTCTCGTCGGCGCTTCTGCGCTAGTCGGCCACCTACGCGCCGACTAATCAGAAAGCAGAAACCCGCGTCCTTTGTGTTCGTACACTGATAATAGAAGTCAGGATTTATTTCAGTGCAGAAATTCTGGGACTAACTACCATATGTATTCCTCTTTGCCCAGAATACTAATAGTGGGAAACAATCGTACTAAGTCAGTGGACATTAATAAATAAATAGCGTAAATCTTTACAACTTCTCTCCTTTGTAAAGCATCTGGCACACTCTCCCAACATTACTGTACCTTGTTTCCTTACTTGTTTTTCATTCAAATCATTACCATCATGTAATTTTCCTTTCTGCCAATTATTCCAATATTAATTGTCCATTCTCATTATGTTGTGTTTTCAGTCATTGCTACGTAAAGTAGTTGCTATGGGTAACTTGCTACGTGTAGCCTACAATACTCACCAGACAATATTCAACCCAAATTGTCAGAATTTTAGGTTATGTTAATAAATTTGGAATCACAAACTTTATCCTGTACTGGAAGCGACAATTCTTGAGGGTTAGTTACCCACAAGAATGTTTGTGATCCCAGGGTCCTCAGGGGGTTGGGTACGAAACCAGAATATGTGTCAGATTACAATGTGTAGGTTCTTTAGAGTCAAAGAAAGGAGATTTAGAGTAACATGAATGTATATTATTTGAAATACAAAATAAGTCTACAGTATGATTTACAACGAAAACAACATAATAACAGTTAGATATAAACTTACCCCCAAGGTTCCGACCACACTTTATCTATCTAGCTAACTAGGAAACATCCGACTCGAGCTGTAGCGGCACCTCCTCAGGCTGAGCTTCTAGGGGCTCCAGCCGGAGCAAGAGGAAGAGTCAGTTCCGCCTCCTGGCGACTGACCGTGGCAGGAAACTGTGTATTCTGGCGACAGAGGAAGAGGTATCAGGTGCCCGCATCCGCGTCCGTGTATCCTGGCGAGGATTCCCTTTATGTAAGCAGCTCCATCAGGAAAAATAGGCCCCCCCACGGCCCTGGTGAACAAGCGGTCGGCGTAGTGCAACTACCGCGACACAGAATACTATCATTATGTTCCCAGGAACAGGGCACAATATTTAAGCCACTGGCTTCTTCATCCAATAAAGGATGGGTCGGATTTAATGCAGATTACACCCGATAACACATCTGACTCCGTTCGCGATTCATCATCGCCGCATGGTTACAATACTCAAACGATCCACGGAACTAAAATTCCACTATGGAACTTCGTATTTACACATTTATACGATATTATTATACAATCTCCGCGTATAAAATTAAACTTCGCCTTTCCGATTAAAGGGAAACCATTCCCAAATAATTTCACTCCAAAAAAAACTGAGACTAACGTCTGCCGAGAAATCAGGGCCCACCATCTGATTTCTCCCCAGGCAAGGAAGTGAGTTTTGCCGGAACTCACTCAAATGTTACCCTAAAATCAATAGACAAAAACTAGAAGTTGCACTCAACAATACTAGGCCAGTTCCTACTTTATAAACATTGAGACGGGTGGAGATATCATGATGCAGTACTACATGGAAAAGTATTAATAATTATGTAAAAAGAATATGAACTAGAACCGCATCATAACATCATATCCTTTCTATCTTGTAACCCTAGCATTATTAATTACGTTATATTAAAGTTTAGACAAATGACCCATCACCTCCTTCATAGCTGTCCTACTAGCGCCGGGCTGAGATAAATTAATGCATTTCTGGTGTATAACATAACGTACTGAAGTGTCCTGTACCTTGTGACTGTACTGCACAGGGCCACCCAAGTGACCCACCCACCTACCCATTCTTGGTGTCCCCCTGGACGAAGAGAGATATTATAAATACTCACCATGAGTATAACACCATGAGAAGGAGAAGGAACTGAAATATTATTTATGATTCTAAACGATTAACTTAACTAAGCTCTGTGTTATGCGGAGTCCATAGAGTTGGCTTGTAGTCAATGCCGATTGTTGAACGTATTCCCTGGGCTGTTAATTGACTCTGTTACCTGCAACGTATAATAACTCTAATCGTGATTAGTTTGATCACTTATAACACAATTGTCAAGCTTATCTGAACACGATTTCACTTGCGTAAGTGGTGTGAACAAAGATGATATTTTATTTAACCCTTATGCCGGGATCACACAATGACAATACAGAAGACAATACAATAGTGTCCTGTCTCTGTTTCGTGACAGTCTCGACCGCGCCGAGCAAGACAATGAGACAATACAACAATTCTACCGTTTTTCATATGCGAAACGCTGTCAATATGGATTCACGACGACGCGCGTTACGAGCGACTTATAAACGCGAAAAATATTATCTTTCTATCAGTCTTTTGTACCAAGATATACATACGTATGCTCAACTTAGCATTTTATTCAACCCTCAATCTGTATAATTATTCAATAAAGTGATCAAATAATGCTATAAATGTTTACAATGTATGCAATATTTACACGTAGATACTAGAAATACAGCGAAGGGCTTTGTAAAAGTCCTCACTGGCTCACCTACCAATCTTTTTTTGTTAAAAGCAATACATTTTACCCAAATTGAACGATTTTAATATACCCTTAACATCATTAAGTGGCATCAAATAAAAGTAAGGATGGGTTTATTATCTAGAAATAAAATAAATATTTAAGAATACTAAAAATGTATTACTACAAAAAAGATATAATAAAAATAAATTAATTAGCATCCTACTATATAATCTGTCTAGCAAAGGGCTTGCATAGGTAAAATGAAGGTGTGATACCAGATCGTTCTTGATGCGAAGTAGAAGATTCCGGTTCTTCACAGCAACTCCCAGTTTATAATTTATCCAAATAAAAATCTTGTAGTCCAGTGCTAAACAGCCTCACGCTGCTGGTCTCCAAAAGGGTCCCTCTTAAGGTGACACAATACCCTGATAACGGGGATTTGCCCCGACGCTCACATTTTAATTATTTCTGATGAGCTTATTACTAAAATCTAAAATGTTTCTAGATGGATTCAAAGGGATGCAAATTATTTATATTTAAGATTAATAAAAACAGGACCTTACAATTAAATATATTATGTAAAACGATATGTACATTTTATTAAATGTAAAATGTTGTAAGATAAGCGGCAAGTACCAGATTTTATTTTTCTAGACGATGAATTAGTAACTTCCCGACGAATCCCTCAAAAAACATTCGAGATTTTATTAATGTATTCATAAGAATTAATTAAAATACAACACTCGCAAAAATTCAATTTCTGGCCAGATAAACCAAATTCGGCCGCCAGTTACTTCAAAACTTTGGATCGTGCGTTGTATATTTGTGTGAACGTCGGCAAGGAGTTATTCCGTATTGCTTCAGACGCCACCAAAGTTTCAGCTTATAAGGTTGTCTGTCACCCGGCCCGTCGCTCCGGTTATTTCTTTTACGAATTTTTTTATTTAATCAAACGATTACTTTGAAATCGATTAGTGAAATTTTCTGTTTTTTATAATTTAACTTCTTCCTCAAGTGAGTAAAGGTTTTTTGTATGTTTCACCAATATAAAAGAATACATTATTTTTTTTCAATTGTTTATACTTAAAATGTGTACAGTTGTCATGTTTCAGATAAATTTGGACATTGTTAAAAAAATATTAAAACAGTTTATTTAGTAGAAGTTTTTTTAATTCTTAAGTTTCTTTATTTTAATAGTTAAATATTACCTTAAATATTTTTTTCCAAAAAAAGTTCCGCTGTTATGTGTGATTTTTATTTGTAATTGTCACGCCTAAAAATGATTATCAAGTAAAATTTATTTCATATAAAAAGTATTTCAAATATAATAATTATAAACAATGAAGTTTCTTTTTACATATAAATTATATTATTTGGCTTTCAGTCACACCAACTTTTGGGCACTGAAAAATTGGAACTGATTGTGAAGAACTCAGACATGCCATAAATACCTAATATAATATTTTAACAAAAAATTGATTTACTTTAAAATGCAAACTGATTTTTCAATAATTAACTGGGTCTGCCCTACTATAAGATATTATACAAAGTGACCGGTATAAAATTTTTGAAAATTCGAAAGTTTTTTTTCCATAAAACAAAAACTCTACATCGAAAGTTTTTCTCCATACAGACAATTAGACATATGTTACCTATTAAGTACCTAAAGTCATTCGAATATTAAAAAGAGTTATTCATCTTTTAAGTTGAGATTGTTAGATCATTTGTTGTAGATAGAATTGTACAATTATCTCCCCAAGTTACTGCACTTACTTACGTTGAAATGATTTTCAAAATTAAGGTAAAATTGAACCAATTTATAATAAATCTCTTGGCTAATATGTACGTACGTTTCAGTTAAATATGGGAAAACAGAAGACAAAAGGAGTTTTATCCGGAACAAAATTACGGCACTAAGGAAAATGTCTAACGGAATGGAGAAGGTACTACTTAAATACACACATAAAAGTAGATCTTGGGATACGCTTTTTACAGAACATAATTGTACAATGTCAGCTAAAATAATTTCATATATGTAGGTATATACATATATACGCAGTCGATAAACTTCCAGCGATTCCTGAGCATATTGAATTTGGAGTATAAGAAGTAAATTAATTTTGATTGCCTGTGACATATTTTTATTTTTACCGAAATGCATTTTTTACACCAAATAAGCTCAGAAATTGCTGATGAATGTTTGTCGGGCATGTCTTAATACATCTATAAGTAATTAGGGAATAGAGACAGTATAAATAATTAACAAGTATTTCTCATTTCAGGAAAAATTCCGCAAGACTTCATCCAGATAATATTGCAAATAATAAAGAAAATACGAGTATTGTGTTAAACGCTATACCGACACTCAACATGGTAATTTTTTCACAATTTCTGTAAATATAAAGTAAATAATATTAATTTTTTATGATTAAATAAGCGTTCTAAAAAAATAAACAAAAACTGACATTATTTTTCAGCACGGACCAGAGATGAATGAACCTGAAAAGTTTTCACTATTTGCTAGCACGTTTCATTTTACAGAAAATAAATGCGTAAATGTGTAGGCACTTGAGAAAAAAGATGACACTAAAGTATTGTCGTTATGTTATTATGTATCATTTCTAGCCTAAGTAGACTTTTTTACTATTAATCCCTTTTTTCACGACACTTGGCCAGCCGGCGGACAACCAGCGGCACAGAATTTGGTTTTGGTGGATTAGAGCTTGGATACGTATTAGAGTTAAAACACATAAATTATATACCTATTTATTTAACGAAATTTTATTTTCTACAAAATTAGTATCAGTAATTTTTTCACAAAATTGTACTGGATACGAGATATTTACAAAAAACCAAACCTAGTCGCGCAAAAAACTTGTTTTTTTCAAAAATATACGCACCTTTACGACATTCTACCTCGGTACCTATTACAGATTGAAGAAAATTGTTTTAACAAAAATGTAGGTAATTTTATGTTCTACTTTAATTGTTTAAATAATTTAGCCGAAATTTGCATTGGGAATGAGATATTTTGGAAAAACTAGATTTTGGCGCGATTTCGGTCAGTTTTTCAGCGAGCACAGGTGCGCCATGGTCGGAAATTCAGATTATACATCAGGGGGTCGGTTTATAAAACATATAAAAAAATTGGGACTACCGGAATAATTACGATCGCAACCCCCTTTTTGGCGCTAAGTGTACTGGCCTATAATACGGAATCCCCAAATATATCGACAACATTCTCAAATTTATAACCCAGATAACATATAGGTACGTTTATCATCAACAAATCAATACAAAAACCGACCAATATCATATATCAACAAAGGCAAAGGCATATGGCAACAAAGAAAAAAAGAACAGGTATCCGCTAGTAAGTAGGGTGAAAAAAATCAAAGGAAGAATAAAGAACACAGAAAAAATGTGCAATTAATGCTTGCTTCTAGACTCAGCGATATACCACCTCTATCTATATTACGGCAGGTAATTTATACACTTGTATATACCCGTCTATACGTACTTATACGCTCGTGTGTATAATGCCAAAATTTGATTGAAAAGTGAATTAACATAATTTTTCTAATATTGTTTTTATTTCATCAGGAAAATACTTAATATATCAATAATCCGATGTCGAAAGGACCGATTTCACCGGAGAAAAATTCTGAGCAAGTAATAACTGATTTAAACATATAATTTTATTATGAACGTATTGAAGTCGTAAAAAGATTTTCAAATACATATTTCCCATACATATTGTTTTCAATTGACGTAAATAAAAAAAGTAAAAGTAAAAGTTTTGTATACACAGGAAAAGAAGAAACCCGTTATTCTGGAAGGAAGGAGAATAGAATACATATTTTTTCTTTAAATGTATTAAATAGAATTTCGCAGCACGACTCTCTTTATGATTGTAATTATCTAACTTGGAGATAGTTGAGCGTATACTTCGAGATGACAAGTTCTGGGAAGAAAAAATGCTTATTAAATTAACTAATTTTTAAATGGATTGCATTCTTGTCGAGCTTATCGATCCTGGAATCACAAGGTCTATGAATGTTCGTGATCCTCCACATATCTTAGATATTGTATGTAAAGAACGTCAATTGGGAAAGCGTCATTTAGATTTCGACGAAATGCTAGTTTATTGAATAATTATTTTCGTTTTTTATATAAAATTATTTTTATTATTGTAGAAAGCAATCACTTTGTGGTTTGACATATTTAATAAAATAAAATACTTTTTTGTTTTAAAACCACGATATTTATTAATTTAAGAACCGACCGGTTTCGCTTTACTTAAGCATCATCAGGGTACAAATTAATACTAAACAAGAAGTACATAATGTGTGCATATATATAACAAAATATAGAGGGAGACAACATGATACAAATATAAGCAACACAAAGACGGTCATAAAATACATTAACATAAGTGCACAAGTAATGGAAAAACCGCCAGATAATTATGTAGACTAATGGGTTATATCAATAAATCAGGAGAAACAAAGCATCAACTGGCATGGTGGTAAGGAGGTAAGGAGAACTGGGAATTTTTTATGGGTTTATTGGAAACAGACTTAATATTGGACTACTTGATATGTCTAATTGATATGGGGATTTATAAATTAAATTGCAATAATTGTTCGGCTTTCTATATCGGTAAGACATCACGTAATGTTAATATTAGGATAAAGGAGCATCTTCGTTGCCTCAATAATAACGGTTTTTCCGAATTCGCAAATCATTTGATCGATAAAGATCATACATTCTGTCATAGCACCGGTGCTAACGTCTTACATAAAAACGGCCATGGTAACAGACTAAACAACTTAGAGGCACTAGAAATTAAAAAAGCTGTAAAAACCAAAAGTCAGATACTTAATAATCAATTAGACATATCAAGTAGTCCAATATTAAGTCTGTTTCCAATAAACCCATAAAAAATTCCCAGTTCTCCTTACCTCCTTACCACCATGCTAGTTGATGCTTTGTTTCTCCCGATTTATTGATATAACTCATTAGTCTACATAAATATCTGGCGGTTTTTCCATTACTTGTGCACTTATGCTAATGTATTTTATGACCGTCTTTGTGTTGCTTATATTTGTATCATGTTGTCTCCCTCTATATTTTGTTATATATATGCACACATTATGTACTTCTTGTTTAGTATTAATTTGTACCCTGATGATGCTTAAGTAAAGCGAAACCGGTCGGTTCTTAAATTAATAAATATCGTGGTTTTAAAACAAAAAAGTATTTTATTTTATTAAAATTATTTTTACTATTTCTAACTTATATAATAATAAATGATGGCCTTTATACAAAAATGTTGCATCTTATGCTTTTTATATTGCATAATTATTTGTTTTATGTAACTTTTTGTAAATAATAATAATAAATATTGAAAATGACTGATATTTTATTTATCTTGTCAATATATTCAGATATAATTATGATCAGATATTATGAAAATGATTCGTGATTGAATACCGTATTGCTTTGACATCTGTCATTGAAGAACACGTCGGTTACGAGTCATAAGTTACTGCCTACCGTCTAGCAGTATGGTTGATGGTATCGACTAATTCATCAAACAAGTTTGACAGAAATCTGATAAGAATCATAAAATCATGAGCTCCTTCTGCAATAGGTAACGTTTCTATCGAAATTTACCTAAAACATGCACATTCAACTTAATATTACTATTCACATAGTTTAAAAGACGCCCATTATTAAGCATTTCATGTTCAAACCTTACTCATGGGTACCATCTAGTGGATTTCATCGCTTCGAACTGAGTTAACAAACGCACGTGGCGTGTTCCCCGTTCCAACTTACTTCATACCTCTCCACCTCAAAATATTATTTCGGTTTTTGCAAATACCCCTTTAATAAAACTTGTCCATGTTTAATCAAACCATGTCACACTGTGCAATATTTGGTTCGTTGCGGCGCGCAAGTGAAACTTGATACTAAATCTATCGGTCTTTGGCTTCGCCCACTTAAAGCGCGTTCACGCCCATAACTGATATTTTTTTGGAGTCTTATTTATTTATTTTTTATTTTTTCTATTAACTCCACACAGGAGGCCCTGAAGAAAATCATTTCCTTCAGGGCCTATGTCATCTTTGGGGATGCTGTGTGGAGGGTCTTTTTGTGGAGAGGAAGGAGTGAACATGGGTCTTGAAGAGTCCCATGTTGTAGGAGGGAGGAAACACAGAGGCCGGCAGTTCGTTCCACAGCCGAGCTGTTGAACTTAAGAACGAATCGTAGAAGCGACCCGTTCTCATGTGACAAGTGTCAACCGTGTACAAATGTTGGGGACGCGTTTGGCGTGTATCCCGACTACGCACCGGTGCCGAAGGGATCGATGAGGCTAGTTTCTTCAGAGCATCTTCCATTGTAATACCGATAGAACAAGGACAGCATACCTACCTGACGCCTGTGCTTTAAAGATCGCAGTCCGTTTGTTAAGATTGGGGAATCTATCAAACGGACCGCCCGTTTTTGCACAGAGTCAAGGGTTTTTTTCAGGTATTTAGGGGCTCCTGACCAGAGATGGCTGCCAAATTCGACAGTAGGGCGCACTTGCGATTTGTATAGGGTCAGCAGTTGTGTACTATTAAAGTATCTGCGGGCCCTGTACAGTACGCTCAGCTTCTGAGAGGCCAGCTTTACTCTGGCTTCGATGGAGCCCCCATACCTGAGCTGGTCACTTATAGTTACACCAAGCATATCAATGGAAGGCCTGTTCGGAAGATTGCTTCCGTTGAAGGAGACTAGATTATCATTTAGATCCCTTTTAGACGTAATCAGACAGGATTGGGTCTTTGAAACATTAAATTCGACGAGATTACTTTTACCCCAGGAGGAAATACTCTCGAGATAACCGTCCATTCTCTGCTTCAAAGCCCTCCGAGCCGTTGGAGTTTGTGTGCCCTTTGGGGGCTTGTCAAACAAAAAGCTATCATGAACTGTACTATCATCCGCGTAATAATGAATCGGTGCACATGTCAAAAGGTCATTGATGTGCAACAAAAACAAAGTCGGAGACAGAACCGATCCCTGTGGGACGCCAGCATTTATAGAGTGTGAGGATGAGGTGAAACCGTCAGCAACTGCCTGAATCGACCTATCCCTTAAAAAGTCAGCAATCCACGTACACAGATATTTCGCCTTAACCAATGAGGATCGGCAGATGCCATCCGATTTCATCAATCCAATGGTCAAAATGCTCTATATGCAAAGCTGATGCCCACAAAAATTGGCGAATGTGTTCGTCGAACCTCAGCCAAGAGGAATGCCCGCTGCTCTGGGCTGGTGATCAAAGAATGGCGACTGCTTATAATGCAAATCACAGATCCTTGCTCCCTCAGGTTTGGCAACTCTCCAAGTCAGAATTCTAGGGCTGTCAATTTGACCAATAGCAAAATGACAATGTGTAGGTACTCAAAGGTCCCACAGACCAAGACCATAGATGCGATGTAAATAAAGTGATGCACACACACCTTGTTACAAATCTTATATGTAACAACCATGCAGTGAACATAAATAAAAAGCATAGACAAATAAATAAAAATAACGGACCTCCCGATAACATAATGAGATGACAAATTGTTTGACAAAATGATTAATGGAAATATTCCATAGGTCTGAGGAGAATCTCCCTCCCCAACCTCCCCAATAGCAAACTTAAGTGTTGTTTTCTGAAATGTTAAATACTATATCCAAAACGAATCTTAGGCCGTCAATTTAAGATAATATTAGCTCACAAAGTCTGATGAATCACCTGATATACCTACATATATTTCTTTAGGCTTCTGTTCTGGTAACTAAAGGCTTGATTTGCCTTTGTTTCATAGTAATCGTTTTTGTTAAATAACTAATTACTTATTTTGTTTTGTCAGGGAGTATTTTAGATGAGAAGCGATATAATGTACAAACGAAGTGAACTTATTGGGTTTTTATGAAAATTTCACGAGAATTTGTGTGTTTTTGTTGTTTGTGGAAGTTTCATTTTCATATGACGCCAGGCTAGTCCTGGGATTTATGACAACTTTAAAAAATACAGGATTACACCTAAGATTATCTGTGACAGTTTCACTTGATTAACTTTTTTGCTTTCTTATAAATTTATTTACAAAATAAATAAAAACAAGTTTTGTGCTAGAAATCGAACGTTTCCTCCGTTTAGTCCGTTTGTCAAGCGATTTTAATGCCTATTACCTACAATATAAGGTATCCAAGAAAATACACATTTTTGGCTTGTAGCTTCCTCTTAACACGCTAAATATGAATTGAAGATCATTTGTCGGGTGATAGTGATTGTTATTGGGTATCTTTTGCTAATGTTCAACTGCATGGAGACAGTAAAAAAATAATATTTTAAACTATTATTATTTATATTTATTATCGAAGACAATATTTTATTTATTTAGACGAAAATTTGAAATAGAAAAATCAGAAAAAGATACGGATATCTAGGACTAACACAGGATGCTTGCCTTGCCGGGTCATCGCTCTACAACTGAGCTAATGGGACCCTATCTCCTTCGTTCATATTTAACTGTATCATACTTCGAATAAGAACTATCAAAATTATCTTCATTTTCTCACCGCACATTTTTATTGGCTGCTATCTTTGTGTATGATCGCAAGATTCAACTCGAACTGAATGCAATCTAGAGAGTGTTTTATTTATATGTGCGACATCTATTGACTTTTTCTGCAAGTCTAGGAAAAATATTTAAGTATTTTTGGAATAACTATACTAATATGAATACAAAGAATCGCGAATATTGTCTTCAATAATTAAATATTACAAATTGAGGTTTTACTCATAAAGTTATTCCAATAATAAAATATTTTTTTAGTAATCAAAACCTAATTCGCAAGTATTTTAATTAAATATTAAAAACTCTAATCGCCGTAATTTTGCGAATTTTATTTTTTGCGAATGATTTTAAAAAAGGTTTAATATTTTTTTTACCATTTCAATATTCTAGTAAAAACGATTATACGCTCAACCCTGCGTGGTGCGAACGTTTTCACTCTAGACCAGTGTCAGCCAAACTTTTTTACTTCACGCCACTCTAGGGAATAGAATTTGTTCCGCGGCACATCAAATAAAAATGCCCTTAAAAATTACATACATGTACTTTGTTAGTATGAAAAAAATAAGGAAAAATGTAGGTAACGATTTTATTTAAATATTTGATTATTTTATCAACACATACATACTTGGCAGTGGCGGCTCATGACTTTTGGATGTACTAAAAATGCCATTACTGATGTTGTTGTAGTTGAAAACGATTTTCATTTTTAGCATCGAATTAGAACCTCCTAGAAAAATATCTTACCTAGGTACTTGCGATTTCACGGATTAATGTCGAATGCATTCTAAGTTAAGGTCCGTTAAGGTTCTCAGTCAGTCAACAGTTATTCAGTCAATAATTAGCAGTTAAAGCGAGTTTCCGTTGCGAGCGAGCGTCCAGCCACCCCCAGCTAGAAATGGAAAGTACTTTGAAAATGATGCAGAAATGAGTTCTAGTTTCCTCTGCACTTCTTGTAAAATATTAAATTTGTTTCAGGAAGCGTCTACACCTGAGAAGCAATCATACTGCTAGTTACAAACTTTTGTGGTATACAATTCTAACTTAAGTCAGCAAAAGTCTATAATTTTCGCTTTTGTTATAAATGTTTAACTTCTCAAAAAGATCATTAAGAAATTTAACTTCCAACTACCAATGGTCCTAGTGAAGAAAATTATATCACATACTTTCAGCATCCAGGGGAGAAATTATTGCTGTTAGCAAAGAGATAAATCATGACAGTAATTTTCCTTTTGAGAGCCAACAGTATGTAGCAGAAAACACTTCACACAATCAGAATCCTTATTTTCACACAGTGGTGCTAAAAGTCTTCAACAAAGGAAATTTTATTTTATGTAATTCACAACTTTAATAAAGTTACCCATCGTCTTCAGGAGTTGACCAGGCACTGACTTCTCTGACGAAACTTCTCGGTGAATTTATTTAAAATTAAAGAAATTTTAAATCAATACGAATTATTTAAAATAAACAGTTTTGAGGTTCCTTCCTTGGCAGTAAACTTGAGACTTCTAGTAACATGCTAGAACTAGACATAAATCAATTTATCTTTGTTAATGCTCTTCTAATAACAAACAAAACGCTTCTATCAGATCGTGTAACTTATTTAATAAGAATTTTAATAATTTTCGTGTAATTCAAGAACATTTAAAAAATATACAGCTAACGTAGAATAATTTATAATGTTTAATAACACAGTGCACGTTATCATGTTGTTGCTATGAATCCTGTCCAGTTGCATACCATTCATTTTATGAACATTTGTTCTGTTTACATAGTTGTGGGTACATGTTAGTGATTATTGCTGTTGTTAGTGTAGTGAGGATAATTTGTTTTTATATATATTTTTAAATATTTTGTATTTGTATGTAGTATTATTTTATATTTGTGATAACGCTATGTTTGCTGCACTCAAATGTAAATTGTTAACCTCGGTACAGGCTTAGTCCTAGTGAGGTTGATTTTTATGAGAAAAAACACAATTTATGTACAGTGGGGTGCAATGGGCTAAATCATACTTTATAAACTAACTAACCATCACGCCGTTTCCCCACAGGGGTAGCAGAAAGGACGGACCGGCAAACAACTTGGTCTTGATACACAATCCTTGCCTCATTCACATTCATACATCGTCTCATACATACTCTTCTATTATTCTGACTCTTGACATGACCCGACTCAAGTATCTGATTCATTTGGTCGTGCCATATCTTCCTCGTACGTCCCCGACTTCTGCTACCATTCACATTTGCATCGTATATTCTCCTTACACTCCTTTCTTCGCTCAATCGCTCTACATGCCCAAACCATCTAAGCGTCCCTTTCTTGATCCTACTCATTACGCTTACATCAGCATTGCACTCTTTACGGATATCCACATTTCTCACACGATCATACATGGTTTTATTACACATACGCCTCAGGGATCTCACGTTATAATTATATTCTACATATTATACTTCATTCTACACATTATTCTATATATTCTACTTTATAGAATCTCCCTTTACAATTTATCTAATTTATATTTTTTCTTAATTTCCGACTTTATGTCCGGGTTAAATCTTCCCCGTAGGAAAAACTAAACCCTTCCACACACTTTTCCACAAATGATCATCTAGTCAATCAACATTATGCAAGTGCATTATATAAGCAAAATAAATACAAAATAAAACAAAAACAACACGTCAACTCACCAGAGATCAAATGGGAAAATAATTCACCGACTCCAGATATTTTCATATCAGAGGGATCGGCTCGGTAGAACTCCTAACAGGGCCTATAAATCCTACTGATCCCTCAACATACATATTTAAAAAATCTTTAGTAATCCTACAAGTATTTAAAATGACCTAGATCTGATTAATTTAGATCTAATACGCCTAAATTTTGAATGAGAGAGCTAGGTATAATGCCAGTAGCCGAAATAACAAATGGTAATATTTTTATAGTCTGAGAATGCCAAATTCTTTTTATCTCATTTCAATTTACAATTTCATTTGTATTGTTTATGAGTTTATTATTTACAGATGTAAAGAAATCTTTCCTTCCTAGATAAATAAATTTAAAAAAACAATCGTGCCGCGGAACACAGTTTGGCCGACACTGCTCTAGACTTTTATCACTTTGCGGTGGTGGAATAATAAAGAACCGAGACTCGTAGGCGTGCTATGTAATCAGGATTTAAATTATAAAAAAAGGATTTTATGACCTTTTAAATTTTGTTTATATTGTTGGAAAGTTTTTCAACCCTTCGCGCCGTTTTGTAATCCCTGGGCCACAGGTAGAAGCTGTAATCAACAAGCCTTTTCTCGAATTAGCATTTTAATAATATCAGGGTGTATCGGCAGGTACCCGACAAACTTTAACCAGCTATTCCTCAGCACATTTGGAGTAAAAAATGTTATGGGCCCTTTGCTGTAAGGTAACATTTTTTTCCATTAAATCCAATTTCCAAAAAATCCACACTCCGTCACTGTCATTTGCATTGTTTCTCGTGTTCAACAGCTGTTATTAGCAAGTGTGTCAAAAAGTGTCCTCGATCTTTCTTACACACTAAATAATAATAGTTAAAAATGAGACGAATGGTGCCGTGCCATTTCGTTGTGATTGTAAAAGCGCGCCAAGGTAGGTTCATTATTCAACGAAACTCGAAAAAAATATTGCCAGACGGGTTTTCAAACATTGACAAAGGATAAAACATTGGTGACATGTGGTGAAAATATGAATAATACATTTTTTATTAAAACAATGTTACCGGACAGCAAAGTGCCCATAACATTTTTAACTCCAAATGTGCTGAGGAATAGCTGGTTAAAGTTTGTTGAGTACGTGCCGATACACCCTGTATAAGGTAAAAAATGGTTTGTAATAATATTTTTGAGCAGCAGAAGGACAAAAGGATTAATTTGTAACTTGTTTGAGCGTTGAACTTTGGTATAATATTTGGTATGACGATTTAATCACGGTTTAAAAATCAAAAGAAAACATGAATAGAACTAAACGAAGACATTTTACTTGGGCAAAAAACACTGCAGAAGAGTTCCAACTTCTCCCTACCGTCTGGAGCCTGTGAGACTGTTTTATCCCCAATTGGAGTATGTTGTGAGGCTGCAGGTAGTGGTATGAGAAGGATACAGGGAAAAGGAAGGTGGGAAAGTACCTTGCTATTCGGATCTGGTCACCAAACACGGCTAAAGCCATTTAAAACAACTATTCAACTCTGAATGGTGATCTTACATCAGGGCGATATTGAGAGTATCTTCCACTCTGGAACGATTATTGTTTTTATTTTATTTGAACTCATTACCTTCGGCTTGCTAGTCGAGATCCTTACCCTTCTACTACGGAGGCCGTTAAAATATTCATTTGAAGAAGAAGATGAAACGGTAACCTAAAAATATCTTTCATGAATATGTGAACATATTCATCAACTTTTTCCCAACCCCCTAAAAGCCATCACGCAAATTCTGTCAAAATTCGCCACCCTTGAAGAAACAAGTACTTTTGTTTTATAGAATAACTTGTTGCAGCTTATATTCCGTATTTTTTATTTGAAAGATAAATTCGGGAGGATGATGACTATTAAATGATTTACAATAACACAGGATAATACACGTAATTGATTTATAGATGGTCTTGCAAATGCGTGCAACATCAAATCAAAAACTTAACCGGTCGGTGGCTAAGTTGACATTGCCTTTATGTCCCAACCAGGCGTAGTGTGTTCAATTCCTCTGCCACAACACAAGCAACATTTCCGCTTACTTTGGTGCTAGCAGGAGATTTTCAAATATTGTCAGGTTATTATTTGTAAGCGGGGAATGTTTGCCTTTCTTTTTAAAATAAATAAAAAAAACAATATCAAAACATTAAAAAAACAGATGTGAGAACATGTAATTTCTACGACTCGTTCTTATGTTCAACTATTTGATGTTGCACGATTTGCGGGGCTCTTTGACCATTAAACTTCTGGTGAATTTGTTTGCTTTTGGGAACAACTTACATGATATCACAGAAATCGTTATAACTCCCTCTTTCTATATAATTTTGTGTTGAGAAATATGATATAAAAAGTGCTAGAAAGAGAAAACACCACGCTTTGTATTAATAGAAGTTAACCACAGTAGAATAAAAAAGTTCTCCTTTATAAAACCAAAGATTCTGAATGAATTAAACTTTTTAGATTTTTATTAATTATTTTTATACTAAATGACATTAAATTGAGTTGACGTTATTGTTAATAATACATTTGTCTAATAGAATAAAGTGTGATAATAATAATAATAATATTTGGCTAATTTATATAGCGCCGTTTTCGTGAGAAATCGCCTCAAGGGCGCTGTATAAATATATTTCTTAAATAGTTTACACTAGAACTACTGACTTAAACTTATATACTTTTCGATATCAGTAATTTAAGTTACAAAAAATGTTATGTGAATTATTTAAAAAATTTTATGTTTGCATTATAAAAGTTTCAGATTTAAAAAACATATGTTTATTTCTAGTCAAATAATTTAATAGCGTATTTTATCGCTTTTCGGAAACAGTTTTCAATTATTGGATCCGTTCAGAAATATTCCATTAAATTGGATTTTATTGCAAAACAGAAATACTGCGGCCTTTTGAGGGAATAGGCGTGAGACCTGAGAAGGTAAGACTCATAAGTCACTCATTTCTCTCCTAAAGAGACCTCCACATAACATCCCCAAAAATGACAGACTGAATGGTTCGCAGTACAGTTTTCCAACATTCATTCTTAATGATCAAGTCTAAATTTACCTTTAAGGCGACGCACTACGTCGTGTAGTATTTTAAATTGAGCCGCTATCAATAACAACCCTTACGTAGATGGCGATAAGGTTTAAATTCCCGCTTAACACCATCCGCCTGTTTTGATTTATGCAAGAAAAAAACATGGCCAAAAAGTGCCTTTTATTTTATTTTGTGGATGTTCAGGCATAAATATTTAATTATTCGATAATTTTATAAATAATTTAATTTGCCATATTATACAATAAAATAATAACCGAAAATGGGTTCGTAAGTAGGAGATTTTGAACTTCAAAGCAGTTTTCATAGGACTTACACAATATTTTTTTCTGCGCTTATAAAAAGACTTATCTAAAAAATACTCTATTATTTTAAAGGCCAAGATGTATTCTACTCGCAGTATTTAATTAAAGCATCTGAAAAATTTCTAGGCGACCGAATTTTCAAACCAAAAACACATGATTTTGCATTACTACGTATGGCATCGCCTTAAAGCGTAACTAGAGAAGACGACCATCTAAAATTTTGGGGGCACTCGCTTGTAACTGCTTATTATTGACTGACTGACTGTTGACTGTCTGAGAACCTTGACGCTGCCGTTTATATAGACGTGAATGCATTCGAGAATAATCCGTGCAAGTAGGTAGATGGGCACTGGGCAGTACCTACGATATTTTGCTAGTAGGTTGTAATGCGATGCGGGTTACACGGATGAATGTTGCCTAACATTCTAGTAGCTTACCGCTACAGATCTTAAAGTTTTTCTCATATTCTATTTTCCAGTTGTCAGCATTTTGGATATCGCTTTGTAGTCAATATCCTCGATGGGTTGTAACCCATCTATTGTAATAGCAATCAAATCTCGGATACCGTTTGGATAGTCATATCTTTGCATATTTTATTTTTCAGCGCTCATGGAAATGAAATCAAAACGAGAGCGGTTACAGGTGATAGATGAGAAGTGACAAGTTTTTTTTATCTAATTTTGAGTCGCATTTTGACAGAATTCTTTCTACAAGTCAATAGCATCCTTCTCACTGATTACATAAGTACCAACTAATTCAGTGGCGGCTCGTGACTTTTGGGTGTACTAGAGTGCTAATATTTAAAAAATTGCATTATTGATGTTGTTGTAGCTGAAAACGATTTATTATTTTTTTTCGAAAATTCGATTTTTTTAATGAAGATTTTCAGGATATCCGTACGGCGCACGGCCAAACTTAAATTTCCTGAAAATCTTCATACATCTATAATGCCATTTTTTGTAATAGGTACAAGTACACCCAAAAGTCACGATCTGCCACTGCTTGTAATATAATATCTTTAAATAAATTTATTTTCCCCTCCGACACGGCAAAAAAGAAGAGAGTGTGAACAATTCGGTTATAAATTTCCACGAAAAGGGTTTGTATAAAAATACACGTAAAAGAAGCGACCTTATTAGACTTTATTATGCGTGAAGGAAGTTTTGCTTCAGCTTAGTTTTTCACATAAAACTCTGGCCTGGTGGGATTTGAGATGAAAATTTAATGTCACAAAGTTACGAGAGGA
This sequence comes from Hesperophylax magnus, assembly GCA_026573805.1. Classification (NCBI taxonomy): domain Eukaryota; kingdom Metazoa; phylum Arthropoda; class Insecta; order Trichoptera; family Limnephilidae; genus Hesperophylax; species Hesperophylax magnus. The sequence continues at coordinate 1,320,904 of JAIUSX010000130.1, forward strand.
GATGGAATAAATACAAATTATCATCTGTGATTTTAAATTTTATTTATCGATTTGAACGAAAACTTGCGACATAGGTCCACTGCTTTGAGCTCAATCTGTTGGTTTAAAAATAATGATCTTCATTCCCACTTGAGTAATGAACCGTTGGCTGTCGAATTAAAGAAACTAAAACCAACCACTATACATATATTTTCAGTTTAAAGTTCATGGGATTTCTGAAAAGGTGTGCGGTATAATCATTTTATCTTTATTAATGGGACAGAAAACGCGTTGTTCGAATTGTGTCATTTTATTTATAGGTAATATAATGATAATTTAAGGCCCCGTGGTAAGCGTTCAAAAATGGTTTAAAAGGGAGATATGTAAATAAGAACGTTAGAAGGAGCGCGCTAATATTGAAAAACGATATTAATTAAGGGAAAATGTTGAAAATATTTGATAAAACACGACTCGTTTGAAACAGAGAAAAAATCTCTCGACAAATGCTTTAGTTGCATAGAAAGATGACTCCTATGACGCATGACTAAGCTCAAGGTTTTGCCATCGAAGCCTCTGATATATAAAGTGAGAATATTTGAGATAAACAAAGCCACTTTGTTCACGTTCAGCACCTTTCCAATACCTGTAATTATTAGTTTCTTGTGAAAATTGTTAACGAATGTGAAAAAATACTAAATTCTGATCGGTTCACAAAAAAACTCGTTATTTAAAATCTTGAAACGAAGTATTCAAAGGTATACAGTAAACCAAAACCAGTTAAGATTTATAACAAGTTTCTGAATTGTACAACGCTGTCCCAATTTCTACCGATTTATAAGAAGCTTCTCGTTAACTCTAAGAGTTTTTATTTCTAAAAAAAATATATGTTATTTTGGAGAATAATATCTGTACATTTTTTATGCCGAAACAGTAATTATATGAAGTTTCCTCGATGGAAAAAAATCGCAAAGTAAGTTTCTAAAGATATTTAATACAAGTTTTATTGTGTTATTTAATATGTTATAGGGCTGAAATTTAACTTTAAAATAATGATCGTGTCCCATTTCTCATATACATACAGTGTTTTCCAATAAGATGTGTTATTTTGATATTCAATCGTAAAAGATCAAAGGTTTCGTTGTTTGTGTGACACGTAGCGCCGTCTTGTTAAAAGTAAACGTTGTCCAGATCAATACCATAAAATTTCAGCAATAAAAAATCATCAATCATCTCTCGATAGCGCAATCCATTCGCCGTAACTGTTGCTCCAGCCTCATTTTCGAAAAAAGTAAAGTCCAATGACTCCGCCGGACCATAAACCGCACCAAACAGTCACACGTTGAGGATAGAGAGGTTTTTCAACAATAACTCTCGGGTTTTCCGAGCCCCAGATGCGACAATTTTGCTTGTTGACGAAGCCACCGAGGTGAAAATGGGCCTCATCACTCAAGATGATTTGCATTAGATTCACTCAAGTGAATTTTAATAATTTTAAAGCGTTGTTGAAGCGTGTTTCGTTCGATTTCTATCAATGGCGTAGTTTCTACTTTTCAAATATCAAAAAATGACAGCTTCAAAAGTAACATCTACCGAAATAGCGGGCTATAATAAGGCACACCCGTGTCCTTTCGATTTCCGGTCGACAGCTCTGACCACTGAGCTATGTCGGCTTATCTCTTATCCGCGAAATAATTCAATATTTACTAGTGTTTCATTCAACAATTACTGCTTGTTACATTTTTTCACCTAAAACAGCCAGCTTTATTTTATATGAGAAAGGCATTGTAAGTGCTAACTCTCTCACTAGATGGCGTCGAGACAAATTGTCTACATTTCTTGGTGAAAATACTAGAACTTTTCAGATATTAATTATTTTTTTTTTTTTGGTAAACTAATGTTTAAGACAAGATTTTTTTATGCATAGCACAAAGGGTAAAAATTATTTTATAAGCAATAATTTTTAGCCTGAAACACTCATCCACATTGAAAAATCTCCTGATAATAAACGTTATATATTGGGATGGAAGTCGAGATATTAGAAAATATCTACTTCTCTTTGCTTACTCGTCGTCGTCTGAATTCCATCAGGAAATATTTAGGAAGTTTGTAGGTGTAACTGAAGGTAAAGTCGCTTTAAAAATTGTACTGTTCAATTTTATTGCATGCTTTGATTTGTAAAAACGTTCAGTCAGTCTGTGTATATACACAATATATTAATTTTGATGCAATAATTTTGAAGAGTCTGTAGTCTCACGTGTGTGATATGCTATTCCATACAGTACCAGGCGAGTAATCGAGTAGAAGACGTTTGGTTCTGGGAAGCAGCGGACTTCTTCTGGAGAAATTAGGCTTCATTGCGCCGATCGCCTTTTGTGTTCTTGCGTGCATCTTAGCTTGGTGATATCTTCAGTTGAGGCGCGAATCAATAAGCAGATATGTGACTTCATCACCATTCAATGACACGTCCTCCCATTTCGATGTTGAAATCAGGTATCTTTTTATTTTTCCTCGTTTACATGATGTCGGTTTTAGAATCGATGAGCTTGAGGCGCCATTTATTCGAATACTCTACAAGCATAAATAAACCACTCACTAGATCAACATCTTCGGACTTTTTGTATGAAACAAATCGGTACTTAAAAACCATAGATATGCCAATATTTAGACAGTCAAATTCTCATTCGGAGCCTACTTATTATACTATACACCAACGAAAAACTCTGAAAGTTTATTACATAGACTTTCAGAGTATTTCATTGATGGATATAGTTAAGCAATCATATGACGTCACAATATTTCGGTTGCAATTTTCGATCAGAGTTATACCCCTGTCTAAAAATGTGATTTTTTATTTTATTTTCTAGATTCTTATATTCCATGAAGTGCTGAATCATTTAAATTTACTGAATTTAAAGTTAATTTTCTTTATACAAATAGAGAGGCGTCATATGCGCCTCACAATTTTTACCTCAAAAGGGTGTTTAAAATGTTACCTGGTGGAAAAGCAGTAAACTAAAATTTAGTTAACTTAAAATTTAAAACTTAAAATTAAAAATAATGGATAGGATAGACCTCTCTGGGAATTCTCATTCTAGATAGTACCTACAAGAAGTGCACGTTATTATTCGCTCCAAATAAAAGTAAAAAAAAAATCATAGCTAAAAACCTGTGGAAGCAACAAAAAGTTATATCGGTGTTTTACCGTTGATCTATATAGTGAAACATCCTATTTACTAATCAAATTTATCAATTAAACAAGTGATAAAAAGAACAAATTGAAATCAAGTGACAGTTCAATGCCATTGTCTCAATGGTAACAAGTGAATTTAAATAACTTTCTTTAATTTCCGTGTTTATAAATTCCCCGGCGAGAGATAATTAAATAATCACATAGTGTTTCACAATTGGGATCTGTGTGATAGTTTTAAATAAACATTATTAAAAGTGATCTCATAATAACTGGAAACAATAATATAATATTTATCTAAATCACTCGAAGACTTGTTTCCTAATATATTAAGCTAACTCCACGGGTACATGCAAGCCTGTCGTAGTGTTGTGGTCACCGCGCTTGACTTGTTTGCTAACTGCAGCTGTAGACGACCTGAGATCGTACCCTACATAATCCAAACATTTTTAGAAGCGAAGTTAGCAGTCCACAATGCAGTGCTGGTACCTACCCTGATGTATGGAAGTGAGGCATGGAACTGGCAAAGAAAGGATGAAAGTAGATTGAATGCTGTTGAAATGAGATCCCTGAGGCGTATGTGTGGTAAAACCATGTATGATCGTGTGAGGAATGTGGATATCCGCAAAGAGTGCAAGGCTGATGTAAGCGTAATGAGTAAGATCAAGAAAGGGACGCTTAGATGGTTTGGGCATGTAGAGCGAATGAGCGAAGAAAGGAGTGTAAGGAGAATATACGATGCAAATGTGAATGGTAGCAGAAGTCGGGGACGTCCGAGGAAGACATGGCACGACCAAGTGAATCAGATACTTGAGTCGGGCCATGTCAAGAGTCAGAACAATAGAAGAGTATGTATGAGACGATGTATGAATGTGAATGAGGCAAGGAATGTGTGCCAAGACCGAGTTGTTTGGCGGTCCGTCCTCTCTGCCTACCCCTGCGGGGAAACGGCGTGATGGTTAGTTAGTTAGTTAAAATTAATACCCAATATTCGAACCATTTAAAAATGAACAGACAGAAGAAAACACAAAAGAAAGTGACATCTGGCGACTCTGAGGAAGATGAGAAGATGTCTCATTTAGACCGTAAGTGGCTAGACGAAATGTTGAAGAATCTTAAAAGTGAGCTATTTGTGTACCTCAACTCACAAATAGTAGAACAATTGGGGGACATCAAGACCAAGCTGGGGGATTTTGATAAACTCAAAACTTCACTTCAATTCTTTTCTGCGGAGTATGACAGACTAAATAAAATATGCAACATAAATGAGGCAGAAATCAAAAAACTTAATGCTGCGAATGCTCATCTTCAGCAGAGCCAACAGGAACTTCTCACTAAACTGAATGATATAGAGCAGTCAAACAGGAATTGCAATGTTGAGATTCAGATGGTTCCTGAAAAGAGGGATGAAGTAATCAAGGCTACAGTGTTAAAATTGTGTACCGCTGTCAATTACACATTAAAGGAAGATGACATTAGGTCCTGCCATCGAACACCTCATCATCCAAACGCCGTTTCAGGTTCACGACCAAAGAATATTATTCTGGCTCTTTCCAGCCCTCGTATGCGTGACGAACTTCTATCAGCAGTGAAGGCGTTCAATCGCAGGAATGCTGATAACAAATTGAATCGTCAGCATCTTGGATTCCCGGACTCCTCTCCAATTTATGTGTGTGAGCACTTATCTCCACACAACAAGGATTTACACGCGGCTGCCAGGCGCGCCGCTAAAGACCTTCGCTTCAAGTACGTGTGGGTCAAGAGTGGGCGCATATTCTTGAGAAAGGATGATACGTCTGCTTCTGTGCTTGTAAAAACCAAAGATTCTCTCCTCAAACTATCATCCAAAATGCAATCGGCAAACAACTCATCCTCAACGCATTAGTAAATGATGCAATAATATAATTCTATTCTTTGCTTTCTACACTTAATAATGTTAAACGTTTATTATCAAAATGTAACAGGACTGCGTTCTAAAACGAATACATTTTACATAAATATTACCAATAATGATTATGATATTATTATGATAACTGAATCTTGGCTTGTGGAAAGCATCGCCAGTGAGGAACTATTTGATAATCGTTACATAGTATTTAGACGCGATCGTAGTGAGAATAAAAGAGGAGGGGGAGTAATTCTTGCGTTAAAGAAACACCTTACAGTTGTAGAGCGGAAGGATTGGGAATCGAATGCTGAAGACTTATGGGTGACAGTTATTACTAGAAATCTCAAAAGGATCAATTTGTGTTGCGTTTATATTCCACCTGGAGCCAATCACTCCCGTAACACTTATGACTTTATGGATAAATTATGTGAACTGCGAGCGCTTCATCGTGATGATAATTTTCTTGTAGCGGGTGACTTCAATTTACCTTTAATAAACTGGTCAATAAGTAATGATAATAATATGAAAATTACAAATAGTCATCAATCTGAAATTATTTCTAAAATCTCAGACACTCTTAGTTTTAATGAGCTTTCACAATATTGTACTTTTCAGAACAACAATCACAAATCCTTAGACCTAGTTTTTAGCTCTTTCCCTGTAATCGTGTCACATACCTCCCAACATCTTATACCTGAATGTAAATATCATAAATCAATCATTATTGATATCAGTACAGAGATAGAAATCCCCATGGTAAGTAAGAAAAGATCAATAAATCTCTTTAAAAAGGCGAATTATGAAAATATAAACAATGTCCTCAACAATGTTGATTGGGATGCTGAATTTTCTAATCTAACAACCGATATAGCTATTAACCGTTTTTACGATATATTGGATGAAATCATTCACTGTAACGTTCCATCAAATAAAGTTCAGGATAACAGCACATATCCATATAAGTATAACCCGGCTTTAATAAAATTAACAAAAGAAAAATACAGAATATTTAAAAAGTGGAAAAAATGGTCAAATCCTTTAGATTATCATGAATTCTGTGTTCTGCGAACGAGACAAAAAAAGTTTCGAACGAATGTCATAGACAATTCATAATAAATGCAGAAGTCAAAATATCGCATGACCCAAAGAATTTCTGGTCCTATGTTAGAAGTAATAGAAATAGTACGGGGTTACCCAACACTATGAAACTAATGAATGTAACTGCTAACGATCCTTTAGCTATATGTAATATGTTTTCAAATCATTTTGCATCCACTTATAATCATAATGTTACTCCAAAGGCTTTCGCTAATAATCCCCAAACTGATAATCCTATAAATATTTCTACTATTTCAATTTCCAAGGAACAGATAGAAAAAAATAATTAATGATATCTCATGGTCGTTGCGAGAAGGATATGACAAAATACCATCTTACTTTACAAAAATGTGCAGCAAGCAATTATCTAAGCCTCTCCTATTGCTTTTTCAATCATCACTGAAAGAAGGCATCTTCCCAGACCGATGGAAATGTGCTCTCATTACACCAGTATTCAAATCCGGCTCTAAAAACGACGTCCAGAACTATCGGCCAATTTCAAAACTACCTATCTTCAGTAAGATTCTTGAAAAAATTGTTCATGAGCAACTCTATGACTATGTTAAGTCTGTTATAACTGATAATCAACACGGCTTTATGAAAAAAAGATCAACTGTATCCAATCTTGCAGTATTCACAGAACATATCTCAAAATCAATGGACAAACGAATCCAAGTGGATGCTATATATACAGATTTCTCCAAAGCATTCGATAAAATCGACCACAGCCTATTGTTGTCTAAACTTTTAGCTTTAGGAATACACGGTAATTTGTACCGATGGCTAGTTTCATACCAAAACGGACGCTCCCAGATAATAGCAGTAAACGGTTTCAATTCTGAAATTGTCAATGTACCTTCAGGTGTCCCTCAAGGATCTCACCTGGGACCGTTGCTTTTTACTATATTTATCAATGACATTGCAAAATGCTTTAAGCATGCTAAAGTTTTACTTTTTGCTGATGACATGAAAATATTTCTTTCTATTAACTCTATTACTGAATGTTATAAACTGCAACAAGATTTTAATAGGCTTAATGATTATTGTACTGTCAACTATCTCCACATGAATACTGCCAAATGTTATGTAATAACCTTTACAAAAAATAAAAATAAAATTGAATATAATTACCATATTACAAACAGTCAACCACTCAAAAAAGTCAATCAAATTCGAGACCTCGGTGTACTGATTGACGACAAACTTTCATTCGAGGCACATGTGGATAAGATTGTCAAGAAATCATTGAGCATGTTAGGATTTTTATTCCGTATTGGAAAGGAATTCAACAATATCCATACACTCAAAATTTTGTATAACTCCTACGTCCGTAGTCATCTGGAGTACGCTTCTGCCATATGGAATCCTTTTTATAACATTCACACAAAACGCATTGAAGCTGTTCAAAGAAAGTTTGTACATCACTTGAACTTCAGGAGACAATTACGTTATTACGATATGGAAAGCTCTATAAAGCACTACGGACTTAAAACATTAAAAGGCAGGAGAGACACTGCGGACATGATTTACTTACACAAAGTCTTGAGTGGTCATATTGACTGTTCAGCCCTTTTGTCATCAATCAATATTAGAGTCCCAAGTAAGAAAACTAGACACAAATCATTGTTTCATATCGAAATTGCTTCAACGAGTCTCAGGCAAAATTCTTTCTTACTAAGAACTTGCAATCATTATAATAAAACTTATTTTGATGCTGATATCCTGTCGTGTACCTTAAGAGCTTTTAAAAAAATTGTTAACAGAGTATTGTAATAATTAACCCTTTTCTAAATTTAATACATTACATTCATCGTTTATTCATTATCACTCTTACATATTAATTGTATTTAATATCAAATGTACGTGTGTGTATGTATGAATGTATGCATGTATGTATGCGTATGTATGTATGCAACTATGTATATGTATGTGTGTACGTATGTATTTATATGTGTATATGCATGTGTATGTATATATATATGTATGTATGTGTTTATACGTGTATATATATATATACATTTTCTCTTATTATTTCCTTGTTTTTAACATTTCTTTGTTCTTTACCTTTCTTTGTTTTCTTTGTTTGTTTATTGCTTTTTAACCTTCTTTATCTTTATTGCATGATGTGAACATTGGTTATTGGGTTGTAACCTAATTCTTTTACTTATTTTTTCTCTCTCTCTATGCATGTTATGTTATAAACCTGTTAAGGTTCCTAATAAAATAAAATAAAATAAAAATAATTCTGGCATAGATTTTGCTCTGCAGGTAAAGTGATAATGAATTACAGTCATCTATGCATTAATCAGCTGGATTCATCCGAATTATATTGTTTGGCAAAAGAGGGCACCACTATTCCTGTTTGGTCTATTTAAGACTAAAGGATTAAAATATTTTTGTCACAATAATGTGGCAGTACTTTTGGAATTACAATGTGCTAATTCAATATTATTGTAAATTCTACTCTCTTGAGAGCTGGTCGTGACAGATTATAATTTCATGGTGCGAATCCAAGTGTTATTGTGCCGATTGCCGTCCGCTGCCGAATTTGAAGATTAAGGAATCGCTGCTAAACTCAATGCGAGTGATATTTTCGGTGAGTCCTCTATTTTTATGTATTTGGTGGCTGGATTATAATTTGTTACTTTTCCTGCAGAGTGAATTTTTTAATGAACCAATTTTTTTCATAGGGAATTAATTATTCCCTAATGGTCTGTGTGACTTACAAGCCAGATCATCACCACCTGGCTATTATAGACTTAGAGGCCTTGTGTTTTCTCGGTAGGGAGAAAATTTGGTAACTAAAAACCCTTCTAAAATTGCATGTTTTGGAGCATTAAATTATTTTCCTCAGCATCACCAGCAGCCGACAGCGGCTATATACTACATATATGTCTATTTGTGTTATGTTGGGATCGGGATGGAAATTCAGCTGCGCCTTATTATAGCAAATTCCTCCGCATTCGCCTGTTGGAATATGGGAAATCGCAGAAAACCATATCCAGGAGGAAACGGCCGTCTGTCAACTAACAAGTGTGATGATGTTTAGTACGTACGTACGTAGGTGCGATACCGTGTTGCCAGCTGCAATCCTGTTAGAGCTGGTATTACAGAACAATTTAAAATGTTTAATTATAACTTTATTTACAAACATGCATATATTCTCAATGGCATAAAAAATCTTTTCCTACCCATTCGACCACACATAGTGATGCTTTTAAGGTTTAGCACAATATTCCTTGCTAATTCTTACTTAGTAACTTGACTACAACAAACTTAAGCTAATACTCACTTGGCCTTTGTAAGGTAGTTAGGAACATGATATCGCCCCGAAGACCACTTACTTTACAAGGCATTATGAACTATTCCCCACGGACACCCTCCTCGACTGACTAAGGTAACCAGTATAAACTGGAAAGTCGATCAATATTTAATTATTGAAGTTATTTCCCTGGGGACTAGGGCATACAAAAACAGTTTCGCAGTATAAGAATCGTGAAAGGAATAAAACATTTTGTGACGGTACGGATATAATAATTAAGGCTACATAAGACTATAATAACAGGGGTTTGCTCAACGCTCACATTTTAATTATTTCTGATGAACGTATTACTAAAATCTCTAATGTTTCTAAATTGATTTTCTAGGCCTGCTAGGGCAAAGTCGGGCGTAGTTCCCTCCGCTAGGCTGGGTCGCGCGACGATTTTTGTTTTTACACCACGTCATCACTTATGTCGTTAAGGCGATGCACTATGTCGTGTAATATTTTAAATAAGGTTTAAATTCCCGCTTAACACCATCCGCCTGTTTTGATTTATGCAGAAAAAAATGGCCAAAAAGTGCCTTCTATTTTATTTTGTGGGTGTTCAGGCATAAATATATTTTTTTTTTATACAATAAAACCATAAACGAAAATGGGTTCGTAAGTAGGAGATTTTGAACTTTAAAGCAGTTTTCATAAGCCTCATACATTATTTTTTTCTGGGCTTATAAAAAGACTTATCTAAAAAATACTCGATCATATTAAAGGTCAAGATGTATTCTACTAGCAGTATTTAATTAAAGCATCTGAAACATTTCAAGGCGACCAAATTTTCAAACCAAAAACACATGATTTTGCATTACTACGTATGGCATCGCCTTAAGATTATTTTATAGGTTTTTAGACGGCAAATTCAACCGCAGGTCTGTGCAATACACCAGGGTCACCCGTCGCATATTTTTGAACGGGCGACCTGGCGAATCTGGCTTTCTTTTAGAGCATTGTCTCGTCTTAACAAATAATAATTGACGGCCTCCGTGTTCAAGGGGTTAGGCTTTCGTCTAGCAAGCTGTTGGGGGTGGGTTAAAATCCCGACTTGCGCAAGTAAATTGTATTAGATTAATTCTTTTGTTTAGTAATTAACTCATTTCAAATAATATGTATTATATTTTCGGCACGTTCCATAGCCGAAAATACTCTCAGTATCACCTTGGTGTAAGACCAAAATTCAGAATTGAATCTTTTATAGTGATTTGTTTTTGGGGTATTATGCCGTGTTGCCCTACGTCCTTCTTTAGCCAACGTTTCGGACAGCATTGCACTGATGATAAAAAAAGGAGGTAGCGCAACACGGCATAATACCCCAAAAACAAATCACTATAATACTTTTGGCCGTGAAAATCTCAAATCATACCAGAATTGAAACGTTGCTTGAAATAGCACTGACCGTGTTTGGTGACCAGATCTGAATAACCAGGTACTTTCCATACTTACTTTACGTACTTGCCATAGTCCTACTGGCTCCAGATGATTAGGAGGAATTTTTTTATTTATTTTTTTTATATTAACTCCACACAGGAGGCCCTGAAGAAAATAATTTCCCTCAGGGCCTATGTAATCTTTGGGGATGCTGTGTGGAGGTTCTTTTTGTGGAGAGGAAGGAGTGAACATGGGTCTTGAAAAGTCCCAAGTTGTAGGAGGGAGGAAACACAGAGGCCAGCAGTTCGTTCCACAGCCGAGCTGTTGAACCTAAGAACGAATCGTAAAAGAGACCCGTTTTCATGTGACAAATGTCAACCGTGTACAAATGTTGGGCGCGCGTTTGGCGTGTATCCCGACTACGCACCGGTGCCGAAGGGATCAATGACGCTAGTTCCTCAGAGCATCTTCCATTGTAATACCGATAGAACAAGGACAGCATACCTACCTGACGCCTGTGCTCTAAAGATTGCAGTCCGTTTGTTAAGATTGGGGAATCTATCAAACGGACCGTTGGGACTCTTGTGTGGTATCACATAAAAATATATTTGTATTTCAGTATTCTTTTACTCTTTATGTTATATATATTATAAAGCTATTAATACAGATCATTTATTGGCCGTCATTAAATTATTGAGGGTCATCTTAATCTCAGTATTTGTGTTACTTTCCTAGAATTGAGTGCAATCTATTTGATCGGATATATATATTATTGTTGTGTTAATTTATTGATGTCGATGAGAAGAGTTAGACGAAAGGGACCCTAGCACGTTCAATGTAATTATTTTATTTCCATTTTACTCTAACACGTTTATTTCTCACTCAGTCATCTTACAATCTTCCTTCCACGCTTGTAAATGACCGCATTAATCATTAAAGGAACCCCCCATTAGAATTGAAAGAACCAAGTTTCAGCACGTAATGCCTTAATGTTCAATTTAATATTCCCATCAAATAAAAATTATGCGAATAATTATGCTCATCTTTCATTTCTTTACAAAGTTTTCAGCCGTTCATATTAATTTCTACGTTTTTTACCCCCTTCTGCTTCTTACCTAAATGACTCCGCTGTACCACTTTCCGCTGTATTATATTCCTGATTGGGTTCGCCTTAACCTGTCAACTGTGAATGGGACACCAGTGTCCACCATACAAAAAATGATGAAATTTTTTCAAGCGATTTAAAACCCTGCATACTAAAGAAACTGCATGAAGAATAAGTTTTTGATGAATGCAGCTTCTCTGATGGTTTTGGAATAAATTGACAATTTTATTCATGGTCAACTAGTTAAAAGATTATCAACGAAACAAAGCGTTTTTGCAGCAAACGACATTGTTTATTAGCTTCACTTTATTTGCACTTGATAATGCTTTAAATAAGAAACCTTAATAATTTAGTTTCAGTACACAGCGGTTATTTTATTTATTTATTAACGCCCTTTTTCGAGGCTTTCACATGAGAATATTAAGAAATATACATTATTTATTGTACATAACTGAATTGCTTCACAAGATTGGTATATTTGTTTGATCATAAATTGAAGATGTCCACTGACTTGGTATAATTGTTTCCCTCCATTAGTATTCTGGGCAAAGAGGAATACATATGGTAGTTAGTCCTAGAATTTCTGCACTGAAATAAATCCTGACTTCTAGAAATACGTTGTGGAATACGAATGCTTATCAATTCTAGCAATACCGCACATCAACTAAATCATTTAGAATTTTATATAGAAATACCAAGTCAGTGAAAATTCTTCTGTCTGACAATTTGAGCATATTCATAAAATTTAACAAAGTGTTGTAGTTCAACATATTTGCTGGAATACCCATTTTAAAATTTATAAAACGTAAGAATTTGTTTTGTAAACTATCTATGTATATTATAATGTGGGTTCCAGACAGGAGAATTGTACTCAAGTTTAATTCTTACATAGGCAAAATATAACAATTTAATACACTTTATATTGTTGAAATTTCTGGTAAGCCTAGTTATAAATTCCAATATTTTTATGCCCTTATAAGAGATTTCTGTTATGTGGTTAACAAATGAAAGATTTTATTGAAAAGTGATGCCTAAGTCTTTGATTTGTGTTAATGTATCAAGAGAATTGTTATCAATGTTGTAATCAAAAATCACTGGATTTTTTATTCGATAAAATCTAACTATTTGACATTGTGAGATATTTAAGTAAAGTCTATTTTCATTACACCAAATTAATAATTTGTTGATATTGTCTTGAAGACTGTTGCAATGAATGAATAATGAACTAAGTTCTACAAGAACTAGCACTAAACACTACATTTTCCAACTATTTCTACTTACATTATACATCTGGTGTATCGTGTCTATAACATGCGCAAGGCGGCATCTAGTAGGGAACTAAGTTTCAGATGTTTCTCTTGTAATCACGTACAAGTATAATTTTACACTACGAAAGATAAACTTTTAAGTAAGTTGTCAGTAGGTATTGACGGCTCAATCTATTATGTTAGAAGGGGTGGGTAAGTAATAGATAAACGTTCGATGAGTTTACTGAACCTTGTGGAAAGATGTGAGAGGTTGTTGGAATGATAGCTAGTATTTATATTTATTTATTTATAGAATACATGATAATACAATAATACATTTTCTTACATGTGATACATTAAATTACCACACTAGGCGACTGCCTGTCTCGTGGCAACCAATGGTATATAGTTAGTATGTGAGGTCTAGTGTTAACATATGAATTAAATATTTATACATGTTTAAAGTATGAAAGATTATATTAGAATGAATTATAATGGAAATAGAAAATATAAAAATGTTAAAAATGAGTAGAAAGCAGAAGACAAAAAAAAAGAAAAATAAAAGAAAAATAAAAATAATAAAGAAGAAATAAAAATAAAAGAAATACAAAAAAAAATAAAAAATTTAGAAGTCTAAGACATGCTATTATGCAGGAAAAGATCAAATACATAACTCTCTTTTCTGGTTGTGTAAGTGTACATGCATGTTATACACATTATACACATGAGCGCGTAAATACGCGTGTACACGCATACATCCACACACACACACTTATTCATATTTATAGATGCATACATATTCATACAAAGGTATACAAATATATACAAATATATATGTATACATACATACATACACACATATATATATAGATGCATAAATATTCATACAAAGGTATACAAATATATACAAATATATAAATATAGTATAGTATAATAAATTTATTTGTAAAAAGAACGTTCTCTCTCTACTGTGCCAGTACCTACTGAGCAGAGATGTGCAAAATGGGTACCCAAAACCATTTGAAATGCAAAATGGAAATGGGTAAAAACTTTTCCATTTGAAAATGCAAAATGCAAAACGGTTTTTAGAAAAGCATTTCAAATGCAAAATACCTATTTCCAAAATGCAGAATGGTTTCTCAGATCCAACAACTAAAATAATTATAGAATTTTTAAACAATTTTGTCATTATTTAATAATGGACATCAATGTAGAACAAACATATTACATGATGGTAAATCCAAAAACACCACGACTACAGATTGTGAAACCACAAAAATTTGCGCGGGACTTATGTTGCCAACGTAAAAACATAGAAACTGCTATCCAACATTTAATATTACAGCGTCATGGCCCCATGTTAAAATGGAATAAAAACAAACCAACCCCATGGAATAAAAATAAACCAACGATTTCAACTTGTCATCGCGCCTCTAAATTCGCAAATTAACCAAGTACAATATGAGTAAACAGCGAAAAATGCAGAAAAAAAACAGTTACATCGAGTGACACAGACGAAGATAATGTTTCTTCAAACAAATTAATCAAATATATAGATAGGAAATTTCAAAAAATGAGTGAACTCTTTATTAAATCAATTAAAGAACAATTCAATAACGAATTAACCGACCTCAAAACATCGATTGACTTCTGCTGTACTAAAATTGACGATTATGAAGCTAAAGTCAAAACCCTTGATTGTGAAATAATAAACTTGAATGAACGTGTAGAGATGTTAGAATTCAAAAACAATCCAAGGGATCAATGGGACAGATCCTGTAACATTGAAATCATTGGAGTCCCGACCTCAGAAAAAGAGAATCTAAACGACATTATTGGCAATATATCCCAAAAAGTAGGATTCCCTATAAAAAGAGAAGACGTTGATTTCATCCATAGAGTTCGCCAATGGCCTAGGTCAACGGTAACTCCCAAAGTCACACCCACACCTTCATCTACGTCCAACATTATTCTACGTCTCCTTCGACGAGATTACAAGGATGCTTTGCTGACAGCTGCTCGACGCCACCGGACCCTGACTTCAGCAGATATTGGTCTTCCAGGAGCAGCCATGCGCATATTCCTCAACGACCACCTCACGCCTTCTAACAAGCTACTGATGAAGAAAGCCAGGGAAATTAAAGCTGAAAAACAATATCATTATCTGTGGACAAAAAACTGCAATATATTTATGAGAAAAAGTGACATCTCTCCTGTCATTCGAATTTCCTCTGAGGCAGATATAAGCAAAATAGCATGACTCTCTATAAATACCGTAATAATTTCACTTATATTATTCAAACAAAATCTTTTTTCTTTTCATTTAGTTTCGCATTTTAATTTTATTTCAGTTACATTATTTTACTTACATTATCTAAACAAAGTATTTTTCTTCTTTTCATTTAGTTTCGCATTTAATATTATTAAGTAGCACATAGAACTTAAACTATAGGTACTTCATTTTTTATAAACTAACTGTTAGTAAACAAACTACTTTCAATCAGATTATGGCATGCTATACATCTCGTGAGGTATTGAATCTGCATCGAACACTTTCTATCTATATGAATCGAATTCACATACTTACTTCATCATACCATTATTATGATTTTTACTATGGAAAATGTATTTTTCTGATATTTTATCTGTGTAATACAATATGGCTTCTTTAACTTTATATTATCAAAACGTACGAGGATTGAGCACAAAGACGCATGATTTTCTAAGGACTGTTCTAAACAATGACTTTGATATTATCTGTATTTCAGAAACTTGGCTTCTCGATAATATTTGTGATCCGGAGATTTTTGACGACAGATATAATGTTTTTAGACGTGACAGAAACTATAATCTCACAGGTCAAACATTGGGAGGGGGTGTTCTTATTGCTGTCCAGTCCAAATATAATGTTACTCATCAAACTAGCTGGTCCACACTAGAGGCTGAAGATATATGGGTAACTATTACTTCAACTACCTCTAATAAAAATATTAACATTTGCTGCTCTTACCATCCCCATGGTACGAATCATATTAGAAATCTTAAAGCTCACTTTGAGTCCGCTAGTCAGCTCCGATTGAACTATCCTGATGATGACTTTCTTCTGGTAGGTGATTATAACATTTCTAGACTTATCTGGAATCTAAATTCTGAAAGACAGATGATACCACAAATACCTGTTGACGAAGCCAGCTTTACTGTTATAGACTTTTTATCTCTTTGTGACTTTTTTTAATATAATAACATCTTAAATGTAAATCAACGTGTTCTTGACCTAGCCATTAGCAACATAAACTGCTCATTACAACCTTGCATTCCTCCCCTTTTAACTGAAGATTTGCATCACAAATCTTTCAAAATAGAAATAAGACAAAAAAACGAACTTTGCTTAATACATCAACCACGACAAGTCTTATTATTTAATTCAGCTGACTACGTCAAGATTAACGAGTTTTTGGAGCAAGTTGACTGGTCAAATATTTTTAGTTCAAGGGGTATGGAAGAAGCAAATGATAAATTCCACGAAATTATTAATGTAGCTATTGATCACTACGTACCATCAAAAAACATTTATCTGTCTCCCAATATCCCCCGTGGTACACTCCCTACCTAATCAAAATCATCAAAGAAAAGCTAAAGTATCACCGAAAGTTTAAAAATTATTCACACCCCTCAGATTATCATACCTTCTCATTACTCAGGACTCACCAAAAAAGAACAGAAAAAGAGTGTTATACTTATTATATAAAGAAAGCCGAGTTAAATATAAGGAAAGATGTGAAATATTTTTGGACTTTCGTGAAATCAAAACAGTCATCTTCTGAAGTACCTAATAACGTGTATCACAAAAACATTTCCTCAAGTGATGGTCAACGAATTTGCAATATTTTTAACGATTACTTCCAATCTGTCTTTATCCCCGATAAAACTACTAATAATACTTCCACAAATATTGTTGATACAAATAATGATGTTACCATAAATTCAATTAATTTTGATTCAATTGATATAACTGCACCATTAGTGTTAAAACATCTCAAAAATGTGAACACAAAAAAGAGTGCCGGTTGTGATAAGTTACACCCAATTTTTATTGTTAATAGTGCTAAAACACTAGTTACTCCTGTAACACTACTGTTCCAAAAATCTTTTAAAGAAGGTGTATTTCCTACCATTTGGAAACAAGCTTTTGTTTCACCTGTTTTTAAAAAAGGGGACAAACACAACATTGAAAATTATAGACCTATCTCTAAACTACGTAGCTTAAGTAAAATCTTGGAAAAAATCGTGTGTAACCAACTTTTTGACTCATGCAAAAATACTATTATTAGCCCCCATCAACATGTTTTTTTTAAGACAGATCTTTTGATTCGAACCTAGTGTAACATCACTAACATCACTATTGGTGTCGCACATCACTAGTGCTAGAGGTGATTGTAACACATTGTATTGTCGTCTGTGGTCACGCTAACAAGCTCTCTGTATAACCGTCACAAGAATAAAAGTCTATCTCATAAAATACAATCAGTGTTTTAATATAAAGTCATCCACATTAAATAGAATAAAACATGGTGTCAGAAGTGCGATCTCGATAATAAATAATAATAATACTGGAAGTTGGATGTTAATAACATAAATTGAAAAATATTAAGTATAATTTAAAATGGCGAAGGACGCGCAAAAGTCGCACATACAACATGATTTTCATGCCCTGTCAAATCTGCAAGTGTTGTCAAATAATATGAATAATGATTCAAAATGGAAAAATTGGTGGCAAGACTACGAAATATACCTGGTAGCGTCAGGTTTGGAAGAAGCTACAGAACAAAGAAAAATCGCAATTCTGCTTCATTCAATTGGCTCCAAAGGTATGGAAATTTTCAAATCATTTAACATGAACATGGAATCAAGCACGCTACGACAAGTCAAGAAAAAGTTTGATGAATATTTTGCACCTCACAAAAATTTAACAATGATAAGAAATTCATTTTTTACACGAAAACAAAATAATTCAGAAGACATCAATAATTTTCTATTGGACTTGGAAAATTTAAGTTTGGATTGTGAATTTGGAAATTTAAGAGAATCTCTGGTAAGAGACATATTTATTGCAAATATGTGTGCAAATTTAAATCATATCCGTCAACGCTTATTACAAGATTCTACATTGTCATTACAAAAAACGATTGAAATTGCAAAAACCATCTTATTGTCACAAAGCAATGCAGAGAAAATTAACCAACAAACACACACAGAAAATATTCTTCAAATCAGTCATAATAAAAATACTTCAAGACAGTCGAGAGCATCATGTCAGTCAAGTCTAAGAGGGTCAACTTCAAGAAGATCAAGTCAGTTTGGATCTTCAAGTCGTCATGGGTCACCATCATCATCATCACAGCCAAGGTCAAGTGGTCATATCAATCCATGTGGAAGATGTGGTCAGCATCATCGCTACAAGTGCCCAGCAGTCAATGTCAAATGCAGGTCATGTAATTCTTTTGGTCATTTTGCTAAATATTGTTTTAAAAATAATTGTCACAATAAAGTCAGAAATTTAAACTTAGAGTCATCAAAACCCAATGATGACAGTGCTAATTTCACTGAGGGTCATTTTATTGCAACAATCAGAAATATTAATAATAACAATTATTCAAGTCAAGCATGGCACATAGATATAATAATTAATAATAAAACATTAGACTGTATCTTGGATACAGGAGCTGATATAAATGTAATGTCATTGACAAACTTTAAAAAGTTAAATTTATGTAATACAATTTTACAAAAAGTTTTTACAAAAGTGTCAGGATTTGGAGGTAATAAAATACCTATTATTGGTCATTGTGATATTGTATGTCAAATCAATGGAAATGTCATAAGTAAAATAATATTTTTTGTCACAAATATAGAATGTCAATCAGTCTTAGGTCTTCCAACTATTCAGAAATTTGGAATTATAAAAAGAATATTTAATGTTCAATATGATCATAACACCTTATTTACTGAATATAATGACATATTTCAGGGTCTCGGATGTTTACCACCTGTCGTTCATCTCAAACTTCGTCAAGATGCCGTTCCGTGCGTTGATCCTCCGAGGAAAGTCCCATTTGCCTTACAAAACAGACTTCGTGAGGAATTAGATCGCATGGACAAGATGAAGGTCATTGAAAAGGTTACTAAACCTACTTCTTGGGTAAATTCTGTTGTCATAACTGTCAAGGAGTCAGGTAAATTAAGAATTTGTCTTGATCCTAGAAAATTAAATAACTGCATAATGAGAGAATATTTTCCATTAAAAAACATCGATGAAATTAGATCAAAACTTATAGGTGCTGCATATTTTTCACATCTAGATGCTTATTCTGGATTTTGGTCATTGAAGTTAGATGAAGAAAGTAGTGATTTATGTACTTTTCAAACTCCATTTGGAAGGTACAGGTATTTAAGACTACCGTTTGGAATAAACGCAGCAACGGAAATTTTTTATAGGATTATGGTAGATTTGTTTGGAGATCTGGAAGGTATATTAATTTTTGTTGACGATTTTTTAATTTATGGAGAAACTGAAGAAATTCATAATTTTAGGTTAAGAAAAGTCTTGGAAAGGGCTAGAGAAGTCAACTTAAAATTAAATAAGTCGAAATGTAAATTTTTAGTCAAGGAAGTATGTTTCCTAGGTTATATTTTTAGTAAGGAAGGAGTAAAAGTTGACAAAGAGAAAGTCAAAGCTATTTTAGAGTTGCCGTCTCCTAAAAATGTCAAAGATTTACAAAGATTTTTAGGAATGGTAAATTATTTGGGCCCATTCATTGAAAACTTATCAAATAAGTCACAAATTTTGAGAAATTTATTAAAAAATAATGTTATATGGTCATGGGATGAAAATTGTGAAAAATGTTTTAAAACTTTGAAAGAGGCTATTTCAAATGCAACAGTTTTAAGTCATTATGATCCAAAAATACCACTAACTTTATCAGTCGATGCATCAAAATCAGCTATAGGAGCAGTTATTATGCAAAATAACCGTCCAATTGCATTTAGTTCAAAAACAATGACACAGTCGCAGGAAAATTATGCTCAAATTGAAAAAGAATTATTTGCCATACAATTTGGTTGTAATAAGTTTCATCAGTATATTTATGGTAACAAAGTGACAGTACAAACTGATCACAAACCTTTAGTCTATTTATTTAAAAAACCTTTACATGATGTACCAGCTAGATTGCAACGTATGATGTTAGCTCTTCAATCTTATGATTTAAATGTTATACATGTCCCAGGTAAAGAAATGTATATATCAGATACTTTATCTAGAGCAGCTTTAAAAGATCATTATATACCCGATTATGAGTCTGATCTACATTGTCATGTAAATTCAATATATATGAACTTAGCTATTAGTGAAGAATATCGTAAAAAATTGAGTAATGCTACTGCTTTGGATGAAACTATGCAAATATTAAAAAAATATTATTATGAAGGTTGGCCGAATAGCAAAGATAAAGTTCATTACACTTTAAAATGTTATTATAATATTCAAGACGAAATTCATGTCATTAATGAGTTAATATTTAAGGGTAATAAATTGCTAGTACCTCAAACTATGAGAAAAGAAATGTTAAACAAAATACATGAAGGACATCAAGGAATAAACAAATGTTTAAGATTAGCTAGAGATACTTTATATTGGCCTAGTATCACTGTAGATATAAAAAATTTAATTGAGCAATGTCAAATATGTAATAAATTTAAAGTTTCTAATCAGAAGGAACCACTGATAAATTATGAAATTAATAAGTTTCCATGGCAACAAGTAGGTATTGATTTAATGTATTTTGATAATCAAACGTACCTCATTGTAACAGATTACTATTCAAAGTTTATTGAAACTGCTTTCCTAAATAATAATTCTACTGCAAAAAATGTCATAATTCACTTAAAATCTATTTTTGCACGTCATGGTATACCAATGTCTTTAGTCTCTGATGGAGGTCCGCCTTTTCAAGCTATTGAATTCAAATCATTTTTATACGATTGGGATATAGAACATGTAGTTACTAGTCCATATCATTCTCAATCTAATGGTCAGGCAGAAAGTTCTGTTAAAATTATAAAAAATATTCTAAAAAAGTCAAAAGAAACAAATACAGATCCTTATATAGCTCTATTACATTATAGAAACACACCTAAAGCCAATTTACCGTCACCTGCTCAATTATTAATGTCTAGAACTTTAAGAATGAATATTCCTTTAACTCAAATTAAATTAAAACCAAAGGTTGTAAGATTCTCAGATTACAAAAACTGCGTTGAAAAAAATAATTCAAAAAATTCTAAATATTATAATGTCAATGCAAAACCTATGTCTATATTTAAAACAGGAGATTATGTGTATTTTAAGAAAAACCCTAAAAGTAATTGGTTACCAGCTGTGGTCAAGGAAAAATTAAAATGTAACAGGTCTTATATTGTTGAAGATTATTATGGTAACACGTACAGACGAAATAGAATTCACTTAAAAATGAGATATAATACAAATGTTAATAATGACCATCTGTCCATGCGATCTGATCCGGCACTTGAAGAGGCAGAAGCTGGAGATGAGGGACAGGTGGGAGAATATAATAATTTGAACAACCCTTACATTACCAGATATGGTAGAGTGGTCAAACAACCCGATAGGTATAATGTCTAATGTCAGTGTATTTAAGATTTTATTGTATTGTATGTAAGCATAATGTCTAATATCAATGTATTTGAATTTTTATTGTTTTTATAAATAAAGAAAGGGGATGTAACATCACTATTGGTGTCGCACATCACTAGTGCTAGAGGTGATTGTAACACATTGTATTGTCGTCTGTGGTCACGCTAACAAGCTCTCTGTATAACCGTCACAAGAATAAAAGTCTATCTCATAAAATACAATCAGTGTTTTAATATAAAGTCATCCACATTAAATAGAATAAAACAGACAGTTTACTGATTTTGTTCTTAACTCTATGGATAATGGGAAACAGGTAGATTCCATCTACACAGATTTTTCTAAGGCTTTTGACAAAGTAAATCACGACATACTGTTAAACAAGCTCTCGAAGATTGGTATATATGGAAATCTTCTGAGATGGTTCTGTAGCGTCGAGAATAATCCATTGAATAATTAATAATAAACCGCTCAACCTACTTAGGTACGTACTTGCTAATTGCTACTTAGGTACGTATTTGCAGCCGAAATCAAAACAAAGCAACCTACCTGTTTCAAGTATCTACTCGCGACAATACTATCGCGCAGTCAGTCTGGGACATTACGAGAACTCGTCAGAAGGTTCGAGTCTGCCGCCTACGCATAATTGCTACGCTGTCAAAGGTTCCTGAAACGTACAGTCTGTGCGAGTGCCTAGGATTTAGTTGCCATCCATCTACCTACTGCTACCGTTGGCCGTGTAGTATAAATAAGCCCGACGCAGCGAGTCAGTCAGTCAGTCATCAATCTGCCGCCAGTGGATAAATCTCACGAGTGATAAATCACGCTCCTTTTACTAGCGCAAAGGACAATATTCCCGGCTTCGCCCGTACCATCATGGACTCCATCGGGACCCCATCATAGCGCCTCGGCCACGTCCATGGCCAGCGCTATTCGGATTACAAGCGCCCTGGTTACAGTGTCTCTGACCAGCGCTTCTTTCACGCTACCATGACCACCATGAGGACACGCAGCATCCTCACTGGTTTACGCCGTTCCCGTTCAACCGCCTACAAGGTCCGCCGCACCTTCGGCCGTCTTGTCAGCACTGGAGTGCCTGAAGACCTACGTTCTTCGCCAGTGCCTGACCTTCATCGAGTCCCGGTCACCAGCGCCCGGCGTCGACTCACTGACCCGCGCTTGACCAGCACATCACCGCAGCGTCCGGAGTATTCAACTTTTGTCCTACATCATCTCCTCGTCACGGCAACTGACTCACCAATAAACACATGTGACCTTCAACACCTTCTTTCATTTCGTGCCTCACCACGGATCCCCAAAGTTCTCTTCATATGTTAAAAATAGAAGTCAAGCTGTTGCTTTAAAAGGTTACAAGTCACAAATTATAATTATTCCCTCAGTGGTACCGCAAGGCTCCCATCTAGGGACTCTCTTGTTTATTTTATACATAAACGACATGAATCGTGTTATTAGTAATTCTTGTTTCCTATTTTACGCTGATGACATGAAATTATATAAATGTATTAGCTCCATAGATGATTGCGACCAATTACAAGAAGACCTTGGTAAAATTGAGGAATATTGCAAAAACAATCAACTATATCTAAACATAGATAAATGTAATGTTATTACTTTTACACGAAAAAAACATTCAATTTATTATACTTACAAACTAAACCATGTACCCCTACAATGAGTAGAAACAATAAGAGATCTTGGAGTAATACTAGATTCTAAAATGTTATTTAGGGATCATATTGAAAATATTCTAAAAAAAGCTTATAAGCAATTGGGTTTCATTATTCGCATTACAAAGGTAGTTTACGGTAGCACACACCCTGATTCTGTTGTATATGTCATATGTACGGTCACAACTAGAATTCGCCTCAGTAATTTGGAATCCTCAATATCAAACATATATATTGATCGCATTGAAAATATTCAGAACAAATTTATGAAACATCTATCGTATCGTTTTAGTGACCATCGATTTGTCCCTGTCACTTTATGTAAACGCAAAAAAATCTCTGATGCATTACTCTTACACAAAATCGTGAACTGCCTTGTTGATTCATCATATCTGTTAGAAAGGATTGCATTCCGTTGCCCCAAGCAAAACACCAGATCGAACGATTTATTTAGAATACCACATTGTAAATCCAAATACGCGCAAAACTCTGTAATAGTACGTATCTGTGAAACTCACAATGCCTTTTCAACCATAACTTAATATCATATAAAATTCAGCTTAATAAATTAAAATACTTTTATTTTATTCGATTTTTTTGTTGTGAAAATTAATTATTATCACCCGTAGTGAATAGTATAGCTATGCGAAAAGTTGTATTTTTTCTTTTTGTTTTTAATTTTATGTATTTCTTTATTATGTTTATTTTTTTGCCATTTAATATGTTGTGTAGGTAAAAAATACTAAATCAACATTTAACTCAATGGAACTTAATTAGTCTAGAACATATAAATGTTTATTGTTATAATTTTTTTCTGTACGACTGTTTGCTTCCTAAATAAAAAAAATAAAAATGTTAGTATTTGAATCAGTATTTTTTGTAATGGTATCACTCAATTGCCAGGGCTCCTACCAGAGAGCAACTTGACAAATGTTAATTATCTCTCATAGCGAGGTTGAGGACCGACTGATATTTGGGGCTTATAAAAAACAGATGAGTGGAGATAGTAGAAAGAATGTTGCAAAAAAGCATTTAAAATGGAAAATGCATTGCGAAAAGCATTTCAAATGCAAAATGAAAAAAAAAACCATTTTGCATTTCCATTTGAAATGGATTTATTTGAAATAAACCACATCTCTGCTACTGAGTAATGAGCATTGAGCAGCTTAGTGGTCTGGAGCAGCTGGCCGGCAGAAGGGTACGGGTTCAATTCCTGTCGGCGGCATTTATTTTTACTCTGGAGATATTTTAAATTTGTATTGGTATTTCAGGCGAATATTTATAGCTTACAATAATTTGTGTTAAAAAAAAGGGTTTTTTTTTTTTGGTTTTAGACATTTCACCCTGAAAAGAGTGCTTTGTGCCGGTAACAGTTAAAGTGGATAAAAAAAATTCGGTTAATCTATTGGGAAAATAATAAAAAAAATTAAATATTGGACTCATTTAGATCACTACAAATTAAATGTTGAATTCATTCAGGTTAAGGGGGTATTTGCAAAAACCGAAATAATATTTCGGGGCGGGGAGGAATGAAGTAAGTTGGAACGGGGAACACGCGGCGACGTGCGCTGGTCAGTGGTCAACTTAGTACGAAGTCAGAGCAGCGATGAAATCCACTAGATGGTACCCATGAGTAAGGTTTGAACATGAAACGCTTAATAATGAGCGTCTTTCAAATAAAGTTTATTAAGTTGAGTATACATTTTTAGGTAAATTTCGATAGAAGAATTGCAGAAGGAGCTCATGATTTTATGAGATTTAGATGAGATTATCAGATTTCTATCAAACTTGTTTGATAAATTATCGATACTATCAACTACACTGCTAGACGGTAAGCAGTACCTTATGACTCGTAACCGACGTGTTCTTCATTGACAGGTGTCAAAACAATACGGTATTTATTTTCATAATATCTGATCATAATTATATCTGAATATATTGGCAAGATAAATAAAATATCGGTCATTTTCAATACTTATTATTATTTTTTGAAAAAAAGTTACATAAAAAAATAATTATGTAATGTTAAAAGCATAAGATTCATTTTTTTTATATAAAGGCCATCATTTATTAATTTATCAGTTAGGAATAGTAAAAATAATTTACATAATAATTTACTAGATGTCATTACAATACAAATCAATAATATAATCGTTCCCAATCAGCACGGCTTTATCACAGATAGAAACACTTTCAGTAACTTGATCATTTATGAAAATTATGTAACTGATTCCCTTATCCATAAGCATCGGGTGGATTCGATAAACACTGATTTTTCCAAAGCTTTTGATATAGTTAGGAGACATATTCTTGTGTATAAACTAAGTCTTTTGGGCATTAAAGGAACCTTTTTGATCTGGATCAACAGTTATCTTAGTAAAAGAAAGCTTTGTGTTAAAATAAATTCTGTAGAATCTTACATCTTCGAATCCATATGTGAAGTTTCCCAAGGATCTCACCTCGGACCAACTCTGTTTTTATTATTTATAAATGAAATTGTTGGTGTATTTAAAGATGTACAAGTTCTGCTCTTCGCTGATGATTTGAAAATATATAGAATGATACATACTATAGAGGATTGCCATATTTTCCAAATCTAATTTGGATAAATTGTAAATTGTATCATTGGTGTGTGATCAACTAATTATTTCTTAATATTCAAAAGTGCCAAGTTATTCGTTTTCGTAAAATCCAAAGTCATGTTACTTATGAATACTCTTTAAATAATGTACTATTGACATCAGTCGCTCAGATCAGCGACTTGGGGGTTATATTTGATGAAAAGTTAACATTTACTCTGCATGTAAATGATATAACAAAGAAAGCTATAAAAATGCTTGGTTTCATATGCAGAACAGCGAGTGGTTTCAAGTCACTTGAATGTTTGAAAACATTGTACACTTCTTTAGTAA
The DNA here is from genome assembly GCA_026573805.1 of Hesperophylax magnus. Lineage (NCBI taxonomy): Eukaryota > Metazoa > Arthropoda > Insecta > Trichoptera > Limnephilidae > Hesperophylax > Hesperophylax magnus. The sequence continues at coordinate 1,347,399 of JAIUSX010000130.1, forward strand.
GAAACCAGGTAGAGTATAATTCGCCTATTTGATCCCCATTGTATAAAACGCTTTCTGACAATATAGAAAGGGTACAGCACATATTTTTAAGATTTATTAACTTTAAACTTAATATTCCAATTCAAAATATTAACTATGTCCTTTTGATGAAACAACTTAACAATAACGCTGTCAGATAAGCGGATGATCTCTGAACTTGTAATATTAAATAAAATCATTAATAATTGCATTGACAACCCTGAAATTCTCGCCAAAATAAAATTTTACGTACCGACCAGAAATTTGAGGCAAAGTGCTACCGTTTTCTTTGCCAATTTTAAAACCAACTATGAAGCTCATACACCTTTAAATAGACTACATCATTTTGGCAATATATTTGGGAATATTTTAGACATGTTTAAAGATACCGTATTAGTTATAAAACGATATATTTTTAATCACTTTACTTAGATGTATGAATTCACGACTCCGTAGTGAATACACTTTTATTTTTATATTTCTATCTTTCTTGATACATATTTTGCTTTCCATAATCCACTATCAACTTTAATTTACTTCATCATAAAACATTATTTATTGTACACTATATATAATTTTATTTATTTTATTTGTGTACAAAAAATTTTACAACATTACAGATATTTTATCTAACTAATTGTAAAAGTACCATTTTCACAGTGAGAATGTAGTGCCAAAAACCTTACAAACTCATTGAATTTTCCGAAGAATATGTCGAAATTTTTATCTAATATATTTAAATAGCGTTTCGCTCTTCCCACGGGCGAATTCGGGTACAGATTTGTACGACTCAATCGGCAATATAATATGTTTTGGTGACGTGCCCGAGAGTATAATATACTATATAGTACTATGTACTTAACACAACTGTATTACTTGTTTTTGTAAAAGCCCATTAGAGCGTATTCATTTTTGGGAAATCGACAGTTTACATTTAATCAGTTTGTACATAAGTATTATATGGTAAAAAAAAACCAATTATGGATTTCCTCCTTGTGACTTTAACTGGGGCAGCATAATATGGAATAAGTTATTTAAATTTGTGAGAAAGAAATATGAATTAAAAAAATTATATAAAACAAAAGATTATATAAAACGAAAAATTTACAAAACAATACATTTATAGCCATGGAGAGAGGTGGTAGATATCAAATCAAATAACAATTGATATATAAACAATAGAGACATAAACATTATTCACAAACCATCAGCCCTACTTACTAGCGAATACCTGTTCTTCTTTTCTTTGTTGCCCATTCTAAACAATTAGTAACCTCTGGAAAAAAGATTTAAGGATTATATAGGTCGGTTTTTGTATTTATTTGTAGATGATGCACGTACCTACATGTTAGAAGTAACGACGCGCTCTGTCAAACTAATCATTTGATACGTTTAAAAAAAATCCGTGAAGTCGAAATATATCAAAAAAGTTTAACTATCGTGTTAATCAAAAGAGATTTTATTAGTGACAGTGTTATCCACTAACTCCATTTTGATCTTGCCTAGTTAATCCAAAAAAGTTTATAACCTGTTTTTTTTTCCAAACTAACTACCACACCTATAAATCGACGGCATAATCTGGGTTATAAATTTGAGAATGTTGTCTATTTATTTGGGGATTCCGTATCAGTAATGAAACGAACTCTTCACAAACACTTGAATTATTGAAATATAAGAGAATACCACTCCTTAATAAAAAATTCATTTTATTTTACCATAATTTATTAGATAATTTATTGTTACAACTAATATAACTGTATAATTAGAAATTTATGTAAAAGCACAGTAGGGCGTGAATAAATAAAACTAGGAATTCGATTCTAGTGAAGGGGCACTCTCTAATATTCTGTGCCGCTGGTAGTCAGCCAGATGGCCAAGTGTTGCATAAAACGAGATTTATAGTAAAAAAGTCAACTTGGGCTAGAAATGATACATAATAACATAACGACTAGCCTTTAGTGTGATCTCTTTTCTCATGTGCCTACACATTTACGTATTTATTTTTTGTAAAATGAAACGTGCTCTCACGTCGAACTCACCTCGGTTACTGAAGATAAATAACTTGCGTTCTGATTTATATAATGCGGTGATACAAGGAACAATACCTTAGTATTAAAAAACTGTTTTAATTTATTTAAGCATTGTTTTAATGCTTTTCAAAATAATTTTATTTTCTCATCGTTTAGACGACATTGACGTGGTGATAATGTATTTATTTAAAATTCTTCTGCATTTAGAATTAAAGGATATAATCGAACTTAAAGCTATTTTTAGAGGTTCTGTAAATATTTTTTTACGCAATTGTTTTAAACATTTTGAAGCGTTTTGTTTTCTCATTGTTTAGAAGAATAAATTATCTGTTCAAAACATAATTTTATTTTCTTATAAACAATATGGAAATTTATAAAAAACTGCGTCAAAAACCGCAATTATGCTGCGCTTACGGTAACATCCTGTATGAACACGAGAATTGTTAAGAGATAAAAGGTATGAAATGTTAAGGGGGGACTGGTGTGTGATTTTAATAAGCCGGCGGTATATGTTCTTGAAAGATGAATGGTTTTTACAGTTAAAGAAAACGTGGTCGAGGGTTTCCTCTTCCACACCGCACTGGCAGACCGAATCATCCAAAACTCTAATTACAATCTCGAAATACATGAAATGAATCGTTTTGAAAGTTTTTTACCGTGAAACCATGGCTTAGCAGGGATATGGTTTTGAATTCCAGCATAGAAAGATCCAGTTCTTATTTTGGAGACTGCCCAATTTTCTTCCCAGGCACGAGTCATATTGGATTTAAGAATCGGGAAGACATCGGAGATAGGAATTCTAAAATTTAGTGGGATAGTTCCGGAATCTGAACCAAATTTGGCGAGAGAATCGGCCATCTCATTACCCTCGATACCCAAATGTGCAGGGACCCAGGCCAATATCGTCTCAAACCCAGATTCACTTAGAGAATTGAGAAAATTTTTTATTTTACATATAGTATTGTCTTCCGGATAACATAGAATATTTGACATAATTTTAGTTAGAGCACTTAGCGAATCAGTACATAGTAAGGCTCGATGAATGTTGAGAACCTGGATTTGATTCAGCGCTTGTTCAATTGCAAAGCATTCAGCTGTAAATATGGAAATTTCTTTGGGTAATTTATAAGTGAGATTGATGTTGAATTCTGGACTATATATCGATGCTCCACAATTTTTATTTTCAAATTTGGAACCATCTGTGTAAAGGATGGAAAATCCAGGGAATTTTGAAGCCACAATGCTTTTAAAACAGTCATCCACATTTTGAAATTTATTTGGGAAAGATAAAATATTCTTCCGAAAGTCTGATGTTATTGTGTTCGGCATATAAGTGATTGCCTTAAATGGAATATTGTATATAGGGAGATTGGGAACTTCTTGAAGATATTGGAGGCAAGATGACAAAGAATTATAGAGATGAAAACTTTTAGTTAGGAGAGGAAAACATTTTTTTCTCTCAATCTTTTGTTAGAATTCAAATTAACACTTAACCGATTAAGACTTTGTTTAATAGGATGATGTGATAACGATAAAGCCTTGAAAATATATTTATTGGCAAGGAACTGCCTTCTGAAATATAATGGAGGCTCCCCACATTCCACCTGAAGCGCATTAATTGGAGAAGACTTCAGAGCTCCAATAATCATTCTGAGGGCTTTTGATTTAATTCTTTCCATTTTCTTATCTAAATATTTAGGGAGGGGGTCAAAAAGGAATGTGCCATAATCCAAGTGGCTCCGAACTAGGGAATTATACATTAATTTAAGAGTGGTAGGATGAGATCCCCACCATACTCTGGAAACTGCTCGCATCATATTAAGTCCCTTTTCACACTTTGTAGAAATTATCTGAACGTGTGGAAGCCAGGATAATTTATGGTTCAAAAGAAGACCAAGGAATTTGATTTGAGTAGCGGTTTGTAGAGGCATATTATCAAAAGAGATTGAGAAGTGGGGAATTTTTCTTTTGCGCGTGAAAGCCACGACCCTTGTTTTAGATGCCGCCAGATTCATCCCATTTATTGACAACCAGCTTTTAATATATTGTAAAGCCAAATTCATTTCCTTAGCTGCAAGAATAATATTTTTATGTAACAAATATATAAGGATATCATCCGCAAAGTAAAGTCGCTTGATAGAAAAAGGAATTACTGAGTCTAGGTCGCTTATATAAATACTAAACAACAGAGGACTGATAACAGAACCCTGGGGTAAACCTCTCCATAGTTTGCGCCTTATGCATTTAAAGGAAGACTCAATAATAATAGACCTATCTGTGAGCAAATTAATAATAAATTGGACTAATTTCGGGGGGATTTGTTTTTTAATTAGCTTTTCTTTCAAAACATTCAGTAAAACATCATCGTAAGTTGATGAAAGTTCAAGGAATGTGGCCAATGTATAAGAATTTAGGGATTGAGAAACTCGGATATCAGTTGTGAACAAACTTAAATTATCCATTGTAGATTTCTTTTTCCGAAAACCATACTGATTTGGTGAGATAATATCCTGACTTTCAACAAACCACTCTAGTCTGTTTTTCATCAAACGCTCCGCTACTTTCATCAAACATGATGAAAGAGCAATATGCCGATAAGACGAAATTTCAGATGGATTTTTTCCAGGTTTTAAAATGGGAATGATTTTTTGAGTTTTCCAATCATCCGGAATTAGTCCTGTTTCAAACATATTATTAATAAGAGATAAGAAATATTCAACCGCCATATCAGAAAATGATTTAATGAAACTATAAAATATTCCATCGGGACCCGGAGCAGAGTCAGAAAGGGCTCTTATCACTCGTTTCATCTAATCAATGGAGAAAGGAGCATCTAGCCAGTTAGAGTGAGATGGATACGGCTTAATAGAAGGCATTTCTTCATATCCGGCAACTGATGGGGGGGCTATTTTATCCGCAAATCCTATAAGAATTTCTTCTGATATATGTTTGATTCTCGGCGGAGAATACGATGATCCGAATTTTTTTAAGCTAGACCAAACTGAAGACTGGGGAGTTTCCAGAGACAGGTTCTCACAGAACTTCCGCCATCCAGCGCGCTTCTTATTTTTCAAATTCGTTTGGTTTCTGCCTGGGCTTTTTTAACTGATAAAAATTTTTCTAGTGACATACACTTACGAAAAGAGGAAATTGCTTTTTTTCGAGAGTTGACGGAGCGAGTGCATTCCTTGTCCCACCACGGAGTAGAGTGTTTTATTTTAATGTTCGCATTGCGTTTCGGGATGGATTTTTCTGCTGCATTTATAACCATAGAAGAAAACGTCTCACATTGCATTCTGATGTCTCCCGGGGACGATTTTGTTAAATTAATAAGGTTATCTAGTTCAGAAGAGAAAGTGCTCCAATTCGCATCTTTCGTTCTAAATTTGAGATTATTTTTAACTGGGGGGGAATAAGTGTTGAATTGATGGTGGAAGCGGATTATAATTGGGAAATGATCACTAGAGAGGGGATCGTTTAGGATGTCCCAAGAGCATTTAGATGCTAACGAATACGAACAAAGAGATATATCAACAGCACTTTTCCGTTGATGAGGGGGGGTGAATCTGGTTGGAGATCCGTCATTTAAAAAAACATAGGTTATGGGTATCAATAAAATCTTAAAGATTGCGGCCAGAACGATTTGTTATTTCGCTACCCCAAGAAGGGGAATGTGCATTAAAATCTCCAAGGATCATATAAGGTGAACAAATCTGGGTTAAGATTGGTGCCCATTCATTTTCAATAAAAGTCGTAGAGGGAGGAATATATATTGACAATATTGTGATATCAGATAAGACAACTGCTATTATCTGGATATGGTCGGAGGGAGTATGAATATTAATTTGTTTAAACGGGATAGAATTATGGATTATCAGAGCCGTGCCGCCTTTACCATCCGGTCTGTCGTGTCTGAGACAATAATAACCTGGAATTCTTAAGTGAAAGGAGGGTTTTAACCACGTTTCAGAAATGGCGGCTACTGAAACGTCGTATTCGTCGAGTAATTGAATTAGGTCAGATTTGTTAGCGAAGAGGCTTTTACTGTTCCACTGAAGAATTTTGTTCAGTTTCGAAGCCATTGGGAGGCAAGATAATAAAGATTTAATGTAATCGGCAGCGTTGGACGGTACAGTATTGTTGTTTGTAAGGATAGAAATTAAAAGGGTTATTAAAGTTTGTATAAAAGTATTATTATTCATTATTTCGGGGAGAGCAGGAGGGGAAGTATTACCATTAATGGCACACCCATTGGGCGTCTGGGATTTGGCATTCCCATTCGGGCTGGCCAAAATATTATTCAATTGTTTTTTATCAAGTTAAGGTGTATATTTTGGGTTAGGTTTGACTGGCTTGAGAATGGTTTCTCTGTGAGAAGATGACGTTGAATTTAAAAAGGTGGTTGTTTGGAAAGGAGCTGAGGACGATGTCATCTCTGCGAATGATTTTTTCGCAGGAGAGATTAACTTTGAGGCCTGGAAGTACGAAATGTTGTCGGTAGCCATTTTATGTTTTATGTTCTTCTGTCTTGTTAATTCCGGACAGGCTAGACTGACCGCGGTATGTGCACCCGAACAGTTAATGCAAATGGAATCATTGGAAGATTTCGGACATTGATCAAATGGGTGACCTTCTCCGCAATAGTAACAACATGGGGGGGAGCGGCATACGGATTTCGAATGTCCGAACCGGCAGCAATTGAAACATTGAATTGTTGGAAATTTATAAACTTCGACTGGAAGCGAGGTATAATAAATTAACACACGAGACGGTAGGGATTGTCCCTCAAATGTAACAACAACAGACTGGGAAGGTTTCCAGATCGTGTTTCCATCAGTAGAATCCTTGTAGTTCAGTCGACGTGCTTTTAATACTTTCGGGGTTCCGTGAGAATTATTCAAAGCATCAACAATTTCAGCCTCTGGGATATCCGCGGGAATTCCTCGCACAAGACCCATTCTCGAAAGGTTAAATGTAGGGATGAACGATTTATATTTATGATTTGAGAGCGAGTCAATTTTTTTTACAAATCCATTTGCGGAAGCGGCAGTGTTAAACTCGATAGATAATTTATATCGCCCTTCCGGTTTAATTGAACCGTTAACAATACCAAGGTTATTATTTTTTGAGTCAAATACGAATTTTCCAAAATCCAAAGGATGAATAGGTTTTCCCTGTTCAGTTCTCTGAACACTAACGATAAATGGACCGGAAGCTGAAGCAGGATAAAGCAAGTCAGTAATTTTTGCATTATCGCTAGTTAAAGTACTTGGCTGGATGTTACTATTAGTGTTAAAGTCGTTAGAGGTCGAGGTTTGTTGAATCGGCGGTATAGATTTAACTTTCGATTGAATGTGAAGGCTAAGCGATGGTCGTCGTTTACGAGATGGGAGCACAATAGAAACCTGGCTCATATTAGATTCCGAATCAGAAAAATCCAATATCGACACTGGGTCGGGAGGCCTATCTTCATCTTCCTCCATTATATAAAAAAAACTTAACTTTTAAAAATTAAACTGAAAAAATAATACGCAGTCTATTTCATTGACTGTACAAACAAAAACGGATTAGCCGTAAGCAGGAATGCAAACAAATAGGTATACGATAAACAAAATTAAATAAAATGTAACAATAATCTCTTATCTGAATGCGGCACAGGAACGGGCGAACGGCACTGAGCAATAGGTACACACAACCACTGTTGACCGCGGCTCGAATCGGACTCCAAAAAAAAAAAGTTGTCTTATAAACATTAGTTCATCAATAAAATAATAATATTTGACAAGTCAAAATACAGGGTTTTCCAATGTGAGGTGTTATTTTGAATAGCCCGCTATTTCGGTAGATGTTAGTTTTGAAGCTGTCATTTTTTAATATTTGACAAGTAAAAACTACGTCATTAATAAAAATAGAACAATACACGCTTCAACAATAAATTGAAATTATTAAAATTCACTTAAGTGAATCAAATGCAAGTCATCTTGAGTGATGAGGCCCATTTCCACCTCGGTGGCTTCGTCCACTAGCAAAATTATCGAATCTGGGGCTCGGAAAACCCAAGAGTTATTGTTGAAAAGCCTCTATATCCTCAACGTGTGACTGTTTGGTGCGGTTTATGGTCCGGCGGAGTCATTTGACCTTACTTTTTCGAAAATGAAGCTGGAGCAACAGTTACGGTGAATGGATTGCGCTATCGAGAGATGATTAATAATTTTTTGTGGCCAAAATTGGATTTTATTGATCTGAACTACGTTTACTTTCAACAAAACGGCGCTACGTGCCACACAAGCAAAAAAACCATTGATCTTTTACGATTGAATATCAAAATAACACCTCTTGTTGGAAAACCCTGTATTTCGCCAATAAATGTAGATATAGTTGATAACTTTCCTAAAAAATAAACTTGGTTGTTTACAGGTGAAAAAATGTAATAAGCCATAATTGTTTAGTGAAATACTAGTACATATTGAATTATTTGGCGGGTTGGGAATAAGCCGACGTAGCTTAGTTGTCTAGAGGACCTGATCGGCAATCAGTACTCACATAGTACTATTTTCGTTCTCTTTTACCATTAATGTCGTTATCAAGAAACTAGATAACATTTCCAAGAGCTGTCGGTAATAAAAAATTATGGCTTATTACATTTTTTCACCTGTAAACAACCAACTATATTTTTTAGGAAAGGCTTTGTTAGTGCAGAATTTCCCACTAGATGGCGTCTAGACACATTATTTCTACATTTGATAGTGAAATATTTTGACTTGCTAATTAATGATAAACATATTATAATCAATAATTTGTTATCATTTGTGCTATGCATAAAAAACCTTGTCTTATAAACATTAGTTTACCATTAAACATAATAATATATCACCGACCCATAGATAATTGCCTTGCAATATATTTTATTGTTACTTCACTTATCGCCGAGTTATTAATGAAACACTTAACTTGTCCGTATTAATAGTGGATAGACTGTCATTCTTACAAGCAGATAAAGGCTTCAGAGATATTATTATCAAAGGACATTAAAAAAAATCTAATTATTAATTCTGGTTTACCTTCTGGATATATGTTTATTTTCTCCCGTTGCGATACGGTGACAATATTTCTTATTATCAAATGTGATGTCAAATTCAAATGTGTATCAAAAAGCACTTAATTTCCCAAGAAAATTGAGAGAATCTTCCTCCATTGCGATGAGTGTTCATTTGTCATAAATACACACTACTTTCAAAAACATCCTCGGGAACGGTGAGCATATTATGATAAAAACAAATGGGATGGTAAATTAGATACATACCAAGATATAAAATAAATAAATTAACACAGATGTACCCGTTACATATTTAGTTCCACTCTCTTTCCTTGGTGGGAATTAATTGAATAAAGTTTTGCCTTCAATAAGTCTAAACAATAGTAAGGACGATTAATATTATTATATATATTTTTCACATATATGTATATTTTTTTGTTTAATTAAAATACAATATAATTATTAAGTTCTGCAAGTATTTTTTTTTTTGAAAATGGCCTTGAAAGCCGAAACAGCTGTATCTTTTACAAAAACTAATTAAACTGTAATAATTATATTATTAAATTTAATTTTAATTAAATTAAAAAAAAAATAATGGAATTCAACACAAGAACAATAAATAAAGTGTGAAAATATGTTCATAAGAGCGGAATCCAGAACGCACCCATGGCCTGATAATTCATATAGAATATTTCATACGAACTATACTTTGTTTCCTAGGGTGAGAGGTGCGTAGTTCTCCAAGACCAAAATAAAAAATATTATTATTTTTTCGCCGTCCACCTTAAATTGTGCACGGGACATTCGGAGCTTTTCTGACTTTCTCCAAGTGTCAATTTTGAATAATTCCATATTATTTATGTTCGCCTCGGATGGAAGAAAAAACATAACATTATGAAAAAAAAGTTTGAGTTTTTTGCATGTTTTTACAGATATTTGAAGCTTTTGTGAATAAAATACAAATTATGTTGGCTTTTATGTGAAGATTTAAATTAAATTGTTTTCCTGTCTGACCTAATTGAACCTAAACTAACCCCCATTGAGAATGATCGCAATCCGCCACTGCTTGAATGGATGTCTTGGAAGCGGTTGTTTGAGATCTTTTGAGACCCAAGAATGCGACACTGGTACCACACGATGTCGTCACCAAGCAGCTGTCCTAATTAATAGCATACCGTGTCTCATTTTAATTATGATAAAATTTCTATAAAATAAATATTAATTATCTAAACATTTTATGAACCAGTAATTCTTGTTGACATTCACACGCAATATTCTCATTAATTATTAGTTCGTCTAGACGTTGCTCTAAGCATAATTAATTTGGGATTGTTTTGAAACATGGAAGCTTTTCCAAACTAATACACAATCACTTTAGCCAAATAAATTATCTAGACTTCTAGAAATAAATACGGTTAGAAAGTTGTCAACTGTTTTTTTTTGTGAAAAAAAAACAAATAAACTTTTTAAAACTAAAATAAGCCAAGGAGGGGTGGAAGAGTGATGGGGGTAGATTGAAATGAAGTTTGGATTTAATATAGTTCCTGAGGCTTATCAAACTCACCCCAGGGACAAATATCGGCCACAATTAAATTTTGTATATTGTTCCAAACATATTGTTACAGGATAACCTCTGTTGTTATCCTGTAAAGGTAAGGGGATTGAAGGACTTAAAAAGGAATTAATCCTCCCATTAGACACAAGTTAAATGTCGATTTAACGAACTGTTCAACTCAATGTGCCACCGATTTAATATATATTCAACGAATTCAAGTCCCCGGCGATGTCCTGGCATTACACAGAGTTTTTAGAAAATTTTGAATAATGCCAGGCAGTAATTTTTCTCTTGAGTATTTTGACATCAAGTGTGCAAAATTTGATCAAAAGATTTTGCTGGCGTGGAAAAAGAAGATAGGGTGGTTTATCAAAATATTATATGAACAGTGACCTTCCTCCTGCTTAACCCATTGGCCTCAAACGACGCCGTCCCGGCGTGTGTACGGCGATGTATCTTAAAATCAAACTAACGCCGTCCCGGCGGGTCTGATGTCTGTCGGCTTAAAAACGAAAAAGGGATGCATTATTGATATCTGTGTTTAAAATTGTAAATGCCAATCGCTCTGTAGATATTTAAGCATTCATTTCGTAGTAATTGGCAGGACTCCGTTGGTACAGTTTTTTCCTGATATTTACGATTGAAATTTTGTTATATTTCAGCGTCATTGAATTTTTTCAAAATGGCGTGTGATTCGGGAATTGACAAGCTAGTTCGTAAAATGCGTGGTGGTCGGCTAACATCAGCCCAAATTGAAAAAATATATTTTATTGTAATAAATATGATTAATGTAAAACTTTTCTTAATCCAATTATAAAAGAAAGAAAAAAAATTGGTTTTTATAAAAAAATATATTTTTATATCCTCGTTTAATCATATTATTATTTAAAAAAACTGGATATATTTTTTACATACCTTAATTCAATACACAAGTAAATTAAAAAAAAATTGTTTCGTTTGCATGTTTAGTTTAAAAGTTATGTAAGATTTAGTACACCACTGCAGATTTAAAACTTTGGTACAAAATTAATTCGGATGTGAAAGACAATTTTTTGGCTAAACAATTCGGAGGCCAATGGGTTAAAGATCGAGTGTGAAAAATGACAATCTCGGAATAAAAAAGTAGATTTGTTTAGCAGTCTAGCCTTTTAAGCAAATTTGTTTTGGGAACAACTCATATTGACTCACAGAAATCTTCCTTACTGTCATAGTGAGAAATATGATCTAAACGGTGTAAGATAGAGAAAAAATAACGCTTTATATTCAAATCTAGAAGTTAACCGCACATGAATTAAAATGTAAATTTAAATATAACTTTTGAGACTTAATTTAATGAATTATATTTTATATGAAACGACAAAAAGTAAGGTGAAGAAATTTTCGCTATTGGTAATTTTAGTTACAAAAAATGTAATGTGATCCTATCATAATAAAATATAAAAGGGCATTTCATCACTTTTCTAAAACAGTTTTGAGTTTTCAGATACGTTCAGAAATATTCCATTTGTTTGGATTTTATTGCAAAGTGGAAATACTCCGTCCGTCTGACAGAATTTGAAGCATGAAAAGTGAAGAATTAGTTTTATTATGAATATACTTCAACTTTCCATTCGTTCGTAAACCATTTTATGAAATGATCGCATTTCCATGAACTCTGAATAATCTGTCAATTCATCTACCAAGTAAGTCTGCTAACAAATATCGAATTTAACCCACCCGAAGCAAGTCGTTCAAAACGAATTCTATTGAGGTCATTGCATTTAGAAATCGTATACCGCTACAAAGGAACTATAACATGTTGTATGTAATGCAACCAACCTTTCCTATTAAATACTAAACTTTGAGATGTTTACATTACACTTCGCTATAAAGGAAAATTGAACTGAATATAGGTTCTTTTTTTTTCTTTATTTATAAAATATATTTGAATACAGTTTTTTACATCCTTTTCGACTACCACACTAGACCCATGTCCATATTAAGGTAGTGCGTAGATATTTTCGTAAATAATTTAACTTGTTTCAAGAGATATCTCCACGATTTCTGTACCTAAAAAAAAAAATATTGTTTGTTGATTTTTGATGGTTTGATATTTTCTATTATATACCTAATTTAAACATATTTTTTAAATTATTATGTCTAGTAATTTTTGTAATTTTAAGCTTTGTATAAAAAAATACTGATATTGTTGTGTTTCCTTCAGCGAATTTGCAAATGTGATTTCTGCAGACATTAGTCTAGGGACATTTATATTTGTATGTAAATTTATTTTATACTAACCACAAGAATGTACTTTAAATGTCCTGTTTATGTCTCAAATAAAAACAAATAAAAAAAACTTTTCTGTATCTTCTAGAGCTGGGTCAATAGTTTATTTTTCACGACGCAAGAGGGTCGTGAGCGGGTCTCGAAAATCCGCTCTTTGAGCGAGTTTTAAGAGCGCGCTACAGCAATCGTACCGGGTCATACACGATCTGAAACTTTTCACGTAGATTTGACGCAGGCAAGTTGTATATTCAAAGTATTTTTTTTTTGTCAAACCTATTACCAATCAACTTTCCTGCCATCGGGAACCGGTTACCAAAATACCTAAAAGAATAAACGGTTCTGTGGTTATCGTGGTGTATAAATGAAAAGATCTCTCACTCAGGTATAACGTTTATTGATAAGTTGTCAGCTGATTTTACAATCACAATATTTCACGTTGGTTACGTACAAAGGAATGCGCGCGAAACTAAACCGTAGTAAACGCAAGTAGGTGCGGCCGACAATAGTAATTACTGAACACTGACTATATGCTCGCTGCGTCGGGCCTATTTATACTAGACGGCCGACGGTAGCAGTAGGTAGATGGATGGCAACTAAATCTTAGGCACTCGCACAGACTGTACGTTTCAGGAACCTTCGACATTGCGGCGATTATGCATAGGCCGTAGACTCGAACCTTCTGGTGAGTTCTCGTAGTATCCCAGACGGGCTTCAGTTTTATTGTCGCGAGTAGGCAAGTAGGTTGCTTTGTTTTGATTTCGGCTACAAATACGTACCTAAGTAGCAATTAGCAAGTACGTACCTAAGTAGGTCGAGCGGTTTATTATTAATTATTTAATGTATTGTTTTCGACGCTACAAACACCCCCTTCCCAGCAGCTTTGCTGAGGGCTGCGATAGAAGAAACATCTCATAGACGAACGTCTTTTAAATTGTGACACTTCAAAAAAATTTTGTAAAACACATGTACACAACACAGGCTGATGATACACTCAGATAACAATGGTGGCACTATTATCCGCGCTTGTGCGGAGATGGTCGGCTGCATGATGCTCCGTGGTGCCTTAATTGATCACTGCAGCACTCCTCGTCATCAAAAAGCGTAGGATAGCGTTTTGGGTTGAACGTGCCTTTAGGCGTTAAAGTAGTCCGGGAAACGAACACGCCTACCGGAATGTGTGGTCGTATGAGTGCGATCCGTGTTGGTAGCGGGCAAAGGAAGGGTTGAACTTATTCCTTGCGTAGTTTCCTTGGTTTCCTGGGCAATGTACGCAGGTTTGAGGCGGTCTATAGTCACCGTTACCTCTTTGCCTCTGTTTAAAATGGTGAACGTTCTTTCGTTCCGGCGTACCACTTGGTGAGGGCCAGTGTAGGGTTGCTGAAGCGGGCTTTTTACGGTGTCGTCCCTTAGAAACACATGGGTAGCTGCGGGAAGGTCTTTAAAAATGAAACATTTCCTTTCGCCATGACGGGAACCTTCAACCGGTCTTAGGTTGTTAAAATATTGCCTCAGCTCTTTGAGGAAATCGCTGGTACTGACGTCGTTCGCTGGCCGAGTAGCGAAGAATTCTCCAGGTAGGCGGAGTGGCTCTCCGTACACCAGTTTGGCCGAAGTGGCAGCGAGGTCATCCCTCCAAGCTGCCCTGATTCCCATCAACACTGTGGGAAGCGCCTCAGTCCAGCGGTCATTTTGGTGGCATTTAATCGCTGCCTTAAGCTGGCGGTGTAGCCTCTCAACCATGCCGTTAGCCGCGGGGTGGTAAGCTGTGGTACGTATTTGAGTCGTACCTGCCAGGCAGTTTAACTCCCTGAACAGCCTTGACTCAAACTGTCTTCCTTGATCAGTTGTAATTCGGAGCGGAGTACCGAACCTGGTAATCCACCCCTGGTAGAAAGCGCGCGCCACAGTTGCTGCTTCCTGGTCCCTAATCGGGAAAGCCTCTGGCCATCTTGTAAACCTGTCTACGCAGGTGAGGCAGTATCGGCATCCTTCAGATGAGGGCATGATGATGATATCTATGTGCACATGCTCGAATCTGGCCGATGGTCTGGGAAAAGTTCCTAAGGGTGCTGACACGTGACGTGACACCTTACTGCGTTGGCACTGTAGGCAGTTGCGTGCAAATTTACCCGCGTCCGCCTTGATGGCCGGCCAGACATAACGTTCAGTTATGAGCTTAACCGTTGTTTTGACGCCTGGGTGAGCCAGCTGATGGACTGCATTAAATGCTGCAAGCCGAAATTTTTTGGTGACGAAAGGTCTCGCTGTATTTGTAGACATATCGCAGTACAAGTCCGTGTTGATGCCGGGAATGCGCACTTTCTTAAGTTGTAGGCTAGAACTTCCCTTTAAGCATTGCTCTAGTTCCGTGTCGTTCACCTGATCAGCTGCCAGTGCTGCATAGTCCAGGGGAGCGTCGACTGACTCGACCCTGGAGAGGGCATCTGCGACGATATTATCCTTGCCCGCTACGTGGCGAATGTCCGTGGTGAACTGGCTAATGAAGTCAAGGTGTCGGAACTGCCTTGGGGAGCATTTATCAGCCTTCTGGTGAAAGGCGAAAGTGATGGGTTTGTGGTCCGTAAATATGGTGAACGTCCTGCCCTCTACCATGTGTCTGAAGTGTTTCACAGCGAGGTAGATGGCCAGGAGTTCTCTGTCATAAGCGCCGTATTTTCTTTCAGCCGCGCTAAATTTCTTTGAAAAGAAACCCAGCGGTTCCCAGTGACCTGCGATGAGCTGCTGGAGTGCGGCGCCAGCTGTGGTGTCAGAAGCGTCGCTGACTATGGATAGTGGGGCTTCACACTTTGGGTGAGCTAGCAAGGTCGCCTGAGCAAGGGCTTCCTTGCACTTGTCAAAGGCTTCCAAGGTCGCTGCTGTCCAGGAAATGGGCTGCTTGCCTTTCTGTTTTCCAGTGAGGAAATCATTGAGCGGTGCTTGCGTCTCTGCTGCATTGGGGAGAAACCTCCTATAAAAGTTGAGAGCTCCCAGAAAGCGTCGTAAATCCTTCACCGTTTCAGGCCGACTGTAATTTTTTATTGCGTCGACTTTCTCTGGCAGGGGTGTAGTGCCTTCACCAGACACCAGGTACCCCAAGAATTTTACTTCAGGCAATCCAAAATGGCATTTGCTGGCGTTGACGACCACCCCGTATTCCTGCAGGCGCTGGAACAAGGTCTTGAGGTGGTTCATGTGTTCCTCCTCTGATGATGAGGCAATGAGGATGTCGTCGATGTATGCGTAACAAAAGTCCAATCCTCTGGTGACCTCATCGATAAAACGTTGAAACGTCTGGGCTGCGTTGCGGAGGCAGAAGGACATCACTGGAAACTCGAAGAGTCCGAACGGCGTGGATATTGCCGTCTTCGGGATGTCTTCAGGAGCTACTGGAATCTGGTTGTAAGCTCGTACCAGGTCTATTGTGGAGAATATCTTGGTATCCCTCAGCGACTGGGCGAAATCTTGGATGTGTCGGGCTGGGTACCGGTCAGGTATAGTTCTGGCGTTCAATCCGCGGTAATCACCGCATGGTCGCCATTGGTCGTCCTTCTTAGGGACCATGTGAAGTGGGGATGCCCAACAGCTCTCTGAAGGCCGGGCAATTCCTAATCGGACCATGGTCTCAAACTCCTTCTTGGCCCGTTTGAGCTTGTCAGGGGCGAGGCGGCGAGGACGTTCTGCGACTGGAGGACCTGGAGTAGTCCTGATGTGGTGAAGGGTAGTATGGCGAACTTCCTTCATGGCGCCGTCAGGGCGCGTAAGGTCCGGATACTGTTGTAAAAGTTTGTGGTAGGGGGATGTCCCTGTGACAGTCTTGATGGAAGCGGTCATGTTGTTACTGCGCCTGCCTGTAGTTGTCAGGTTCGTCACCTGATCCAGCAGTCGCCTGTTGTGGACATCAACTAGGAGCTCGAATCGTGCTAGAAAATCCGCTCCTATGATGGGCCTGGAGACGTCAGCAATGACGAAACTCCAAGTAAAATCACGACGCAGGCCTAGGTCCAGGTTGAGCGTCAGGCTTCCATACGTCGCGATGGTGCTTCCATTTGCGGCCGCCAATTCGTAGGACTGCTTGGCCGGACGGCCTTGGACTAGGCGTCGTGGGTAAACGCAGAGATCCGCGCCGGTGTCTACGAGAAACTGGATGCGAGTTGCCCGGTCAGTTACGAAGAGGCGACTTAATTGTGTCGGGCTGCTGGTGCTGGTTGACATCAGTGTGAGCGGGGCGTCTCCCTGCTCAACGTTGCAGGGTTTTGCGCAGGAGCGCGTCTGGGTACTGAACGTAGGGTGACCCCTGGAATGACCGCGCAAGTGATGGTTCCGCCGACGAGGACTGGTACTCCTGGATGGGCGTTCCTGGGCGCGCAGAGTTGTTAACTCCCGTCGTAGTGTGTTTATTTCCTCTTGTAGCTGTAGCACCATTTTTTCCATAGTATTAATCACGTAACCTCCGTAACTTGTCGTTGATGTTGTGGTAGCGCCGGGCGGGAGAGACATTTTTAAAATAACAGCTTGTACACGATAACACTTTAAAAATTAACTCACGTCGTAGGTCACCACTGTGGTTATCGTGGTGTATAAATGAAAAGATCTCTCACTCAGGTATAACGTTTATTGATAAGTTGTCAGTTGATTTTACAATCACAATATTTCACGTTGGTTACGTACAAAGGAATGCGCGCGAAACTAAACCGTAGTAAACGCAAGTAGGTGCGGCCGACAATAGTAATTACTGAACACTGACTATATGCTCGCTGCGTCGGGCCTATTTATACTAGACGGCCGACGGTAGCAGTAGGTAGATGGATGGCAACTAAATCTTAGGCACTCGCACAGACTGTACGTTTCAGGAACCTTTGACATTGCGGCGATTATGCATAGGCCGTAGACTCGAACCTTCTGGCGAGTTCTCGTAGTATCCCAGACGGGCTTCAGTTTTATTGTCGCGAGTAGGCAAGTAGGTTGCTTTGTTTTGATTTCGGCTGCAAATACGTACCTAAGTAGCAATTAGCAAGTACGTACCTAAGTAGGTCGAGCGGTTTATTATTAATTATTTAATGTATTGTTTTCGACGCTACAGTTCTATGCTCTATGAAGGTCTCCGGTAACTGGAAACTGGGACAACAATGACAGTATATTTTAGATTGCAGCAGGATACTATATATATTAAGTAGAAAAATTTGTCTGTCACGAGAAAGAGATTTAAGACGTGATTCTACAAAATTCATCTCTCTTCTGTTATATCTTCTACAGTTGCCCGGCACCCGAGAATAGATCGCGAGAGTAGATTGCGAAAGCGGGTCGTGAGACAAGGGTGTTGACAATCTATGTGCGCTCGTCTCGTAACGCAATATGCTCGGGTCGCAAGAGTTAACTCTTGAACGGGTTTCAATGAGCGGGTCATTCACGATCTACCCAAGACAAGTATCTTTGCATATTCTGGTCCTATTACACAATGCATGATTTATTAGATAAAAAACAGACAAAATTCAGAAACTTTTCCGTTTTTTATTTGACTCTTTCCTACTGTGCCACTTTGATTTAGTGCCACTTTACCGAGTACCTCCTCTAGTAGCAGTATCTTCAGACAGGAAAGTTCACCACATAAAATTTGTAAAGTTTTTTCACAAACTTACGGTTGAATAGTTTTGAGAATGGTTTTTAAAATCAAATAAAAAATTGTGATAATTTTGTTCAATGGAGAATTTTTATTTCCAATGGAGAATTTTTTTTTGATACACTAAAATAATTTCCCTCCTATATCATCTCTGTGGATGCTGTCGCGAGCGTCGTTTTGAGGAGAGGGAAACATAGAGGGCAGCAAATCGGTCCATAGCCAAGCTGTTCTAACTAAAGAACGAGTCCAGAGTGGAAGATACTACCTGTATCGCCCTGGTGTAAGACCACCATTCAGAATTGAAACGTTGCTCCAAATGGCTTTAGCCGTGTTTAGTGACTAGATCTGAATAGCCAGGTACTTCCCCACCTTCCTCTTTCCCTTCCCCACTTACCTTCAGCCTCACAACATCCCCCAATTGGGGATGCCATAGTCTCACTGGCTCCAGACGGGAGCAGTTGGGACTCTTGTGAGGTATTCACTATAAAAATAAAAAAGAGTAATAGAAGCGACCCGATCTCGTGATACAAATGTCAACCATGTACATACGAGTATGTTGGGCGCTCGTTTGGCGTGTATTCCTATTATGATTCGGTGCCGAAGGGATCGATGACGCTAGTTCCTCGGAACATCTTCCATTGTAATACCGGTATAACAAGGACAACTACCTACCTTACGCCTGTACTTGAAAGATTGCAAACCGCTAAGGGAAACAACAAAAAACCTCAAACAACAATAAAAACAAGGTCGACAACAAACAATACCCTGAACATACCGATAACATACACCACACACGGACAAAGACACTTCCAGTATTACGCTACAAAACTTTTTAATTGTATGCCCACTACTCTGCAACTACTACTAACGGAAAATACATACACAAACATTCACAAAAAAACTGATCACAGCCTGGATCAAAAAACAAGATATCCATTTTATACAAAACATTATAACACCAAACCAAACATAATCATGGATGAATGCGTATGTATGTATGTATACATGTGTTTACTTATATGTGTGTATGCATGCATATATGTGTATTTATGTATGTATGTGTATACATGGGTGTATGTAAATATGTGCATATAAATAAATATTTTTTTCCTTTTTCTTTAAATAACAATGTACAATAACCATTAAAAATTTTAAAATCCCAACTTACATTTATATAAGAAAATTTAACCAATACACATAAATACATGTACCATTTAATCATAACCACGTAAACACCTCAGCACAGGTTCTCCCAGTGAGGTGTTCACGAAACATATAACATTACCCACCACAGTGTCACCTACTCAAACCTACCTCACACCCAGCATAAAAAAATAAAAAAAACACCATATTAACAACAGTTCTAAATTTATGTATTATATACAAATGTAAATATTTGGTAGACACTGTAATGTATGTATAGAAATAAATAAATAAATATATCAAAATGACCGCCCGTTTCAGCACAGAGACAAGAGTATTTTGGGGCTCCAGACCAGAGGTGGCTGCCAAATTCAACAGTGTGGCAAACTTGGGATTTGTACGTGGTCAGCAGTACACCCAGGTTCTAAAAGGCTAACTTGACACAAGGTTTGATGGAGTCAGTGAAAAAGCTTTTCAAAGATTTTTTCAGCATACATTCCAGGGGTATTCAATACACCGCAACTCCCTGGCGTAAGCGTATTTCACATTTAATAGACTCAGACCGTATGTCAGCCGAAAGCATTAAATTTACCAGGGTGGAATACTTCAAGTCCCACGCAAAACTAAGCACTAAATTCAAACAAAAAACTGTATCATATTTCAGCGACACAGTTCTTGATGGAAAGATGTTAGATGGAATGTGATATTTTATTTTAAAATTCTTTCTGTACTTTTTAAAATCTTTTGCCGCTAGGAGAACTTTTTAAAAACGAACGCTATTTGAGGTAAGCCTCCGCCATTAGCAAGGGATGATTAAGGAACAACCATTGTCCCAGAATAGCAGTCCCAACTTCTCCCAAACGTCTGGCTCCAGTGGGATTATGGCATCCGTGATTGGGGTATATTGAGAGGCTGAAGGAAGTAGGGAGAGAAAGGAGATGGGGAACAGGAAGGTGGGGGAGCACCTAGCTATTCAGATCTGCTCACCCAATGATATATAACACCCATAGTTGTGTTGCTTTGAAAAATGAGTGTACATATTCTAGTTTCTAATAAAAACCCAGGAGCCTATCCCGAAGATATTAGAAGAACGAGATGTGCTATGAGCAGTTCATACTGTGTGGAATTGTTTTGCCCAGTGTCGCCGGTTTTTTTCACCAATACTACTGCACACCTTCGCTTGCGCTAAAGTATCCGCACTAATACATATAACAGATTTCTGTGCGTACACGTCCCGACAGTATTCAAAGTACCCTAATTAGGTAGTACTCCGCCTATGGTCCGGCGGCCAACATAGCATATCTCGTTCTTCTAATATCTTTGGCCTATCCTGTTAGAATATAATACGTCATTTTTTCTCTTTTCCCAATTCCCAATCAAACTTTTGTCAAATCCAGTCCTTTTTCTTTCACAATAACTTATTTTAATATATTTGGCAAAGGTTGAGTCCTAAAATGATTGGTTAAAGAAAGACAAATAGATAAAAACTATTAAATTGTTTTGTGATGAGATACTGGCAGCCAGTTATTTTCTCGGAAGATAAAACATTTGGAAGATATAGATTATTAACAAATATTTCATTATGGTTTAAAGTTTACTAATATTGAAAACGAAATTTCAATTTTGTTGGTACAACTCATTTTTTTCAGATACTCATTTTTGCTACCTTTATTAGGGCATGTTGGTGCGCTATGTGTTAAAACCATAATTAGAAAAGCCTTTTGTCACACATTCCGTGAGTCGGTTAATAATCCATTTATTTATTTACATTATCATTTACTCAATATTTAATTAGAAATATAGTATACATTTCATAAAAAGATGTTTAAACAATTCTTAATTCTTAATTATTAAATTATTAGCTCATAAAAGTTTATACGAACAAAGGCATAATATTCCATACCTTTATCAGAATCTTAAAATTTTCTCTGAAAGATCAATTCTGTGGGTAAGTTTTTAGATTCTCACGGCCAAAAGCATTTTTGTTGTTTGTTTTTGGGGTGTTATGCCGTGTTGCGCTAACTCCTTCTTTAGCCGACGTTTCGGACAGCGTTGCAGTGTCCATCATCGGATCTACCGGATCTGCCCTGATGATGGACACTGCAACGCTGTCCGAAACGTCGGCTAAAGAAGGAGTTAGCGCAACACGGCATAACACCCCAAAAACAAACAACAAAAATCAATTCTGTGGTATAAAATTATATTTCAGCATATAAATAGCCCTATATACATAAATAGACTGGACCACACTTACAATACTAGTTTTACGTTAAATGAAGGACTAATTGTACCTAAGCATTTAAACAAATATGGACGAAGAACACTGGACTACATGATACCTAGTTGCTTAAATATGTTACCTGCTGAAATAAAAAAATGAACAAATGTAAAAACAAATATTATGTTGAAAAATTGGCTCGCTGAAAGAAATAGTTTGTATTAGAGTCTAATAGGTAGATACCATCACTGTTGTGTATATGTTTTTATATTTTTAAAACAAATTGTTATTTTTTATTGTTATCACTGTTGTCATTAAGTAAAATAAGTTTTTATCTTTTTTTGATATTTTTTATGTGAAAAGTTGCCATCGACAAACTACTGAAAAGTAGTTTATTGGAACTTTTCTGTTTTTTTTTTCTGTATTTTATTTTATTATTTACTGTAATATATATTTTTGTATTGCTTTCCCTTAATAAAAAAAAAAAAAAACAAAAAAAAAATGTACGATAGAATGCATGTAGGTATTTTGAATTCCCGCCGTGATCTGACTCTTACAAGATGGCTTCTAATTCCTACGGCAATGGCCGCCAGGTTGGCCATCTAGCCCACTATGGGTGTTATATATCATTGTGCTCACCAAACACGGCTAAAGTCGTTTCAAGTAAAGTTTCTATTCTTTTTTTATTTTTTTTTATTTCTACCGAATTATATATAACTGCTGTTAATATGGTGTTTGTTTTATGCAGGGTGTAAGGTAGGTTTGAGTAGGTGCCACAGTGGTGGGTAATGTTTTATGTTTCGTGAACACCTCACTAGGGGAACCTGTGCTGAGGTGTTTAAGTGGTTATGATTAAGTGGTACAAGTATTTATGTGTATCGAATGGTGGTTTTGCACCAAGATGATACTGAGAGTATCTTCTAGTTCGAAACGTGCCGCAAGTATATTATATATTATTTTAAATGAATAAATTGTAAAATAACACAAATTAATCCGAAAAAATTTACTTGTGGACGCCGGGATTTGAACCTGCGACCTTCGGCTTGCTAATCGAGAGTGTGCAGAATGAGCAAAAAGTATGTCGTTTTAGCCCTTTTAAAACATCGATTGTTCAGAAAGTGACTAGGTTAGTACATATTTTGTTTTCTATTCGATGTAACTACACCACACGCTTTTTATTTTTATCAGTGAACGAAATTACCATGTCTACCGTAGGAGAAATAATGTTACCTACACTTTGCCTCCTCGTGGGGGAAACCACTGTAACATCTAATGTATGGCTTTTCTTACGATGTATTGTGTTTACCAGCAGGGAACCATTTTGCAGCGGCTGCCTTCTACGTGATAAATCTCCCACAAGAACATTTACCCACATTTCTTTATGTAGGTATATAATTTGGGAGGCGGGTTTGCGTACCGCCACCTCAAGAACCATTTATTGGATAACCAATACCCCTGCCATAGGTCACTCCAGGTGGTTTGTTTGCTGCGTCAAGGGGTAAAGATCTCGACTTGCGAGCTGAAGGTGGCGGGTTCAAATCTATAATAAAATTTATTTGATTAATTTATGTTATTTCACAATTTATTGATTTAAAATAATGTGTAGTATACTTACGGCACGTTGCAGAGTTGAAGATATTTTTAGTATCGCCCTGGTGTAAGACATTCATAATTGAAACGTTCCTTGAAATGGCTTTGGTGATCAGATCTCAATAGCCAGGTACTCCGTTATCTTTTTATTCCCCATTTCCTTTCCCTTTCCAAAACCTTTAGTTAGCCTCACAACATACCTCGATTGGGGATGCCATAGTCTCACTGGCTCCATATTCTTATCACGGATGTATTTAGAATTTGGTTTGCTGAAGCGTGCTTCACCGGATGCTGGAATTACCCCCTTCAATACTATTCCTACTTTCTCTTCCTTTACTACTTTCTCCTTAGTTCATCTAAACCGGAACATTTAAAGAACTTAAAAGTTCCCTTGGAACTTTAGAGACATGCTACGTTTAACAATGGACCTTTTGAACGTGCTACAATTTGTGTTAGAGAATTTAATAACGAGAAGTGCTGTATGACTGAACAATACCGCCAAGTCTGTATACTGCCAAGTGACCGATTTAATAGTTGGGGACTTGAGTGTTAATATTGCAGCTCTGCATTTAGCAAAGGTATTGGGAAACTACCGAAGTTTTGAATTAAGGAGGCGGGATGAGTACCATTTATTGGATTACCAACGCCCCTGCTATAGGTCACTCCAAGTGGTTCGCTGCGTTTGGTGACTTAGGGGTGCCCGGATTCATGGGGTGAGGTTTGTCTAGGTCTAACCTATGGCGTGGCTAGCCAAATCGGGAGAGACTGGTTGAGGGAGACCTTTTGACCTCTCCATTTGGACTCTCTCGAACCATCGCCTTGCACCGCAGTAGAAGGGATGGATTCATAAGTCCGTCACTCCTGGACACTTTTACCCCCAGCTTCCTACCCACCCCTCATATGTTTTTCCTTCCTAGAATTTCCTCTCCTAACTTAACTAACGTAGGCAGAAAGGACGGACCACCAAACAACTCGGTCTTGACACACACTTCTTGCCGCATTCGCATTCATACACCGTCTAATACATACTCTTCTATTATTTTTACTCTTGACATAGTCCGACTTATGTATCTGATTCACTTGATTGTGCCATATGTTCTTAGGGCGTCCCCGACTTCTGTTACCATCCTCTTTTTCCTTTCCACGAAAAGACCCTAGATCAAGCATCCCCAAAGATGACAAAGGCAGGGATTTTTTTTTCTCATGGTCACCTGTGTGGAACTAATAATTAATTACCGCACTCCTTTGGGTATGACTTGATTGTAAATAGGTACGAAACATATTCATATATATTAAAATTAATATTTTGTACTTAATATTAATTATATAATATTTATACCGTTAGGGATAATTGGGTCAACGTCGGATGATTCCAGGAGCGGGTGTCAGATTTGCTCCTTGAGGGCTTCTTATACTTGTTCTTCTAATAAGACAGCCTCCGTGGTGGAGGACTAGAAAGCTAGAGGTCATTGGCTTAAATCCCGGCGTGCGCAAGTAAATTTTATTTGAAGATACTCTCAGTATCGCCCTGGTGTAAGACCACCATTCATAATTGAAACGTTGCTTGAAATGTTTGTGGCCGTGTTTTGTGACCAAATCTGAATAGTCAGGTACTTCCCCACTTTCCTCTTCCCCATCTCCTTCCCTACCCACTACGATCAGCCTAACAACATATCCCAATTGGGGAAGCTATAGTCACACTGACTCTAGACTGTTGGAATCTTGTACGGCTTAGCATTAAAAAAAATACTTCTTGAGATTCACATCAACACAACACAGAATATCAAAACAATACATCGCACCTAAAATATTCAACACGTTAAAAAACGACATCAAAACATCAAAAACACTTACTCACTTTGCAACCGGTGTGCATAAATGGATATCTGAAAAGGGGCGAAATTTCTTTAAGGAACATATGAACCTATATCACCAGTAAATAATTTAAATAACTTGTATATTACTAAACAATATATTTCTTTTTCATATTCATCATTAAAAAAATATATATATTTACCACCACTGATATGTTTCTTATACTCTAGTATTTATTACGAAAAATATTGTGACAATAATTCCACATTTGTGTACATATCCTTAGCCGTAGCTCAAACGTGGATTTACACAAAAATTGCCGATATATATCTATACACCTATGTTACCATAACACGCACATGCAAATCGCTCATCAAGATATAACTTATCCCTACTTTCTTACCAAATAGTACTTTCTTTGATTTTATATTGTATTAGTATTCTTTTTTTAGAAATACACTTGTACTTAATGTACTTGTATTTTTACAACACTTTTAATTCTATTTTAATTACACAAATGTACTTGTATTTTTTTCTTTTTTTTTGATACATGCTCCTTGTATTATTTTTAATTCAATAATACGTATTTTCTTTGATATACTTTTTATATTATTTTAAATTTTTCTGTTTTCCACACCTATTTTTTATATTCATATATCTTAAACTTATGTAGATATTTTGCATTATTTTTAATTCCTTTATACTTCATACTTGTTTTAGATGTATAAATTATTTTATTTTATTTTTATATTATTTTGTTTTCATTCAACTTATTTTTAATTTGTATTATTATACTTAACATAAAATTGACCACTACAACACGGGCATGTGCCTAGTGTGGTGGCCAAAAATTTACCCGTTTACTGTAATGTATAAACTTTACTGAATAAAGAACATATAAAAAAAAAAAAAAATATTTATTCAATAACAATATTTATTCAATGGCAATATTTACTCAATAACAATATTTATTCAATAAAAATATTTATTCAATATCAATATTTATTCAATAAAAATATTTATTCAATAACAATATTTATTCAATAACAATATTTATACAAAAACCGTATTTATTAAATAACATTATTTATTTAATAACAAATTTATTCAATATCAATATTTATTCAATAACAATATTTATTCAATAACAATATTTATTCAATAACAATATTTATACAAAAACAGTATTTATTAAATAACAATATTCATTCAATACCATATTTATTCAATAGCAATATTTATTCAATAACAATATTTATTCAATAACGATATTTATTCATTAACAATATTTATTCAATAACAATATTTGACCAGTATTTACAGCGTACACCATCGTCTTGTTGGTTTAGTTCATTGTTAGTGCAAACACGGCGATACGATATTTCGGCTATTAGAGGAGCAACTTAGGAAGTCCTAGTTTTGCTTTGTGCCTGTCCTATACTGAGAGACAGTAGGGTGCTCCTTGTGAACCTTCTCATATTGTAGAAAAACATTTACTGAAATTCTTTCTCCATTCTCTTATTTACCCTCCATTAGCAACTTATCCTCGAAGGAAATTTATTTTTAAACGCGTAATTATAAAACAAAGAATCGTTAATATTGACTATACTGTGGACTTCAACTTTGTTTGCCCAAGAAATATTTTATTACAACAAATATAAGCAAAAATTAGTCGCCTGAAATATCAATACAAATTGAATTGTCTTGTAAACACTAGTTTATCATTAAAAAAATAATAATATTTGATAAGTCAAAATATTTCACCAACAAATGTAGATATAATATGTCTCGACACCATCTAGTGGGAAATTTAGCACTAACAAAGCCTTTCCTACAAAAATAAAGTTGGTTGTTTACAGGTGAGAAAAAATATATATAATAAGCAGTAATTGTTGATTGAAGTACTAGTACATATTGAATTATTTGGCGGGTTGAAAATAAGCCGACATAGCTCAGTGGTTCAGAGCACCTGACCGGACATCGGAAGGTACGGGTTCAATTTCGGCGGCATTTATTTTTACTCGTGAGATATTTTCAATTTGTATTGATATTTCAGGGGACTATTTATTGCTTATAATAATTTGTAATCCTTTATGCCATGAATAAAACCTTGTTTTATAAACAATAGTTTAACATTAAAAAAATAATACTATTATTTTATTACAATTTGCATTACTTACAGCAGTCAAATGTTATAAATAGATTCTAAGCAATTCATTTTTCATTCTTTCTTTTCTTTTCTCTGTGTGAACTTACCTAGTTGATTCTTCTTAATTTTTTAAATGATGAGTTAGTTTTTGTCAAAAATAAAAAAATTAACAAGGGTTTTGCAGGATATATCTCGGATATCTAGGATATACCTATATCTCGACGTAGGAAATAGAAATATAAAAAGAAAAACCTGAAGAAACGTTTTGTAATCTTGAGTCAGCCTTTAGATTTATTTGAAAAAATACTTCCAACCGACAAAAAAAGAACATTTTTACATTTAACCAAAGCTTGACTTTATTAAGGAATTCTTCGAAAATTTTTCTCTAACATTTATTCGAATCATTAATGATTTGTCAACTATACTTTCAGCTTTTTGTAATAACGTTGAAGGCGATGAAATGCTTTTATGAGAATAACTAGTATTTAACCTTGATAAATACCAACAAATAATCTAAGTTAGTATCTCGTATGTCTACTTGCTGCAGCTAGATAAAGTACTGCCCCCACTAGGTAGAATTGTTCCCATTGCTGCTATTATAACATATGTCTGTGCCCCGGAGACATCTACTTCTAGTCTCGTAACTGTTGAGCTGACAATGACAAAATATATCACTTTGGTATGTTAGCTTTTTGCTCCTACGGTTTTATCTCCAAACGCCTTTTTGTCGTTGGAAAATTTGTGATACAGCCTTTAGTTTCTAACAAGTTATGATATTTTATTGATATATTTAATAAAGTGCTTCTTAAAAGAAAGTGGTAATGAAAATTGATCACAACACATTGATATTTTGATAAGTTAAAACAGTAAAGCTAGCTTCTGCTGTTTGTTTGTCTGTCTGCAATTGATTGAAACAAAACAATAATGATCATCTCCG
Source organism: Hesperophylax magnus (assembly GCA_026573805.1). Taxonomy (NCBI): domain Eukaryota; kingdom Metazoa; phylum Arthropoda; class Insecta; order Trichoptera; family Limnephilidae; genus Hesperophylax; species Hesperophylax magnus. Next base: position 1,375,775 of record JAIUSX010000130.1, read on the forward strand.
AGTGAAGCTTCCAGTGGAATGAGCAAAATCCCCGATTTACCCTCAATTATGGGATGCTGTAATAGGATTTGAGATAAGTATCTATTTGCTGATTGTTGGGTTCAATTAGAAGCTCTTTGAAGGAAGACTTAACGCTCTTATACATTTCAAAGCATTAAATCGAGTGTTCACGTCTTGTTAACAGATAATCTGTATCTGAAAATATCTAGAGGATTTATTTGAATTTCATTCAATGCATGCAGTTTTTTCTTTCCTGGAAAAAAGCTTTTCACTTTATGCTTGTCAAGTCTTATAACAATCTTCTACACAGCGGTTTTCAAACACATTCTTAATAGGAATTTTTTTTTTTTGCTAGTTTTCAGCAGTTGGTCCATAAAATAAGTTGAGGACACATGAGGTAAATTGTGAGAAAGTGGTAAAACTGTTTTTCTAAAGAGCGCTAGTACCCAAAATCTTAACAACGTAATATTAGAGTAACCAGTGTTTGTGGAAGATTCTTAGTATTGATCTCTTTGTAGCCTCAAAACTGTTCTTAAAGGACATGAAAGTTACCTGCTAGTTTGTAGAAAGGATTCTTTTAAAAGGATTGATGGAGAATGTACAGTTCGATGAACCTCAATACTGACTACAGGCTACGGTACAAGGATCAAATACACAAGCATAAAGATATTCTATATTTTAATATGTCAATGTTAGATCTCGTTTCAAATTGGAAATTTTACGATTGTAAACCTTTGTAAGAACGCATATCCTTATAAATGAACTCAATCCTTCAAACACAAACATTCCCTCCGTGCAAGTAGTGGGTACTTTGTAGCTTAGAGCAAACACAGCTCCTTGGGTAAACAAGGGACTGATCGGCCCGAAGGCAAATGTTGATGGATCGCGGCTGCTCCAAGTATCATCTGTTTGTACTCTTAAGATTCTATACAAATTTTTATTCCGAGCAAAAAATTAATTTTATCTTGCATCACTAAATTAAAAAATAAATGTAAATTGAATTGTTTCAAAGCATGTTGAATGTCATATTCGGTGTAGTTACACGGCTTGCCTACAAGCATTATATAATTAACCTAATGACATTCGACTTGATTCTCGGAAAATTTAAAGTTTAAAGTAAAAATGGAGTAGAGTTTTCATCATATGATGGGCTGTTGATTAGCAGAGTGCCCTCTAAGGCGAGGCAGGGAAATAGGTTATAATGTCCTCTAGTTGAGAACTAAAGGGTAATATAAAATTTTCCAAGAATATCCAATTAAATTACCAACGCGACGCTTACAATTTATATTACGAAATAATCGTGTCCTGTCGTGGTATAGGCCTGAACGAGCTAGCGGTACGTCTAGCATTATCCTAGTTAAGAATGTGTTCCATTTGGTGTGTGAAGATGACGAGATTAGATGTTCGCTTTCTTTTGGTGTGACGGGTTTTTAGGACCACCTTCCTGTCCTACTGCTCGTTGTATCTCGTCGGATCTGCCTGTGGTGCGCCAGAAGCTAAGGCTGTTCTTGTGTTGTTCGCTGTCATGGGAACTATTTAAATTTGCTTTTCCTTTGTTTGTTCTTATTTATAAAATCTCTCCACTAGCTTCGAATCCTTTAATAGTAGTTTTCTTGACTGAGCTTTTCTTCAATAGATGCTTATCGTTAATTTCAGTTCAACTAGATATAATCAGTTCAGTAATAGTGCATTTAATATTTGAACCGGAATTGCTAGTAGCCATGTTTGTTTTCCGTTTTCCGTCTTTTTCGTCAGACACCTTATAAGAGCGCTCCTGACTGCACAGCGTAAGTACAGGGGAGCTATGTCGCCACCTCGGTTGGACAGCGTTGTGAAGCGGGTTAAGATAAGGGCTGTACTGAGGTATTTATTAATGCGGGTCTTGAAGAGGCCCGGATTAAACGAAGGAGGAAAAACAGATGCCGGTAACTAAAGCCAACATCAACTGTGAACGGGTGATCCACTCGTATACATTGAGTTTCACGCACGTGCACTGGAGATCAATGCTGCTATCTCCTTAGATCAAGCTCCATTAAAATACCTGTAGAACAGACCCAGCATTCCCACATTACGTCTGTGCATTAGAGAAGGCAATCGGTATGTTAACAATGGATTGTCAATCAGACGGACTGCCCTCCTTTGCACAGAATCAAATAGTTTTATGAAGTATTGTGGGCTCCAGCCCAGAGGTGGCTCCTTAATTCAATTGTTGTGCGTAATTGAGATTTGTATACTTTAGCAGCTGGTTACTATTGAAGAATCTGCTACTTCTATACAAGACGCACAGTGTCTAGGAAGCCAAATTTACTCGGGCTTCTATACAGCCCCGATACTTGAGCCATACTGATCTTTTTTTTACCTAAAAAAAGGGTTTTGTTATAGTTACATGTTATTTATAAAATGCTTAATTTGAAACGATAACCTTGTGATGAAAGGCTTAAATCACAGTGAAAAACAGATAAACAATAGCTGCTAAAAATATGCAAATTATTTATGAAAACGGACATGCTAACGACATCTGGCGGAGAAAGAATTGATCCAGCTTGCTTGCAGTAGACACCTGTAATAGTTGGAATTATGTCGAGATTCTATAGCATAAACACAGAGGTCATTAGAATCGTCTAGGAACGACTAGGAACCCCCTGTCTAGGCCTAAAAACAAATATTTAAGGTTGTCGACCAATTAGATCTGGACGAGAGCTATAAAAATTTTGAATAACCAATCAGTGAACGGAGAGGCGTGCATCAACTACAGACAAAGGATTGAACCTTGGACCCGACATTAAAATAGATAATTAATTGCATTTCCGTTCCCACAAAAATTAGAGGTGAACGCACTATGGTATAAACACTGACGTTCAAGGCGACAAACTCTAGGAAATGTTTACAATAACTGAGACATTTAGGTGATAGCGAACCGTTGACATCGAGGGCTTTTGGCCTTTCATGTTGGAAAAACACAAGCAAAAGATATTAAAATTAATAGGTTTGAAATTAAATTAAATTTACGAGTCTAGTACCAAAATTTTAAACGTAAACAGATGTCAAAGCGGATATTTTATGTGATATTTTGTATGACAAAGATGGAGGATGGGGCGGAGATTGGGTCAGGCAATAAAAGTGACAGATATCCCATAGCCAAATTAGGTATATCTCCCATGGAAGTGTGGAAAATTATATATTAATTAATAATAAATGAAGTATGAAATTTTCCTGGAGACCACACACATCGGGAAAAGTGAGAAAAAGATAAAAGGAAGGGTAAAGAACGGAGATAAAGAATGATCCAAGTGGAGAAAAGCGATACAATTCTAATTTATCCGTAAAATTAATAAATACGGCTTGGAATATAATTAGTTATAGAGTTATGAGCAACAACATAAGGATAAAGAAGAAAATTGTGCAGGAAAACGTCGCGAATAAAAGAAAATCCAAAAATAAGGAAAAACTCAAATCTGCGACATAAAGACAGAAGGTACGGGTGAAAATGGAAAAGCTCATATAGGTGACAATAAAATTAAGTAGATTTTAAACAAATCGAAATTCAAAAATGCATAGTTAAGATTTCGCCATGGATTTAATCATGTTTCGCACAAGATGCATAAAATTGAGATCTATATATATGTTACTGGGGACGGACCTATCGCGAATTGAGGAAAAAAAAGGAACGCAAAATCATGAGATTTTAACTACATTTTGTATGAACAGAGGACAAAGGGAGCTTGGGCGAGTAACGCAGACTTACCCGATTCGGACCCTATCAAGTTAGCGACGTGAGATAAAAATTAACCGCCACCCAAAGCCGGACAACAGAAGATCGTATGTAGGAACGATCGAAATTAGGGGAAGGGGTGTTCGGATTTACGAGTTGATAGGAGATAGAATCGATTATCAAAGGAAATTCAGATACGTCTTTTGGAACCTGAGAGGGGTATAAAAGAGGGTACAAATCAGTCAGGAGACAGTCGCGCCGAGGATTCGAAAAGTTGTTACGTGGCAGTACTACGTCTTTGGTAGGATTAACAGTGAAAAATCTTTAAGTGTTAAATTTTGAATAAGTCCCTGGGACTTAGGAAAATTTTGTGAAAAGTACAAGTGCTAGAGTCAGTGAAATTTAATAAGTCAGTTAAATTAAATCAAACAGTGAAAATAAATACAGTTTAAACTCAGTGCTTTAAAAGTAAAGTGTGAAGTGCTTAAAAGTGTTAAAAGTGAATAGTGCAAAAAGTGTTAAAAGTGAATTATTAAAATTAAAAAATAATTATTTCATTCAAAGTGAAAACATTAGAATTTAATGGAGAGTTTTATCGTTAATCTAGAGTGAACGGGTTCGCGGATTGATATTTAAAAATAGATTATAATTTTGCATCAATCAAACACAAAAACAAAAAAAAAGGATTCAATAATAATAAACGCTCAAACCTTTGTTCTAAAAGTAACAATTCGAAAAAAAAAATAATTGTAGATACTTTAAAATATTGGTGAAAACAGTGAAATTTAGAAGAAAGTTTTAAACAGATATTTAATTTATTCAGAATCGAAATATTTAAAAATTTGCGCAATTCGGGATGAATTTTCTTATAAATTTATATAAATAAAAAAATAAAAAAAATTAAAAAGAGTGAAAACAACAAAAATAGTTCGACCTAAATAATTTATAATTTTCCGGCACATCTATATCACGAATATTAAATATCAGCTAATTTATATGAATCGAGCAAGAATAAAATATTAAATAGGAATAAATAGTCGAAAAGATTAATTTTGAAATTATTTGAAAAATACAGTTAATTAGGTAGGATTTCTTTGACAAGATTTGTTGTGTGGCACCCAACTGGAAAAATCTTGGTGGGGGGTAAGTTTTCCTTTTATAAATAATTTTCAGGACCTAGGAGTAAGGAGATACAGCTGATTATGGTATATCAATTAAATTATTAAAGAACAACAAAACAAAGCATTACACATTAATATATGTATATTATGTATTTATTTATATAAAATAAAGTAATATATTGTATATTAAGAATAAATATATATGTAATGTATTTATATATATGTATTTTATTTATTAATCAAAACATCGGAATGGTAACGATTTAAAATACCTACTCATGGACATATCTATATTATTGAAAAGAAAATATGTATTTATTAATATTCAAGACTATGTAGAATCATATATTTTATATTTATTTATTAATATATATAATCTTATTTAACGTATTTTGACAATCGAGATATGTGTACTTATATATATATTTATATTTATTTTTCACCTAACTTCTAGTAAATTTACTAAATTCGGGTAATGAAGTAAATAGTTTAACTTCAATAAAGGAATTAAAAATATTTTAAATTGACTATGCACAATAGAGGGTAACGAAACTGAATCATAGGGAGAGGTAGAAATATTTCTTAAATAAACAATCTCACATCTGGGTTAGTGGGTCAGATGAGATGTTTATACTATTCGATTTGTTGATAAACAAATAAAGACACTGAAGAATTGGGTCAGTCAACTGCATAGTTTGAAAACGACCTTGGCCGTAACTAGATAATTTATTAGAGTTATAAGGATAATCATCAGGATGTCATTGTGCAATGTGCAGCGATTTGGGTCATTCACAAATGCCTATTGTTCGCAAACGACGATTGAAAAATCACGGGTTAGCCAGATTTATATCAAAATATTACATGAAACATTTGAATACCATTGATTAGATAGTCACATAGATTTTTATTAGTTACCTGAACCAGCTGGAAGCTGCGTGCTCTCAAATGCCTATCAATCACAAACGACAATTGAAAAATCACGGGTTAGCCAGATTTATATCAAAATATTACATGAAACATTTGAATACCATTGATTAGATAGTCGCATAGATTTTTATTAGTTACTTGAAACAGCTGAGAGCCGCGTGTTTACAATTACCTACCATTCACAATCTACAATTGAAAAATCACGGGTTAGTAAGATTTATATCGAATAATTATACAAAACATTTGAATGTTATTGATTGGGTGCTCATACAAAACTCCATCAGTTGCCTGAGACATTTGAGAGTCGAGTACTCTCTAATGCGGCAATCAACTACTTGAAACAATTGAGAAATCACGGGATAGGATGAACAAAAATTAATGTTGAACCCTGGAGGTAAAATTTAAAACAAATACAGTTCATCAAATAGGAGGCAGTGGTCGCTCCTATAACAAGACCATTAACCAAACCAAATAGAGATGACGATTCTCTTAAATAAAAACGTCAAAACCAAACAAACAAAAGCCTGGAGTTCGATAGCTCTCCAAAACAAACTATCAAATAAGATCTTATTCTACTAGTATTTATTAGTATAACCTTATTCTTACGTATTTATTCGGTTACCAAGCTAAGAATTGTGCAGAATTCTTTGTGCGAGATCCGAGCTTGGAATGCGAGGTAGATAGCCTCGTATTGCGAGTTATAAACCTTTCCCAAACTGTATGTATACATATATTTATTCGTATGTACTGTTTACTGGAGAATGCGGACCTGCATACAGCTTGCATTTAGGTCGGTAGACCACTCTCGCATTCTCTTTTAAACGTGGAATGAGGATTCACGACCCGTAAGTCCACACCAACCGTGAGTATATGATTGTATATAGGACGAAACCGGTTCGCCCTAAGTAAATAGTAGACCTTAGAGGAGATGGAATTTGGAGGTTTCGGGACCCGAGGGAAGACTTGAAGGCAGTGCATGATGACGTGGAAGGCTTTTTGGGACGCGATAACTTAGGTATCAATCAAAGAGCCGTGTCAGAAGATTGTGCGAATTTCTTGTTGACTCACGATCATCTCGTTTACTTGCTGGAGGATAGGAGCCAAATTTTGCTAGCAAAGGGTTATTCTGAGTTCGTCAAATATACATTTAACTAATTACATTAACCTACTAAATCATTCTTTACATGTACCTTATAGCAGCAGAATCAAAAAGGAGTGGCGCCAAACAGACACGTGAATTTAACAAAATCATTGCCAAATTTACTAACAAATTAACCATTTGAGTTATATTCAATTACCTGTCCAAATAAACATGTATAACATCCTTTATCAGCGTTTAACTACGACTTTGTTAGGGTGTAGGAAATCAGAATAGTTACAATAGGAAAGCTAGCTCATTCAGAGAAATCATTTAAGTCTAGGTTTGCAATGGAAAGACCAAGTAAATTTTGAAACTCAACGCCTCGATCAGAACCAAGAGGGTTACCACAAAAATGAAAGTAATTAAAATCCTATATCATAAATCAAAAAATTACACAACGTTTGATGGAATTTAATTACAATATAAATACGAAAATATTTGCGTTCAATTTCGTAAATAACGTATTAATTAGTTAAGTATATATGTCTATAAAGATATACAGTACAAGAGGGCTTTAAGTAGCTTTCTGAAGTTATCAAAGAAATTAAGGGTCCAATTTTCATGGAGGCTTATGTGTTGTAGGGGAGGAATTTTCCATCCCTGCGAACATATATGCAAAGCCTTAGAAAAAAAAAAGAAGTATCGATCATAGCCAAGAGAGAAGAAAATTTTATATTGTTTAATATAATAAAAAGCAAGACCGAAATCATGAAAATATTACAACCTCCTGTGATAGCGAATCCTCGCACAAGAGTGTTCGGTCGGAAGTGCTCCATTTGGGTTAATGAAATCTTGCACATGTGTGTTGGGTCGGAGGTGGTCCATTTGGGTTAATTGAACATAACCTATTCTAACCTTACCTCCTGTGATAATAAAACGTGTGTTGGGTCGAAAGTACTCCATTTGGGTTCATTGAACCTAACCTAACTTCCTGTGATAATGAAATGTTATGTTGGGATTGGGAGGGAAATTCAGCTACGCCTTATTTTTAGGAAATTCCTCCATGTTTGCCTGTGGAATAAAGAAAATCGCAGAAAACCTTATTCAGGAGGATACGGCCGTCTGTCAACTTGAAACAAAGACAGCCTTCAGTAACCTCAGTATTTGATGTCTTGCATTGAGAGGTGTGAGCGTGTATGTCTGTTTTTATGTTAATATATATGTATAGGAATAAACATACATTTCCATAACATTTATAAAACAACATAAATATATATATATATATAATTTTTCTATAATATATACTACGAATATGATACCTATACATGATAATATGTTACCATCTACATTTAAAAAACCAAAAAAAATGTTAACTTCTTTTCAACTGTTTTTTTTAAGTTAATACGAAAAAACTCCAGTAAAATCATATTAAACTAACTATATGTACTATATATATATTTTTTTTTTTCTTTATTCATATTTTTTTTTCATTTAAACCATAGATAATGTAACCACCACTGTTTTGAATACATACCTTATAATGCCCACGCACAGACTTCGCCTTTGTGGGATTTTTTTGTTACTACCTTATATTTTATAAAATTATATATATATAACCACTCGAGCGAACATGTCGAATAATTCGACGTTTTTTTTTCTTCTAATATTGAGCATGTCGAATTATTCGACGTTTATTACGTACCACTCGTAAAAATTAAATATAATATTATTTAAACCAGTCCCTGGCCAGTAATTTATTCCGTTGTAAAGCTGGTAAAATTGGCTTCTTCTATGGCAACACCGATTATCAATAGATGCTTCTGGAATAAATATTTGGCGGTTTTAACTGACAGTTGTTTCCAAAAATTTTACTTTCGAGTTTTGAGTGATTGATTATATTTACACATCTTTTAAAATGCCGTAAGTAATTGTGTTTTTTGCGTTTTAACACCATAATATATATTAGTGTAATCGTGATTCAATTATTAATGTGTTTTCAACTCCTTTGATTAAAAAAACGGGTTTTTTTTAGCATATTTTCGATACGAAACTATAATTTCTGGCGGGGTTAGGTTTTTTAAGTTATTAATTTGCAATTCAATTCCTAATTACTCCACTTGTGTATTTGAAATAGTGTTTTTCTATTAGAATGATTCATTACCAAGAGATAATTATAAATTTTATTTAGGTGTGGTCATTTTTTCTCCAGATATTTGTAATTTTATAACTCAGTAGAAATGTCGAAAAAATCGGAAAAATATTAGATGAAATTTGATGTAAAGTTACCATCACACAATGAATATGGGATTATTTCGTTTCGTTTTGTAATTAATTAATTTATTTAATTATTTCAAATTTCTACAGAGCCAATAATCCACAAGAAAGTGTTCCACAATCCATGTATAAATATCTTTTTTTTATATGATAAGATATATAAAAATCTATGATTTGATTCAAAATATAAAATCTACATGAAATATTTTTAATTAGAAGTGTACCGATGCAGAGAGGCAGAGGAAAAGGCAGAGGAAGAGGCAGAGGGAGGGGGGCTGTACGAGCTGGACGTGGAAGTCAACGTGGAGCAGCTCTGGCAGCTCGGTCTGGAGTGTTAGTATTTTTTAATGTTTTTAAATAAGGTTTTTTTTGCTGTGGATAAGGGGTAGAGCTCATCATATATTTTAATTTATTTTAACAGTGACCCTGCTCTGGTTATGGTGCGGGAAGATCGCGTCAGGGCCCTAAATGACGTTAGGGCCCTGCCTGCTTCTTTCCAACTGGAGCTGGAAAACCGTAAATTTAAGAAGCAGGCGGCGCGGATTTTGCTCCCCACCGCGCCTGCAAGAAAAGCTAAAAGAAAGTAAGTTATCGTCTTTAGATGCATTACACAATATTATTTTTTTTCCCTGAGAGCTTTCCGCCACCGTGAGAGTTGGTTGGATCAGCGCTCTCTGCATTATGCACATGCAGTAAAATCAGCGCTATTCCAATTCTTATTGTTTTTTATTTACTGTTTCACGTGTGAATGACAACAATTCATATGATTTATGTATATGTTTTCAGAATTCCATCTCCGGAGAGAGTAGCGTGTCCCTTTTCACAGGGCAAGCCTTCAACGCTGCCATCGCCTATTCCCCCACCGTGGTTATCCAACGAGCAAGCTGGCACAACGACGACCCAAGCAACGGCTCCCGCTGTGCCAACGCGGGCGACTTCTCCAGAGCCGTTACCTGGGACATCGCGGGATGGGGAACGCCAGTGGGGCGATCTCTCTCTGGAGCATGGCTACCATAGAGAGCTGTGGGTGGAAGTGCCGTTCTGCCAGGAAGTGTCTGCGTTTGGAAACGGTGAGTTTTTTTTAATACATCTTACCAGAGGCGTTCCGTAATTGAAATATAGACATATTAAATCAATTTATGTTTTGTACATTTCAGAGCCAGGCATGGATGGAACGGGGACTGGTGACGTTCAAGCTGCAGCTCTCTATTATGATGAGTCGGCACTTGAAAACCGTAAGTTATAAAACTAACTAACTAACTAACCTTCACGCCATTTCTCTACACGGGTAGGCAGAGGATGGACCGCCATATTCAATTTATATTGGTTTTTCTCATAATTTAAGTAAATCAATACATAGTTTTATTGTGCCTCGCTCTAGAGCGATACTCTCAGTATCGCGCTGGTGAGAGCCCACTATTCAGAATTGAACATTGCTTGAAAATCGTGGAATGGGGAACGCTAGTGGGGCGATCACTCTCTGGAGCATGGCTACCATAGAGAGCTGTGGGTGGACATGCCGTTCTGCCAGGAAGTGTCTGTGTTTAGAAACAGTGAGATTATTGTTTTAAAACGTCATATCAGAGGCGTTCCGTAATTGAAATAAAGACACATTAAATCAATTTGTGTTATATACATTTCAGACCCAGGCATGGACAGAGCGGGTGAATTTGAAGCTGCATCTCTTCATCATGATCAGTCGGCATTTGAAGACCGTAAGTTATAAAACTAACTAACAACGCCATTTCGCTACACGGGTAGGCATAGGATGGACCGCCATACAACTCGGTCTTGGCACACACACTCTTTTCTTCATTCAAACTCATTTATACCTGCCCTTGTGTTATTCTGACATTGCGCACCTCAAGTATTTGATTAACTTGATCGAGCCAAGAGTTCATTATCTTAAAGCGTTGTACCAAAGGGAGTAAGTACTAGTGTAATGAAGTAAGTAAAAATGTTAACTTAATTTGTGTTTTCTGTTGTTTTAGAAACGGATCTGGACGAAGGGAGCGACGTCGACGAGGATAACTTATGCATGCCACCAAAACCTTATCATCGTATGAACAATGCACTTAACCCCGGTATGGCCGTAGACCTAAGACAAGACCAGGTAGATAGAGAGGCAATGCGTTCGATTCTGCCATCTGATAGTTACTCTTTCGATTGGTCCAGCGATATCTCACATTTTAATGGGATAAGGGAGATATTCACAGGTACGCCGGGACCAACTTTCAATACCGACGAAATGGGCAAACCTGTGGATGCCTTTCTTAAAATCTTCGATGCCGATTTCGTTGAACTGATCGTAAGAGAGACTAACAGGTATGCAGAACAACACATTGCGCTAACCCAATTCAAGCGCTATGCGCGTATCAATAGATGGGCTCCCACGAATAAAGAGGAAATGTACGTATTCTTGGCACTTCTAATGCATCAAGGTATTTGTCCCCTTCCCGTTGAAAAAGACTTCTTCTTTTCAATTGACGTCACCGCCATGCCTTATTTCAGCAAAACCATGGGCTATAATCGTTTTCTTCTAATAAAAAAATTCCTTCACTTCACCAACAATGAAACTCTTTCTTCTGATGTACCGTTATCTGTGCGAAGGTTACAAAAGATTCAGCCCGTCTTGGACCACCTCTCCCATAAGTTTGAGAGTTTATACCTGCCCGAGCAAGACATCTCTCTAGATGAATCCTTACTCCGCTATAAAGGCCGTTTGGGATTCGTCCAGATGATCAAATCTAATGCGGCAGGCTCGGGTATAAAGTCTTACGAGCTTTGTGAGTCCAAGTCTGGCTATCTTTGGAAATTCCAAAT